>OU779868.1:7515000-8765000 GCA_916999025.1 Orgyia antiqua
TGCGTTACATGAACCACTCAACCATGAGGCTCGTCGAGTTTTATTGTAGTTTTGGATCTAACTTATTCCTAATCATGACCACTATTATGTAATCCGTAAAAAGTGGCTTAATATAATCAAAATACTTGCGTAACTGTTAAAGCATAAAATTACGCATCTTAATGTTACCCGTAGCCGTAAGCTTTTGCATCCTTCAGTTAAGAAATCTGTTAGAAAATTTACTTTAATACTGATGCTTCTAATTGAATATTGACAATCTAATTACGACTATGGCTAATGACAAGTTGTTTATTTACATCCTTGTATGGTAAATTTCTATTTTATGTAAAATACTTTTCTTTAACTTTCCCATATACCTATTGCATATTCTGTTGATGTTAAACTTGTAAACTAATTATATTTATGATCACTAGCTGTTGCCCGTAACTTCGTATGCGTTAAATTTAAAAACCAAACTTTAGCAAATTATACAAAAATGACATCCTCTTGAACCACTCTATCATGTAAAAAAAATTGGTCAAGTGCGAGTCGGACTCGCGCACGAAGGGTTCCGTACCATTATCTATGCAACATAAGGCACGTTATTAATAAATGAGCAAACAACACACACAATACTTAATTAATCACGTTTGTTGTATGAGAGCAAGAAACGGTAAAAAAATCATGTTTGTTGTATGGGAGCCCCCCTTAAATATTTATTTTATTTTATTTTTAGTACTTGTTGTTATAGCGGCAATAGAAATACATCATCTGTGAAAATTTCAACTCTCTAGCTATCACCGTTCTTGAGATACAGCCTGGTGACAGACGGACGGACGGACGGACAGCGAAGTCTCAGTAATAGGGTCCCGTTTTTACCCTTTGGGTACGGAACCCTAAAAAACCGCATCAAAATCAGTTTTAGTACTTTTGAAGATATAAGCTCACATAGGGACATATATGCAAAAATAATGACTGTGTTTTTTAATAATTAAAGATTAAAGATATTTATGTGAGCTTATATTTTGATCCTTTTGATCACCTGATCCTTTCTAACTACGTCAGTATCACACTACTATCAAAATAGATAATATATTCAAAAGTAGACGAGAAAAATGACTTAGAGATGGTTAGAGTTATCTTCTTTATCTTTACTTGTTATAAAAAAAGTCATTATTTTTGTATGTATGTTTTTAAGTGAACATATATCTTCAAAGTACGCAACGGATTCTAATGCGGTTTACTTTTATAAATATAGTGGTTCAAGAGGATGGCTGTTTTGTGTGATTTGTTAAGGTATGGTTCGTAAATTCTGAGCAATCGTCGTTATTTTTGTATGTGTCCCTATGTGAGCTTATATCTTCATAAGTACGCAACGGATTTTGATGTGTTTTTTTTAATAGATAGAGTGGTTTTAGAGGATGGCCTTTTTGTATATTTTTTTAACGTATTATTTCTAAATTCCACGCATACGGAGTGTGCAACAGCTATTTAAACTAAAACAAAACTAGGATAAGTTCATTTACATTTAAATCGTTTTGCTAAGATAACCAATAAAAGATGATGGTTAATCACTAGAAAGCTATAAAACCTTATCTTAACATATTCGTTTATTAAAGGCCCTTGGCACGTGAGACCAAGATAATCGCACACGACAAATAAAATTTATTGCTTGTTTTATTAAGGGCCTACATCAATATTATCGTCGACATGTACATATTAACTCAGCTAGTAGGTATAGAAAATGAAGAATTAGGGCTATTTTTTTTTGTTTACTCAAAATCAAATCAAAATTATATTTTAATTCTGATTTACGTGTTTCTATATATAATAGTTACTTAAGTTTTTAAAGTTATTTCATTAGTTAATACGCTATAATAGACCGACAAAAGAAAATAATAAAAAATTAGAGAGGTTGTTTCGCTAAGATTTTCTATCGAGAAAACTTTTTTCAATCGCGTTTCTGAGTTTATGCGATCCTAGATTATATATTGAAAAAACATATACTTAAAAATTAGAGCTCTAGCCATTTAATCTAAAGAAACAATGAAAACTTCGTACGTAGAAAAATGCACGAAGAATTTTGGTATCCTCTTAACATAATGCAGTTTTTCTGTAGTGTTGCCAGCAGTAAATTTGTTAATGATACCAGTAACAAAGGTAACGAGTTTGTTTGTTCGTTTGAACGAACTAATGTCAGAATTTACTGTTTGGAAATCAATTTAACGTATAATATACGCTAATGAGCTATACTGTACGCATACCGAATATTATTCGGCATGCGTACCTACAGTACAGCGTGCGGAATATATTAAGGGGTGATCTGTGGAACTAGAAACACCCTACACGATAATACTATAAATTCATTCATTCATATCGTACACCAAAATATGCTCATAATAATGTGAAAATCTTTATAGTAATCGAAAAATAATTATTAAAATTTAGAAAATGAATATAAACGACGAACAAGATAATTTACTTGAATGAAAGCTGCCAAATCAAACAAGCTTGCCTCTATTTAACTCTATTATGTTGATTGTAGTTTCCATAGAGGGAACGGTTGATTCATCGAATCAATATTTTAATTAAAAAATACTATCGGTTTCAATTTTTAATATTATGCCTACGTAAATGTAAATATAGTAATTTTTTACCGACTTCATAAAAAGTAAGAGGTTCTCAATTCCTATGTATGTTTTTTTGTTTGTTATCTCATAACTTTTAACTGGGCGAAGCGATTTTAATGATTCTTTTTTTATTTGAAAGCTGGTGCTTCCCTTGTGTGTGATTCCGTCAGGATCTGATTGTTATCTCCTGATAAATCGAGGAAAATCCTCAAATGTTAAAGGCAAATAAAGTCGGTATAAATAAAAAAAAAAAATTATATAAACTTTAATATAACTAGCTGTCTAACATAATAAAAGAGTAAGTACATTAGGTTAGTACTCATTTATCAAAATCATTACACCATATCGTTAATAGAATAGAACTTCTTACTATTCCTTCACAAGTAAAGTTCTTTGCTTCATAATATCCTTAGATCCTAGGGTTAAGGAAATTCTTAATTCAAAAGAATATAAAATCATAATCTAAAGTGTTTAAATAAAACGTGATCAAGAATAGCTGCACTGATTTAGTTATCTCATTCAAATATTTATAACCTTTATGATGACTTTAATTCGGTACATTATAATTATCTAAGCTCTCTCAAAAATATAAATATTAAAATTAGAACAGCTACAAAAGATAAACGGATGGTATCTGATAAAGAACTTTTGTGTTGTTTTTTTTTAAATTGCAATTTGAGACTGGCTGATATCTTTTGAATTGTCTAGTAAAATAAGAAATATATGAGCCGGTTGCATAGAATTAAAAAAATAAACTTTTAAAAATGGAACTTGATGTCAATGACCGAACTAAGTTAAAAATATTTTAATTATGTTTTGTTTATTTTAATCATTCAAGTCATAAAAAAATCAATATGATGAATTAACTTTTATATTGTATAATGTATAAGAAGAGAGATGCGAATAGAAATAGTTACGTCTGTCTGTACGGCTGTCTATGTGGCTGTCTGTCACCTTGACCTTCGCTTGAATGCATGACGTTTTTGTGTTAAACATATTGTGCTTTCAGTTGAGGTTACAAAGTATCGAATATCTATAATTTGACACGACATGACATAGAAACACGATTACTTACGATGACTCTATAGAAAAAGCCAATAACGAGGCGGTTCGTATAGTAAGGACCCGTATCAATTTAATTAAACCATTTAAATTCCAGAGGCCGGATTGCCTAGTGTCTGAAGTAATTATGTTAAAATAAGTTGAGATGCAGATGGAGTTCTACATTTTAGTTGCCTACGTAAACTCGTAATAACAAAAGCGATAGTCGGTGGTCCTGTGTTGTGACCAACAACAGACTTTTTGTATTTTCTTTATATCAAAGATCAGAGATTTTCACGGCTCTAGGTTATATGATTTAACCTACAACATGTTTTTAATTCCAATAAACATGGACATACGATTGTGTAGCGAAAGCTTACTTTTCGGCAGTCATCTATCCAAACATGAAACTATCTCACTGCTGGAGACAGGTCTCCCCATAGAAGACCACTACGTGCGGTCCTGCATAATAGGTAAGGTTTCTATTTTTATTTTTACACGGAACCCCAAAGATATCAATACTTCTTTAGGTTTAATGTACTTGTTATTTGCACAATAGAATACGTATGGTGCTAAAAAAACTAGTCACTTTAAATTAAAAGCATTTGTGTGAAATATAAAAGAATATTATAATTAAGTAGATATCGTAGTGGTAGGTATACAATAGCTATGAATGACAGTTAAGATATTGTATAGCCTACGATATAATAGTATATTTACTTTTAAGATAGAAAGGAGCAGGAAATCGCATGCTATGTCGGCACATAAGATGGCTGCTCGCGAGGCAATTTTTTTCTGCCACTATGCTGTACTATCCATAGCCCAGGACTTTGTATGCATGTAATATAAAATAGAAATTATACAAAAGTACTTACAAACTTTTTGAACCACTATTTAAATTTAGAAAAAAAAAATCAAAATCCGTAGTGCAGTTTCGAAGATTAAGCTCACACAGAAGATCACACTGGAACATACAACAAATAATAACTTCTTTATCTTAACTTATGATAAAACAAAGTCGTTATTTTTGTATATATGTATGTGAGCTTATGTCTTCAAAACTACGCAACGGATTTTGATGCGATTTCTTTTAACAGATACAAGACAAAAAGGTCAGAGTATGGCCTTTTTATTTAAATTGGAATTTGAAGATAAATATAAAGTTTTGATTTCTAAATTCTAAAAGTAAAATCTTTTTATTGAGTAAAGATTATTTAGAATAACATAGCTTCACCGTCTTCTCATCCATTAATGTGGGCACAGATGTCCTCTAATATGACAGGATTATGGTATCTTGCCTCAGACAAGAGTGTTCTCTGCCGACCCAAGAATGTATAAACATGATCATTGTTGCTAAATAAACCTAGGCGGGTCCGTTCACAACACCATAAATATTATATAGCAATACATCACAGCCTACGGTTTCTCATATTTACATAAGTCATTTAAATCTATATCCCTTTGTATAGATAACACCGATGTAAATATTATGAACTATTATAATTTGAGAAGAAGAAAGTTTATTTGTAACTTAAGGGTATTACAATCAATATAGACAAACGAGAAAAAAAAGTTAATAAAATAAAAGCTTAAAAGTAGACTTTGATAAAATACATGATTACAGATTAAGTTACAAATACGTCTAATTTAAATTTATCTGATGTCCATGTAGTGTCGAGTTAAGAATACAAGCGTCATCACCCCATTTCCATCGCAGGGAGCTGTAGAAGCTAGCTAAAGAACAAGAAAAGCGGAAAGAATGTTCTATGAGAGACGGGAAACTTGAAAATAAACTTATACCAGCACGCCTGGTCAGTCCGGCATAGTAGAGTAGATAACTACCCTGAATTACACGAGGCTCGTCCCCAACATTGAGATATTAATTGGCTAAGAAGATATATGAAATTGGACATAGATAAACTTCAGATAAAATATCACGGTCGAGCAAAACTGGCATGGGAATGTGTTAATAACTCAAATCAAACTTTCAAATTCACTATTTGTTATTATTTGTACGGTTGTAATTATTATAATTTGTGTTAGGTAATCAATTCCGCTTTTAAACCTCTATTAAATATGACCTGATTGTAAACCGTGTGACGAAATTTGTTTCCATAAACGAGATACATTCGAATATTCTATTAGCTTTCAAAAGTCGCAAATCACAGAAGTTGTAAAACATATCGGAGGTTCGCAAAAATCAGATTGTCAAAAATTGTTATGCATTATAGTCTTTTTACGCTAAAACGTTCATTATCTCTTCGATAAAGTGACATTCTTCTATTGTTTAAACTTCCGTTTAGTCCTTATGAATAAGACCATAATTAACCTTTATAAAAAGGCTATCCTCTTGAACCACTCTATCTAATAAAAAAACTGCATATAAATCCGTTGCGTAGTTTGAAACATATAAGCTCAAATAGGGACATACATACAAAAATAACAACTTTGTTTTATAGTAAGTACAAATTTAGAAGAAAACAAAAGAAGTAACGCTCGTAAGAGCCAAAACCATATCTCAATAAAAGTTCATTAGTTTTGAATAAAACATAAGACGTGACTTTTAGGGGTGTATTACATAATCTGTGAAAATAAAAAAAAAACATTATAAATCTTGATTTATTAATTAAAATGTAAAGCAGGTTTATCGGTCAATAAAACGATGTTATTTTACTTAGATTTAGATTATATAAGCTTAAATACACGTGTAGGCGACGCACCACATGTAATTACATTTTGAGTACATGGTCTTAAGTACCTAGTAAGTGCTTAAGATTGTGTACTCAGAACTCATAAATGTACTTGGAATTACTATGGTTTTTAGTATTTAAGGATACCGTCTATGTAATATTTTAATAAAAAATAAATATACGGGTATCCGAGAAAGGCATTTTTCCTGCTCGGACACTCGCCGCTACTGTACGCACGCATTTTTATTTTCCTCGCCCGATTCCATCATCTACAATCAAACTGGTCCTTCGAGCCGGATCACACCACGGCAATGTTCTACAGTCCACAACCAAACGAAATTTCAAGGATGAATCGTGGCAACATGAATATTAACGAGCGCCTGGAAAACGCGGCTGAACAAGTACTTCGAGATACCGCCATAGAAGAAAAAAATTGTGCACACACAAGAAAAATGCAAACTACTTGTGCTGATGGTGTAAGCAGTGCACCGGTGTACAAATCCATTAAAAACGAGTCTATTGCGAAGTCGGCAAAGTCTACTACGTCATCGTATGTAAGGCGCAAACAGCTGGAATTAGAAGCGGCCGAAGAGAAGGCAAAGATTCAGATGGAACTTATTGAAAAGAAGTTACAATTGAAGCTGGCTATGGCAACATCAGAATGTCACGAAGACGACACACAAGCATCTCAACGTTCGAGGGCAAGCGAGACGCAACGCGACGTCTATGTTCACGACTGGATGGAAAGCAGCAACGTACAGCCGTCTTTTAACAATGCGGCAGCTAATCAGTCGGAGGCAGTGCAAGCACCTAAAGAAGACAACGTTTGCAGGCACCCGGCACCGGCCCAGGGCCACCACGCTGACAGCATGCTCCAGCTAGCTCACACGCTAAAGGACATGATGACTACCTCTTCTCCCAAAGATGAAGAACGTTTGCTCACTCGACTGTCGACACCTCGTGAACTACCTACATTCAGTGGAGACTGCATGGATTGGTTACATTTTAAAAGTGCCTACGATGAATCAACCCGTGTGTGTAATTTCAGTGATTCTGAAAACCTTTGGAGACTGCGCCGAGCCCTGAAAGGTGAGGCGCGGGAGGCGGTGACAGATCTGCTCATCGGTAATACGTCTGCAGCCACCGTCATGGAGACTCTTGGACTGAGGTTTGGTCAATCTGATTTAATTATTCATCATTTAACATCACAAATGAGAAAACTTCCTCCTTTGAACAATAATTATCAGCATGACCTAATTAATTTTTCAATGAGGGTAAACAATTGTGTGGCAACCCTACACTCATTAGGACAGCACGACTACCTACGAAGTCCTGAGCTGTCCGCAGCAATTATTTCAAAGTTACCCAGTCTATTACTAAACAAATGGACAGATTACGCTTATAACAAATTAGCGTCAAATACACCTAAGCTACAGCTGCTAGCCGCCTTCCTGAAGCGTGAAGCTGAAATGTTATCAGTTGTTGGTATACATTATCCTAGAGAACCCGCACGGCACGAACCATTTCATGTAAAGAAAACCAGAGGTGAGTCCCGTCCTTACACGAAACATGTATTTACTACAACATCTCAGGAATTATGTACATTTTGTAATAAGGCTTCGCACAAGCTACCTGATTGCCGTTTATTTAAAAGGACGATGCGAAGAGATCGATGGAGACACGCCAAAGCCAACAGTTTATGCTACGTTTGTCTACTCAAGAATAAACATGAACGAGACCAATGTCCAGCCCCCTTATGTGATTACGAGGGCTGTGGCCTCCCACATCATCGCCTACTTCATTTCACAAAACCAAATGTATTTTTAAAGCCATCGACGAGCACGATGCCTCATCAACCGCTGGCAGAGCCCGCTCCGCCACGCGGTGAGCCGAGCACGCAGCTAGCCGAGCCAGTCGCGCCGCGCGCCCACACCGTGGCGCACATCGCAGCGCTTCACAGCGCCGCCCGCGCCGGTTCGCCGCCGCCGAGCGTACCCGCCGCGCGTGTCTTTCTCAAAGTGATAAAGGTGAACATCAGTGGCCCTAAAGGTATTGTGACTACTTATGCCTTATTAGACGATGGTGCTTCGATTTCCATGATAGACAAAAGTTTAGTTAACGAATTAGGTCTTACAAGTGTACAGTCTAATCCTGTAAAGTTTATTGATGCATTTGGCTTAGAAATTTATCAACCAGTAGTTCCTAAAGTATGTGCTAAAATTTGTGGTTTCTACAAAAATAGTAAATATAATAATGTTAATTTAACGCAAGTCGATTCATTACGATTACCTCAACAAGATATGTCTGTTTTAAATAATATTAATTGTAAGCATTTGTCACGTGTTAAAGATTTTGTATGTAAACAAAATGTGGTGCCTCGCATATTAATCGGTCAAGATAATTATTATTTAATCGCTGCTTTAGAAATAATACATGGAACCGAACGCGAACTTTACGCTACGAAATGCCGCCTGGGTTGGTCTATTCATGGATGCTACGGTCTCGCTCACTCACCCGTGAAAGGTCATACCTTCCATCTCACTCACATCGATGTGAACCTATCGTCTGACTATGATGAATTAAATGAGTTAGTTAAAAAATCATTCGAATTGGATTCTATTGGAATTACAACCTTAATCCGAGAGAATACGGCCCACGCAAGGGCTATCCGAATTCTTGATGAAACGGCGCGACAAATAGGCAATCGATGGGAGGTTGGTTTACCCTTTGTTAGGGACGATTTTGAAATGCCGGACACTTATGGTTATTCCCGCTCTAGATTGGTAGGTTTATTTAAAAAATTTCAGGCAGATCACCGCTATGCTGATAGATATCGTCAGGAGATAGATAAGCTCTTGAGTCAGGGTTATGCTCGTGTACTGACGGATGGTGAGCGCGAGGCTAGTCACGTATGGTATTTGTCACATTTTGGTGTCCAGAACCCGAACAAACCCGACAAATTACGACTAGTTTTTGATTGTGCCGGTAAGGTAAACGGAGTTTGCCTTAATGATTATTTACTTACGGGTCCTGACTTATATAATTCTTTATTGGGCATTATGTTACGATTTCGTGAACATAAAATTGCTATAATAGCTGATATTAAAGATTTCTTTGTGCAAATAAGAATCCGTCCCGAAGATCAACATGTGTTTCGATTTCTATGGAGTGACAATGCGGAGGCGCCCATAAAAATGTGTGTTATGCAAAGTTTGGTATTTGGTGCCACCTGTTCCCCTTTTATTGCGCAGTACATAAAAAATAAAAATGCTTTAAAATACCAAGACTTATATTCCGAAGCAGTTGACGTGATTATTAATAGTCATTATATGGATGATTGTTTACATTCAAGTGAAACGGAAAGTCAAGCTATCAAACTGGTAAGCGAAATAATATCTATTCATAAATTAGGCGGATTCGAAATAACACGCTGGTCGAGTAATAGCAAGGAGGTGTTGCAATCTATCCCTTCCCAGGCGCTTGCACCGAGCGCCGTCGAGTTCAAACATGGAGCTACGAACACAACTGAGCACACTTTGGGTTTGATGTGGCATCCGAACGATGACACATTTGGTTTTAAAATTAATTATGATCGTATTGAGCCTAGTGTATTGAATGGTTTAAAGGCGCCTACAAAGGCACAAATGTTAAGTATAATCATGTCTGTTTATGATGTACATGGTTTCCTTTCCCCGTTTATTGTAAAAGGTAAAATTATTTTTCAAAACGTACATCGCAGTGGCATTCATTGGAACTGCCACATCCAACCTGAAGAATACACTTTATGGTTGAATTGGCTTAGCGATCTTAAAGGTTTACACACACTTCGCATTCCAAGACATTATCGCAACGCAAATGAATGGGTTGAGTGTTACACTGATGCGAATTACTCGTTATCAAATAAATTTGATATTATCGAGACACAAATGCATATATTTTGCGATGCTTCTATCAAAGCTTATGTTGCTGTGATCTATTGGCGTTTAATACGATCTGACGGTTGTGTGCTTATTTGTTTTGTCGCCAGTAAAAGCAGAGTAAGTCCGTTGCGACCAGTGTCCATACCGCGACTTGAACTGCAAGGCGCACTACTAGCGGCGAGGCTTGCAGCTTCTGTGCAGCACGAGCACAAACACATGAAGCCTGCTAAGCGATATTTTTGGACTGATTCTAGTACAGTTTTACACTGGATAAGAAGTGATCCACGCAACTTTAAACCCTACGTAGCTCATCGTCTGGGAGAAATTGATGAACTCACAAAACCTTGTGAGTGGCGTCATGTACCTACTAGCCAAAACGTCGCAGATGTGGCGACGCGTGGGGATGCTCCTCCGATTGTTTACCCGGGCGATTGGTTTTTGGGAGCACCTTTCTTGAAATGTCCAGAAGACCAGTGGCCTAGAGACCTTAAGCTTGTGAAACCAATGGAAGAAGCAACGTGTGAGGTTCGTCCAGTCCACTTCGTTACCGAAAATAACATGGTTTTACCTTTACCTAATGAAAATAATATTTCTCGTTGGATAACTCTCGTGCGCGCTACGGCGCGAGTATTACTTTTCATTAAAAGATGTCAGCGCAGGTCATGTCACTTGAACGTCCTTTTAATGAAGGAATCTGAAGATCTACTTATTAAGAAATGTCAACAGGATTCCTTTAGCGCAGAATTGCTATGTTTGAGGCAGAATAAACCACTGCCGTCGAATAGCCGCCTATTACAATTGTCACCCTATTTAGATGAAATTGGCATCTTGCGTGTAAGCGGTCGTATCGATAGGGTAGTTGGAGTGGAATACAACACTCGTAGACCCGCAATATTAGATGGTTACCACAGGATTACACGGCTGTTGGTGGAGCATTATCATAAACGGGCGTTACATGGTGCTAATGAGCTGGTCGTTAATAATTTACGGCTTGAATATTGGATAATTAAACTCAGACCTACCGTACGTGCCGTAGCGGCGCGTTGTTTATTTTGTCGTTACAGACGCGCATCTCCACAGCCACAACGTATGGCGGACTTGCCAGCAGCTAGGCTACAATATGGTAGGCGACCCTTCACTTACTGTGGAATTGACTTTTTTGGTCCACTTCTTGTTACTGTCGGGAGAAGAAAAGCTAAACGCTATGGTATGCTGTTCACTTGCTTGACCGTCCGCGCAATACATATTGAATTGACCCAAGATCTTACAGCCGACTCCACCATAATGGCCTTACGACGTATGGCAGCTCGTCGTGGCATGCCTCAGGTTATCATCTCTGACAATGGGACTAATTTGAGAGGTGCTGACGCCGAATTAAGACAAAGCATTATTGATTTGGACAAGGAGGCAGTGTGTGAAGCTAGTACAGTCCGTGGTGTCGAATGGAGATTCATTCCCCCAGGAGCGCCTGAGATGGGAGGTTCGTGGGAGAGAATGATCCGCACGGTTAAATCTTCACTTAAAGTAATACTTAAGGAACGGGCCCCCCACACCGATACATTACTCACATTGTTAGCAGAAGTTGAAGCGTTAGTTAACAGCCGTCCTATAACGCACGTCTCGAATGATCCTAATTATCCGGAAGCGTTAACACCTAATCATTTTTTAATTGGTGCAACCTATTCGGATACACCTTTTGGCAAGTATGGCGATTCTGATTTGGCTTTGAGAAAGCGTTGGCGAGTAGCGCAAAGGCTAGCAGATATGTTCTGGAGGCGTTGGGTTAAAGAATATTTACCAACTTTGATTCCGCGTCAGAAATGGCATCAGGAAGTTGAGTCATTACAAATAGGTGATTACGTGATTCTAGCGGAACCCAATCTGGAACGCAGTCATTGGCGTCACGGAGTAGTGAGCGCGACTCACGCGGGTCAGGATGGACGTGTTCGTGTCGTAGACGTGCGCACACGCACGGGCGTACTGCGCCGACCTGTGACACGCGTCGCTCTACTGTCACATGGGGATTGTAGTGCTAACTAGTCATCACTAAGGAGGCAGATTGTAGGCGACGCACCACATGTAATTACATTTTGAGTACATGGTCTTAAGTACCTAGTAAGTGCTTAAGATTGTGTACTCAGAACTCATAAATGTACTTGGAATTACTATGGTTTTTAGTATTTAAGGATACCGTCTATGTAATATTTTAATAAAAAATAAATATACGGGTATCCGAGAAAGGCATTTTTCCTGCTCGGACACTCGCCGCTACTGTACGCACGCATTTTTATTTTCCTCGCCCGATTCCATCATCTACAACACGTATACAAATATATAGCCTATTCTAAATGAATTAATGGCTTCCTTTATTTTCTAACCTGTCTCTACTTATTTAGCGGTATTACTTATAAAATATTTTATAGAATTTGTTAGTATGTAGAGGTACGTGCATAATTAAACTTAACTAAAAAAATGAAAGTTGATTGTGTTCTAATATTTACTATTTCGTTGTACATATTTATCATAATTGAAATCGTTAGTCTATATTACATAGGTTTTATAAAAAGAAAGTTCAGTTAATATTTCTGAATTGTGTTATCGACTTTAAAAATTTCTTTATAAAAATCAAGGATTAATCTCATCTTTCTTGAGATCACGTCAAATTGCTAATAACGGAATTGCACGTGAAGTATATTCTGTCAATTAAAAAAAAAATTAAAATTTTTATTTGCTCTATCCCAATCGGTTTCTCCAACTTTGGTATGACCTTTACTTTTGTAAGCGTTATGCTGTTATAAAATGGCGTTAAAAAGACGCTTGTTTAAAGAAAACAAGAGCTTGCTCTCTCCCTCTCTCTCTCACTCTCTGTCTCTCTCTCCAATTCCATAACGTGCTAGTGTTGGGCACGGGCCTCCTCCACTTTGGGAAGGATTATGGTCTACCGTGCCGCGGTAACTACGCACGTACAGGGCTTATTTTCGAGCTTTCCATCTCTCACAGAGGATGTTATCTGTGTACAATATCCCTTAGATGGCTTTTATAGCACCCTTGGGAGGTGATGGGGTGGTGATACTTGTATACTTAATCTGTCACCACATGGTGCCCTACCAGCGGCGTATTTTGAAAATTAGCGCCCCGGGCCATTTAATTTGACGTCACGGGCTAATTTGATTTGCCTCTATATAAATTGATAGAGATAGAGCTAAATTTTAAACTTGAAGGCTTTCGCAGCCCTTCTCAGGCTGGCCGCCCCGGGCCATGGCCCCTATAGCCCTAGGGTAGGGTAGGGCCCTAAGGCCCTACGCCACTGCACCTAACAAGAGCTGTTACTGAGAAATTAAAGAAATGAAAATAGCATAAGTAAGTTTAAACAACGAAAACATAGTTTCCCTTTTCTATTACAATATTGATCACAGCAACAAGTTTACAAGGCTATGAATCAATCTTTACATAAATTTTTAAATAACGGTTATAATATAGAATGAGAGGCATCTCTATAATTAAAGATGTTGATTAGTTTAGACATATTTTGTATTAATATTATAAGTGAAAGTTAGTGATATACTCATACGAGTATTTCTTGTTCTTATACCTTCTGTATCGTAACTACAGTAACATTATTATAGTTTTAATATTTACGGATATTTCACATAGTTTGTATGGTCCCGTATCAAAAGTTAAACGGAATTATCAGGACTTCGCTGCCAGTCTGTCTGTCACCAGGTTCTATCTCTGACCTGGTGCCAAAGGGACGACATGGAACCGCGCGATCTTTCAAATAAAAAAAGAATCATTAAAATCGCTTCACCCAGTTAAAAGTTATGAGGTAACAAAAAGGAAAAAAAAAATACAAAAAAGGGACTATATGGAACCGCGCGAGCTTTCAAATAAATAAAGAATCATTAAAATCGCTTCACCCAGTTAAAAGTTATGAGGTAACAATAAGGAAAAAAAAATACAAAATAATAATTCAGACGAATTGAGAACCTCCTCCTTTTTTGAAGTCGGTTAAAAACTACGCAACGGATCTTGATGCAGTTTATTTTATAAGATAGAGCGGTTCAAGAGGAAGGCTTTTTGTATAGTTTGTTACGGTTTGGGTTTTAAATTCCACTCGTACGAAGTTGCGGACAACAGCTAGCAGCTAGCGATATAACGATTCTAAACGAAACGTAAATTTTATTATGTTAGTCAAAGCATATAGAGGATATGCTTTGACTAACATAATAAAATATACGTTTCGTTTAGAAATAGAAAACCGAGTGTGGAATCTTTTTCAACAATTAGTTATTTATAATCTGTAAATATTCTTTACTGTGTATCATATAACAGCCAATTAGCGCACGACAGACAATAAATTTTACTAATCGTTATTTTCTCAGCGATGAAATGTATTAAATAAGGTTGACTTTGTACGCAGCACCATTGTAAAAATAATTGAAGCTCTGTGCCGTCGGCCGTTTTTCAGCAACTTTATGCTAAAGTTGGTAAAACTATTACTAACTTCTTGATTTTTAAGCGCTGAAATTACCGTAATAATGTTTTGTATTAATTATTTTTTAAACCGGACTGTTTTACATTATTTTTAAATACTCATACACCCTGTAGGCGTTATGCTATCTACTAATGTATAACGAAGTAGATATTGCTTGTGACAGCAATTTTTTATAGCTTAACTACACAAAAATAACAAAGCTGAAGAGTTTGTTTGTTTGTTTGAACGCGCTAATCTCAGGAACTACTGGTTCGATTTATAAAATTCTATTTGTGTTGGATAGCACATCTATCGAGGAAGGCTATAGACTATATAAAATCACGCTGCGACTAATAGGTGCAAAGCATTAGTGAAAAATAATGCAAAAATGGGGTAAATTTTATAAATTCCACGCGTACGAAGTCGCGTGCAACAGCTAGTATTAAATGATTCATTTAGATTAAAAATTAAAAAATAAAATGCTTCCAAAGTATTTCAAAAATAATATTTCTGACCTTTCTCTAGAACCAGTCTACCTATTAAAAACGCATCAAAATACGTTGGGTAATTTTATAGATTTAGGCTTAAATAGGGATGTACCGAAAGTAACGACGTTGCTTTTTAAAAGGAAAAATCATAAAAATCATAATTTACCATTAATTTTGTAGCGAAATCGATACTAGTAGGTACTTATAAAACGCATTTTAGTAATTTTATACATTTTAATTTATATTCATGCTGAACTTTACATATGAATTAGTTGTCGATTTTAAATCTGGTATTTGTAGGAATGGTGTTTCGCTGTTATTTGTTAATTTTATCGTTTCTTTATAATGTAAACGTCAGAGTTGTAGGAAGTTGGCATTTATGGTAGAGGTAGTTCAGATAGTTTTATTTACGATAGCATATTTGAGAAACTAATTAAAGCATTTTTTTTTATTTCTAAAAAAGGATACCTATGTTTTTGTTGTGAGTACGATCTTCGTGGCCGAGTTCAATTCACACTTAGCTGTTGTTTTTTACTTAGGCTTTAAGTCACGTGTAAAATGATGTTGTTGCAAAAATCAGAATTTATTAAAATTTATATGAAGGATTTCTTGTTAGCATTACGAATCGAGTTTTTTTCCGGTCAAATCTATATCCGGCAGCTAAATATTAAAAAATGTTGAAAACAAGCAAAATATGTGAATATTATAAATTATTTATTTATGTAAAGCCTCCCAAACGAAATCTAATTAACCCGAATTGTCCCACCACTATCACGAATTTTCATATTCTCTCGTTAGAGCCTACTGACCGTGTTTCTGTTTTACGCTAGAATCAATCCGGAATCGAATGATATGCTGAGGGCGGGTCGGGTCGAACGAAGTCGAATCTATCCGTGCAGAATATAGATAGTTACACTTGTCCGATCACCGTTCCGATCAACACGTCGCGGCTGAAAGCGCGGCACTCGCCGCAGTCCTTGGATTGTTTATAAAAAATAAACACAATGTGATTGTTATTTTTTTTAATATGTGAATGACTGTTGACATTCTGTGGATTGTTTTTGAATTTGGAAACAATACTGGATGATGATTTCCTGAAAGTTTACCGGTAAGTTTAATTCGAATTAGGAATTATAAACATACCATCCTAATGTTTTTTTTATTCGCGCCGTGTATTTGTTTGGTTTTTGTTTTCATATTGACATTGGCAAAGGAATTAAGTTTTTTTATTTTATTTTGATCGAGTTATTGTTTTTTTATTACAAACTTTTTTATAGAACGAGTACTTAGTTATACAGACAGTGGCTAAGCTTCTAATAAAGACGTTTTCTGTATAATAAAGTTTATGTTGAGCCTATTGTTGACAAAGATAATGTCTGTCATTCACAATACAAATTGACAGATGCAAGATAAACTAACGTTAATTTACATACAAAAACGCTTTGACAATCTTTTGGTGTTCTGCCCGTCAATCGTATGACTGACCATAAATTATCTCCGTTTTTAACTTGTTATTTAAAATAAAGTTTAGGCGCTTAGTTTAAGCATGATATAGATTACTTGACTAATTAAACGTATTTACAATTTCCAGTAATAGTATGGTATTTCTTCATGAAATGTAACATTGATATATAGAGCCCGTGACCTCGTAAACAGCAGTCCATTACATGAACAACAGAACCACGAGGTCTTTCTATAATATAACAATATAATCAACTTAACCAGGATTTTAAATATGGCAAAAAATAAAAACGGTGACAAAAAAGGAAAAAAAAATTCTTAACCGAGAAACACTTCCAACTTTTCATTTCTTCCTAATGTAGGTCATACATCATGATGAACTTCGAAATTGATATACAATTTATTATATTACTAAACACTTTAATTATTTTTAATAAATCTTGCAAATAGTTTGCAGCTGTTTTGAAATCAATTAATAGAGTTAGTCAATTGTTGGCAAATTTAAATATGTAATATCATAAGTCAGTATGCTATTCGAATTTTGAAACAATCGTCATTTGACAGTTCAATAAAAAATAAATGTAATTTTTTTTTTTGGAATTTCAGAAAGTTCATAAATAAATGTCTGTATTAAATCGAAGTCACAAAATGCTGGCAGGTTATGAATTAAAAAAATAATTTTCAAAACTGGGTGTTCCAGTTTTGAAAATTAATTTTTTAATTCATAACCTGCATTTTGATTAAAAACTTTTTCTTTTTGTTTTAATATTGTTTCACGGAACATAATTCTTTGTCTTTGCAAAACTAAACGTAACCAAAACAGAAATAGGTATAAAAATAGAAAAAGTCTGATATAATGTTAGAAAACCTTGGCAGAGCTTTTTATTTTTAATAATATCGAATAGGGACACTATTCGATATTTTTACATCAA
Organism: Orgyia antiqua; assembly: GCA_916999025.1. NCBI lineage: Eukaryota > Metazoa > Arthropoda > Insecta > Lepidoptera > Erebidae > Orgyia > Orgyia antiqua. The sequence continues at coordinate 7,532,616 of OU779868.1, forward strand.
AACTACTGAACGAATTTTAGTGAAATTTTGAACAAAGGTAATCTACAACCTGAGAAAGGAGTTAGTTTTTAATCCGATAAAGGTTATTTCAAAGTACACGCGTAGTAAATCGCGGTCACCAGCTAGTTTCAAACTCAGCTCGTTTAAAAGAATAAATTAAGTAAGTGTGTTTCTAATATCTATGACTTATCTTATAAAAATATTAATGCATCATAGATTAACCATTTAGCATTCATCATTTTCGTATTGAAATTCGAATTCGTAGGTTTGAGTCACATTAGAAATACTATATTACCGGCTAACACTCACAGTTTTGGGATCGAAGATGTCGACCCAGGTTTTGAGCATATCAGTGCACGCCGGAAGGTCGCAGACGCCGCTGCGCACTCATCCTGAAGATGAGCATCGGATATGCTCAAAACCTGGGTCGACATCTTCGATCCCAAAACTGTGAGTGTTAGCCGGTAATATAGTATTTCTAGCATTCATCATATTTAATATTAGTTGGCAACATTTATAATCAATCACATACCTATCTATTTAAATAAGTATTGCCTCTTACTGGTTTTAAACACTGTCGGCGAAGTCAAAATTGATTGCCTATAATTTTTTTTTATGTTATGAGAGCTCAACTAAAATGGTAAGCGACTAGCACACCTCATTATGATAATAAAATAAAATGCTCCTGTCGTGTGTCATTTTATTGCTTCGCCCGGTTTAACAGAGGTAACGCTCGCGCTTTGCAATCCAGTAGGTTTTTACACTTAAGATCTATATCTTATTCTCCAAGGGCTCTCTCAGAGAGAGAGGGAGTGTGAGAGCTCTCTCCAGCCCATTAGCGTTTTAATACAGGCACGGGCAACGTTCACTTTGGGAGGGATTATGGTCTAATATGTCGCGCATACCAGGCGTGTTGGCATGGGTTTATTTTCTGTCTCTCACAGAAGATGTTGTGTTATCTGTGTACATTTTCCATATTTTCCCTTAATATTATTTTACAGCCCCTTGGGAAGAAAAAGGAGTGGTGACACTTGTATTCTTAATCCGTCTAAGCCATCCACTAACAGAGTTAATAAACAAATCTCTTACAAGTCATTATCATCATTACATCACGCCTTTTTACCATAGAGGTAAGCAGTGACTATAGAGCGTCAGCTACGATCCAAACATACTTCTTTAGCTTCACTTACACTCATACATACATCTGTTACTCTTACAACTTTCGTCTCATTACAAAACTACAAATTGCGTAAGTCCATAAATATGTATACATTCAAAATGTCTGTATGTCCGTTACGTGCATCAGGGTGTACCTTTTGACCCGGATGAAGTGTTTTAATATGGTAATACTATTCTATGTAAAATGGGTAGGTACCTACTTTAATACTAATTCCTATGCTGAAGTTTCTTACTTCACACAAGAAAGAAGTATAAATAATAATAAAATGGTCGTAATTTTTTTTTTATAAACGTCCTCTGGTCGCAAGCTAAGCTTATATGCTTGTGTTTTGGGTACCAGAATACGGATAGAATACATATACTACTTTTCGTTTGTAAATACACACCCACAATACATAGAAACACCCAGACGCATTTCAAACATTTGTATGACAATCAGAAAATCACACAAATGATTGTCCCGAGCGGGAATCGAACCCGCGATCTCTTGATTGGCAGTCCGTTACATGAACCACTCAACCACGAGGCTCGTCAAATATTCGTAATTAATTAATAATTGTCAATTGATTGTCGAGCTAAAAGGTAGTTTAGGTAAGGTAAGTTAGACAGAATTAGATAATGCCCGCGGTTTCACCCGTGTTTATAGTCATTGAGCCCGACCACCTTCTTCTAATATACACCAACCTTAGCAAATTATTTAAAAAAAAATCATGCTCTTGAACTGCTCTAGGTAATGTATAAAAAACCGCTTTTGAATCTGCTGTATAGTTTAAAGATTAATGATAATTTTCGCGAACCGATTTTAGCGTCAAATCATTTCAGTGATTTGCGTGAAAGAGCAGCAAACGCCCATACAGCTACCCATTCATTCGCGCATATTATTATTTGCAAACTTTCACGTTTATAAAATAAGTATGATGCATTAAGAATACAACAAAATACACAGACGTTTTTATTGGAATTTTTGGTTCAAAAATCTTTTAAAACGCATAATTAGACTTACAAGACTTGTTATTAGACTTACACTTTCTTGTTAGTCTACAAAAATCAAAATAATAAATTCTACAACTGAATTGAAACACCAGTTTCTTAACATGACATAGATTCATAACAAGAATTAAATAAATGAGTATCTAGGATAATTACAAAGTCATTTCGTCGATACTATAAAATAAAATTAGAATTTAATGGTCAATTTAAGGCCTTCATTTTATATTTATCTGACTACTACTGTAGCCAATGGTACCAATTCTACGTGCACAACTAAACTAATCATAATAAAAAAATGAAAACTGATAGTGTCAAAAACCCTATTCGGCAATGTGATTTGGCTATGACGGGCTTCTATAGTTATATGGGTCTAATGTTCTAGTGGTTCAAGTAACGGACTGCCCTTCACGAGGTCGCGGGTTCGATTCCCGCACGGGACAATCATTTGTGTGATTTTATATTTATCATACAATTGCTTGTACTGCGTCTGGGTGTTCTCTGTGTGTTTATAAGCATAAATTTACAAAAAAGTAGTTTATGTAGCACATTCGTGTTCACCAAAACATGGGTTATATTATGTTTGGTATGTATGTTGGTCATGGGTATAACACAAGCAAATAAGCCTAGCATGGGAAGAAAGGACGTTGTGTGAAATATCTATGTGTTGTGTATTTATTTATTTTATTAACCCTTGTTACGGAAACTGAAAGTATTTCTCACCCACCTGCAGTTGTCGGATTGATCTGAAACTTTGCAAACATATTAAGAGCCAAAGGCAATGCATTGCAAAAATGCAAAAAAAAAATTCTGAATGTTCAAGCGTGTTTTTTTTAAATTTTCGTAAATTGTAATCGAGTTGAGTTAAGATAAGTCGGAATAGATGGTATTAGAATTTGACTCAGTGTATGTTAATAACTTTCGGTATAAAATAAAGCAGTAAATCAATTGATGTTTTGTTACTTGATTTATAGTATATCGTAAATATATAAAAAGCTAGAACAAATATCTACATAGTATATCTAATAAACTTAATCAAAAACTTAAATTTGCATATAACTGTCTTGCAATTAATGTTATAAAATGAATTCCAGTTTATATTATATATAGATGTAAATATTTGTTTGTTGTGTACATTCTATTGTAGGTATACTAGAATCTTCGAGTATTAAACCAACAGGATACACGCTGTTTCCTTTAATAAATATACTGCTATGTCGCACACACACAAACGCTCGTAATTTCATGACTCGCAACGCACATCATTCTCCTGCCTTCATCCCATTATTGAAGGGCACAACACGTCTTTTTCTTCCATAGTTTTCTATCAGTCGTCATATCAGTGTTAACACCTCTTTCTTTCATGTCCTCGTTCACACAGTCTATCCATCTTTTCTTAGGTCTTCCTCTAGACTTTTTTCCTTCAACATTTATACGCATAACATAACTCTCCTAACGATTTTACATTCCTTAAGAGGGTATTGTACTCCTCATTTAGGTATTTGGCTTAGGTATTGCTATCCCTATTTCAGAGCGCCGCGCTGAATGGGACAAATATAGATGAAGCGGATTTTACCTACAAATTCTTTGAAAAAAGACGTTTCGTACTTCCGTTTTTTTTTTCGCGAAAGTTAAACCGATTTTAATAGTTTTTGCGTTATATTATAGACAAAGAGTATGTCTATGCTTCTATCACTTTCTTTTGTGGTAAAATTTTACCAAATTTGTGTGATAGACGCTGCAACTTTATATAAAGAAAACCGGGTTATGGGTTTATCGGATCGTCATATTTCTTTTAGTTATTATTTAAAAAAAAAAAGAAAGTGATAGAAGCATAGATATACTATTTATCTATACTCATACTTTTGTATGGAGCATAATTTGGTATCGTACCGTCTTAACAGTCGCTACACACGCCTCGTCCAAAATCACCATATGCACACTAATAGATTCTTTCTTCTAGGCTCTCGTTCCTTTTTTAGTGGGAGACAAAACTAAACTTAACTAAAAAATGAAGACAAGTATTGGTGTATTTAGACTAACTCGCTATTTTGTAGTGTACATTTATTTTAAATAAAATCTTTAGTCTATCATAAACATCTATCATTGTGCTATCGACACTATTTAATTTAAATTTTTTAGTTGTGTTTATTTTAACATAATCTCTAACGCTTTCGCGACTCATTTGTTTATTGTTTTGTTGCAAACTTAAATCAAATAAATCTAAAGTAATTTATTAATTTTGCTATTGACATGCTATGCTTTTACTTAATAAATCAAATTGTGGTGGAAAAAGTTGGTTCCGCTTGCAGTGATCAACTTTTTCCACCACAATTTGATTTATCAAATAAATCTAGTTTTATTTGATTTAAGTTTAATTTAGTTGTGCGCGTAGAATTGGTACCGATATCAACTCCTGTTGGCTTATTGCTCTAAGACTAAACTCAAACATTTCACAGTTCCCATGCTTATTTCAATAATTTACATCGTAGACATCAAGAAACATGTTCGGTAGTTATGTTTAGTGTAATTCTATGCATTCGGTAACGTACTGCGGTACGGCTGGTTGTCGAAAACAAGATATACAGGGCTCTAACTCGGTCAATCGTATGCCAAGTTAAAAATAATGGGTTCTGTACCTGTTGTGATGTTAAATATAATAGTTATTTATAAAGATATACATCAAAACCTACTATGATACTTCCTCTACTTCTACTTTTGTTGTTTTTATTGTTATGCCTAAGTAAAGAGGTTATTCTATACTAATATAATACAGCTTAGCCGCCTTATTCATAATGACTTATCGGAGATTTAAAAGTTCGCCAAAATAGGTTCGCGAAAATTGTCAAAACTTGTTATTCATGATGGTCTTTTAACGCTAAAACGTTTATTATCTCTCTGATAAAATCTCCGTATAAACCTCCGACAAGACATTATGAATAAGACCGTAAGAGATTGTTTGTTTGAACGCGCTAATTTCAGAACCAATTGGTCCGATTCTAAAAATTCTTTCAGTGTTGAATTGTACATTTATCGTGGAAGGCTATTTAATATCACGCTGCGACCAATGGGAGCAGAGCTAGTAGGAAAGGACGGAATTATGTAAGGTAGGATACCCCCTTGTTAAATGGATGGACGGCCGATTAAATAAATAAATAAATAAACAGCATGGAACTGGACGGAAGATCGCGGACCGTGTTTAGTGGCGAACTAAGAGAGGCCTATGTGTAGCAGTGGGCAGAAATAGACTGACATAATGAAGCATAATATAGTGAGTCAATAAATTAATGATATAACATTGAACGAGTCAGTCTAGTCACACTAAAGTCCTTCTAAGTAACTATTAAAGTACACTACAAATCACCTATTCTGACTTAAGACGGTACGATACCAAATTATGCTCCATACAAAAGTATGGGTATCGTACTTCCGTTTTTTCTTCGCGAAAGTTAAATCGATTTTAATAGTTTTTGCGTTATATTATAGATAAAGAGTATATCTATGCTTCAATCACTTTCTTTTTTTCAAAACATAATAACTAAAAGAAATATGACGATCCGAAAAACCCACTTTTTTCGGTTTTCCTTAGATAAAGTTGCAGCGTCTATCACACAAATTAGGTAAAGTTTTACCACAAAAGAAAGTGATAGAAGCATAGATATACTCTTTATCTATAATATAACGCAAAAACTATTAAAATCGGTTTAGCTTTCGCGAAAAAAAAGCGGAAGTACGAAACGTCTTTTTTCAAAGAATTTGTAGGTAAAATCCGCTTCATCTATATTTGTCCCTTTCAGCGCCGCGCTCGGAAATAGGGATAGCAATACCTATGCCAAATACCTAAATGAGGAGTACAGTACCCTCTTAATCATGTCCATCTTAAGGTTATCTGGTAGAGATCGCAGCCCGCGATAAGACCGCCCATTGTACCTATTCTAAGTTTAGTTAGTAAGTTTTTGTAAAACTATCTGGTGTACAATAAAGAGTATTTTACTTTACTTTTACTTTACTAAACGTCATCGCAGCCACGCTACGACACGTGGTGACCACGGCACATTAGATAGATAACTCTTTATTTGCACAAACACCAATTTTAACGGAATTTAAAAAAAAATACAGTTTTAAAAGCTATTGTACAAAGGGCAGCCTTATCACTAATGTGACTTCTTCCAGGCAACCGTATAATGGATAGAATCTAGAACAGACATCGCAGTGGTTGTTGGTGTCATCTATATTAAATATTAAATTGAATATATGAATAAATGCATACCTAAATTTAAACAATATACATACTTAAACATAAGTATACTAATAAGTAAAAACTACTATATAATATAATATACATACACACTATAAACATACTAAGATTTATATAAACACTATTATAAAGATAGATAATAATTCGATAGTTTTAACTTAAAATTAGAAAGAGACTGTGTTTGTCTAATTTGTAAAGATAGTTTGTTCCATAGTGATATAGCTTGCACAGTAAAGGATTTGCTATAAAAATTAGTAGTATCCTTCGGAACATTCAATTTCAGATTTTCAGATGTTCTCAGATTATTTGCGTGTGTGTCATGTCGGAACACAGAACAAGTTTTAAGATATTGGGGAGTATTGGGATTAAATAATATGTTATATAATAGCGAAAGAATGTGAGTATTCCGGCGAAGGTTATAACCGAATATAGTGTGGCTATAATTAAAATTAGCAAAATTTTGTCGATAGTTTTAATTAATTCTATTGATTAGGTATTAATTAAGCTGCAATATAAGTGAATCGGCAGAATTTAAATACATAAATAGAAAGTAGCTAAGCATCCGTGCCAAAAAATTACTATACGTAAAGTAAGTTACATTTACATTACATACATTTAATGTTACATTTATTGCTGTCAAAAATTATTTAAATTATCAACATTCATCGACTGGCCACGTGGTCTAGTGGTTCGTGTAACGGATAGCCGTTCATGAGGTCGCGGGTTCGATTCCCTCACGGTACCATCATTTGTGTGGTATTTATAATTTTTCTATGTATTATAACTATTATAAGTATGTTTTTACCAAAGAAAAGTAGATTGTAAAGTTTCCATAGCTTGTGTTATGGTACCCATATTACAAGCATATAAGCTTAACTTGGGACCAGAGGACGTTGTGTGAAATATTCATGAATATTTATTTAGAATTTATTTTGGCACAATCAGGCACGGCCAAGAAAAGATCCAATTTTTGAAAATGGAAGCGGCGTCAATTCAAATAGTTAATTACTTTAAGATAGATAAGTGAAAGAGTTCTGTGAAAATTACAGAACTCTTTTATTAGTTTCATTTGTATACCAAATCAAATATATATGAAACCACAATCCTAGAGTCAACAATAAAAAAACTCAATACAAACTTGTATCTAACGGTAAACAAAAACGTAAATTTATAAAACAATTTATAAGAAGTGCTATAAAATAATTCAAACGTTCATAGGCCGACACCACTGAATACGACATGAATAATATATTAGACGTACAGATTTTAATCTTGATCAGAGCTTTAACACATTTTGTTGACAGTATTTCTTATGAGAGAGTTTATAGGAATGAGCAAAATTATCTAAATGGGAAATTAAGAGGGAACTAAAGCCCCAATTTAAATATTTGCCTTATACATCGTAGCAGAGGGCGCTCTATAGTATCTGCCTACCCCCATGGGAAAAATGATGTTATGATGATGATGATGCCTTATACATATAGTCGAGACAGACTTTACCTACAAATTCTTTGAAAAAAAAAAGATATTTCGTAGTCAGCTGTTTTCTTCTTGAAAATTAAATAGTTTTTATTAATTTTTTTTTACGCCATGTTAAAGATGAAGAGTAGTTAGTAAGTCTATGTTTCCATTGCTTTTTTTAGTAAAACCTTACCAAATTTGTGTGATAGACGCTGCAAGTTTATCTCAAGACAACCGAAAAAGGATGGGATTTTTGGATGATAAAATTTCTTTTAGCCATTATGTTGGCGACTCCGTACCCGTCAAAAATAGATTTTTTTTTCCCGTTTTTGCAATATTTTTCACTACTGCTTCGCTTCTACAAGTCGTAGCGTGATGTTATATAGCCTAAAGCCTTCCTCGATAAATGTCCTATCTAACATTGAAAGAATTTTTCAAATCGGCCCAGTGGCTCCTGAGTTTAGCGCGTTCAAATAAACAAACAAACTCTTCCGATATTATAGTATAGATAAATTGTAAGGTCAAGACTAGTCAAATGATTCGCTACATCTTAACTACCTCTATTTATAGATCTATTGCCGGTTTACATTAAAATTGGTATGCTTAAAGTTTATGTGATTATTCACAACAAAAGCTTTAATAGGGGCTTGTAAACTTTTTTCTAACATAGCTATAAAAAAAGACATAAAACTATATAATCTACATATTACCACGGGAACTGGTAACCGATTGAGATTTTTTTATTGTTTTTATGATAATTCTAAGATTTTTTGTGCTGTTACTGAATAATATCTTATTTTAGACTTCGTTGATCCCGTTGTGTGACTATAGCCACCTATTGCTATATTGGGTTCGATTCCCGCACTGGACGACCATTAATTATTTTACAAATGTTTGTACTGCGTCTGGGTGTTTATTACCCATCATAAGTATGTACTTACAAAAAAAAGTAGTATAATTATATTATGTATATCCGTATTCTGGTACCCATAACACAAGAATATAAGTTTAGCTTGGGACCAGAGGATGTTGTGTGAACTGTTGTTATTCTTTGCAACCGATTATTTTTTTCTTATCAATCACTATCAGGCACGGGCCTTCTCTACATTGAAAGGGTGTTAAGCCTAGTTGTGCCATGCTGACCTAACCTTAGCAAGCTTTTGCGTCTCTCAAAGATGTTATCTGCTCTAGTTCTTAGAGCACCCTGGGGACAAAATTTCTCTCACTCTCTCGGAGAGTGTGATTGAATTGAAATTAACATCCCTAAACTATTACTATCAACACTATCTATTTTCATTTTTAAGTTAAGTTTAGTTGTGCATGTAGAATTGTTACCAATTTATATAAACAACGCTAAACCAAGTTGTTCAAGCTTCATCAGTTGTGATTATGTATTGGGATAATGTAGATGTAACATGTATGTGGGCTGAGAAATATCTGCGTTAAGAGAATGTCTCCGAACATTTTGAAATCGTCCAAATATTAACATTTATATGATCGTATTTGATATAGTTTCAATGGCTTTTTATTGCCAATGTTTTTATTCTAAATTAATTTATTTATACAGTTCTTAATAGACTTAACACGTTTTATAGTATACTGGTTTTGTACGTGTTTTGTTTCGGTTTTTATTATCACGGCTTACCGTAAGGAGTAGAAAGAAAGAGATATATTTTGGTAACTTATTATAGCACTAGATATTATTGATATGAATTTTATAACTTTTTGAATCCACATTATCGCTTACTGTCTGCAACATCAATAAAAAATAGATATGCTTAATGATTTAATATATGATTGAATAAAAACTTTTGAGATTTTGAGAAATGCTTTTTGAGAATTGATTTTGAGAAAGAGAAATTTTTTTTATACTAATTTTGTATTGTTAGTACGTAAGCAAGAGAAACTGTGAGACAAAGCTAGTAATAAAAAATATAACTTATTATATAAAACAGCAGTCATGAATGACTTATCACATTTGTATAAATGGAGACAAAGAAGTATGCATAGATCGTAGCAGATGGCGCTCTATAGTTTTTGCGTACTTGCATGAGAAAAATGTATGATACTTAAACAAATACAAATAATATAAGTAGGTAAATAAGAACAGCTTAATAGCGGAAACGAAGCCAATATCAGTCAATATAAACAGAAATAATATTGTAAGCAAGCAAGAACGACACAAACTTTGTACTAATGGTCGCAGTAGGTGGTATTATGAATGAGTCGAATCACTCCGGGAGATCAATATCGATGTCACGTCGACAGATTTACCCGGATATATTTAACGACAGATACTTAAATAACTATATATAATAAACTACCTGATGCAGTGAGGCCCGCGACTTCGTACGTTTGGAATATAAATATTCAGGACATTTCACACAAAGTCCTCTGGTCCCAAAGTAAGATATATTTCTATGCTTGTATTATGGGTACCAGAATACGGATAGACTACATATACTACTTTTCTTTTGTAAATACATCCTTAAAATACATAGAAAACACCCAGACGCAGTACAAACATTTGTATGACATTTATGGATATCACACAAATGATTGTCCCAAGCGGGAATCGAACCCGCGACCTCGTGATCGGCAGTCCATTACATAAACCACTCCACCACGAAGACCGCCATATAGTGTTAACATCCTCGTTTTTGTAAGATTTTTCATTTATGCTTCGCTATATTATATTGGTCGCACCGTGAGCTATGTAACCTATAGCCGTCCCCAATAAATGTACCATCCAACACCGAAAGAATTTTTTAAATCGGACTAGCAGTTTCTGAGGTTAGCGCATTTAAGCAAACAAACTCTTTATATATATTATATATATTAAGTACAGATTCAAAAACCTTTGGATTATGTGTACAAAATTTTATTTAAATCTATAGTTTTGACTAGAAAAAGTGACAGCCAGATAGATTCACTTTCGCGTTTAAAATATTATTGTTGTTTCTTGGGACTTCATACTATACTTGGGAATTTAGAAACCAAACCAAAAGCAGCTATCCCCGTGAACCACTATCTAAACATAAAACCGCATCAATATCCGTTGCGTGGTTTTGAAGATTTAAACTCATATAGGGACATACAATACTAACGGCTTTGTTGTTTAATAAGATTAATAAGTAAAGATTTTTATCCGTTATCAATTATTCCTTTGCTAATTATAGTACTTTACTAGATGTAATAAACCCTAAAAGTTTTGACTATATAACTGTTTCATTTACAAAAGACAATTAACCTATTGAGCTCATATCTATCCCGCTAATAAGCATTTTGTCTCTACTAATAATAATAACATTACCAATTGTTAAAACAAAGTGTATAACTTTATATTTGCATAATTATGACATAGTGAACAGTTAGTTTAATGGCCTTATACATCGATAAGTGAATTTCCTAAGTGATATTATTGACCTCTATCAGTAAAAGTCAATATTCACGGCAGTCCAATAGCGCATCAAGAGCCATGAGCCTACAAAAGACCTAGAACTTCAAATATACTTCTTTCAGATGTGCTGAAAGCTCCACTCACCACTAGATGCCAGTGTAGAAAATTAAGAGCCTCGTGACACGAGGTACTTTCGGTGTAAAAACAAATATAATATCTGTATGTAATACACCTATAATATCTATCTGTGTGTGTTGCGTGTTCAGATCACGTCGGGGTGACCACTTTAGGAAAGTAGTTTCTTAGGTGTATGCATGGGACCTTGCGTATAGCTGTCCTATAACCAAGAAGTAAAAGATATTGCGTGTTCAAGTAAACAGTGTTTATTCACGGCTGATTATAATAACTTATGCGGCGAGCGCAGTCGTCTCTATGCATTCATAAATCTGCAGACAGGCATCGTCTTTCACACATATAAAAACCATACATACTGTCCCTAAAAGAAGCAATACAAATACCTACCTGAGATACCTGTACCAACTATTATTTATTACTGTATTGTAGTTTTAATATAAGTAATTAATGAGTTAATCAGAAAAAGCTTATATTATAACTGTAAATATGACTAACATCACACGTATAAGTTAGACTAACAGATATGAACTCTGACATTAAATGATTAAGTATCTTTGTTTATCATACCGCATAAAAAAAGTGATGATACCAAATTGTTCTGTGCTATAAGAATATAGAAAGTATAATCATTTTTATAGTATCACTGAATATTATACACATATTATATTGCCATTATAGCCGCTTGTACTTCTAGACATGATTGATTGAAAGAAAGTATGATAGTATAAAATACCTAGCAGATATCTATACTTCTATCTAGACAATATTTAACTACTCATTTAGAGACAAGATTGCCTTGATATCGCAAGTCGACCAGTCCCAGCAGAAGGCACCCTTCTACTAGGACTGGTCGAGTATAACGCACACATCAGACCCGCTAACTAACCTTAAGATGTTGTTACTAATGACTAAGATATCGAGTGATGTAGACAGTCACAATATAGAAACATGATTGGTTCAAAGACCTAGACAATAATAGATCCTAAACTCTTATTATTAAAATATTGATTTGTTAGTCTGTGAATAATACCTATCAATTAATCAGGTAGTAATTCACATTATTCATTGATTCTATTTATTCGAATTAAATCTAAACTTAATATTATAAAGCTGAAGAGTTTGTTTGTTTCATCGCCCTAATCTCAGGAATCGATGGTCCGATTAGAAAGATTCTTTCAGTGTTGGATAGTACATGTATCGAGGAAGGCTATAGACTATATAACATAAAGATGCGACCAATCTATAAATATCAATTCCTTCGCTTTCCGCATCCAGTCCCACCAAACGATCTTCTCTAGGTCATCAGTCCAACCTAGTAGCGGGGGCGTCATATCCTACGCTAGCCGAGTTGCGCTCTCCACTCTGAAACTCGACTGCTCCATTGATTTGATTATTATTATTGAACAGTAATATTGACTTTTTTATTTAAAAAAAAAACAAATCTCGAACAATCTATTAGCTGTATGTTAATCACACAAAAATATACAACAATTCCAGTTAGGTTATATTAATCAAATTGCTTTTATAACGGTAAAAAAATCTCAATAATAAACGCGGTATAATATCTCTAACAGTTTTCTACAATAACAGATGCAGGTTATAAACTTTAGCTCAATTTAACATACATACTAATAACTTATATAGTGTTTAAAAGAATGAATATTTTGACATACTTATTTCTATAAAGAATTATCTACCAATAAAACTAACATTAGTTTAAATATTCATAATGTAAAAACGCATCGTTGACCTGATATTCTCGAATAATAAATAATTGAATTTAGTTTTACTATTAGCTACCAATATAAGATTTCTTTTTTTATTATCAGCTTTCCCCTATAATATAAATAATAATATAATTCAGTTACTATAATTCTTAATTAAATTCTTGATTTATTTCGCTTTAAGAACTCTTTGAACCTTATATTATACACAAAGATATCTATATTAAGATTATAAAACTGAAGAGTTTGTTTGTTTGTTTGTTTGAACTACTGGTCCGGTTTGAAAAATTCTTTTAGTGATGGATTATTTTTGTACCTACATTAATGGCTATAGGCTACATATCATCACGTTGCGATCAATAGGAGCGCATCATCAGTAAAAAATGTTGCTGTTTCTGAGATCGGCACGTTCAAACAAACAAACTCTTCAGCTGTATAATCTTTTAAATAAAATTCTCGTGTCACAGTGTTAGTTACCGTACTCCTCCGAAACGGCTTGACCGATTTTTATGACATTTTACATGCATATTCAGTAGTTCTGAGAATCAGCCAACATCTATTTTCCAAACCTTTTTTTTTTAGTATGGCAAAACAACGTTTGCCAGGTCAGCTAGTGTCTGTGGTATTAGTATAGATTCTACTTGGGCGTTGACTCAATTACGCTACAACGGCTGTACTGAAGACCATGACCTGGCATAGAAAAAAAAAATTTAAAAATTTTAATTCGATAATTACATTTATTATATTATGTATTCAGGCATCCTGTTTTATATTTTATAATTAAATGTTTTAGAACAAGTAGTTGTTACATTTTACATACTAATTATTTTGTATTATTGTAATTTAATTAAAATTTATGAGATAATTAGGTACATATTTATTAATTACAAATACAATTTAGATTATAAAATTCTAAGTAGCTTTACAAAAAAATCTGTTCGAAAATAGTAACCGATAATAATTTGAATTACTTTTTATTGTTTCCAGATAATCATTTAGTTTTTGTATGAAAGAATAATAAAAATGGAACTCATATTCTTATTCAATAAATAATAAATATCCATGAACATTTCACACAACGTCCTCTGGTCCTAAGCTGAACTTATATGCTCGTGTTATGGGCACCAGAATACGGACAGAAAAGATATACTACTTTTCTTTTGTAAATATATACTTATAATACATAGAAGCACCCAGACGCAATACAAACATTTGTATGAAAATTATAAATATCACACAAATGATTGTTCCGAGTGGGAATCGAACTCGCAAACTTGTCAACGGCAGTCCGTTACAAGAACCTCTCGACCACGGGACCTGTCGAATTTCGAAGATCAACATAGCTAATAGCTACATAGCTTATCCGTGTGGTGACGGATTAAGAATACAAGTGTCACCACCCCATCTCCTCCCAAGGGTGCTGTAAAAGTCAGCTAAGGGATATTGCACACTGATAACATCTTCTGTGAGAGACAGAAAACTCGAAAATAAACCTGTGCCAACACGCCTGGTCAGCGCGGCACAGTAGACCATAATCCCTCCCAAAGTGGAGGAGGCCCGTGCCCAACAGTGGGACGTAAATGGGCTGGAGAAGAGAAGAAGAACATAGCTAAATCGTAGTCGATTATGTAATGCACTTTAGTTCCATTACAAAATACATACATTAGTATTTATTTTGTATATTTTAAGTTTACTGCAACATGTTAAAACACTATGCAATATTTGTATTAGATTTCATTATGTACGTGTATTAAAAACGAATATATTATAAATTAACATTTATTTTAAAGAAATCAAACCTTGACTATTAAAAATTAAGCAATGTAACGAAAATTCAATGATTATAAAAATTTTAAATTAAATAGTGTTATCTATTAAAAATACTAGCTGACCCCCCTACTCCGTACGCGTAGAATTTTAGGAACTGTTTAAACCTTCCCTGGACTTTCATGAATATTTTAAGACCCAAATTACCAAAATCGGCCCAGCCGTTCGCGAGTTTTATTAAGACTAACGAACAGCAATTGATTTTTATATACAGGGTGTCCCAGAACGTAACGTAGCTGGGAAGGGGGGTGATAGGGGGGGTCACAAGGGTCACCAGAAAAATAAAATAAAAATTCCCCTCTGGCTATTTAAAAAATAAATGGCATTTTTTTAAAAACTAAAAATTTTACACCTTGTGGGGCTATTTTGCTAACTGTACCTACAAATATAGCTGTTTAAAAAAAAAAAAGATGTTATGTAATCCTCAATCACCCTTCATCAAATTGAATTAAAAAAATAATACATATCCAACCAAGATTTTAAAGAAAATTAAGTTCTTTTCCAGTCAAGGACTTAGTAATTACAATTTCACTCAACTTTCTCCAAGTGTACTGAAAAAAAAATGTACTATGCAGCTCCGGCGTGTAACTTAAAAAGATAGGTAATTTTATTGCAATTCCAAAATGGTATAACACTTATTTGAAAAAATCATACTTAGACATTTAAAAATAATTTTCGGGAACAATACCCCTGCAAAACAAAACATATCAATAAAACAATAGTCTCAAATTCCTAAGAAAATACATTTTTAAATGTCTCTTCTGTTCCTCTAATGTTACTGCCCGTTAATTCTCAAGATTGGAGTACTGTACATACCTCAAACACTCAAGTACAGTCTAGGCCAGATAAAGCTTTACCATATTTTATGACAGGGAATTTAAATGAAACTCGAAAATAAAACAAAATTGTAATTATTTATTCAAATTAAGTGCTCGAAATGTGCACCACCAACATAAATGCACGCCCTACATCGTTTTAAAAATGAGCGGGAAATGTGCCGAGCAAATCTTCTATTATTGATTGATTCCGCGGCCTCTGTGATCCTCGCCTTCAAGTCACCCAAGTCCCTGATGGGTTTCCCATAAACTTTTTCTTTTATAGCACCCCAGTAAAAGAAGTCCAGGATATTCGTTGTTTAGGAAATCTCTTACTGGGCGTGCATAATGTGCTGGGCACCCATCATGCTGGAACCACATATTCCTTAATGTTTCCAGCGGCACATCTTCCAATAAATTGGGTAATTCGTTTTGTAAAAAGTGCAAGTACGCCTCGCCAGTCAGTGCCCAGGTAACTCAAAGGGTCCGATTATTTTACCGTTCAGTATTCCGGTCCACATGTTCACTTTAAAACGATATTGGGATCGATCTTCTCTAATAAGGTGGGGATTTTCTACGTGCCACTCGTGTAAATTATGTAGGTTCATGTAGCCGTCCTTTTTAAAAGTAGACTCGTCGGACCACAATATTTTATTAAAAAATTGAGGGTCCTCCCTATGCATGCGCAGCATCCTACTACAAAATGCAAGTCTCGCAGGAAAATCGCGTGGTATCAGACTCTGTATGCGTCGCACGTGGTACGGGTGGAACTTTTCTGATTGTAATATGCGATGAGCAGTACTTTTTGATACACCTGTATTTGCTTCAATTGTCCGAACTGAAGTACTCGGGTTGTCTGCGACGGTTTGAAGCACTACATCTTGGACATCGAACCGAGATCTGCGTTCATTAACCATTTGATGTGGAAGTCGACCCTCAGACAATAGTCGGTGGACATTGACAAAAACACGGCTATCCGGGTGACGTGGGGCGTTCGGATATCTTTCTCGGTACAGTCTTGCTGCAGCACCGGCATTACATCTACATTCGCCGTAAATGAGATGCATGTTCGCGTATTCATGTGGAGTGTACGTGGGTGGCATGGTGGCACTGTATCACACACTTTAGTCCTTGAGAAAGCCAAGTCGTTGGAAGAAATCACAAACAATGTCCAAAATCACAAAGAAATAATCAAGTCCAGAAAGCGAAGCAAAGTTGTTAGTACTAAATGAACACAAACGAATACAAAGATGTGCAGTAAACGAGAGAGCTTAATGTACTGCCCGACTATTTGGCTAACCAGAGACAGCACCCCTACTTTTTCTCTTCCTTTAACGTATCTACCTGTCTCTTTCACTCCCTGAACTTGTTTTGTTTCATTGTTCTCGCGCATGGCTAACGGTACGAGAGGGGTACCTGCCTACCTGCCTGTACAAGGAACAGGAATATTTGCTTAGGAATTTGAGACTATTTATGTTGGTGGTGCACATTTGGAGCACTTTATTTGAATAAATAATTAGAATTATGTTTTATTTCCGAGTTTCATTTAAATTCCTTGTCATAAAATATGGTAAAGCTTTATCTGGCCTAGACTGTACTTGAGTGTTTGAGGTATGTACAGTACTCCAATCTTGAGTATTAACGGGCAGTAACATTAGAGGAACAGAAGAGACATTTAAAAATGTATTTTCTTAGGAATTTGAGACTATTGTTTTATTGATATGTTTTGTTTTGCAGGGGTATTGTTCCCGAAAATTATTTTTAAATGTCTAAGTATGATTTTTTCAAATAAGTGTTATACCATTTTGGAATTGCAATAAAATTACCTATCTTTTTAAGTTACACGCCGGAGCTGCATAGTACATTTTTTTTTCAGTACACTTGGAGAAAGTTGAGTGAAATTGTAATTACTAAGTCCTTGACTGGAAAAGAACTTAATTTTCTTTAAAATCTTGGTTGGATATGTATTATTTTTTTAATTCAATTTGATGAAGGGTTATTGAGGATTACATAACATCTTTTTTTTTTTTAAACAGCTATATTTGTAGGTACAGTTAGCAAAATAGCCCCCACAAGGTGTAAAATTTTTAGTTTTTAAAAAAAAACCATTTATTTTTTAAATAGCCAGAGGGGAATTTTTATTTTATTTTTCTGGTGACCCTTGTGACCCCCCCTATCACCCCCCTTCCCAGCTACGTTACGTTCTGGGACACCCTGTATAAGAAGATGATTAATAAAGAATAAAAAAAATACATTTTATTTAATAAATTCTCTTTCTCTCTCTCTCTCTCTCCAGCCTATTAACGTCCCACTGTTGGGCACGGGCCTCCTCCACTTTCGAGTATTCCATCTCCCACAGACGATGTCAAAAGTTTACAATATCTTCTAGGCTGGCTTTTACAAAACCTTGAGAAGGCAAAGGGGTAATAATACTTGCGTCCTTAATCCGTCAACACACGTTTACATTCAATTAGCTACGAGTATAGCTACGTCGCATAATAATACCCCAGTTCCAAATCAACTGAGTCCATCCAAAGGTTGTCTGGAAGAGATCGCAATATGCGATAAGACTGCCAATTGTACATGTTTTATCCTAATTTCGATATATAAGTGACATGTAAAATGTTTTGGTGTACAATAATGTGTATTCTATTCTATTCTATCTTTATACCTAAGAACAGTGTTATTGGTCAATTAATAATTAATTCTTAATGAAACTCTAGAGCTGTATAGCTTAAATTTTGGGTAAATTATCATTTGGCATTGACGGCGGTCCAACATCACGGCATCGCGGCACCAAATGCGAACAACCCACCAACGACATCTAGTGGTGGGCAGTGGGCAGAGCTTTCAGTTTTTATGTTAAGAGGATACCAAAATAGCTTCGTGCATTTTTCTACGTACGAAGTTTTCATTGTTTCTTTAGATTGAATGGCTAGAGCTCTAATTTTTAAGTATATGTTTTTTCAATATATGATCTAGGATCGCATAAATTCAGAAACGCGATTGAAAAAAGTTTTCTCGATAGAAAATCTTAGGGAAACAACCTCTCTATTTTTTTATTTTTTTCATTTGTCGGTCTATTATCGCGTATTAACTAATGAAATAAATTTAAAAACATAAGTAACTATTATATAATATAGAAACACGTAAATCAGAATTAAAATATATTTAGTAGATTTTGAGTAAACAAAAAAAATATCCCTAATTCTTCATTTTCTATACCTACTAGCTTTGTTAATATGTACATGTCGACGATAATATTGATGTAATATTGATGATTAAGAAAAAAAACCTATAAATCAAAAAGTTCCTAATATATTAACTAAATAAGAAGGTAATACGAATTTGGAATATACTGGAGTAAAATTAGATATTTTAAGATTTATTACGGTTTATTTTAAATCTTGCCATAGATTTCGGATTATAAGAAACTCCACATCTCTATTTATCTCAACAAAAAACACAGTATTTGAAAACTGTCATCGGAAGTAAAATATACAATTTGATAATTTATCAACCAATATAATATATTCAAATAAGGCACCAATTCACATAAAATATGAACATAATCATTACAATTTTGTAGACAAAACAAAAATATAGAAACTGACTTTCTTTTCTGGTATAGATTTTACAGGATTTGAATATATATTTTGAGGTCATCAGATTGCGATTTTAGATGTAAATTTTAATTTTAGACTGTATTTTATGAGTTCTCTTAATGTTGATGTTAAAAATTATGACATTTTTAGAACGAAAGGAAGGAAATGGTTACTAAAAATTTATGAAACTTGTTTTCTAATGTTGTTAATTTACCCAATTTGCATGTTAATTTGTTTAATAGTTTTAAAATCTAGTTTACATGGTATAACAATGTTGTTAACATTGTTGTTAACATGACGGGCCTCGTGGTCTAGTGGTTTATATAACGGACTGCCGATCACGAGGTCTCGGGTTCGATTCCCGGTCAGGACAATCATTTGTGTGATGTTTATACTAGTCATACAAATGTTTGTTCTGCGTCTGGGTGTTTTCTATGTATTATAAGTATGTATTTACAAAAGAAAAGTAGTTTATGTAGTATATCCGTATCTGGTACCCATAATACAAGCATAGAAATATAGCTTACTTTGGGACCAGAGGACGTTGTGTGAAATGTCCAAAATATTTTTTTATTTATTTATTTATTATTTTACAAATCAATTATTTGTTTACACACTTTACATCTCACTAGCTGTTGCCGTCAACTTTGTAGGTACGTAGGTAAAATAATTATACATGTAAACTACTCTGTCTCATACAAAAGTAACGACTGTGAATGATCTTATATATAAAAATCAATTGCTGTTCGTTAGTCTCGCTAAAACTCGAAAACGGCTGGGCCGATTATGATGAAATATTCATGAAAGTCCAGGGAAGGTTTAAACGGCTCCTAAAATTCCACGCGTACGGAGTAGCGGGGATCAACTAGTAATAAGTAAAAATGGTAACTTGTTGAGTGCTTTGGAGAAGGTTATGCTCTGTATTTTTACTAGGCAGGAAATGTAGCAACAGAACTAGTGTGCCATACTGTGAAAAAATAATGTTGATTTATTAAAAAACAAGGATAGAAAAATCAATGCCACAGAGTTTATCATATGCTCTTCTCTTTAGCTTCTAACATTTTAAAAAGAGCTCGTAAAACATGCCTATTTAAAATAAAAATAAATGAGTCTGAGTGTAATTAAGATGAGACAAACTTGACCGTAGCGAGACCCTCTTATTACGAGGTCATGGGTTAAATCTAGGTTGACTGGTAGATAATGCTTTTAGCATTAAGTCCGCCTATTGTACAATTTTGTGCTGAAATTTTTTAAATAAAAAAATAAAAATAAATGCCTACTTGTGACTATAATATACACGGCCATTTGATATTAACGTCATTATTATTATTATTTTTGTTATTTTAAGTGTAACTATTACGTGGTTGTTGGTACAGTTTTATTATTACATTATATACCAATACCAATATCCATCAATATTTATCATTTGTATAATATTTCAATCAAATTTTAGAATAAACAAGCGAAACGAACATCAATCCTACGAGATAACGTTTACAGATTTCACGCGAAAGTCACGAATGCAAAGAAAGTTATAATTATTGTTAAATTCTACTAATAA
Source organism: Orgyia antiqua (assembly GCA_916999025.1). Taxonomy (NCBI): domain Eukaryota; kingdom Metazoa; phylum Arthropoda; class Insecta; order Lepidoptera; family Erebidae; genus Orgyia; species Orgyia antiqua. Next base: position 7,553,568 of record OU779868.1, read on the forward strand.
AGATGTATAAACCAGTTTTTTTCCAGCCTATTACTTTTCTATTATATTGGGCATGGGCCTGCTCTACTTCAGTAAAAGACAAAATCAAATATTTTCATAATAAGTTGGCAAGATTAACAACCTCTTTTAAAACGCCTAAAGCTAATCGTCTGTTCCAAAGAGATAGTAGTTTATTTAGTCAGTAGACTGTAGATTATTTAGTCTATATGGGCCCCGCTAACTAAGCATTTTAATTTAGCATAGAGTCTAGAGCTATCCGTCTCTCAGAGGACATTGGTACCAATTCTAGCCGCACAACTAAACTTAAATAAAAAATGAAGGCAACTATTGCTGTATTTTGATTATTTGGCTATTTTGTTGTGTACATTTATATTAATTAAAATCTTTAGTCTATAATATATAGTTTTTATCAAGAAAGTTAACTTAACATTGCCTGAGTCGGCTTTTACGACACACTGGAAAGGAAATGGTATGATGACACTTGTATTCCTAATCCATCACCACAACAGCTCAAACTAGCTTAAGATTGCCTAATCCATTGATTTATAGTAGAATATTACACTGAAAGCTTTTAACATGAAATCGAATGTGCATTATGGTGATTTTTATCATTAGAAGTTTGAGCCCATGACAGTTATTCACATTATGGTGTTAATTTATTAAGAAATTTAATAGCATGCTCTGACAGTATAAATCTATGTTGCTTGCCACAACAAACTCATAAAATATATAACATTATCGACTTATCCGACTAAAATACTTCATAACTAAATTAATTTTACATATTAATCAGTTCATAATGCAGCTCAGTTGGAGGAGCTTCGGAACGGTATTCCGAGGTCGTGGGTTCAAGTCCCGCTTGCGGCAATTCACTTTTTCCACCATAATTTGATTTATTAAGTAAAAAGCATAGCATGTCAATTGCAAAATTATTAAATTACTTTTTTTTGAGTCATTTTATAGTATTTCAGTCATAGTCTAAGATTTCTTTATATCGGCGGTAATTTATCATATTACTATCTAAATCTAAATGCTTAAAGAGGGCACAATGCCAAACTACGCTCCTACAAAAATATGGGCATCATAGTCCCCTGTTTTCTTCGTGGATATTGCCTCCAGAGGAATGAGACACACAATTTTTTCACAGTTTAAGATATGACCGTAGGCGTTGGAAGGTCCTAGAGATTACTGCGTACTCGTCCTGAATATGAACATCGGTTATGCTCGAACCTGGGTGACATATTCGATCCCATAACTTTGAATGATGATAGACATAAAGGGCACCACAAACGGCATATATATTAATATACCGAGATGTATCTAAACTTATGACGTCACCGACAGATATATCTGTGTCTCTCTCCCGCCTCACCTTTTTGTATATACATCTGTCTATTTCTCGCTGTTTGTAACTCCCTATAAGTTATGATTGTTGTTGTTTTTAACATATTTTTACTACAAGGAATGCATTTCTAGATACAACATCTTAGCTATCTACGACATTAAAAGCTAACCATTTAGAATATTTAATATTTAAATTGCTATACAAGTTTCATTAAGTACTGATGCACAAACACTTGCATTTATAAGTGTTTACACTAAACAGGTAACACTTGTACAATTAACATAACTTAGATGAAATTGCAAAATAGTAATGAATTAAAATCAGTTTCTCAAGATGATGTCTAATCTTCTGCACATAATCGATATACACACTTAACACTTAATAGAGTCGACCCCTGTTAGTCCGGTTCCTGGCTAATCCGGCACCCCTTTTGTTCCGACATATTTTAAATTTGAATATGTAAGTACCGAATGTAAAAAAAAATAGTAAATACAAAAATTAAAAACTAAATAAAACTAAAAAAACTAATTTAAAACTAAATACAAAAATTACCACTTGTATCAGAAATGAGAATGGTCGTTAATTAAATACATAATTATATATTCACGAAGCTAATTAGAGCCTTAATATTTTGATATGCAACCCGCCTGTCTGTCTGATATCAACCATACACTAAAAAGCCGATGATGATTAACAACCTTTTAACATTAATTAGCTACTAATAATTAAATATATTGATTTGTGAAGAAGAACTTTTTTTAATATATCCAAAATATAGATGAGTTTCTAGTTTTTGCTACGCCTATATTGAAATTGTTGAGTGTGCTATTAAAAGTGTTTGAATGAAAAAAAAATGTAAGAGATAAAAATGAATGAATTTTTCACATAAATTTTGAGGTTATGTAAAAAAGTGTCAATTCAAAAGTTTTAGATCTTTTTATTACCTACAACTTTGCCGTTAGACATTTTTTCATAAGACTTTTAGTTTTGCCGGAAATCGAGAAAAACCATTTTTTACCTTTAAACCTTTCGCCCCCCTTCCCGACCTCAGACCGCCCGTAAATTAATATTTTTCCTTTCTTTTTTATAATATTCTCATCCTTTTCTAATGGGTTTCATCCTAGTATTAATTTTTTGGTTTTAAAAATTATCGACACTGGTCTAAAAACTAAAAAACACTATTGAAAATCCTGAATATTTTTGTATCGTCATCGGTACTTAATAAGTGTGCAAAATTTCAGATCTACTGTTAGTGGGTGAAATTCACTTTCAAAGATTCCGTTACATAGTATAATGCATTGATAGATACGTTCCGAACTAATATAAGCGTGTTAAAAACAGTTCAAACTCCAACGGAACTTCAATTTATTAGAATCAATAATAACAATTACATAATATCTAGTTAAAATACAGGTCACTGTACTCATATATAAACTATTAAATCACCTGTAATACGACCTTCACAAAAAACTACAACTTACCGATCTACTTTCATCGATTATTATATCATTCATAACTAGTTGAATTAACTCGATCACAAAACTCGATCAACTTGTTACAACGTAACTTGAACTTAATTATGTATTTTATAGTTTACGGTAGCAGAACATTAGTTAACATTAATACTATTAGTTATAAATGATTTTGATAAATGTATCGAGTTAAATCTCGTATTTTTTTTCTGTAATGAGTGTAGAACATAGAGCATTAATTCAACTAGAGATGGCATTGGCGGGTAACGTTGAAAAAGGTACGAGAGCAATGCTTATAATCATAGTTTACGGACAGTTTACGGATGGACGGACAAACTTGCTTGTGCAGATTTTATGCCCTTTTTCGTTGCGACCAATGGAAGTGCGTCATAGTCTATTGTTTCTGTGTATTACCTCAGTCAGTACTACCCCGACCTGGTAGTATATTTGACAAAGAAAACAGATTATCTAGATAAAGGGCTAAAAATATCCTGTTATAATGATGATTTACAAAATCAGAAATACTTTTAACTATTCAATAAGGAAACCAAAATCTTTATATTTACTTATTATTACAAAACAAAGTCGTTATTTTTGTATTTATGTGTCCCTATGTGAACTTATATCATTAAAACTACGCGACGGATTTAAATGCGGTTTTTTTAGTCGATAGTGTGGTTCAAGATGATGGCTTTTTTGTATAACTTGTTATAGTTTGGTTTCTAAATATTATGCGTACGAAATTGTGGGCAACAGGTAACACAAAATTTTAAAAACAAAAGATTTGAAAAATTCTTTCAGTGTTGGATATTCCAATTAGCGAGGAAGGCTTTAGGCTATACAACATCACGCTGCGACTAATAGGAGAGAAGCAGTAGTGAAAAATGTTACAAAAACGGGGAACATTTTCTAAATTCTACGCGTACGAAGTCGCGGGCAACAGCTCGTGTAACTATAATCTTAATAATTCAGATTGATGATTTATTTTAGTCTCTTAACGTAACAGATATCTACGTAATACCAAGACAGTTATAAAAATAAGATAAGATATAAAAATCCAATGAAATCAAAATAATCTTACATAATGAATGATTTTACCACAAATGCGGAAACATTGTTATGTATTTGAGCCTCATAAACATGAATTATAAATATAAAGTATGTTGCTATATTGGCAAACTGTCATGATTAGTTGTTAATCTTTAAAGATTATGTTATATGCTTAATATCATATTATACGGCAATACGAATATTTGTTAGGCAACAGTTTAATCAAGTTACGTGGAAATAAACAACAATTTTTGCATATTATGTCTGCAGACTATCGATGCATGACGGGTCTCATGGTCTAGTGGTTTATGTAACTGCCAATCACGAGGTTACGGGTTTGATTCCCGCACGGAACAATAATTTGTGTGATATTTATAAATGTCATACAAATAGAAATGTTTGTACTGCGTCTGGGTGTTTCTATGTATTATAAGTATGCATTTACAAAAGAAAAGCAGTTTATGTTGTATATCCGTATTCTGGTACCCATAACACAAGCATTATAAGCTTAACTTGGGATCAGAGGACGTTATGTGTAATGTCTATTAATATTTATTTATGCATAACGAACGAAAGGGTTCAAGTTAAGCCGGTTGCAGACCGAAAACTAAGCTATTCCAAAGCTAAGCTAGGGAAGCTAGGCTAAGCCAAACTAAGCTAAGATAGAAATAAATGGCGTGCACACAAAGAGCTAAGCCAAAGCTCAGTTAGTGTTGCGGAGTTCAATTAGACGGACGTCAGGCGCTTGCTATGAATATAATCGATGAAGAAAGTTCCGATGATGAATACGTTACACATAGAAAAGACTTATTATTATTATATAAGAAAACGACATTCTAGACCTTGGATATGTCAACACATTGAATTGTTTAATAACTTCTGGACTGGAAATTGTTTAACAACTTCGATAAATTGCTCCATATTCGCTACGAAACGACCGTGCGTACGACAAGGGACACTGGACAGCACTGGCGAAGGATGTGCGAAGGGCGTGCGGGGAAGGCGGGAGGGACATAGCTTAGCTCGCGTAGCTGCGCATCGGCATACACAACTAACATAGCTTCGCATATTTTAGTTAGCTCACATAGCTTAGTTCACATAGTTTGCGGTCTGCACACAAGTATTGAAAACTGCGTCAGCTATGCGAGCTAAGCTAAACTAACTTACCTTAGCTCTTGGTCTGCAACCCGTATAAGCGTTGTGTCTCCTCCATTTTAGGAGGGATTATGGTCTGCTATGCCGCGCTGACCAGGCGTGTTGGCAAATGGTCTTATTCATAGTGACTTATCGGAGGTTTAAACGGAGATTATATCGGAGAGATAAAAAAGTTATATCGTAAAAAGACTACAAGTTTGGATAATTTTCGCGAACCGATTTTAGCGAACTTTTAAATCTCCGATAAGTGATTATGAATAAGACCATTAGAGTTTATTATCGAGATTTCCGTGGCTCAGCATTCCTTCATTATAGATTGTAAAGGCTAAAAAGTAAATTAATACACTTTTCACAACACTTTTTTGATTTGGCAATTTGATGAATGGGTGCGTTTATGTATGTACTACGTGTATTACATTTGTTGAGTTGTATGTTTTAGGAGAAGCACCCATTGTACTTATGACTTAACATTTAAATACATAATGGCTACAGTTATTTGGGCCATCAGACAATACAATGTTAATGCAACTGGGACGTGTGATTGAGAAAAACAGATGTATACTACACCATGTCATCGTGTATTTACAAATATAAATATTATCTATACTTAATATTGATATATGCTGAAGAGTTTGTTTGTTTGTTTGTATGTTTGTTTAAACGCGCTAATCTCAGGAGCTACTGGTTCGATTAGAAAAATTCTTTTAGTGTTTGATAGTACACTTATCGAGGAAGGCTATAGGGTATATAACATCACGCTGTGATCAATAGGAGCGAGGCAGCAATACATACAAAAATTACGACTTTGTTTTATAATAAGTAAAGAAGTTGTATTATGTCTTTATTATATGTAGTGTTACGAAATTCTTGTATGTCGCATATCACAACATTGATTTTCTTTATAGGAAAACCATATATTTTTATATTTTTGACGGGCTTCGTGGTCTAGTGGTTCATGTAACGAACTGCCATTCACGAGGTCGCGGGTTCGATTCCCGCTCGGGACAATCATTTGTATGATGTATATAAATATCATACAAATGAGCACCAGCACCATGCTCGTTCATACGAGCTGGAAAGGCTGGTACTCATGTAGCAGCCTTTCAGTTTCATTCAGTCGCAAGAAAATGTACTTTATGTAATTTCTCCCATACAAAAAAATAATAAATATTGTTTTTATCTGGCGCGGAGTAACTAAAATCATTCATACTACAATATACATTAAAGTAATGTATACCTGACACGTTCCATATTTTGGTTTTATGAAAATCCCACATTGCCTTTCTATGAAAGGGGAGCTCGATTTTCAGACCACTGTGCGGCGACGTCGCGACGCGCGGTAATCATCCAAGTGTTATTTGCCTCTAGCTTAACGTAGCTATAACAACACAGATTAATCCGTTATTTTGATGATATTACAATAGTTGAATATTAAAAAATAATGTAAATTTTTTACTTCAAAATAATAATACTTATAATTATGTTATTGCTTTAGAAGACACGACATAAATATGATCATAAAATATGATGAAGCTACTACAATATTTTAATGATTTCACATATTAATATTTTAGCTATATGATATTCAGTTTTCACATAAAATAAACGACCAGATATAATAAAACACTTAATTAACTTCTCGCAACCGATATTTTAACACATCACTTGAAATATAAAGTTTTATGAAGCTAGAAATGCAGGTCATTAAGAATAATGGCTAAAATCCTTCGTAAGATCTTAGTTAAAATATACTATCCTAGATACTAACAAAGTATCTTGAATACAATAGATATCTATACATTTAATAATTCTGTAGAAAATTTCTTGTACATTTTATATATTTAAAAAAAAATAGTCAGATGGGTAAAGGACAATCAACAGAACCCATTTCCAGCATTTTTGAAATTTTTGTCTGGTGCTCAAGTCTACTATTTTGGAACAATTGTCATACCGGCACGATGCAACTGCAATACCGTTGCAATTGAAGTCAAATGTCCGTAGTCTGCTATATGAGTTCATAATGGTCGTTCAATGGTAATACATTTGTCGGTCTCTTTTATCTATGCAATGAATTTTCGGTCTCTTTTATCTATGAATTGTGTTAGAATGGCATGTATGTGTTGCCGTTTTTAAAAAATGCGTTAGTTGAAGTGATTTTCGAAAAACTACTAATAAATTTAAACATTTAATCATGCTAGACTTCGTTTAGATATATTTGTACATACTATTTATTAGTATAAAAAGCAATGTGAAGTTTAGGAGATCCGAAATTGCAATAAATTACAAAGAACAATTTCTAATATTTCTATCTATCTATTTTTTATTTATGGCAATCTGTCGACACAGGACAATTTTAAAATATTACTGTCAAATTCAAAATAGCAGACTACCGAAACATTTCAGTCATTGAATTGCAATTGTGAAGCAGTTGTGTACGAGACTAGCAATTTATGTCACTTTGACAATTGTAAGTCAATGATGAAGTCGTAATGGCACCACTATGACAAGACATTAATAGTAGACTACCAAAAACTTTACAATTGCACCATAATGGTACCATTGTGGTACAATTGTGACACCATTGAAACACCCGACTCGGGGCCCTGTTTGTCTGTTTAAATGTTTGTCTGTGCACGCATAACGTAAAATGTACAACACTTATAAATATAGATGTTATACGTGAAAATTGTACACAACTCAAGGTATTACTTAGTCTTTGTTTCATCACAATTGGTCCATTCAATCAAGAGATATTTACATAATACGAAATTTCTTAGTTTGGTTACATGCAACGTAGTCTAGCGGCTAAAAAAAGAATAAAAAAATTGATTAGGTCGATCGGAAAAAAATCTATCCACGCGGACGGAGTCGTGGGCACAGCTAGTAATGAATATTTTTAATCCGCTGTATAGCAAAGAAGATATTTCCTAGTATAGCCATTTCAGATACTATTAAAGAACGCCTTTTTGAAACACGATTTTAATTTAAACTTAGTTTTTAAGTTGTACTGTATAGTTACTACGGACTCTCAGGTTGATTCTCTGCTTCACTTTCTATTGTTTTTTTTATGCCACGTTTATGATGATGTCGGCCGACTGGATAGAGTTCCGGGTATTTTTACAACGATGCTATGTATAAGTACTACCATGAATGAATTATAAAATGTATAAAATGTATTTAATTTATGGTACTACCTTATCCAATACATTTCATCGCTGAGAAAATAAGTCAAAAAGACACATAGGGTCAGCCCTGGAATCTTGTTCTATTAGTAGTTATAGAAATGCCAAAGTACTTAACAGTTTATTAGAGTAGGTATATCAAAGATCGTGTACATAGGTTATAAATAGCGTAGGTCAAAGACTAATTATTTTCAAGTTTTCTAAATGATATAGAACCGGTATGCCCACTCTCGATTTTAAATGATGCTCACCTGTTGTGTTCATATCAATTTGTACTAGTAGATGTAACGGGTTTACTTCGTTATTACACTACTACCTGCCCATAGCTTACTTACACTGTCATCATTATTGTCATTATATTTGAAAATCAGCGTTAGGTCCTCGAGACCTAACATATGCTGAAATGGGAGCCTATTTGCTGTTGTGACACATTATACGTATGCCATAAGCTTTTTTAGGGTTCCGTACCCAAAGGGTAAAAACGGGACCCTATTACTGAGACTTCGCTGTCCGTCCGTCCGTCCGTCCGTCCGTCCGTCTGTCACCAGGCTGTATCTCAAGAACGGTGATAGCTAGAGAGTTGAAATTTTCACAGATGATGTATTTCTATTGCCGCTATAACAACAAATACTAAAAATAAAATAAAATAAATATTTAAGGGGGGCTCCCGTATGGGAGCCTGTATGTTTATGTTTGCCTGTATGTTTGTTGTATAACCTGTATGCCTGTATGTTTGTTGTATAACAAACATGATTTTTTACTGTTTCTTGCCCGATACTAATAACGTTGCCTTATGTTGCATAAATAATGGTACGGAACCCTTCGTGCGCGAGTCCGACTCGCACTTGACCAATTTTTATTTTATTGCATTCATTTCCGTTTTCTACTATGTATTATATTTTTTTGTATATGATTTACTGTACCTATATTATTTTTAAGAACTGTATATTGTATTCCTTATGCAGGAAATAAAACTTTCTTTCTTTCTTTTTTTTATTGATTGACATAGGCCTAATACACATATAATCAAATCGATTCGGCCGGATGTCTAGTGATTTGACAGGCCTCATGGTCTAGTGGTTCAAGTAACGGACTGTCGTTCACGAGGTCGCGGGTTTAATTCTCGCACAGGACAATTATTTGTGTAATTTGTTAATATTACCGGGACTATAATCACGTTAATAACTGTTAAAAAGGCACAATACCAAGCAAGATCATTACTTATCTATCAATTCCTTAATTTTGGTTTGTGTTACAGTAAATAAATATTATGCCATTTTTAGTTATGTATATCTGTACTTGTTTATGTATGTATATGATATTAACGGTATATAAGTAGTTTATGTACAGTATATTATAAGTAATATTTACTTATTAATCTACTTGTACACTGCAGCCCCACTTGATTTTAGTCCCAAACTTTTCTTTCCATCCCATGGTTGCCTGGAAGAGATCACTATAAGTGATAAGGCCGCCATTTGTACCTAGTTTTAAGCTTAATTTCTGTTTTCTGTTTTTTGTAAATGTGTACAATAAAGAGTTAATCTATCTGTCTATCTAATACCTCTGCTCCCGACGTTTCGATCGAGTTGTTTCGATCGTGGTCACGGGTCGACTCATCACACACACACGATCACGACACACGATCGATGCGACTCGATCGAAACGTCGGGAGCAGAGGTATTGTGCCTTTTTAACAGTTATTAACGTGATTGTAGTCCCGGTAATATTAACAAATTATGAGTTCAAATCGCGTAAGTTTAAAATCAATATTTGTGTAATATTTATAAATGTCATACAAATGATTGTACTGCTAATTCTTAATCAATATTTAACGATTTCAAAGATACTAAATGCTCTATATTTTATCTGATATAAAATTTATTTCCAATACTTTAAACACCTCATATTTAGAAATTTTGCATCCCACAGATCGGGTAGAAATTTGTTACGAGGTTACTAGCATACATATCTTTGCAGGGCTGATTTTGTTGAATAACTTGAAAATTTAGCAATGTTGTGCTATTTGTATTGCTGTCTTGTTGTATTGCTCGTAGCAGATGGCGCTCTATAGTCTCTGCCTACCCCTATTGAAAAAGGGATGTGAAGGTATGATGATGATGATGCAGTGGCTAATCTGGGAATCCAAACCAAGACCAGTATCGAAAGATCAAAGATCTAACATCGTTTTACCAGCACAAAAGGAACATAGAATACACTTTTTGTTTATTATAATTTATATAATTATATATCAAAGTAATAATTTGTTAGTGAACTCTCACTATTAAAGTTCAAAGGAAAATGATAACCGTTTTGTTTTATGTTTAGCGCTAATGATATGTATAGGGCGACTAGTAGACCTTTGAATTATATGATTATGATTGTGAAAATGATCTTTTATTATCCATTCATTGGATGGTTGATAGAATTTCACTTCTAAAGTGGTTTGAGAGAAGACACTTAATATAGTTACGTAAAGGGCGGATATTAAATGAATTGAAAGTGTAAAAACAATGACCGGATTGAAATACTAAGAGATAGGAAGATTATTATTATCGTCTATGACAATACGCCTGGTCAGCGCAGCATCGACAACTCTCCCGAAGTGGAAGAGGGTCCTAGAAATTTGAGACGTTTTTATCTATGTTGAATTCGTGTGGGGCCTTCAAACAGCTCTTTTCTTTTCTTTCTCTTTTTAGACCAGTCAAAGCCCATCAGCGGTTGAGAACATCAGACTAAAACGCCATAATTTATGGCTGTGATGTAAAGGTGTAAGAAAATTTTAGGAGAAGGAGAGACTCTCTTAAAATAGTCGTCTATTATTCAATTCATTTAAAAATATGCAGCCGGGAAATAGAGATCTACTTCACAATATTATTTTTACGTATACATAGATAAAAAAATTATTTCCATTAGGCAATAAAACTTTACATTACAACTTTATTACAACAAAAAACCAAAAACTATTATGTATACAAATGTTAAGCCTACCATTTGTTAATATGCAAATTAACGGTAGTCAAAAGAATTTGACAAAACAATAATACTATCAACAGATACAATAAAAGTTCTATTTCGTCAATCATTCATTTTGTTTATGAATTTAACATAGCCTAAGGGCCGAAAAAACGCGGCGACTTGGATTTCAAACGCTGACAGATAACCTTAGCGACCTCTAGGCAATTTAATACAGAGACAATTCACACCTACACGTGCATCGATAAAACTTTGACAGCTCGATCGATTCAAAAGTACTAAAGATTGAGTGATGGGAATTTGATGTTCGATTATGATTCGATAACAACTTAAGTTATTTTTTTTTTATCGATGCACAATTGTTTTAAGCGATTCGCTTTTGTATCTATAAAGTTTACGTACGACCACAGTGGGACGATAATGGCTTCATATTTCATACAATAAAAAAATGCCGTGTAATATTTAAGTATTATAATTCTTTTACCTTGAGATTATCTGTCTCTCTCTGCTTAGATTTTCCATTAACTGATTCGTACAGCAACCTCGTAGATAATTTGTGATGTCTAATGTCCACTATTGGGCTTGGGCTTCCTTCCGTGTTTTTGTAGGGTTTTTGGTCTTTTACGCACTATGCTGGCGTCTTGGCGTAGGGTTTAGTTTCATATCCGTGCTGTGACGGAATAAGAATACGTGAGCAACCACTCCATACCTAATCCGGGGTGTAAGGGTCCATACACCTTGGGATAGGTATGGAGCCAAGGGATATTAGAAGCTGTTAACAAATATGAAAGCCGAAAGTGCATAGCGGCGACGAACAAATTCGTCGCTACATACTGGTAGAGTCATTTCACAAAAGGCGCATTTCTATATTTAAATGTTCCTTTATCTAAAATCGCAATCATTTTAGCAGAGTCAGCCAGGCTTGAATAATACCAAAATTCATCATGACCCGTGAAAAGCTGAATGGGCTTTATTAAATTACTAATGCCTAACTATTGTGCTCTCAGTTTTATGTTGACTGAATACTAAGATTTATCTATTCGCAAGGTTAAGGAACCACCCGTTGTGAATAAATTAGGTATTTATATAATTTACAAACTTAGCTTAAAACTTTCAAATTTTGATAATTTACAGTAAAGTAGGTTTAAATTTATTAATAACAATTCAATCAGATACTCTAACTCTCTTCTATGACTCTTCTCACTTCTCCGAAGAAAGTACTTACTTACTATTGTTACTAGACAAAAGGCTAGCTTATGAAAAATTTAAAAAAAACAAAACCTACTTGCGCAGAACCGCGCCGTTCTTTTTTAATTTTTATGCTTATATATCTGTGTTAGAATTGATATAACTATTATCATTATGTACCTATATACCGTACCAATTGACACCGTAGTTCAGCCCTATTACCTGGATTCAATCTCATCTACTACAGTGCGGTTCCAGAGGTCATTTCTACCACGTACGTGCAAGATCTGGAGCGATCTTCCTGCTGTGGTGTTTCCCTAATACTACGACTTGGCCCTCTTCAAACGAGGTTTAAGAAGAGTAATATTCTTACGGTAGGCGGCGGCTTGGCTGTACCTTGTTGTTGCTGAATCCATGAGCAGCGGATGCTACTTACCATCAGGTGGACCGTTCGCTCGTCTGCCACCGTAAGCAGTAAAAAAAACACCTATATACCTACCATATACAAACAAATTATAAATTAAAAAGTTACTTTTATTTCTTATCGAATATTTAAAAAGATTCTTTTTACGAATTAAAGTCTAATCTTAAAATTTGAAATTTAAAAAACAAATGCTACGGCTTAGGTAGTCTGGACTGAATGTTTTCTAAGAAGGACTAAATCTACACTAACTAGGTTAATATTAAAATGGAAAGTGTTTATGTATGTAGGTGCTTATACATACATAGATAATTTATTGTAAAAGTATCAATTTATTCTCGCTACACACATATCGGTAAAAGTAGATTTTTAGCGAAAACCGTAATTTCGATGTCGTTTAACAGGTTTGTTTAACATCTGAGTCTATATGAATAATTAATATTTCGATAGTAAAATTTCGAAAGCGATTATTTTGCCGTGTTACCTACACATTTTCTCTCATCATTACAACAATCATGAATATTTTTTTATTAAATCAATAGTAGGCAGATGTGTTATAGAATGTTTAGCATTTTATTTATATGAAGGCAGTTTAAATAGATAAAACAACTTTCTTCTATAAATCTTAATTTTGTCGTTTGTTATTTTTACAGATGACGGTAACAATCTTACAAGGAATGGGCAAAGGAAATTTGAAATATCTCAGTAACGACATCTGGCAGAATGCTGCAATATGACGAACAAAGCTTACCTTAGAATTGGTTCACTGATAAAATACGAGATGGCGCTAGTACTTATTGTGATGATGGCAGTTAGTTCAGCGGTAGCTAACGGTCCTATGAACGAGGTGGCGTTAGGCAATATTACGAGATTTGCTTCGGGAGATTATTTCTCGCTTATTGGTAAGATTTTTTAAGCTATTTTATAAAATATACATCGAGTGTTAAAAGACGCGCTTACTACTGTCATGACAATCATAACTATCCCATATCAGTCGCCACTGGAGCAGAAAGCCCCTGTATCCGTGTGTGTTGGTAGGGCCGAAGAAGAAGGAAACATTTTCTCAAGATATCTTTCATATACATAGTCATATAAACAAGGCTCCCCATAGCCTAGAGGCGCCGGAAGAATAAATAAATAAATATTCCTGGACATTTCACACAACGTCCCCTAGTCCCAAGCTAAGCTTATATGCTTGTGTTATGGGTATGAATTATGTATGTATGAATTACATCTCTACCAGTGCTGCTGATCTGATTTCTACAGGGTGGCATCCCGAGTGTGTGGTTTGAGAATTCTTTTTACATACTTTTTGGGCTTTTCTAAAATGGGAGCCTTTTAGCATAGACGCTGCAGATACAGCGATAGCCCTAAAATATTATCTACCTAAAACTATAACTACAAAATTACATATCTATTCTAGGTTCAGATTGCGGCCCCACTCGTTGTATGGAGCTTACCCATGGGAATGCACTAGCTGCCATAGGTGCTGCTGAAAGTGGCTGCAGATGTCAATGTCGGAAAGATACCCCTGCCTTTCGAGAAGATCAAGGCACCTGTGTCAATAATATTGACGGTAAGTAGATTTGATTTACGTAAACACATCATCCTCCATCTATTTATCGGAAGACGACGATTTGTTCAGGTATTTTTATAACTTGGTTACATATCATAATTATCTTTTCGTTCCCAGCACATTCCCATTGTTGGGCACGAGCCTCCTTTACTTCTAGAGAGATATTGGTCTGCTATGGCGCGCTGACTAGGTGTGTTGGCATAGGGTTTGTTTGTGAGTTTTCCGTCTCTCGCAGAACGAAACGGGAACGATACCTATCTTTATCTTAACTTATTATAAAACAAAGCTGTTGTATGCCACTATGTAAGCTTAAATTTTTAAAACTGCACCATGGACTTTTATGCGTCTTTTATTTAAAGTAGTTCAATAGTAAGGTTTATGTTAACGACTTCTTCTTCTAATATATAAAATTCTCCTGTCACGGTGTTTGTAATTATACTTCTCCGAAAAGGCTCGACCGATTTTCGTAAAATTTTGTGTACATATCCGTTAGGTCTGAGAATCAGACAAAATCTATTTTTCATCCCCCTAAGTGATAAAGGTTGTCCACCCCTGGCATTTGTATGGCAAAACAACGTTTGCCGGGACAGCTATAATAAGGTAATAAGTAAAGATAAAAAATAAATAAATTAAAAAAAAAGACACCTAATTTGTTTTTTGCTTTTTTTTTAATTTAAAGGGCTTGGTCGCTTTGCGAATATATCGCCCTAAATATAAAAAATAAATAAATAAAAATAAGATAATTTGTTAGAATTTGGTTTTTACATCCTAAGAGTAGGTACGAAGTTGCCAGCACATTTAGTTTGTAAATAAAATATTCACGAATAGATTCATTTTATCCCCAAAAAAAGCTTGATGCCTTCGTTTTTGTAATCCACATCATAAGAAATAAACTTAGTTTAATTTCGGACCAGAATACCGGTCTACGTTATTTAAAATTAATTTAAAAAGGTTGTAGCTTGTAATCGTTGTGGCTATACCTAATTGTCATTTAAACGTACGGACTTAATACCTTCCTCATACCACAGAATAGAAATAAGTACTGCTTGCATGTATGTAGACGTATTTAAAATTAGATGAAAGATAATTACACAAAATCGCATTGACAATAGTGAGGTTAGATATGACAATGTACAGGGTCAGAGAAATTGCAGAAAGACCTCTAAACCTTGATGTAATTGTATACAAACAATGAATACATGATTATGCTATATTGACTGCCATTATTATTTGCCGATTTATGTGGAGTACAATATTAACTAAATTAGCGATTACCTCTTGCGAGCTGAAGTAGATAAGACAACAAAATATCTGGACCTGGTGCACTGGTTACTGACATTTGGAGGGTGGCATCGATAGAAATAGTCCCGATAGTTGTATCCACAGAAATAATCCCGATATTTGTATCAGTAAACGGTGTGGTTCCAAAGAGCCTCTCAAAAGACCTTGAGAGGCTTGGCATTTATCAACCGATGATATCCCAGATGCAGAAAGCGGTGTTGCTAGACAATGGCTTATGTTTAGTGGCGTTGCGTGGCGTAGGTTTATGGCGAATGTTTTAGTCTCTCATAAGGTTCCACTACTTCAGACAAATACCAATGACGCCAGAGTGAGTCCTGCCTTTCAAGGAGAGGCAGTATTCTAAGCACGTTCTAAGGGATCTTAATTAGGTATAATACTTCTCCATCACTATTCTATTGTCGGTTAGCGCATAAAAGTCGAGCAATTAGAGGTTTAATTTTGAGAGGAGAAAATTGGCAATATGAAAAATCTTTCCATTTATTCTAATATCATGATAAGATAAATTAATTTATATGTTTTTCATTCAACAGAATGCCGGATGGCTAGTTATGGTCGCGGTGCAACGAAGCCACACATTCCATACGTTTTTCTTCCACTGAAGGGTCAAATTATTTATCCGTCAAAGGAAATAATTTTCACAGGTAAGTCATCCGTTTTGCATTAAATATTTTAAGGTATGAATGATAGGATCCATGTAAACTGACTAGCTGTTGCCCGCGACTTCGAACACGTGGAATTTCGATAATTTTCCTCGTTTTAGCAACATTTTTCACTGATGTTTCGCTCCTATTGGTCGCAGCGTAATGTTATATAGCCTCGAGCCTTCCTCGATAAATGTATTCATTTATTTATTTATTTACACTTTATTGTACACCATAAACTTAATTATCTAGACATTTCTTAAATTAACACAGTGCAATGAGCGGCCTTATCGCTAATAGCGATTTCTACCAGGCAACCTTTGGATGGATGCCTGCAGGAAAGAGTGGTAGTTGTTGATGTACTAGAAGATATTATAAACTACATATAACGCTAAATAATATAATATAAACACATATCCAAAATATAAATACACATACTTATACAAATACACACACAATAATAACATTATGTTCCGGAATCATGACTGCATTTCTAGGTAGTGATTTTTGTAAATGTACTATTTTAATAGGGAAAGAATTTTTCAAATCGAACTAGAGGTTATATACACTTTAAAAAAAAGGCAAAAAGGTAGGTGCTTAACACCTATACTAAAAATTTTAACGCGTTTAATACCTGTGTTTTTCAACGAACTAGAGGTTCTTGATATCATCGCGTCAAATAAAAAAACAAACCCCTCAGCTTTATAATCTATGTATAGTATATTTAACTATCCATTCTACATATTTCTACAAAGAAATTTCAAATACTGGTTATTATATGTCTTAACTCATTATGAAACAAATTAGTTATTTATATGCTCCATGTGAGCTTAATGGTCTTATTCATAATGACTTATCGGAGGTTTAAAAGTTCGCTGAAATCGGTTCGCGAAAATTGTCGAAACTTGTTATTCTTAATCATTTCTTAATAGTCTTTTTACGCTAAAACGTTTATTATCTCTCCGATAAAATCTCCGTTTAAACCTCCGATAAGTCATTATGAATAAAACCATATATGTTTTATTTGTTTGGTTCGGTTTCCAATTTCTACCCTTATAAAGTCATAGGGAACAACTACTATAAAATATATTAATGCATATATATTTAGTACGAATTTTAACTTGACAAGCAAAATGTTTATAATATAAGAGCAATTTTTGTGTAGATGTTGAAGACGCAATCTGCGCTGTAACGAGCGCGCAGTACCTGTCTCCGTCTGGGTGGGTGACATTACGAGATCTCATCGACAACGATGTACCTTTTGGATTATATCGAGATGAAGGCAACACTTATTTGCAGGTAAGATCTAAGAACCGGCTAAATACAAGTTGTATACCTACCTGTAATAAGGAATCAGTACCATAATAATAATTTGGTTAAGGTTAAGGTTGACTGGTAGATAATGCTTTTAGCATTAAGTCCGCCTATTGTACAATTTTGTGCTGAAAGTTTTTGAATAAATAAATAAAATAAATAATTAATGGTGCCAATTCTACACGCACGACAAAACATAACTTAACTTAGTCAACTGGCTTAGTTAAATACAATACCTCCCAAAGTAGAGGAAGCCCGTGCCCAACAGTGAGACGGTAATGAGCTGAACACAGAAAAAAAATTATAAAATTTATGCAAACGAAATAAGAAAACAAGATCACACAATAAGCTATCTATCTTTTATTAATTTAATTGTAAATTTTAAGAAATTAGTCAACAGAATATTAAGCCTTTGATGTCAAAACATCCCCATGTTTTGACATCAAAGACTTATGATGTCATGTTACTTTTGTAATAGTTATTCACCTCAATCATAACATTAAAACCTTATGGAATTTTTATCTAATTAACTTTATTTGTAAACAAAAAGACACATAAAATATTTCTTTACGATATTCACAAATGAAGATCATTTCCTTATGTATTTATATATTTCAAAAAATAAAATAACCCAATAAAACCCGAACAGCAGCTCCATATCCCACCCAAGCTGAACATAAAAACGCATAAAAACAAATTCAGTAAATATTTACAAAATTTTATCAAAATAAAGTAATTAAATTCATATATTTATTGAAAACTTTACAAGACTTAATTTAGAGTAACTTAACTGAACGACTAATTAAAATGAACGTAATAAAAAATGTATGCGAAAGATCTTTATCGACAATCTGAACAATATGAAATGGCGCTCCTTTTGATGAACACAGATGATATAAGTAAACTATTGCAAGATATTCTAAAAATTAATATTAGAAAAATATAATTTGACTGGCTTCGTTGTCTAGTGGCTTATGTAATGGACTACCGTTCACGTCGTAGCGAGTTCGATCCCTACACAGTATAAATTTTTTGTAATATTTGTTTTTGTCACAAAATATGTGTACTGCGTTTAAGTGATTTCTATGTATTATAAGTTTGTATTTACAAAAGAAAATTATTATTATGTAGAGTAGCCGTAGTCTGGTACACAACCGAAAAAGCTTAGCTTGAAACCAGAGGACGTTGTGTGAAATGTCGATATACACAAAATAAGTAATAATCAATGTTTCATATTTTGCCAGAGATTGATACAAAGCTATAATAAAGCGTGTTAATAAAATAACTAATAATAATTTGCTTATGTCGAAAACTTTATAAAACACGCTTAAAAATCGTGGATGTTTTTTGTTTTTCATATCAATCCGACTACTGCAGATGGGTGAAAATCACTTTCTAAGATTCTGTTATATAGATTAGTACCAAAGTAAAAAAAAACGTGTTAAAAATAAATAGGACACATCTTGCATAGAGAAATCATAAGATATCTGTGAACAGCAAAGCTAAATCCATAACGCGGTTATGCACACGCGCCGGTCACATAAATCGTTTTATCGCTCATCCAACGTAAGGCCGGTCTTTTTGATAGACTAGGAGGTAACACCACAAACTGGTAACTAGTGATTTAATGGCGCATTACATAGTAATTTTTTATTGTTTGTTTTTAAAATAACCTCTTAAATACATGTCTTACATTTTGTTTATTTTTAAGATAAAAAGCACGCTTGAAAATCCTGGATATTTTTTTTAAATTATTGCCATGTCAACGCTCCTCAATATATGTATGCAAAATTTCAGATCAATCCGACTTTACAAGTGGGTGAAAAACACCTTCAAAGATTTTGTTGCATAAATTGATACAGAGATGGGTAGATCAATAGTTACATATTTACAAAGCTAAAAAGAAGAGCTGGGATTAATTCAATATATATTTTCATTAATAAAATGAAAAAATACAGATGAATTGAGAACCTCCTCTTTTTTGAAGTCGGTTGAATAAACTATTCCAGGAAACAAAGTTTTGTTAAAAATATCTCACGCGTGAGAATATAAAATCATGAATCGTAGTTTACAAGTTATGAATTGCATACTACCAAGGAAACCGACACGTATTCCTTATCTACAAAATCTATATAATTAAGACAATTACTGCTTGAAAGTGCTATAAAGTATATAACTGCATAAAATATGATATTACAATGTTAATCCTTTATTTACACATGGATTAAGCACTTAATCTTAATTGTGATCGCAGACCAAGTAAAAAAATAAATACGGAGCGGGCGTTTACAACAATACCTACAGAAACTGTGTGTTCTATAAAAAAAATACAAACACACGTATTAAGTGAGCGAGTGTATGTAAAAACTAGGTATATGTATACCACGTAAAATTTTATTTAATTATTGCAAGTAGAAAGTGGTTCTTTGTTAACTTTTGTAGAGCATGCTATTATCTCTATCATTTCGGTATCCTAAAAGTACCTACATATCAATACACGTCTGAATTACCTGAAATTTTGTATTCTGCTCCTTTCTAAAGCAATATAAGTGAGCACTAGAAATAATTGAATTCATTGTGTGAAATGTCCATTAATATAAATATTTAATTACTGAAAATGAGTTAAGGTTTTGTATCGTATTATTGTCTGCTGCGCTCCGTCTTCTATATTTGTTTCGTCAGCGGTTGTCATCTACAATATAATTTATAACGATTCTGTGCGAATAATGCGAATATTTTTTTACTATAAAAAAGGCATATGTAACAATGTATACATTCAATTACATATTTGTATAAAATTACATCAGTTACATAAAGGAAAACATATAGGTAATATGTTTAACAATATCAAAAATTATATGTCTCTTACGTAATATGCATGTGTGCATGTTAATATTATACGCGTTCGGTATAATTTAGTTCTTCCATATTCATAGCAAAATAACACAGCAATCACTTTTTAACCGACTTCATGAAAAGGAGAAGGTTCTCAATTCGCGTGGATGTCTTTTTTTGTTTGTTACCTCGTAACTTGTAAATGGGCAAAGCTATTTTAATCATTCTTATTTCATTAGAAAGCTGCTGGTTTCCGTGTAGTCCCATTGGCACCAGATCTGGACCTGATAGTTATCTCCTGAGAAATCGAGGAAAACCCTTAAAAATCATGTCAGTTGAACTTTTTTTTTAAATACTCAATTATTATGAGATTGGTTTAAAAAAATTCTCCTAATGACATTTATGTAAGGCCTAATTAAATAAGACATTGATAGAGTTTTAACGGTCCTTTTAAATTTTCTGTTTATCCCCAGATGTAGCAACTAAATACAGAAAATTTAAAATTTTTGTGCGTTGCAATAATCTTCTGATGACAGCATTCCCTATTGAAAATTTGACAGTAGACAGAACGAAGAAGTCTTACTGATAAACGAGGATAACAATCTATCTGTAATCGAAGATTGGTTAATGGTTTTTGAAAATGGCCGTAAGATAATTTAATTTAGATTTAGGCGACTTTGTAGTTCGTACTTGTGCAATTTAGAATATTGAATAGGTCTCAGAATCAGTCAACTTTAATTTTTATACTTCTCTGTCGTAAGGGGTTCCAGTAAATGCCCAAGTAAAATGCTAGCTGTATTAAAACATGCTAACACTTAGACCGTTCTCTAGAATTAGAAACGAATTCACTGGACATCTTGTCTCATATTATAAAGATGTTATCTTTGATGTTGACGAACTGTCTTGCTACTTAGAATTGACGGATATATAAATTTTGTTATATCTTTCCTATTCCTAGTATTATAAAACAAGTTTTGCGATAACTGCTTTCTTGGTTCCGTACTATAGGTATACCATGAGTTTGTTCTTGTATCTACATTTGTATATACACTCTATTTTTGTGATGTTTATTAAAGACTTATAAAAGTCTATTTAAGACGTTTTTATTAGCCCGGTACTTATCTATCAATGTATTAATTTATGTTACGGAATCGATCGATCGGATCGAAAGTGATTTTCACCCACTTGCAGTAATCTGACACACGTACCTATTAGTACGGGATCCGTAGTACATTTTTACATGTAACAAGGATAAAATATCGTACTATTACTGGAAGAAAGTAAGTGATTTTTTTGAAATTTTTGTTTGAAATTTTTGACGCAAGTTCACTTACGTCTTTTTTTATGGGTAGTACGATATTTTATCCTTGCTATCTCTGTTAGCTACCACAATCAAGATTTTGGAATAGAAAATTTATGGGCGTCTCGTCATAATAAAGCTACTCACGGAAAATCAGCTTGATAGTAATCAAGTGAAAAAATTGTACTACGGATCCCGTACTATATTAAGGACGATCTTGACCGATGACAATGCAATGTAAAGTAATATTCAGGATTATAAACATGGTTTTTTAGTTTATGAACTGAGCATTTTATTAGTTTGTTTAGAAAATAGCCAACGGGTAACCAATTCATTGCATATCCTGAATTGGGATTGTTTATAATTTTTGATATGCTGTATTTATATATTTTTTTTGAAAATATAGACTATTTTAAGCAACTAATTTCAATATCATTTAAATATTCACTATATAGAATTTTTAAATAATACATATAGATATTATTTTAAATGTTGTGACGTCTTCTTTGTATGCAATCTGTGTATTGCCTTTTCCTGATAGACTTAAGACAGATTGCAATACATCTTTTCAAAATTGCCAAGTAGATATAATAGACCAATTTCAACTCCACCACAGAGTAGTATATCCCTAAGAACGCCTAAATATTTTAAGTCCTTCACTTCAAGGGCAAATAGAGATCATTTGCTTTTTTGGAAAAATAATCGTTAATATAGCAAATTTTCCGAAAAAAACTAATGAATCATGATCAGAAACTCTATTCCTCGAAAAGGTTTTCAAATTAAGAGTTTTAAAAAAACATGAACAATGCCAATTGGTGGTAGGGAAAATATTTTGGACTTGACATATGAGCATAATTATGTTACAAGAATGTTTAATAGAAAAAAAATACATTTGAACAAATTATAGATGTTAATATTTTATAAAGCACGTGCCAAAACTAAATGTAAAAGTATTATAAAAATTTTATTCCGAGACCGCGCAACGTTATCAAATTAATAATTATGTCATTTGAAATATCGAGTTACTTTGCGAATCGTCGATACTTAAATAACTAAATAAAAACATAAAACTTTTATACAGAAGTATACAAATATCTTAAATACACTTGTACGAACTATAAAAATGTCACAAATAACGACAATTGTAAAACATTTATTTAACAATCATTTAAATTATATATTTTTATATAAATATCGGTCAAAAACGGGATACATCATTGTAAAGATTTTATCTTGTTATTGCAATTCAACATATTTTTGGGCGGTCTTGATGAAAAGTTGCCGTTAAAGTATCCATGAATCCTGACAGTCAAGCTCGTGTTGATACGAATGTCGCGACTGATGCAGATCAAGATAATATCCAAGGCGTCAAAGGAGTAATTCGTATAATACGTCCAAATACTTCGCATTTAGATGCATTTGATAAGATAAAGATTTAAGATGGATTTATGCTTATATTCTGACTTGTTACTATTTTTTATTAACGTTATTTTTATCGTCAAAGATACAAAAACCTGTGTGTTATTTAAGTTTGTTAGGTATTGATAAAATTAGTTTTATTTTAAAGATTAGTTATTATTTGTTGATGCAACTCCTTAATTTCGAGAATTTGTAGCTATTATGGTCAACTAAAACAGTTTGTTAGTTTCTTTCAATATTTCGTTAATTTTTTATAGCTTGTGATTGATTTTGATTACCTATACGTTAAAGTTTACGCTTGTAGGTAATATATGACGACTTGAGGTTTAATAGCCCAGTCAGAGTAAAATATAATATAAATTTATTAGAGTATATATGTAAAAGCAAACCCTTTTTAGCTTTTGGAAACCTTTAACCCTTTTCATAAACAACCCGCTACTTTTAAGCTTTACATTTATCAAACGATTTGTTATCAAAACTTACTCGAGCTTAGTGACAAATTCTACAACGTATTGCACCTGATAACCGTTGTATTAATCTCCTTAAAATTGCGGTCCAACTAAATAAGAGCTTAATGTAATTTTTTATATCCTTAAAATGGATTTTTGAATTGAAATCTAAAGTTATGTGAAAAATATATGTTATTTATTTGACAGTGGCGTGGGTCGGCTGCGCTTCATACGCGACTTGAAGGTCGCTTGGTCACAGTTCATGTACTCTGTTCTGCATCCAAATCTTCGCAGCTTGCTGCATCGTGCGCAGCCTTTCGTATCGCTGGAGCCGCCCAGAATGCTTTACTTGGTAAGTCAGACACTAATTTCATATCACGACTGTTTTTCTTGCAAGAGTTGGTTTAGGGAAACGATAAACAATAAAATACAATGAGAAAGAATCTCAAAATGAATATGTATAGCAATGTGGCAATAATCATGGTCTAGTAGATTTCCTCATTTAGTCTTAAATAGAATTGGCCATCTTTAATTAGTGGTAAAGTATTTTAGTGTGCGGACGAATTAAGAATCCTGATTCACTAAACTATTTCTTTCACAGAATTTAGTTAAAATATAAGCACATAGAATATTCTTAGGTAGAAGTTAGAAATCTCCAAACTTTATCTTATTCCAATAAGCCTGGTCCAGATTAAATACTGTACCGATGTGTAAGCATAAGGTGTAGTTATAAATAACTAATAAGTAATTAATCATCTCCCTCATAACATAATGCCTTTTTCACATAGGGTAAACAGAGACTATAGAGCGCGAAACATACTTATGGGTAGGTAAGGTGTTCATAAGATACGTGATACTTGGTGATACTGATATATGTATGTCTTTTCAACAGATGTACGTTCAATACCTTTCCATGCTGGTGAAATTGTAA
The DNA here is from genome assembly GCA_916999025.1 of Orgyia antiqua. Classification (NCBI taxonomy): domain Eukaryota; kingdom Metazoa; phylum Arthropoda; class Insecta; order Lepidoptera; family Erebidae; genus Orgyia; species Orgyia antiqua. The sequence goes on from OU779868.1 coordinate 7,578,124, forward strand.
CAACTGAGACGTCACAGAATCAAGGATTGAGCGTTTTGGAATCTCTAGCTATTGGAGTGTGCGTTCTACTACTTGTGTTTGTATATGCCGCTGGGATTATCTTTTATGTACATTACAAACAAAGACAGAAACGAAAACAAAAAGATCCTGAACAAAATCATTCCAACACAATGTCTACAGATAATGGATCACTGGAATCACGAATCGACATGAGCAATGTGGTAAGCACATTAAAACATTTTTCGCTTATAAGCAGGATGCGTAATTTAAATAAATTGAAAGTTAAGATCACAGTTTCTACTGGTGATCGTCTTACTTGTATAGTTAAGGGTCCAGGCTTAGTCATTTCGTCAATATTATCATACAAAGGCTCCATAAAGTTAGTTCATCGTCTCGTTACTCTCATTACCTTCCCACGGAGTTGTATGAGTCAGCTAAGGGACTTTCGCGGAAAACCTCATTTACGAGAGAAAAAAACAAAAAAACGGCAACTAAACCCTATGCAAATAATACTATACAAACCTGGTTAGCGTAGCAATATCTTATCGTCTATTTTTGATGTGTAAGCTTTTGTCCATATTAGTACATATTTTGAATCATCTACTTACTTTCACATTAATATTAATACTTTTATATTTTTGTAGATGTTAAAAACCAATCCGTTATTAAAATTAAACGGATTAGGAGGTGATTTCTTCCATGATTCAGGCATGCATGACTTAAGTGACCACGCAGATGAAAATAGAGATGCACCCTCTCACAACAATCATGTGACAAACCATAAGGTCGGTAAATATTTATTAGAAAAAGTAAACATAAACTCCTCTAAAATAATACTAATACAATGATACTCCAGTTTCAGAAATTAAATGCAAATGTCATATCAGCAATGGTGCACTCTAGGCGTAAAAAGACGTTGAGACCCTCAATAAGAACTCCAACAACTCCTGAAAGAATGAATGAACGCTTCTACAGAAGATCGATGTCACCAGACGCTTATGAACGAGCTCCACATTCAGAACTCTCGATAGTGGATTGTACCTTGGAAAATAATTTTGGAGGAAATCGACAACTACCGTCTTCAAATGGGGAAACTGCCTATAGAAAGAAATTGTACTTTAATCCCGTATTCTTTGAAACGGAACATCTTAAGGTAAAATAATTAATTCTGCACAAATCTTTCCAATTTTTTTTTACTGATTGATAGTAGTTAAAATAATAATTAATCTTATTTCAGAATCCACCGCCGGCTGCTATTGAATTCTTAAACAAAATACGAGAAGTGATGACTATCGCGAAAGAAAAAATGACTTCTAAAAGATTTATGCCAATATTATCAGACATACCTGAAGAAGATTTGTATCATTCGATAGATCTTGGTTGGGATATTCCTTGTGCTCGACGTGGACGAAGATTTAGCGCCATAAGTCTCAAACAAGAAAATACCAGAAAAGTGGCTCATTGTGGAGGATGTCCTGGTTGCGACAGTAAACCACGACCTACCAAAGCTGTTGCACTCACTAGATCTAACTCATGCAAAACATGTGTAAGTGAAGACTACAAACAAAGAATTGTTAGGCAATGGCTAGATGAAGTTCCCACTCTAACTAATGGCACCAGACTTGTCAAATCTACAGCTAAAGTGAATGGAACACCACGAAATATAGACTTAAAGGTTAAAGATGACTCACGACCGAAATCCGCTGAATTAATAAGAGATAAAAACAAACATTCTGGTACAAACGCAAAAATAGACACTAAACCAATAGCTTTAGAACCTAAACCTATAAAAACTGCCATTGCCACTAAAGTGAGTGAAAGTAAACCAATTATTACCGATGCCAAACTCAAGATTAGTAACGTAAAACCTAAATCTGCACTTGCAAAACCTATAATTGTAGAGGCTACTACAAAGGAAAACTTTGACAAAGTCTTGAACGCAAATCCTATAAAGGAATCTAAACCAGTTGATGTACCCATAACCAGTAAGCCTAATAAAATTGAAATTATAAAGTTAGATAATAATACTGACATTAGTGACACTGAAAAAATATCTCAGCCTGTAAACTCTTTAGAGAAGAAATCTCCACCAGCAAGTCACACATCACGGCGCATCAGAAAGAAATTACCACCGCCACCACCACCCCCAGTGAAACCTCTAGTGATACCTTCAGAACCACCTAAAGTAGAAGAAGACGAGGCGCCAATACCACCAGAGGTTAAAGTAAGAATGGAGGCTGTAATTAGAGAAATTAAAACGTGTCGACGAGTAGAACCAACAGAATTAGAAGAAGTCAAAATGGAGACGATTTCACCTATTGCACCGAAGATTGTTATACCCGTTCTAGCCGCTGATTCTCACTATTATAGTGACGATAACTTGCTAACGTTGTCAAGGAAAAAAGACAAACATAATATCAAAGAGAATTCCATGGATTTTGATAGTTTAGAACGAAATATGTTGAAACGTCGACGATTTTCTGTAGCGTGTGGGCCAGAACTTTCACAAAAAGTAGGATTTGGTTATAATCAAAATGTATTAGGGCCCAAAGACCGAAGTACAAGCTGGCGTGATGTGAAAAAAGCCATTGAGAATTCACAGCTACAAGAAGATAGAAACATTAGGATTGGTGAAGTTTTTGTCAACAATTATATGGAGCCTTTGTATGATAATATTGACGAAATGACTAAGCCTGGACCCTTAACTATACAAGTAAGAGGATCACCAGTAGAAACTAGACGTAATGTGAATAAAGATGATAGTGATTTTGATCCTGACACTCTTGATAGAAGAGACACTAAGAAACGTGTTGAAAAAATACTTCTCAAATCAGCTGGTAGTTTTAAATATAAATCGACATCTTCAGAAAGTGAGTCCTGTCAAAAGTCACCAATCGGCATTATTACGAGAAAAATTGGTAACTTGAGACAAATCTATGAAGCCAAAGCAAAGGCTCAGGAAGAGGAAATGAAGTTTTACAATAGGCGTTTGAGTGTTACATATGGACAAGATCTATCAGCATTTATGAGATCTATTAAAGCACCTGATTTAATAAGGCACATTGAAAGTCAAAATGATCCCAAGCCGCCAATACCTCCCAAACAACGAAGAGGAACAGATTTGGCTTCTAAATTCTTAAACTCTACTCGGGATAGTCCACCTGGTGATCGAAGAAGAGGAGCTGAAGAAAGAGAAAGGTTCCAACACTATACCAGACTTGATAACTTAAATGCTCGCCGATCAGGACGACGTTCAGCACGAACTAGATCTCGTCGTACAGATCTCAGAAAGCTGTATAGAACGGAAGATTCAGGTTATATGAGTACTGATTCTAATGAATCCAAACGTAGAGCAAGATATTTAATGCAATTAAAACCTGTAAAGACTGTAATACCAGAACCTGCACCAATTCCAGCGATCAGATCTGTAATCACCAAACCTCCTGTTTTACAAATGGAATCTGATACTGATGACTTGGAATCATTATGTGATGGAAGAAGTGAATCTGGTGGAGAGAGTGTTGAAACTGATTCTGTATTTTTTGGAAACTTTGATGACTCCAAGGAAATGTTTGCTGAATTAGGATTGAGTGCTTTTGAACCTCAGGCTAAAATGATGCATAGTCGTGAACAGATTGATTCTGGTTTCATGGGAGAGACCAATATAATATTAAGTGGTGATAGCGATTCAGAACACAGAAGTGTTATTTCGATTACAACTGGCCATGATGGTAGGGCATCGGTGTCTTCTTTGAGTAACATAGACGATGGGCAATATATGCATACTATAGAGTGCTAATAATAATAAAAGTAACTTGTAAATATTGTATTATTAAGTAACTTTTGCTAAGTCTAAAACACGAAAATATTAATACTTACTTTAAGAAAAATGTATTTTAATAAGAAAGTATGTAGTTTTAATTTCATAAAAACATACAGTTATGAATTAGGTAATAAAACAGTTTATAAGATCGTTATTGTTTGAAAAGTATTTAGTGCGTAGGTCTAAATAAAATTCGAGTTTATATTAAGATAATAGTCACCGAATTTTACCTCAAACCTTATTCTATGGTAGATAATAATTCTACTATATGTCTTTGGTGTTACCGTTTAGTATAAATTTTATTTGTTTTTATTGTTAAAAGTTTTATGACGAGTGTTATTTATTTAATAATTTTTAGAATGCGCAGCCCACCATTGATGTTTGTGCTTAATTGTATTATTATCGATTTGTTATAGATTTTCGTGTGTTTTGTGTAATTAATCGTTATCTTTATATATTAATTAATGTTCAATTTATTGTCAATTATTAAGTTTTAATGTAAATAAAAGCTATGTGTTTTTGTAAAGTTTATAGCCGGCCGGTTGTGCAATTAAATTTTTATTATATTCTCAAGAAATAAAATCGTTACGATTTCTTATAATGGTGTATGGTACTTTTAAGAGGCTCAATTGTTTATTTATTGAAATTTTTGTGTTTAAGTTAATAATTAAAATATACAATTTAAATATAATTGACTATATTAACCGTTACAGTATATCAAAGAAATATTTTCTAGAATTTGTCGACATAAGTATAACTAAAATATATTTTTATATAATAAAAAAAATATATGTTATATTATCAAACTGTTGATTTTTATTTTCTCTTTTCTGCATACACACTGTTAACGTAACGGAAGCCACTACGCACGTTTGTACGATTAAAAAATGAACATGCACCTAATGGATTTATTTGTAAGTAATTACTGGAGGATTACTTCTACCTTGATTATCCTATAACTGACTTTTAAAGCACTCAAGACACATATCATAATTGTTTATATATTACGAAAAATTCTTCAATTCATCACCTCAAAAAAATCATTACCTATGCTAAAAGCCATGATTATTTCGGCAGGATCAAAGTTAACACTCCGACAAAAATTGATAGCGATTTAAGATGTGTAAAATTTTAAAATTCAAAAGCGCAACGATAATAACATTTAACAGATGACGGTGATAATTTATAAATTATATTTTGGACATCGAATATTTAAATCTGTTCAGAAAGATATATCTTTCTTCTAATATATAAAATTCACGTGTCACAGTGTTAGTTACCGTACTCCTCCGAAACGGCTTGACCGATTCTTCTCAAATTTTACATACATATTCAGTAGGTCTGAGAATCGGCCAACATCTATTTTTCAAACTTTTTTTTAGCTTGGCAAAACAACGTTTGCCGGGACAGCTAGTTACGAATAAAAACATCAACCATACTAGCACTTGCCTGCTACTTTATACACGTGTAATTTAGACTTACGTTTTGGCGTATTATAAAGTATTCTACATCTTTAATATAAACGACAATTTTATAATTACGCCTTGTTAAATAATAATTTGCTTAGTTCAAAAACTAAAAAACACGCTTGAAAATCTTAAATATCTTTTTAAATAATTGCATTGTCATCGGTCCTTGATATGTATGCCAAATTTCAAATCAATCCGACTATCGCAAGTGGGTGAAAACCGCGTTAAAAGATTCCGTTACATAGATTAATACATTGATAGATACATACCGAACTTATAAAAGCGTGATAACGTGTTAAGAGGATACCAAAATAGCTTTGTGCATTTTTCTACGTACGAAGTTTTCATTGTTTCTTTAGATTGAATGGCTAGAGCTCTAATTTTTAAGTATATGTTTTTTCAATATATGATCTAGGATCGCATAAACTCAGAAACGCGATTGAAAAAAGTTTTCTCGATAGAAAATCTTAGCGAAACAACCTCTCTAATTTTTTATTTTTTTCATTTGTCGGTCTATTATCGCGTATTAACTAATGAAATAACTTTAAAAACATAAGTAACTATTATATATAGAAACACGTAAATCAGAATTAAAATATATTTAGTAGATTTTGAGTAAATAGGAAAAGTATCCCTAATTCTTCATTTTCTGTGCCTACTGGCTGTGTTAATATGTATGTGTCGGCGATGATATACGATAATATTGATGTAGACCCTTAATATGAGGTAACATGATAAGTACAAATAGCTTAGGTAACAAAATAAGCTATGGTTATAGCATATTTCATGCACAAAAGTTAAGGAGATTTGGATTTGAACTTGCGTCTAATAGAAATTTGTTCTTTTAACTGCCGCACTCAGAGACATTTAATGGTTACTTAAGGAAAGTTAAGGAGCTCTTTAGTATTGATTTAAAAAAGTAAAAGTTAAGTTAAACCTTTTTTAAATCAATACTAAAGAGCTCCTTAAGTAACCATTAAATATTTAATGGTTACTTAAGGAGCTCTTTAGTATTGATTTAAAAAAGGTTTAACTTAACTTTTACTTTTTTAAATCAATACTAAAGAGCTCCTTAACTTTCCTTAAGTAACCATTAAATGTCTCTGAGTGCGGCAGTAAGATGTTTAAATGAGCGGCTCAAACCAGATTTTGCAACCACAAAACGTAAACTGTTATTTACTTAAATCTTAGTTCGAGAATAATGTTAAAATTTGGGTAACAACTATTATTTAAAAGACTACCTTTTTAATTACTAACGAATAGTTGTTTTTCGAAAGTATGATTAGAATAGAAAGAAAAAAATGTGCTTAGTTTACAAAAAGTCCGTGGCCCATGAGGGGATCGAACCCGCGACCTTCGCGTTATTAGCACGACGCTCTAACCAACTGAGCTAATGGGCCGATGTTAACGTTTTCGAATATAATAGATAGATACTAATATAGAAAAGTAGATTAGTTTTATTTTACAACCTAATTACATTGAGCTACATAATAATTATAATAAACTAGCTGTCCCGGAAACCGTTGTTTTGCCATACTAAAAAAAAAAAGTTTGAAAAATAGATGTTGGCCGATTCTCAGACCTACTGCATACGCATGCAAAATTTGAGAAAAATCGGTCAAGCCGTTTCGGAGGAGTACGGTAACTAACACTGTGACACGTGAATTATATTAGACTAGCTGACCCGGCAAACGTTATTTTGCCATACTAAAAAAAAAAGTTTGAAAAATAGATGTTGGCCGATTCTCAGACCTACTGAATATGTATGTAAAATTTGAGAAGAATCGGTCAAGCCGTTTCGGAGGAGTACGGTAACTAACACTGTGACACGTGAATTTTATATATAAGACTAGCTGACCCGGCAAACGTTATTTTGCCAAACCAAAAAAAAAAGGTTTGAAAAATAGATGTTGGCCGATTCTCAGACCTACTGAATATGCATGCAAAATTTCATAAAAATCGGTCAAGCCGTTTCGGAGGAGTACGGTAACTAACACTGTGACACGTGGACACATCTACTTAGTTCAAAAACTATAAAACACGCTTGAAAGTCCCGAATATTTCTTTTTATTATTGCATTGTCATCGGTACTTATTATGTGTGCAAAATTTCAGATCGATCCGAGTACTGTAAGTGAGTGAGAATAACTTTTAAAGTTTCCGTAAAGTAGTTTAATACATTGATAGATACATTCCGAACTAATTTAAGCGTGTTAATAATAAAGTGATGCCAATTTCTAAATATTTCAAAACGCCAACGTTGCTTGGCGCATGAATTTGATACAAAACAATGAAAATGGATTATTTCATACCTACTCCGCAACCTGTGTTGTTAAATGGTGTTTAAAAAAAATCACATAATGCTTTATCTATTGCAGGTGATTTATGGCACGTACGTAGTTGCTGGTTACAGCTAATCTATATTGATATTACAAAGCTGAGGAGTTTGTTTGTTTGTTTCTTTGAAAACGCTAATCTCAGGAAATACTGATCCGATTAAAATTCTTGCAGCGTTGCATAGTATTATGCTTGTGTTGCATAGTATTATGCGTTGCATTTATCGAGGAAGGCTATAAAGTATATGATATTACGCTACGATTAATACAAGCGAAGCATTGACAATAAAAATTATGCAAGAACGGGGAATATTTTTAGGGTTCCGTACCCAAAGGGTAAAAACGGGACCCTATTACTGAGACTTCGCTGTCCGTCCGTCCGTCCGTCTGTCACCAGGCTGTATCTCAAGAACGGTGATAGCTAGACAGTTGAAATTTTCACAGATGATGTATTTCTATTGCCGCTATAACAACAAATACTAAAAATAAAATAAAATAAATATTTAAGGGGGGCTCCCATACAACAAACATGATTTTTTTACCGTTTCTTGCTCGATACTAATAACGTTGCCTTATGTTGCATAGATAATGGTACGGAACCCTTCGTGCGCGAGTCCGACTCGCACTTGACCATTTTTTTTTTATATTCCACGCGTAATAAGTCGCTGGCAACTGCTAGTATTTTATAAAAATGTTAATTATGTTATATCTAAAATTAACTAGTATTCGCATTTATTATTTGGATGTGCTTATAAAATAAAATATTTTCCTTATTGCATTATAACATTACTCGTAAATGTTGATAACATTAATGAAATTCACACGAACTTGGTTCATTCAATGTTATAATTAACCAAACTGTTATGTGTATGTGTCATACAGTTTTATTTTGAACAATATTGAACATGACTTCATTTTGTAAACAAACCAATTGGCATTGTTCATATTTTTTTTAAACTCTTAATTCGAAAACCATTTCGGGGAATAGAGTTTCTGATCATGATCCATTTGATTTTTTCGGAAAATTTGCTATATTAACGATTATTTTTCCAAAAAAGCAAATGATCTCTATTTGCCCTTGAAATGAAGGACTTAAAATAATAAGGCGTTTTTAGGGAACTCTGTGGTGGAGTTGATATTAGTCTATTATATCAACTTGACAACTTTGAAAAGATGTATTGCAATCTGGATTAAATCTATCAGGAAAAGGCAATATACATATTGCGTACAACGAAGACGTCACAACATTTAAAATAATATCTTTAAGTATTTTTTAATAATTCTATATAGTGTATTTTTTTTATATTTTTTTGGACATTTCACACAACGTCCTCTGGTCCCAAAGTAAGCTATATTTCTATGCTTGTGTTATGGGTACCAGATACGGATATACTACATATACTATTTTTCTTTTGAAGATACAATACTTATAATACATAGAAAACACCCAGACGCAGAACAAACATTTGTATGACAAGTATAAACATCACACAAATGATTGTCCCAAGCGGGAATCGAACCCACGACCTTGTGAACGGCAGTCCAGTACATGAACCACTACGCCACGAAGCCCGTGTATATTTCAATAATATTGAAATTAGTTTCTTAAGACAGTCTATATTTTCTAATAAAAATATAAAAACAGCAGGTCAAAAATTATGAGCAATGCCAATTTAAAACCTACTTCATTTTAATTTTCTAACACTTAATCAGTTTTTATAACAATAACATCGAGTTCGCAATACTTAGCTTCAAAGTTAGTCTCTTTCTCTCTCTCCAGCACATTGACGTCAAACTGCCGGGCGCGGGCCTCCTAAACTTTGGGAGAAATTTTATTATAGTATACTGTAGGTACCGCGCTGAACAGGAGTGTTGGTACAGAGTTTATTTTCCACTTTTCTTTCTCTTACAGAGGATGTTATCTATGTACAATATCGCTTACCCTAGGGAGGAAACGGGGTGGTGACATTTGTATTCTTAATCCGTTATAGTACGGATTTTTTAGATTAAGTAAATTATAGCTAGTTGCGTTTCATGATACCTATCGTAATTTCTACGAGCAGTGCTATCGGCCCATTAGCTCAGTTGGTTAGAGCGTCGTGCTAATAACGCGAAGGTCGCGGGTTCGATCCCCTCATGGGCCACGATATGTTTTTTGTAGTTTGATTTGCGAGTTGAAATACACCCTAATATTTCATCAACATGGTAACATTCCCGTACAAGAAAGGGCTAAGAAACTCACTCTCCATTTCATTATCGTCCCACAGCTGGACATAGGCTTTCTCCACTTTAGGAGGGATTACAGTCTACTGCGTCACGCTGACCACGCGTGTTAACATTAGGTTTTTTGTGTTTTCCTTCTGTTACAGAGGATATTAAAAAATGTGTGCAGTGCCCTGGGGAGAAAATGGGGTGGTGACACCTGTATTCTTAATCCACCACATGGACAATTTTAAAATGCTCTACAATTTTATTTTTGTAAAGAAAGGTTGATAAGGGTATCGATTTGAAACAATAAAACGTACAATAAAACAAAGATATGGAATGTGATAATAATATACAGGGGATTTAAATTCAAATTAAATTGTCTTATCATATAGCGGTCTTCTTATATTATTCTTTTCACGTCGCGGATTACGGAAGGCTACCTTAATGTGCAAAGCAGTTAAAAAAAAATTCTGGCTAAGATATCTGCAAATAACCACTCTTCTAGGGTCTGACTGAGCCGGAAAAGCCCTGGCTAACCACAAGTCTCGGGTCCGATGTTGAATGATGGTGTATACCAGGGGATTAGGAGGGATCACGCTCCTCTACGCTCCTCTACGCTAGGCAGAGCCTGGCTGACAAAGGCCTTATGCTTATATTTATTTATTAAAGACGAACAAACAGAGAGTACAAAGGCGGATTAATGCCTTGGGTATTATTTACTAACCAGCCATTTTGAATGTATGAGCAGTCTGACGCTGTATACTCCACCTGAAATTAAGTGGAATGTAATCCAGCTGTGGGAATATCATTTAATAACATTAATAAAATCTTAAAGCTTCTAAATACTTATGTAAGGCAGTAGTTCACGTATGTGATGAAACTTCCACATGCTCTGTACGAAAATGAGTGTTATATTCTATTGTGAGATGCGTGAGAACTATGGCTGATCTACATAGTATAGTATAGGTACTTTATACCGTGGTGTAATGTTGCCGTTGTTAAAATTTTGATGAATGAATAAACACTTTTTATTTAGCGACTTGATATGTTGTTTGACTTCTTGTAAGGTTTCTTAATGTTTGTAAAATCACAATTACACAATCCGGGCAGAGTGATTATAATGATTTTTTTTTATTCAAAAGCTGGTGGTTCCTGTATAGTTCTATTGGCACCAGGTCATGATCCGATGGTTATCTCCTGAGAAATGGAGAAAAATCCTATTCCTATCCACATAAAGTCGGTTCAACATTATTTAAAAAAATAACCAATAATTGTACACCAGATTAGAGAATTGCAAATATGTATATATTATTTACACTATGACAAATACAATCGCCGGTCATAGGCCAACAGAGGACGGAAAAAAGCATGTATGAGTGGATGAGAATATTGAGAATACAATATGCGGTCTTATTGAGGTGTATTACATGTATTTGTAATATTTAGTCAATAAATAATAAATAAATATTTAGGACATTTCACACAACGTCCTCTGGTCCCAAAGTAAGCTATATTTCTATGCTTGTATTATGGGTACCAGATACGGATAGACTACATATACTACTTTTCAAATGAATGAATGCGAATTAAATGTTACACGTCGGTGTTAGAAATACCGCGAGCAATGTATATATAATTACATCTAAAATGCAGTCTCATTGTTAAGATACTTGTTACAATATAATACAAAGTTACTCATCATATATTTTTATGTCGGTTCAACACATTTTATTAATTTATATGTTATACTAGCTGCTCGCGACTCCGTACGCGTGGTGTTTAAAAATTCCCCCCGTTTTTGCAACATTTATCACTGATACTTCGCTCTTATTAACCGCAGTATGCTGCCTGATGTTATATAGCCTATAGCCTCCATCGATAAATGCAGTATCCAACAGTGTAAGAATGTTTCAAATCGGATCAGTAGTTCCTGAGATTATCGCGTTCAAACATAACAAACATACAAACCTTTCACCTTTATAATTTTAGCGCTGTTATCACAAGTGAAGATGTAGCATTACAAGTTATACAATAGTTTTCTGGATCCTGTGGCAGTCGAAATAATAAATCATCGTTATATTCGAATACGACATCATAGGCCCATTAGCTCAGTTACTGTTGGTTAGAGCGTCGTGCTAATAACGCGAAGGTCGCGGGTTCGATCCCCTCATGGGCCATTATATACTTTTTGTTTTGTTTATAGTAATAATTAGCTATTACCCGCGACTCCGTCCGCGTGGAATTTGGAAAATTTCTTTTTTCGCAATAAAAGGTAGCCTATGTTCTTTCTCAGGGTCTAAAGATTGTCTGTGTCAAATTTCATCAAAATTGGTTGAGAGGTTTAAGCGGGAAAGCGTAACAGACAGACAGACAGAGTTACTTTCGCATTTATAATATTAGTAGGGATGTTTATAAGTTTCATGACAAAAAAAAATCCCGCTCGTTATTAGAATGTCTATGCCTCGATCTAGTTTCGTCAACAATCTGAAACTCAATCATTAATTATTGTATCTATTAACATGTCCCGCCTATGCTGCAGTCAGCAAATCGTAAAAATTGCGTTCTTTGAAAGTTCTTTTGCAGGCAAGCGCCTACAACATTATTATAATTTACTAGCTGCCCCGGCAAACGTTGTTTTGCCATACAATTCTGTATAAAATAAAATTTCATCAAAATCGGTCCAGCCAATTTGTAGCCTATGTGTTATTCTGATGTATAAGCTATATTGTGGTAAAGTTTCATTCAAATCCATTCAGTAGTTTTTACGTGAAAGAGTAACAAACATCCATACATACAAACTTTCGCCTTTATAATATTAGTAGGATATGCGTAATTTTTATTTGCCTTTCTTTTGATACCAATTTACGATATAATAATATAATAACATATTTATTTCACAGACACAGAATATAGAATCTGTGTTCACAGATAACAATTTACATTTGACAACAAAATGTTAGAGAGTATTATGCTAACAAAGAGTAAGTTTATATTAAATTGTATTGCATATTTGGTTAATTCTCTGATACCAAGCTAAGATTAAACTTGTATTTTAATGCTTAAATCCGTAAAAAAAATTATTTGAATAAATTATTATTAACCGCGCAATTTTAGAAAATACGATTTTAAGGTACGAGTAGTTTAATGTTAAGCCGGCTTCTATAAACACTAAACATTAAATGACTTTAAAACTGCAGAGAAGGTCAATAACCATGACCGATGAAACCCAAGTGTCAATCTTATATAATATATCAACCGTTTAATTGTCTAGTCTGGAATGTAAAATTAATAAGAGTTCTTTGTTTGAAGATAATAAAACGCTTAACTATTTTATTATTTGTATTACTTTATGGACTTAACGTAAAGTTTGAGATGTGAACTTGACTTGTTTAATATTTAGAATCATAGCAGACTGAAAGTATTTTCGTGGACTTTATGAAATCATTTTTTTGCGAAAGTAAATGTACTTATGACAAGTCCAAATTATTTTCTCTACAACCGGTTCATCCTTTTGAGGTAGGTATTTAGATTGTAATCAGCCTTTTCAGCTACCATGGTGACGATCAGGAGGATTTTTCAAAGAATTTGTAGGTCTGCTTCAGCTATATTTGTCCCTTTCAGTTTCAGCGCGGCGCTCGGGAATAGGGATAGCAATACCTAAGGCAAATACCTAAATTAAGAGTACACTACCCTCTTATTACCCTGTTAAACTGTCACCACCCCATATCCTTCTACAGGCTGTAGTAAGGCAAAACCCTGCCAAAGTGTAAGAAGCCTGTGCCCACATATATACATACCAGATGGTGGGTAGAGGTTTAAAATCGAGGACAAGTAACTGTAGCCTGGCTAAAACGCACTTCATAAAATAATGACGTTTCATTTTTTCTTTATTATTCATGGACATTTCACACACCGTCCTCTGGTCCCAAGCTAAGCTTATATTGCTTGTGTTATGGGTACCAGAATACGGATAGAATACATATTATACTAATTTTCTTTTGTAAATACATACTTATAAATAGATAGAGACGCCCAGACGCAGTACAAACATTTGTATGACAATTAGAAAAATTACACATACGATTGTCCTGAGCGGGAATCTAGCCCGCGACCTCTTGATTGGCAGTCCGTTACATAAACCACTCAACCACGAGGCTCATCAAATTACGTATAGCCTGTATCATAGGTACACATAGATATATTTTTACGCACACTGAAAATATGTATGCTGCTTCAAGAGTAATGTAATCATAGACACTACATCTGATATATCTGTCCCCGTGCCCATCAGTAGTAGCTTAGTTGTCTGGAAAGACAACATCCTAATAAACATAATTATAATAAATACTGCTATTATAAAAGATGTCAATTACAGTCAATATACATACCAAAATTACTTGTCGTATGTGCCGTTACCTATTACGTTGGTCGGCGGTTTAACAACATTTGCGAAGCTATAGTTAATATTTGTTAACTACAGTGTTTTCAATACAATGTAAAACAGTACTTACTTGTATTTAAATAAATATGAAGAGGAATTTACCCATCATATTGACTGACTTCACCGTCTATGACTGATTTGCGAAACACTTATTTAAATAGGCACCTATAGTTATGACGTCACGTTATTACTGCTTTTCCATGTGGCAGGCAATTAAGAATATGTAGATATTAGCAAGGTATGGTTTAAGAGAGCTCGACAATCAAACCAAGCTCCATACAATAATATGGACATCGTACTCCGCTGTTTTCTTCGTGAATATTACCTTAAAGAGCAACACATTTTACTCTCAGAGTAAAATGGCATAGATACACTTTTCATCTATAACATGGCGTAAAATTTAAAGACTATCAAAAATACTTTCTGTATGTACCTATTATATCCGTAATCAAGTACACATAGAAGAAGCATTATGACTTAGTTTGGTAATAATCTACTCAGGACATTTCACACAACGTCCTCTGGTCCCAAAGTAAGTTATATTTCTATGCTTGTATTGGTACCAGATACGGATAGACTACATATACTACTTTTCTTTTGCAAATACATACTTATAATACATAGAAAACACCCAGACGCAGTACAAACATTTGTATCACATTTATGGATATCACACAAATGATTGTCCCAAGCGGGAATCGAACCCGCGACCTCGTGATCGGCAGTCCATTACATAAACCACTCCACCACGAAGCCCGTCTAATAATAATCTACTTAGTTCTAAAACTAAATAAAATTGGTCAAGTGTGAGTCGGACTCGCGCACGAAGGGTTCCGTACCATTATCTATGCAACATAAGGCAACGTTATTAGTATCGAGCAAGAAACGGTAAAAAAATCATGTTTGTTGTATGGGAGCCCCCCTTAAATATTTATTTTATTTTATTTTTAGTATTTGTTGTTATAGCGGCAATAGAAATACATCATCTGTGAAAATTTCGACTGTCTAGCTATCACCGTTCTTGAGATACAGCCTGGTGACAGACGGACGGACGGACAGCGAAGTCTCAGTAATAGGGTCCCGTTTTTACCCTTTGGGTACGGAACCCTAAAAAACATGCTTGATAATTAATTTAAAATTATTGCATTGTCATCGCTACTTTTTATGTGTGCGAAATTTCAGATCGATCCGACTACTGTATGTGATTGAAAGTCACTTTCAAAGATTCCGTTACAGGAATCTTACCCAATTTTCTTTTAACACAAAAGGTACAAGCCGATAAACATTATCTTATTTTTTTACACTATTTTGTAAGAAAATATAATATTTTATAACAATATTTCTGTACCTACGATTATTTTATTTATTTTCTCTCGTGTAACATAGCTGTAAAACCCGCAAATTAATTTGTATAATTGGAATAATACTATACAATATACATATTATTTTCATCCGAGTTAAATAGAAAATTTATGTACTTACTTACAGCAAATATCCTCTAAATAATATACAACATAGTAAAAGTCAACGGATATAAGTAGAGCAAAACGCAATCAATTTTGTACTAAATAATCTATAAGCCACAGTGCCATAAAATGTTACACTTTGTATTTTATTCTCAATGTCATTACTGTTCTTAAAGCCACCATTAGCGACAGACCTACCAAACGTACGTACCTTAGGGTACGTAAGTAATGACTCTAATGACAGAGTGAGACAAATCGCATCGATCACCCAATGCAAAAAAATAGATGAACTAAGATGACGGATCCGTGTGACGGATTAAGAATACAAGTGTCACCACCCATCTCCTCCCAAGGGTGCTGTAAAAGTCAGCTAAGGGATGTTGCACACAGGTAAAATCCTATGTGAGAGGCGGAAAACTCGAAAATAAACCCTGTGCCAACAAGCCTGGTCAGCGCGACACAGTAGACTATAATCCCTCCCAAAGCGGAGGAGGCCTGTGCCCAACAGTGGGACGTAAATGGGCTGGAGACAGAGAGATGAACTAGGATATTCACTTATTCAAGCTCAAGAGCCTGTACATTTCCCTAGTAGTAAGTACTGTAAGTAGATAGTGAATGGTAAACTTAAAAGTCTCTATTCAAATTCAACATATAAGAAAAGAAGACTTATCTTATTAGACCATGCTAAATATCATATCGTTAAACATAAGCCTAGTTATTGCACTAGATTTGTTTGCCAAAGTGTTTCAGATTCACTATTTCTACGCAAATGAAAGGATTGGTTTGTTTTATAATCTTGCACAGTTTAAGCAGTGCGATACTGTTGTTATTACATCCATACAAATAAATTGTATTTAATAATGACAATTTGTTTACGTGTGATTCTATTTTAAGGGCATCACAAACGGCATATTGATATATATTAACTATCTGACCCGACAAACGTTATTTTGCCATACAAATGTCAGGGGTGGACACCTTATCACTTAGGGGTATGAAAAATAGATAATAGCCGATTCTCAGACCTACTGAATATGCATATAAAATTTGATAAGAATCGGTCAAGCCGTTTCGGAGGAGTATGGGAACGAACATTATGACACGAGAATTTTATATACTTAATAGAGATATAGCGAGATAGAAACAGATGATTATAGAAAAAGACAAGGCGAGAAAGAGACAGATATATATTAATATACCGAGATGTATCTATACTTATGACGTCACATACAGATATGAAATGAAATGAAATGAAAAATCATTTAATCACGTAGACACAATTTTATATAAAAATTATGTGCTTATGACATGTCCAATTTTTTTCCCTACCACCGGTTCAGGACGCAATCTGCTGAGAAGAACCGGCGTAAGAAACTCAGCAGAGCTTTTAATCAAATCAATATTTTTAAATTAAATGTCAATTATACTTACAATGCTAATAACTTTACAATATAGAATATGTATTGCTCCAGAGCAACCTACTCCCAAGCTTTATCATCTTTAATATAATCAGAAATTTTATAATACGCCTTTTTACATAATTTAGTTTTAATGAATTTTTTAAATTTAGAATTATTTAATTCTCTTACATCAATAGGGAGTTTATTATAAAATCGTATACAATGACCCATGAAAGAGTTACATATTTTGTGGAGACGGGTTACATGCATCACAAGATTGTGTTTATGCCTTGTATTAACATTATGGTGGTCGCTTTTTTTTGTAAAATTATGAATATTTTTATGAACATACAATAAATTTTCATATATATATTGCGAAGCGACCGTTAAAATATTTATGTCTTTGAATTTCTCCCTTAGAGAATCCCGCGGACCTAGGTTATATATAGCTCTAACAGCGCGTTTCTGGAGCACAAATATCCGATTAATGTCCGCACACTGTGAAAATAACTAAAGTAAACCATTCTAGCCGTATCTACATCCGTAAGTCGTCTAATTGTTTTCACCGCATATGCCGCAGAGCTAAGTTTGTCAGACATTTTTTCAATTCGTGGGCCCCACTGTAATTTCGAATCAATAGTGATTCCTAAAAATATAGTTGAATGTACTGGTTCCAATTTCGCACCACTCAAATGTACATTGGTTTCTACTTGGGTAACATTTGGCATGGAGAATTTTATTACTTTTGTTTTCTTAGAGTTTAACAATAAGTTATTAAGGGCCTACATCAATATTATCGTATATCATCGCCGCCACGTACATATTAACACAGCCAGTAGGCACAGAAAATGAAGAATTAGGGATACTTTTCCTATTTACTCAAAATCTACTAAATATATTTTAATTCTGATTTACGTGTTTCTATATATAATAGTTACTTATGTTTTTAAAGTTATTTCATTAGTTAATACGCGATAATAGACCGACAAATGAAAAAAATAAAAAAATTGAGAGGTTGTTTCGCCAAGATTTTCTATCGAGAAAACTTTTTTCAATCGCGTTTCTGAGTTGATGCGATCCTAGATCATATATTGAAAAAACATATACTTAAAAATTAGAGCTCTAGCCATTCAATCTAAAGAAACAATGAAAACTTCGTACATAGAAAAATGCACGAAGCTATTTTGGTATCGTCTTAACATTAAACCATTGTACAAGTTTTGAGAGTGCACTGTTTACTTCGTCATAATCACGCATTTGTCTATTAATTTGTAATTGTTGTCTATTAATTTGTAATTTTTTTAATTTGTCTAATAATATGTCTTTCTCACCTTATATTTTTCTTATATATGTCTGTCTCTTTCTCGCTTAATATATGTTAATATGCCGTTTATGACGCCCTTAAGACCACTCATGTGAGATACAGGTGAAAACTTTTAATAACCAATCTATTATCAGGCTTACTGAATCTGTATTTATTATTATTATAAAACAAGGTCTCTATGTTTGTCTCGATATAGGCCTCGAGAATCTTTAACTCAACGCAACAGATATTGATGCAGTTTTTTTAATAGATAGAGTCGATAGAGTGGTTCAAGAGGGTAGTTTTTATTCCTTTCTTTTAATTTGTTAGAGTTTAGTTTTTACATTCCACGCGATATATAAGACTCGGTCAAACCGTTTTGAAGTAAAATGGCAACAAACATAGTGATTCAAGAATTTTATAATTAAGATGTTATTTTCTTGTATAACTTGATCTAAATTAATAAGAAATCATTGATATAATGATAATGAATATTTATAAAATATAATTTTAATAAGAACGTCACATAATGATTAAAAATAATCAATGCATATTTTATTAATTACCATTGTATCGACTTCAAAACATGAGGACATTAAAAACATCAAACTGTCTCTACATTTGATTTGTAATGAAAATATTCAGCAACAACAGTACAAGTTAATTTCTATCCTACTATATATCCTACTAATATTATAAAGGCGAAAGTTTGTATGTATGGATGTTTGTTACTCTTTCACGTAAAAACTACTGAATGGATTTGAATGAAACTTTACCACAATATAGCTTATACATCAGAATAACACATAGGCTACAAATTGGCTGGACCGATTTTGATGAAATTTTATTTTATACAGAATTGTATGGCAAAACAACGTTTGCCGGGGCAGCTAGTATATTATATTATAAATGTAAAAGTTTGTGAGCATAAATATTTGGATGTTTGTTCCTCTTTTACGCAAAAACTACTGAATGGATTTTAATGCAACTTTACAATAACGCGGCTTGTATATCAGAATAACATACAAGCTACTTTTTATCCCGAAAAAATGCAAAATTCCTGTGGGATGATAAAAAACAAACACATTTTTATCTTTTATACCGCGGGTAACATCGCGGGGCATAGCTAATACATAATGTATTAATAAAAGAACCATAGTAATTGTTTCCGTTATTTCTTCTTACACTATATCGTCTTTTTATTATTATTTTGTGATATTTTTATCTGTGAGCCATATCACAGGTCATATATTATATTCCCGGCAAGTTTATTTTGATAAAAATAGAAATCGATAGGCGAATTGAGAGCTATAATGCTATTTCACGCTGTTACTGCATGGTAGCGTGGCCGAGCGGTCTAAGGCGCTGGTTTAAGGCACCAGTCTCTTCGGAGGCGTGGGTTCGAATCCCACCGCTGCCAGAAATCTTTTTGCTATTTTTTTTTAACAAAACATGTCAGATAATGAAAATTTCTGAAAAAAGTAGATAGTAAATGTAGAGCTAGAACTATTTACCTTTAAATTGTTAGTCCAAAACGTAGAGTTTAAATTTTTTTTTAAATGGTTAACATGAAACTTATTACACGCTTTATTTTTATATCTTACGATGATAGCATAACAAACTACATATTAAATAATGTAGTGAAGCAGTAATTTTAACATCCATGTCACTCTCCATGTATACTAGCGCCGTTCTGGAGAAATTTGGAACTATTTGCTAACTCATAGAGGAGTAGCGGAATTAGATTTGTGAGCGAGTTGCAAGTCATTTATTATATATTTAAATATATTTAATATTCATTTATTGTATGTAATAATCTACTTAGTTTAAAAACTTGCACCGTCTTTGTCATCAATACCTACTCAATTCTATGCTACCTACTTACAAAACGTTGACAGTTTATATTGTCAGAGACATAAGTTTCTGTTGTCACATGTTGTCACAATCGTAGTAAACACAAGTAAACAATTATTATAATTTTACCTGATTCTATAAGCAAAGCGTTTTTATGTGAAATTATCTGATTGTATATACAAAGGCATACGTAGAAACACAATAATCCTGGTGAGTCTACTCATATTCAGTTAAACTATTACGTGTATAATTAAAAATAAAAGTGTGGTCATAGTGATATTTCAACATGCTATTCTAGTAATTCTGATCAAGGAATTGGGATAATTCTTTTAAATTATTGCATTGTCATCGGTCCTTGTTAGGTGTGCAAAATTTCAGATCAATCCGTCTACTGCAAGTGGCTGAAAATCGCTTTCAAAGATTCCGTTACACAGATTATTACATTGATAGTTACATACCAAACTTATAAAAGCGTGTTAAAAAATGATCTAATTCCTAGATAACTAATCTCTAGATAAGAACTGTTAAAACTAATTTAGACATTCTAAGTACGTGTGTCACCTATGACCTTTATTTTCCCTAAACAAAGAAGAATACTTAAGTGTTACCAATTCTACGTGCACAACTAAACATAACTAAAAATAGAAAATTGATAGTGTCAATATCACAATTCGGTAATGTTAACAGAACTGTTTGTTAGAAAATATGTATATTATAGATTAATGATTTTAATTAATAAAAATATACACAACCAAATAGCCCATCAATCAAAATAGTCATCGTTTAATTTTTTAATTAAGTTTAGTTTAGTGTTGCAGGTAGAATTGATACCAGTGTCAATAATTAATACGGAAATGTTAACTGAACGTTATTAATCTTTGGTCAAACGAGTTTAACAAAGATTATTAGATACTAGCTGTTGCCCGCAACTCCGTCCGCGTGGAATTTAGAAAATTTTCCCCGTTATTGCAACACTTTTCACTACTGCTTCGCTTCTACTGGTCGTAGCGTAATGCTATATAGCCTAAAGCCTTCCTCGATAAATGCCCTATCTAACACTGAAATAATTTTTCAAATCGGCCCAGTGGTTCCTGAGATTAGCGCGTTCAAAAAAACAAACAAACAAACAAACTCTTCCGCTTTATAGTATAGATGAGTTGTTTATTTAATAAGTACATCTAACCACAGATATACCAGATGGTGAGTTGACGTATAAATTGAGGACAAGTAACTTTAGCTTGGTTAAATCATTCATAGAATAATGACGTTTCATATGACGTACAGCCTGTATCATAGACACACATAAATACATTTTCACGCATAGATATTATTATGTAAGTGGCTTCAAGCCGACTGAGTGATGCAGCCATCTCTACTAATATGTATTATAAATGCGAAAGTAACTCTGTCTGTCTGTCTGTTACGCTTTCCCGCTTAAACATCTCAACCGATTTTGATGAAATTTGGCACAGACAATCTTTAGACCCTGAGAAAGGACGCGAAAAAATTTAAATTTTATTGCGAAAAAAAATGAAATTCCACGCGGACAGAGTCGCGGGCAACAGCTAGTAGACTATACATCTATTAAATCTTTCTATCCAACAATAATTCATTATATTAACATTACAGAAGTAATCCATCACTTCACTAATGATAGTGATCATTACAACGTATAATTATGACAGAAAACCAAAATATGTGGGTTACTGTTGCATATATTTAATTATCTATTGTCTTGCTAACCTCTTTATAGTTTAGTTTCACGGAAACTATCACGAGTTAGTAATACCGTGACACTTTACGAACAATTCCGTGAAAATAAATTTTGTGTATTATTAATTACGGGGTTGGCCATATCTGACACAGAACCAATGGCCGATGGAGCAGAATGGTTTTGGAATAAAGATCACAACTCAGTAAGCGTGGGATAGCCCGTGCTACCGTGGACCGATACGGTAGACCGACTACTTGATAAAGGTCGCAGGGTGGGACAGGATGCGGAAGACAGAGAACTGTTTATTGTTGTTTGAATTGAGAGAGTCCTATATCCATTAGCACACTGCAATAGGCTGACGTGATTAGTATGTAGCCAGTATGGTGACGGATTAAGAATACAGGTGTCAC
This sequence comes from Orgyia antiqua, assembly GCA_916999025.1. Lineage (NCBI taxonomy): Eukaryota > Metazoa > Arthropoda > Insecta > Lepidoptera > Erebidae > Orgyia > Orgyia antiqua. Next base: position 7,600,547 of record OU779868.1, read on the forward strand.
CACCTCATTTCTCTCTCGAGGTACTGCAAGAGCCAGCTAAGGAACAATATAAGCAGTTAACATCTACTGTGAGAGACGGAAAACTCGAAACTAAATGCTGTGCCAACACGCCTGGTCAGCGCGGCACAGTAGACTGTAATCGCTCCCATAGAAGGAGGAGGTTTTTATACTCTTGAAATTTTTTATAGGAAAAGTCCTGTTACAGTAATTTGCTTTTCTGAAAAGAGCCATTCTACTTTAACTGAAGATTGAGTGCGAGTTTTTTTCGATAGTGTTTTTACGACCATTGGCACTAAATTATATGTATATGGGACAGTACCGTTTAATACCACTAGGCGGCGCTATTTGAATTCCATGCAATTTCGAGCCAACGTTGTCGTCTTAATCTCTCTTTAAAGTCTTGGTTTAGTTTATCGAATAATATGACTTCAGAGCTCTTAATCGTATTTGATACTTTGTACTTACTTAGTAAACCTTTTATAAAAGCAAAACTTTGTGATTTTTACCGTGCCATTACAAAGGTAGAGCTCTATACAAAACTACTAATAACTGAATGTTGGTAAGTACAAGAAGGTATACCTTAATCCCGATACAACACCATTTTTTAATTGATGCGGCGAACATCAATCATAGCAGTGGCACTTTTAATTTGACGTTAACTGAACGCTTCTCTGTGAAGTCTTTTTGTAGTGATGTGCATTGAATATCGGAGTGCAATTACAACTCTTTAACGATAAAATATTCGATTGATGAACTCTATGATTTTTTTTTTACTTACCAAAAGGTCTAAAAAAGGGCAACATGATATTACCTTATTAACTTCTAAACTCTACAAATTCGGATATACATCTACAGACTCTACATAAGTCCGTTGGTTTGTCAAATTTAGAAACGAACGGACTAGCAAATGATCATGTAGAGACTATGTACAGGACCTTTGAAAATCTGTTTCCATCCATCCATCAGTCTCTCTCCGTCCACTGTTGGACATAGGCCTCCCCCATAGAACGCCACAACGCGCGGTCCTGTGCCGCCTGCATCCAATGTCTCCCCGCGACCTTGACGATATCGTCGCTCCACCTTGTCGGGGGCCGCCCAACGCTGTGTCGTCCGGTACGTGGTGCCACTCTAGGACTTTTAAAATCTGTTTAGTTTTCTTAAACTTTTTGTAATCGATGCTGGGATAGCCAGTTAAGAGATATTGTACACAGATTACATCCTTTAAGAGAGACGGAAAACTCTGTTTATTTTCACTACCTATTTATTGTCTTAAAATTATTATCAATATTTATAGCCGTCATATCAATGCATGTGTCCCGCGCAAGATCCCCATATATCCCCTATACTAATTGCGAAATGTCTCGAAAATAAGTTAATAAAAAAAACATGTTTAATTTTAATTCCTGAAAATACCTTGTCCTAACAAGGTTCTAGGTATACTTATGGTTGATTAACATCTAATCAATGTGAGATCTTCTTCTGATAAACATCATAATTTTGGCAGCATTATGAAACTCCTTTAGTAAAATTTCCTCGCTAAATTGTAACGTTCTTGAGTTCTCAGGAAGAGCTCTCTGAAAATAAGTGTTATTACTTAACTGATGCCCTTGCGCTGCAAGTTTAACTTATACGGTAGGTATTCTGTTATCGCATTTATAATAGTTACTTTTGTGTAGCCTCAATGTCCAGTAAGATCAAAATTTCTTGTCACGTAATGACGTATTCCAAAGACCAAAATGCTTGCAAAACTTAATTGTATCGCTGTAACGGTAGTTAGCTAGGTATTGTATAGACACAAAAACCTTAATCTGATTTAATATTATACAATTCAGTGGCTATATGGCTATAAGCTATAAGTAATCGTAAGCTTATAATAAATTATATTAAAATACGATAAAACGAAAATAATGTATTATACCTGTCGAATTCCAGTTCACAAAATAAAAGTCGAAAACATGTGATGAATATGCTATTAGTAATCTCTAACGGTGCAAGCAAACTAAGAAAATAGCAACACAATTTGGTGGTGAGTGTTACCGCTTCTCTACTTGGTGCAATACATGACGTCTAAGTGACTCGCATCGCACAGGTGTTCTTTGCATCAACTCGCCATTTATCCGACACTCGCGGTACCGGCGAGTCACCTCGCGAGCGCACTCCCCGGGGACACTCGTTTTCGCGAAAACTTATTCGATTTGACATCACTATTTTTTTTTTAATAAAAGTTTAATGGATCTGAATGCGTTCCAATTTTGAAATCATTAAACATTTGTAAGTGCTCTATGGCAAAAACAAAAATAAACAGTGGACTTTTAAGTACAATGTGAAAAAAAATAATTTGATTTAAAAATATCTGTAAACATCGCAATGTACCATTGTTTTTGCATTCAAGATTTCGCACGGTCAACAAGATGAACCAATTGTGAGGTAAGAATTGTTTTTTTTTTCTTTAACAGCTGCGAGATAGAATATATATATTATGTGTGTGTAATTAAAGGAGGTTAATAAGAGACGTATAATTAACTCATTTACCATATGTACCGTATTATTTCGATATTATTTACATAAATTTAAGAGAAATGAAAGTGTTTAAAAATGTTATATTTATATACCTACAATTAGAGCGATTTACATTTGCGAAAGTAGCAACGTCGTCTGTTGATGGAATAGTTTTGTAATTAGACTAAAGATTAGGAATTAAAAGATAATGTCATTTTAGATTTAACTATTCTTGGCAATTGAATAAAATTTTTAATATAAAGGCATTAAGATATAAATTGAGATATTAACGTTGATAAGTGTATAAATAAATTAGTTTTTACCAAAAACTACTAGATTTAAAGATGGTATTAAATCTAAGCAGAGTTAAGTAATTAGAAAGACGAGACATTTACATAATACATTAAGTTATTAGCAAATGAGAACGTTTCACTATTTTAAGATATTTTATTTATATTTTTATTTGTATCTGGTTTTAAAATAATAAGAAAAATATTTAGTGATGCTAATACCTATATACATATTGCGCAATTCTCCACCCTTTTTGATATTTTTACTTGTACGCGTTAGGAAAAATTTGCACACCTAGCAAGGACCGGTGACAAGCAACAACAATGCAATAATAAAAAAATATTTAAGATTTTCAAGCGTGTTTTTCAGTTTTTGAACTACATATTATAATTATTCAGAAACACGCAAGCACACCGTATTAAATCCAACACCATGAAATTAATAACAAATGTAGGATACCTACTTATTCTTTCTTCTTTGTTTAACGCAAAGAATAATAGAGAAGTAATACTTCTGACATGCACTTCTATAAACGTATTCATGACCAAATTGTAGTAACCAAAATAAGAAAAAGAACAAGATGTCTAAAATAAATAAAAGTCATAAATATATTTATGCCTATTAGGTAGGTATTCCTAATAAATAAAGTTATTAAATTTATTACTATAGCAAATTTTTTTTTAATAATATTACAACTGGGAGGTCACTCACTCTGCTAATTTATTCCCATTTGTTAGTTATAGTTTAATATTTCTAATTAAAAGGGATAACTCAAAAGAAAACATGCTAAATTAATATAAATATTTCAAAAGGTCCGCAAATGTTGTTCTCCCACTCTCATCTCAGGTAGTTTCTGATCTACTTATACCATACTGATCGGTATTAGAACAGAATTTAGTTTCGAGGTTTTCTCCTCTCGCGGAAGTCAATATCCGGATTAAGAATATAAGTGTCATCTCCTCATTTCGTTCCCATGGAGCTGTAAGAGCCTCCTAACAATTAACATCAGCAAAATACACTCTGTGACATAGTAACAAACGAGTTAATAGGAAAAAGCATAGCTAGTCCATTGCAAAAAAAAAACTGTAAAAATAAACGGCTTTAAAAAGTAATTTATTTGTATAAAATATTTCAACAGTTTTATTAATTAAAATACTTAGAATGGAATATTTTATTCATATCGTCGCACACCATAGAGCATGTGCATAATTATATAGTGTATGAATGTGTGTGTGTTCATGTCTAGGTGCTTCCGATAATATTGTTCCGGTGAGTTCCCACAAGAAGCAACTAAAGTAAAAAGCAGTGCTCTCAATAATTACGTACATAATTGATGGGCAGATGCACTATAATAATGCGATATTTCACATAGCTAAAATAGTAATTTACTATTCATTTCTAATTAGTTATAACCATTAATATTTGCTTTATGAAACATTTCTAGTTCTACTTAGCTTTAAAACAAGAACCAGCATTTTCAAATAAAGAAGGTTTGCCAATTTTCAGCGCCTAAAAACTTTTTAGGTGCCGAACTAAAAGGTCACTTTTAGCAGTAATTTTGAAATGAAAAGTATAAAATATCTTTTTATTTACTACAATGCTTTTAGCCCTTGATAAGTGTGCAAATATTCAGACAAATATCTTGTAATAGAAATCTGTATAGATACTAAATAAAAAAAATAGTTTTTAGCGTCTGTTAGGTACATCATACTCTCCGTGTGGTGACGGATTATGAAAACAAGTGTCACCACCATGGGGTGGTGCAACTTTTACAGCACCCTAGGGAGGAGATGGCTCCTCCCTAGGGTGCTGTAAAAGTCAGTTAAGGGATATTGCACACGTATAACATCCTCTGTGAGAGACGGAAAACTCGAAAATAAACCCTGTGCCAATACGCCTGGTCAGCGCGTCACAGTAGAACATTATCCCTGCCAAAGTTTAGGAGGCCCGTGCCCCACAGTGGGACGTAAATGGGCTGGAGAGTGGAGAGAGAGAGAGGTACAATAATATGTGATACAGATACAGACGCATAGAAATCCAATAATAATTTGTTAAAAAGTAAATGAGTATTTTGGAAGTATATAACTAAACACTAGTAGGTAATAATAAAAATAAGTATTATTTTCAGGTCCGAAGTTATCTAGAACAAAGTACTTAGTGTTAAATTAATATGCGGTCGTTAGATGAATACGGACTGAGAATTGACTTATTACAAACTAGCTGTTGTCCACGGCTTCGTACGCTTAGAATTGGGAAAATTTTCTCCGTTTTAACTGGTTAGTTAGACTATAGCGTTCCTCGATAAATGCCCTATCGAACACAGAAAGAATTTTTCAAATCATACCAGTGTTTCCTGAGATTAGCGCTTTTAAACAAACAAACCCTTCAGCTTTAAATTATTAGTTTACATATAAAGAGATATACTTCACGCTATCATAAAATTTTACTATTCATTTAGGGTCGGCAACGCATGAGTATTCCTTTAGTATTGCAAGCCTCCATGGGCTTCCGATAACCGCTTACTATCAGGCGAGCCGTTTATTTGTTTGTTACGTCCTCTGGTCCCAAAGTAAGCTATATTTCTATGCTTGTGTTATGGGTACCAGATACGGATATAATACATAAACTACTTTTCTTTTGTTAATACATACTTATAATACATAGAAAACACCCAGACGCAGAACAAACATTTGTATGACAAGTATAAACATCACACAAATGATTGTCCTGACCGGGAATCGAACCCGAGACCTCGTGATCGCCAGTCTGTTTTATAAACCACTAGACCACGAGGCCCGTCAAATTACAACTACAATTAATATACTTAGTTCAAAAACTAAAAAACACGCTTGAAAATCCTGAATATTATTTTACATTATTGCAATCACATCGATATAAACAGATAAGCACATATTTAAAGATCAATCCGATTTTTGTTCTGGCATCCCATGGCAGTCTGATTTAATTGTCAAAGTAAAGTTTTCTACACTTTATGAATTTGCTATTTTGAATTTTATGCATTACAAGTGTTTTAATTAGAAAAAGAGAGATTATTATATAACTAAAATTAGTTATGTTTCATGTACTGTAAATAAATTTGGTTTATAATTACTATTAAATTACTTTACTTACTTTAAATTACTTTCAAGCACCGCAAAACTATTACGCATTGTCTCGAATGGCAAGGTGCTTAGAATACTGGCAGCTTTGCCATGTTAGATGGCAATGTTTATTAGCGGTGACAAGTTGTTTAGCTATCACTTGACATCAATACTTGTTGAGATTGGAGACTATTCTCATCAATTTATTGTCTAAAGGGGTTTAAATTAATCTTTACAATCTAAATATTTCTACTTTCAAGCCTTATATCTACAGAATCTCAATAAACATCATCTATAGATACGAATCGAAAGTTAAAATCGTTAATTTTTATTAATTGTTGCGTTTTTTATTGTTATTAGTTTTACACCACGCACACGGAGATTATAAAATTATTTATTACAAAATATTTTTATATAATTTGTGTACGACATTGCTTTTTAATTAACACACATATCGTAATGCTAGATTTCACAGGTAGGCAGAAAACATAGCGCAGGAGCTTCAAGCAGCGAAACAAAAACCAAACAAGTTGTTTGAAAAAATAGTTTGGCACTTCAATATTATATCAATTTGAACTTAGAACCGCCTGGGCCCCAAGTCTGCTAAATACAATATTGTCACAATGACAGCTCAATGGCACCATAGTGGCATCATCTGTGACAAAAATCAAGTTTGGTGTCGTTATGACACCATAATGGCGGAATTTTATCAAATTTGGTAGTCTACTTTTTTGGCAAATGACGCCATAATGGCGCCAGTGACTGACCATTGTAACAACACTGTAATATGATTGTATTAGCAGAATATTAGTAGACTTGGCCCCCAGTTCTTTATCTTTATACGAATTTTTTATATCCGTTCAGTTGTTTAGGCGTAAAATATTTGTAAGGAGTTTTGTCTTGAGAAAATCTGTTCTGATCATCTATACTACGTCGTTATTATTCACATTTCATTAAGGTCAAGCTAAAACTAAAATAGTAGATCAAGGACGAGATGACAGATAATATCCGCTTTGTCAAAGATTATTATACTTCTGTATTATTAGAAGTATCAAGAGCTAATCTATACTTATAATAAATCTGTAGAGAGGTCAATTCTGTACATGAAATATATTTTCAAAATAACTATCAGGGGGTGATTAGTGATCGATACTGATGCCAAAAATGCAATCAGTAAAATTTTTGTCTGTCTGTCTGTCTGTCTGTCCGTCTGTATGTTCCTTATAGAAACAAAAACTACTCGACGGATTTTAACGAAACTTGGTACAATTGTTCTTCATACTCCTGGTCAGGTTATAGTATACTTTTCATCACGCTACAATCAATAGGAGCAGAGTAGTGAAGGGAAATGTTAGGAAAACGGGAAAAGATGCTCCATTTTTAAGCTTCCGTCGCGTGTGCAGCCTTAATGGTTAAAGTTACATAGAAATCATGTATGACGGAAATATTCTACATAAAATTGTCTAAAAAATATCCCACACACACAGCACATATCAATATTTTATGGTTGACTCACAATAACACGTGTAACTCCTGATAGCTTAGCAGTTCGTTCATTCTGATTATATTTGTTTACTCTTACGTTTATAATACTCTTACTCAAGCAGTAGTTAAAAATGTTGCAAAAACGGGGAAAATTTCCTAAATTCTACGCGGACGGAGTCGAGGGCAACAGCTAGTTTATTACTATGAGTGTTAACACTATACTCGTGGCTTTGTTTAACAGAAAATATATGGCAATTTTTCACTAGAAATGTATGCAAGCTGTGAGAAATCTGCAAATATTTCTAATCCATTTAATATGTTAGGCTCGAAACGAAACCTTAATAGATTTCTCATGCAAGGCGCAAACATCAACGGGCTCCAAACATATGTGCTAACGAATATAATGCTCTATCTATTGGAGTTTGTCTGTGGTAGATATTGAACAAGATAAGGTATTATGACTTATTGGATAAAAAAACGATTAAATGAGCTTCATATATTAATTCTAGAATTCTTGTTGAAGTCACATAAGTCAGCATAATAGAAAAAATAAAAATAATGAAATATCCTGGGTTTATTCTGAAGCATTTCGGTCTCTAGCGATTATACAATGTATGTGGTTCGAAATTCACGTTATATCTGAGTAATTCTTTCAGTATTTCATATTATCAATTAATGTTACTTATATGTCTGCATTCATGACAGTGTAAATGCGCATAATACGTCTCGTTTTTGCGTCAGAATATTATTTTAATGATTCAAATGCACATAACTGCGTTCTGTAATATCAACTTATTCTTTATTTGAATATCATCTCCCATAATCAGCTACTAGTAATGATGTCTATCACTCAGTTAAGATAGAGTTGAATAACCCAGTTAGGTAAATTATAGGCGTGTAGGCTTGTAATCAACTATTGGCATGTGCGACATAAAAAAAGTACGGTCAGCAAGTCAAGCGTGAAACTATGCCTATAAACTATACATATAAATATTAAATTCAAACATACATTAAAAATAAACAAACATTTTGTCCTTCTTTGTTAGTTATCGCGTTTGATGATAAATGATTCCTAAAGCAATTAATCTTTTTTTAAGGAAAACTTAGTTCATAGAAATATCTATACTAATATCAGAAAGGTGAAAAATTTGTTTGTCTGATTGTTTCTATATTTCTATATTTGAACGCGCTAATCTCAGGAACTATAAAAGTGATTTGAAAAATTTTTTCAGTGTTGGTTTCGCTGCGACCAATAGAAGCGAATCATTAGTGAAAAATGTTTCAAAAACGGGAATAAGTTTCTAAGTTCCACGCCTACGGAGTCGCGGGCAACAGCTAGTGAATACATAAGTATTAAGATGAATCGATAGTAAATCATTTTTAAGGAAAACGTGGTGCATAAGAATATGAATGAATGAATACATAAGTATCAAATATTTGCAAAATGTCAACTAATTCACATAAGAAGATTATCTTGTTTCTAAGGTCGCTTATAAATAATATTGACATGCACAAATAATTAAATTTAAATTATTTACAGCTTATCACTTAATATTATACTATACGTATATTAAAATGCATTCTTTTTATACATATTTAATTTTATAGTGAGTCTATTCAATGTCACATTGATTGGATACTAATAAACTTCCAACACAATATGGAAAAATTTATACTTTATTTCCACTATGAAATCAAAGATTGTCTTGTTTAAAATAATTAAAATTTCATACAATGTTAAAAATTAACAAAATAAAATTAAAATTTTCAAGAAAAAAATTGCATTAAATAGTTTGTTATGTAGTTATTAATATTTTGTTGTTTTTTTTTTGCTGGCCGTATGTCAAAGTTTATATGACCAGGCATCCATGTGGCTTAATATAGTAATGAGACAGCTTTGTAATAATGGGCTTCTTGGCTCTACATAACAACGATGTTTTATCGTATTAGGAAACCGGCGCAGATATTGTAATTTGATTGATCAAAGATTTAACAAGGTGAAAAGTATAAGGAAATTATTAGAAGATGTTCTAACGGTATTTCTTTATATTAGAATGTAAATGTATATTTAATAACATAAAAGACTGAGATCAATAGCGATATGGTGATTCAAACTCTTGTTATGATTTAATTTTCGGCGTCTTCGTGTATAATTTTAGACAAAATTCCTTGTAAATCTATTTTTTTTAACATACTGTTATTAGTTCGGTGCATATTGTATTAATCTATGTAACGGAATATTTGAAAGGGAATTTCACCAACTTGTAGTAGTCAGATTGATCTGTAATTTTGCACACTTAATATTGACCTATGAAAACGCAAATTTAAAAAACAAGGATATTAAAGCATGTTTTTTTAAGTTTTGAAATAAACAAATTAATCATTTGGGTAAATCTACAGTTAGGTCGCCGGGTAATACTATAACATAATTTCAGTAATCGCTAAAGACGCTCTGCCTACAATCGCCTTACGCATACTTTTTCTGAAAATGGCAACTCCTGATGGATCAATACTCTTAATTGCAGAGTAGCTACGTTATACCTTTTTATGCTCATATTTTCTTCAAAATTACGTTTGATAAATTCTACCAAGAATTTAGTTTATTTCCTTGTTATATTAGCAACGAACTGTTACGTTTTCTTTCCAAATACGTAAAATATATGGATTACGTAAAGGCAATACATTACAGCGCGTGCGCGTGCTCAGTTGATTCACGGCAATTATTACATCTACGATCTTACGGTCTATTAATAACTGTATATCAATTTTCATAAGTTAAAATAAAAAAGTATGAGACATTTAAAATCAGAAGGTTTTAAAAGCAACTTAATAATTAAGCAATTAACTTAAAGCTACCGAAATGTGTGGAATAAATTACTCTCCCATTATGGAGAAAGCCTGTGCTCAATAATAGGCTGTACAGTATACATTAAAACTGCTACAACTACATACTAGAAGAAAAAATACAGTAGATTGATAAACTCTTAACAGCTGCTGATAATGTCTGTAATATTAAAATCTCTACAAACATGACTATAGGGTTGGCAGAGACGCCGCGTGCCGCAGACTATATGAGGAAAGTTTTGATATAAAATTTGTAGAAATTTTGAGCGAAATAGCGGAAAAAGATCTTTAAATCAAGGTCATCAAAATGGCTGCCTTATTAGTTACAGATTACAAAACATTATTCGATGGTATATGTCTGGACCCTATTACTGAGACTTTGCTGTCCATTCGATTCCTCCGTCCGTCCGTCTGTTAATCTGTCTCCAGGTTTTGCCTCCGGATATTCATCGCTTAAGAGCACAGTTTATGTATATCATGTGATGCTATAACAACTAATACTAATCATCATCTTGTTATTTAGGGTCGGGAATATGAAGAAAATACATATTACAGTGAAAGTGACACGGAAACCTTCGTGTGCTTGTCCAACTCGTATTTTACCGGCTTTTTTAGGAGAATTTAGCTATAACCAAGTTATTTTTTGTCAAAACAACGTGTATTTGGTCAGCTAGTTTTATAACACAAATATGTCTATTCAGAGATAAAGAAACTGTTCATGAGAGATCGTATCAATAAAATAACACAATCTATAAATATACACATTATTGCATCGATATGATAATAAAGTTAGTTAAAATATTCGCAATGAAATGAATATTGAAAAGAACAATCACTTTCTTTCTTATGATCGATATAAACATTGTAAAAATGTTGTGTAATAACTTTTACCAATTTTGTTTTCAGTTCAGTTTTAACTATGTTGGTTAATTCATTTTGAGATTTCTTGTTTCTTTATGGTGTTATCTGCTTGGACTCTTATAGTAGTAATGGATGGAAATGATATTGGTATAATGTGTATCCTTAATTCGTCCTTTCGCGCATTCTATGAATTACGTCCTCTGATCAAACGCATCTTTTGACCAACCAATATCATCTCTCGATTATCAGCACTGTTGTTTCTTCTCGTGGACCTTCAATGAAGCTAGCACAAAAAAGTGAAAATTGCCATACAAAATTAAGGTTGTTAGGTGCTTAACTGTGTATTTTGATGTGCACCGCCTCTGTTAGTTACAAAAGGCGTTACCTTACCTCAACCGCCAATGTAGTCGTCATAACGGTCTGTGAGGTGTTTCGATCCCCACCTTTCATCACCTGGTCGCTACTGCAAAACCACAGATCACTTCTTATAGATTCCGTACGCCAAACCGATCAACGCACACCGAATGTGTTATCGCTGTAATGTATGAGAACTCGGTGTGTAGTTTGCTAAGACCAATAAACATGCGTTATTCCATACCACGCAACGCAAGCTTTCTTCTAATGTCCCTTTACTTGTTAACAAAAAACTTGTAGTGCTCTATCTAGAGATGGTGATCTGTATGTAATATGAACTGTACTTAGGTATATACATACCTAAATATCGCACGAGTTATCACTCTGACATACTTGATTATAGTTTCCATGAACTTGCTTATTCGCGAAAGCTAATAACATAGTATTTTACAACAAGTTTTGTAGCCAAGTTAATTAAGCTTTTCATGACTGTCTCTTTTATCTGTACCCATAATGAAAAAATCTACACTAAAATTATAAAGCTGAAGAGGTTGTTTTTTGTTTGAATGCGGTAATCTCAGGAACTAGGTACTGGTTGAAAATTGGTCAGCGCGCGCGGTAGACTATAACCCGGCCCAGACCCAACAGTAGGACGCAAATAGGCTGGAGAGAGAGAGAGAAAGAATGATTCTTCACATAGTTATTTGCAATTTTACTGAATAATATATATTAATACATGTTATTATAATTAAGTACTCAAAACGGATGCCTCTAGGACTAACAAAATCCGGGAAATAACGGAGTAATGCCGGTTATAGTTTTACATTATCGCTAAAAGTGTAGCAGACATACATACTTACTTGCATCTTATGTATTTAGTATAACAGTAAAAAAGGCTAATATAATAATATTTTCTAACACTTGCGCAACTCATCTATTTAAATATAACTACTTTTTACGGATGTAGATGCGTATATTTGTTTTAACTTTTGGCCCGACGTTTCGGAGACTTTACAGTCACCATGGTCACGGGTGAGACTGAGCTATAACATTGTTGTAACATAGCTCAGTCTCAGCCGTCACCATGGTGTAAAAAGTAGTTTTATTTAAGGCTAATATAAGTTGAAAAACTTTTAATAATAATATGTGTTTTTGAGAGTCTGATCGGAGATTGTGATTTGTGCGTGTTTTACTGATATTTTTCAACTAGAAATACTACTAATACTTTCCATCATAGTACGAATAGCGCAGAAATGGGTGCTGGAGACGATAACGCAAGACAGGCAATTTAATCAAAGTACATTAAAGTACAAATGAACATTGTAGTACAGTATCTCTCTCTCTCTTCAGCCCATTTACGTCTCACTATTAGACACGGGCCTCCACCACTTTGGGAGGGATTACGGTCTACTGTGCCGCGCTGAACAGGTGTGTTGTCACAGGGTTTATTTTCGAGTTGTACATCTCTCACAAAGTTTCTAGTCTCTCACAGAAGATGTTATCTGTGTGAAATATCCCTCAGCTAACTTTTACAGCACCCTGATGAGGAGATGGAGTGGTGACACTTGTATTCTTAATACGTCACCACGTGGAGAACAGTATGTATTGTACTTTTACCACAATTTAGATTTTTACAATCTTTCTATCCGTGCTACGATTATTATCCGTCTCTCTGTTACGCGTCACTGTATCGATTTAAATGAAATTTGGTATACCGATAGGTACCGAAAATACCAAAACGAGTCTTTCACGCTATTATATACAGATATAATTTGGTATAGGTACAGAGGTCTAGAGCATAAGAAATGATATCATTATAATGCAACTAAACTAAAAGCCTAAAATCACTACCGTGTCTTTATCTATGTGGTATTCTGTGCTACGCAGTTAAGTACCATTTTGATAAGCAAATTTTGACGACGATTTAAATGTACATATGAAATCACGGGTAAATATAAACCGGTAATTCCTTCACAGTACTTAATTACTTTAATCTATTACTTCATTTAAATACAACCAAAGATATTGCATGTTAATTGCAACAAATTAATTAAGAGAGATCGTTACGCTCGCGCCATATCTCGTCGGTTACATTTGACGGATCTATTATGGTCAATTCGGTAACGGCACAGAGTAACCAGTAAGTAACGGAGGATATTTCATTATGGCACGCGATACATACTAACTGCTCTCGATACTTGAGTTGAGTCAATTACTTTATACTGTTTTACATAGTTGTGTACAGTTTTATTTAAGCAATCTTGCTGTCATTATCTAGATATTTACTTTTATCGTTAAGTTTACTCTTACATTTTCGAGTATAAGTTTCCTGACAATGTAATCTCGTCTTTTGTTTTTAGGGATAGCGGGTTTTTATAAGAGACATCCTGTAATACCTATTAAGAAAAGTTTTGGTTAAAAATAAACGTACATTGTAAATAAACGTATAAGAATAAGCAAACACTTTGTTTTACAAACCCACAACGAGATCTATGTACCCTGTACCATTATTAATATTTTCCAATATTATAATATAAGAATGCATTTACAATAGAAAAGTAGTATATGTATTCAATCCGTTTTATGGGTACCAGAATACGGATAGAATACATATACCAATTTTATTTTTGGAAATACTTTCTTTATATGTTTGTATTCTGGTACCCATAATACAAACACATAAGCTTAGCTTGGGACCAGAGGACGCCGTGTAAAATGTCCATGAATATTTATTTTTATAATTGTCGGCGACGCAGTTATGCGCCACGAAAACTTACCTATTTGATTTGTTAAATTGTTAAAATTGAGTATTGATTATGAAACATTATAATGTGGTAAGAAGTATTATGTGGCAGGATTGTAATATGTGATAATTTATAAGGTTTTACTTAGTAATTTAGAAATAAGAATTTGTACTATGTAAATTTTGAATTATGAGGATGTGGTCCCTTATTATTGAATAAATGCTCACCATTGTTCATGGTGATGGGTAGGGTTTAGAGAAGGTAATACGTTAACGTTTGAATCATGTAGATTGACTTAGTATTAATGAAACTATGATAGTTTTAAGTTTGTTCTTTGTGATTTTTACAATATTTTTCTATGTTAATGTTCTAGAAAGTTTTTATATTCTAGACTAATAAGGGTTTTTGTTATACTACATAATATAGTAAGGTAAGACGTATCTAACGGCATAAGATTCATATGGATATTAATAATAATAAAAGAGAGGGAAGGAATCTTAAGAGATCAATCAAGTAAAAATTGAAAGACAAAAGGGTCAGAATTACAAGGCCGTCGATACGGCAAAGGGCCGAGCCACCTAAGCAGGGCTCTTCCTTTGATTAATTACGAACGAACTCGAATGAACTCGATACGAACACGATCGAACAAGAAAGGATAAGAACAAAGGGATAAAAAGTCGTAGTAGTAAGGAAAGATTGATCTCGGAAGACTGCCACCTCTTCTAATTAAAGATTGGTCTTTTATTGAAGCAAGTGGAAGTTTCCTCTTTACTCATTTAGGGGTGCGTGGGATACGGGTCAACCAGCGAGGTACTCGTACCTGTAAAGGCCCGTGTCAATAAGTTTGGCAAAAGTCGGCTCCGGGTACTGGTCGTTCCCTAGTCGAGTCCGCCACAATAATATTTATATTATACAACGTGTTGCAGAAAGGTGTAGTCATATTTTAAGGTTGCATTAGATAGGCCTTAAATATTGTGAATATTAAAGTTACACATAGAAAAATATAGTTGGTAAGTTTTTTGTTGTTTATAGCCCACTATTAAATAACTATCAGGAGCGCATCAATTATGAGATGTTTACGGTTTATTGAATGAGATTGAACCTTACGATAAAAGATGACCTGATAGTTGTGTTGTAATTGAACAAGATCGATTAATTTAATAACTAAATTCAATTTGTATGAACACATAAAAGTCATAATATAACTAGTATTTGTAATTTCATCCATGCCTAGTGGCTAGTCACCGGCCATGTGTAACGATGGTCAAATATGACTACACCTTTCTGAGACACGTTGTATATAATTTTGTTTAAATCTTCATCATGATAAAATTTCCTGCTATAGTTTTTAGCATGTATGCCATTGTATGCTATAAAGTTTTAAAATTCTTTAAGTTAATATACTCGTAAATGCAGTTAAAATTATATTCGATTCATTTTAAAGTCACAATTTTTATTACAATTGGCATATTTTACAGTGTTTTTCAAGCTCTTTTGAAACATCAGAAGCTAGGTGTCTGTTCCAAACTCAAATCCCATGGGGAAGAACAGACAAGAAACTTAATAGAAATCATCATGATAGATTTTTATTCTATGGAAAAATTTTAAAGAATTTTGTATTATGATTATGTTATATTATATTGTATTGTATCATCCTTATTTTAAAATATATCATTTTGTTTATGTGATTAGATAAAACTCTACCGATGTTATATAACATAGCTCTATCATAACTATCAACAAATCTTGTAAATATAAATATGTATACCAAAACAGTAAATATTATGACAACACATAAACTATTCAATGTATTATAGCCAACTGAAAAGGAATAATGTTTCGCTTGTTTATTTAACTGGCAACACAGATGTATGATCACGTTCTTATTATGCTGCAACACAGGCAAACTCACTGCTAATGCACACTCGTCAAATATTATGTCAGTTCTGTGAAAATTCAAAAGCCTTTTTCTTTTAACTCGTCACTTCACAAAACTTGTTTGCATTTTAGGTGCGATTAAAAAGTGTTCCTACGCAGTTACATAAGTCTTAAACAAAAAAATAATATACATTTAATAGAGGAATTATTAAAGAAATAAATTAATAAACATTCATGGACATTTCACACAACGTCCCCTGGTCCCAATCTAAGCTTATATGCTTGTGTTATGGATACCAGAATACGGATAGAATACATATACTACTATTAATTCTTTTGTAAATACATACCTACTTATAATAACATCGAAACACCCAGACGCAATACAAACATTTGTATGACAATTAGAAAAATCACACAAATGATTGTCCCGAGAATCGAACCCGCGACCTCTTGATCGGTAGACCGTTACATCAAACACTCAACTACGCAGCTCATCAATGTATTTATGATCTAATTATTTAACCCATCTGTTATTCTAAATATTATTTTAGCTAAAAATATACGGACCATTAATTCACCCAGTTACCAATACCCAATTGCAATGGGTGAAAATAATTGCAAAATAAAGAAATTAAAATTGATTGACATATAGCATTTGGCCCCGAATTAACGTTAACTTATGTCATAAGTCCAGCCAGATAACCTAGCCTAGAGAGATAGTGGCTAAAACCACTTAGGTGCTGTTTGAAAACAAGTAAAAATACATACATAACAAATAACGAGTTTGTGTATTGTTGTCACTAGAATTCATTTTGTTTCATCTCAGGTTTGAAAACGTAGGTTTGTATTTTATTTAAATAGCACGAATCGTGATACAGTATCGGACTATTTCTCAGCATGACTCGATTACCTAAAAATCGTGATGTGTATCACACATTCAAACTCAAATTAAACTCATATAAAACATTACGCATGTGGAAGCGAAAAAGTAAACTCATTAGAATTTCCGAATGTTCTGTAGAAATGGAAATGAGGTTGAATATGAACGCTAGACAAATCACGGTCTAGTTGTTTAAAGACAAAGTAAAAGTCAGTATAGCAATCACGACTTGACTCCTCGCACATCGAATGTTAAACGTGATATATGTAAATTGTTTTTTAACTATTTACACCTTATTTAACTTCTAAATACCTAAAATTTTAATTAACAATGGTTAAAAGTACTCTTCTTCCGTGTTACTTACTTTTTTGTTTAACAAATTCAACGTTATATAATAGAATTACCGACCAATTACATAATCTAGTTAACCATTATAATATGTGCTAATATGTCTAAGAGTGTGTGATGCCATCTGTGAAAAAGAAAGATTTTTAAATAAACAATTTATGTAATGATTAGAGAGAATGTTGTGGCCTTCTGCATAATGCGCACACGCAAAATTCATTTTACTTATCTTAAACGATGACGACTAGGTACATTGCAACTTTATTGTTTATTTTCGAATAAACAAAATGGATCCAAGTATTAATACGAAAATCCAAATCTATCTGGAATTATTTTGTTACTATATTAGAGTTTCTTTTTTAATTTTTTAGTTATAATATGCCCTTCATATGGCATGGATCTCCTCTACAACAGTATACGCAATTGAGATACTACTCAAAAGTGACCAGTATAAAGTTTAGTTAAGAGAGTTCCATTTCTAGCAAAATTTTTCTTCCTTTTTATGGCTCTTTTTTAAATATTTCTAAAAAGTATAAAAATCAAAGTGTGAGTTATGCTATGTTGCAGGAATTTTTTGTTTAGATAGTCTAAATGGGTATACATATTATATAATTATTTTAATAAAACTTAAAAAAATTAAGAGAAAGAGGTTTTAGCACATTGAAATGTAAACTAATTTATTGAATTTCAAAGTTCAACGTACATTTATAAAAATACCTGAAATAGTTGGAGTCACCAATAAAAATAGTCTAGGTGCTATTTTCAAAGCAATGTTATAAATCTTAACTAGAGAATTACGGTTACATTACAGTACAGAGTTCTTTAACTTTAATTAATTTAAAATAATACATTCTTAGTTAACTATTTTATATAATATGATTTATGATGTTTTCACAAGTATTTAATATTTAAATAAACCAATTTTACAGTATTAATTACGTCGACAAATTTATCTTGAAAGTGGTAGATTCTGCCAATTATTTTATTATAATATCAACTGAATACTGACTTATACTGCTATTATACTAGCTACTATATTCTACTAGCTTATTATTAGTTAATGTCCGTAGTTTCTCCCGCGTTTATATAAAATATATAGACCAAACCTTGAACCACACTATCTATTAACAAAAGCCGCATCAAAATCCGTTACTTAGTTTTAAAGATTTGAGGTCACATAGGGACATTCATACATATCAACATACATAAATAACGGCTTTGTTTTATAATAAGTAAAGATAATAAGTCTTACTTATTTATCATTAGATTGGTAAGGATCACAGCCTCCCAGCCCAGTCATGGAAATAATTATTAATCATTTTGCTGAGCTTTGCTGGCGTAACTCGAAAAATGTTTAACCCTTAACATATCAGTTGCATGGTTATCCTTCTGAAATAAATAATAATAATGGCTTAATAGTTAAGTGAAGTTGTATGCTCCCAGGGCCCCGAGTCCGGTAAATGAATTGTGTCACAATGGTAGCTCAGTGACACATTATAACCTCAAAAAATTTACAAAAGACTACAAAACTTGATAAAATTCGCGAGGAAGCAATCAGTTATTTAGTGTTCTTGCAAACAAATGCAATAACTGATTGCTTAGTGGCGAATTTTATCAAGTTTGGTAGTCTATTGTTAATTTTTTGAGGTTATAATGTGTCATTATGCTACCATTGTGACACAATTCATTTACCGGACTCAGGGCCCTGGGCTGAGTACCTGTATAAGTCTTCATTTTCGGCAAATCGGCTTCATTATATGAACAAGCAAGTAAGCCAAGCTATAATGGTTTTTTGATTGTGCTTAACTCTAAAAAGAATTCGGACTTTTTTATTACGTACCTACTAGTCAAAACTCTTTAACACTTGCAACAAATCAGTTTGTTTAGTTTCTTTTTTATAATAAACATCTACAAGTAATAAATTTTAATGACTTAAATTATGTCTTATGCTACCATAAATATATCGCCATCATTAACAACTTTTTTGCTGATCTAACACTCTAATGAATGCATATAGCTGTCAATATTACTCGATTCATTAAACTAATTTACATTTCAAGGCTATAATCTGGTTGCAAATCTAAGGATTAAGTTTTTTATTTAATTAATAATATGTGTGATTGCTTTCTGTTAAATCGGAATGTCTTTTGACGTAATGGAAATTTTTTAGTGTGAAAGTGACTTTTTCGTTTTTTCCTCGTTTGTGATAGAATCTAAATGTATATGTTCCCTGGTCTCAAATTTAGCAATACTTTATATTATAGCTACCAGATGTCTACGAACTTTCGTTGTTTTATAGGTACGAAATATCATAGTGACTGCGCAAAAGTAACTTTTATTAACTTCAGACACTTATAATATAACGGCGTCTTAGATATATTAAAATACGTAAAACAATTCAACTTGTAGAGCGTGACAAAAAAACATAGATAAAGAACACGTTAAAAACAATAAACTCACATTCTTAGTAATATTTTAGAAAAATTTATAAACGCCCGATAAAGCCTTCTCAACTTTAAACCCGTTAAACATTAGAACTTTTAAGCTAAAAATAAATACATGAGTAAATAATCCATCTCTTTGTATCGTAGAAAATGACCGTTCGTTTGATATTATCGGTCGTGCTTGGTCGTTTTACACTCTTTTCATTCTGAAGTTTGACATGCAATTTTATTGTACTTCTGTATTTAACTACATAATAATATTATTGTATGTATGTCCCTATGTGAGCTTATATCTTTTCAACTACGCAACGAATTTTGATGCGGTTTTTTATAGATAGAGTGGTTCAAGAGTGTATAGTCTAATATATAAAATTCACGTATCACAGTGTTAGTTACCGTACTCCTCCGAAACGGTTTGACCGATTTTTATGAAATTTTACATGCGTATTAAATAGAAATTTTATATGCGGTCTGAGAATCGGCCAACATCTATTTTTCAAACCTTTTTTTTTATTTTTAGTATGGCAAAACAACGTTTGACAACTAGTATAATATATTAGAATGTAATACATAAGTTGCGCAAAGCATATTGTAGCTTCTGTCACAATAAAGATTTAAGTAGCTAAGCTCAGACTTCTATCTGCACTCTTATTTAATACGCAGTGAGCATGCTTATTACACAATATTAGCGGTGATACATTACCCTTTGGTGTGTACACTGTGGTTTTATTCATTTACTGAACTGTGGGAATCTTGTTAGATTTCTTGTTAGTACTTTAGGATTTAGAAAGGCTATGAGTCAAATTAACTTCACAGGTCATATATTCATCATTCCTTTAGCAAAGGGTAAGCAGAGACTATAGAGCCACATATCCTACGATCCAAACATTCCTTATGTATAAGTATTAGTACTACTCTATTCCAAGGCACTTAGCGTGACAGTATCCCGTTTCTTATTCTATTAGGAGGACTACTTTATACCATATTCGCTCAAGCACTGGCAATCTTCTTAACCCATCATTTCTAAAATACCTATCATCTCAAATGATTTTATAAAATTGTACATTAGAAATAAATTTTCTATTTAATATAAGCTGTTTTGTCAATTTTAAAATATTTTTATTGGACTCAACGCACCAGTTATC
Source organism: Orgyia antiqua (assembly GCA_916999025.1). NCBI lineage: Eukaryota > Metazoa > Arthropoda > Insecta > Lepidoptera > Erebidae > Orgyia > Orgyia antiqua. Next base: position 7,621,421 of record OU779868.1, read on the forward strand.
TATTTCTCGTTTGGAAATTATTTGAGTAATGAATTAAATAAGGTCTGTTCTTCCTCATGATTAATATATTTATATACATATTTATATTATGGTCGTTAGAAATACATCGGAGATAAGTATATTTGCCTCCAACCCCTACTTATAACCATGTTTTGTCGATGTTGTATTAAAAATGTAAAGTACTTTTACTAGATAAAAAAATTGGTCAAGTGCGAGACGGACTCGCGCACGAAGGGTTCCGTACCATTATCTATGCAACATAAGGCAACGTTATTAGTATCGAGCAAGAAACGGTAAAAAAATTATGTTTGTTGTATGGGAGCCCCCCTTAAATCTTTATTTTATTTTATTTTTAGTATTTGTTGTTATAGCGGCAATAGAAATACATCATCTGTGAAAATTTCAACTGTCTAGCTATCACCGTTCTTGAGTTACAGCCTGGTGACAGACGGACGGACGGACAGCGAAGTCTCAGTAATAGGGTCCCGTTTTTACCCTTTGGGTACGGAACCCTAAAAACTGTGCAAAAATCTTAATTACATCATAGTAGCAATTACTTATAGATAAAGTATTATTCAGTCAACTATTTCCGGAACAAAAAAAATATCCAGGAAGACTGCGTATGGGCAGTTATTTGTTACGCTCTAGTGCCACCCATCCTACCATATCGCACGCTTAAGCGCGCCTTACTTCTATAAGCTAATAACTTCACTATACTCGCTCTTATAAACACCATACAATAAAGCCCTCTATTGTCTTAAATAATTATTCCTTAAGTGAATGAACTGAACATATTTTATAAGGTAAATTTATTCCATATTTTTTAATTAATTTCTAGTAACGGGTTTTTAGGGTTATGTTTATGCCAAGAAATAATTGCACGCAAGTTTTTTATTTTATATCTATTATGGTACGTTACACTTTTAGACCGAGAGTTCAAGACCAAATAATTTACGTTAAAATATAACATATTATTTTTTGTTTTGCATTAACTACTGGTGCACTTATTATACATAAACAGTCGATATTTTATAGCAGTTATTATAACTATGTAATTAATAAAAATACTGTTTTTAACTCTACTTTTTGGTAAATTTGTAAATACCATGATCAAGATAAGAGCTACCTTGTAAATAGTAAACCATTATATGGACAATATATAAATTAGATTATATACCATGAAATTTGTCCCTAGTTTTAATATAGAACTTAAAACTATAGAATGTCAGGTAATAATAAATGCTTACTGTGCCCGCATTGTCCGTCGATTTTTCATTTCGTCCGCCCTCGTCGTTGGAGTACATCCTCCGGCCTTTCAAGGCTAAGTAGTATTCTATGCGTTAATACCTTCCAATAATATTAAATATTTTGCATATAGAATACAAAATAATTAAATCCTTATTACAAAGTCTTCATTACTTTGACGGGCCTCGTGGTCTCGTAGTTCATATAACGGACTGCAGTTCACGAAGTCACGATCGCGAGGTTCGATTTCCGCTCGGGACAATCATTTCTGAGATATTTTTAATTGTCATACAAATCTTTGTACTGCGTCTGGGTGTTTACTATCTATTATAATATGTATTTATTTACAAAAGAAAAATAATTTATGTATTATATTCGTATTCTGGTACCCATAAGACAAGCATAATAAGCTTAGCTTAGGACCAGAGGACGTTGTGTGAAATGTCCATGAGTATTTATTTATTTATTTATTTTATTACTGAACAAAACACTACAACTAACAACTTGGTCGCACTTACAACCGTCGGGCATGTATGACCAGATGTATGAGTGTGGATGAAGCCAAGGAAATATGTTTGGATCGTAGCAGATGGCGCTCTATAGTCTCTGCCTACCCCCATGGGAAAAAGGCGTGATGTTATGATGATGATGATGATGATAATCAAAATAGTTACTAATTAAAGTTTAGATTACCTACACCACGTTAGTCTTACAAACACTATCTCTCTGACTATACTTATCAAGAGAAAAAAATTAAAGCCATAGCTTATCCATATGTTTTACATGTTTAACATATATATCATATATAACATGTACCTTATTGTAATAAAGTAGATACGGTCTTAATTAAAACGACGACGTAAGGTAAGAAAATTGCCTTACGTAAAAGTATTAATGATATAATTAAATAATTAAACCAATTTGGTGATGTTAATTTGACCTAGTAGAAAGGCAAAATACGCTATGACTTAACAGTAACTAGAATTGAACAGTTCGTTAGCTCAGCAATTATTTTGTTATTCGTTTGCTTTTATTTGACATTTTGCAAACTTATCAAAGACAGATGATAATACAATTAAAAATAATGAAGTATTTTAAAAAAAAGTTCAACCGACTTCATGTGCCTTTGAAATTTGAGGGTTTTCCTTGATTTCTTAGGAGATAACCTCCAGATCTGGACCTAGTGCCAATAATTTTTATTTGAAAACTGGTGGTTCCCGTGTGGACCACACGGGAACCACCAGTTTTCAAATAAAAAAACCGGTCAAGTACGAGTTGGACTCGCACAATGAGGGTTTCGTATCTACTATTGGTCTTATTCATATTAACTTATCGGAGGTTTAAAAGTTCGCTATAATCGGTTCGCGAAAATTGTCAAAAGAGTCAAAACTTGTTATTCATAATAGTACTTTTACACTAAAACGTAAATTATCTCTCCGATAAAGCCTCCGTTTAATCCTCAGATAAGTCATTATGAATATGTAGATTGAAAACCATAGATAAATTATAAGCTACAGTTAATTTTAGCGTTGTAAATGTAATGGGTGGTGGGCACATTTTAGCTGCATTAATATTATTGTGTTTACAAAAACCATTAATCTAATCTATTGGAAGTTATTTGGAAGTTCGTGTCACGTACTGCCAGGCCAGCTCACAAAATAAAATCCTTTAGTTGTGTAGTTCTATTAATATTTATTTACGTACGTAAATGCCATAATACTTGCACAAAACTTTAAACGCAGTACAATTACCTACTAATTACACAATGAACATTTTAATAGCGAGAATTTAAATCAATTAGCGGCATCTACATTATATGTATACGATATATATATTTTGACGACTGACGAAAAAAAGTAATTCTTTGAACATGAAATCCCATATTATGTAAATGTATTTTCTATCTTAATAATAACAATTAATTCATTAATTCATTAACAATTTATTAGCACTTTAGTTCCAAAATCCTATGTATAATAAAATTTTAGTAATCGAAAGTGGAAAATGGGAATAAATAAATATAAATAAATAATAAATACGACGTCTAGACATCATATTTATTATCATTCATGTTTAAATGTTATAATTAAAACCTAAAACAAATTTAAATTGGATTTATAAATTTATAGTACTCCTCTATCTTTAATTTTTATAAAACAGCTAATTTAATGCAATATCCTTGGAATAAGTTTCGAAAATGCAAGCGCTATGTTGTGATTGTTACGTGTTAGATGGCGCTTTTACAAACGTTATGTTATGATCCTGGAAAAATATGACCTTTGGAAAAATAATGTTTTCGCGTAATGTGATAAGAAATTCAAAGTTTTCGGATTTTCCCCAATATCACCAGTATCTAGTCTAACTCTGAGCCAAATTTCAAGTCTTTAGAGTAATGGTAGTAGGCCCTGAATTTTGATTCCTGAATTGCGGCGAAAACTAGTCAAATGGCGCTACTGCGCTCCTCATTTTTTTAAATATTTTCTTATTGGTTAGACAAATTAGGTTGATTATATTTTTTGCAGTAAGGGACCGCGTAGATCTACATTTGGTATGAGTTTCAATTTGATACCTTCAGCCGTTGCTGAGGAAAAAAAGTTTGACAGACGGACAGACAGACAGACAGACACCGGAGTGATCCTATAAGGGTTTGTACGAAACCATAAAAAATTATTGAAAGCGCTTCGCCCAGTTAAAAGTTATGAGGTAACAAACATAAAAAGAAATAATAAACATCATACAGACGAATTAAGAACCTCCTGCTTTTATTGAAGTCGGTTAAACAGAGGTACTTTAGGAGTTGGTCCTAAAGTACCTCTGTTTAACCGACTTCAATAAAAGCTTCTAGTAGGAAGTATTTATGATTTTTAGGGTTTCGTTTTAAATAGAAACCCTAATAGGATCACCCTGATGTCCGTCTTTCTGTATGCCTGTCTGTCTGTTTGTGTGTCTGTCAAAAATCTCATCCTTGACAGGTTTTTTAGTTTTTAAACTAAGTAAGAATTGTAGAGTAAATTATTACCCGTGCTTAGTATTACCCGTGACCATGGTGACTGCAAAGTCTCCAAAACATCGAGCTAAAATTGAAAACAAATACACGCATCTGAATCCTTAAGAAGTGGTTTTATTTAAGTCAAAAGATATTTTTACTTTTTTAAACTATCAATTTGTGACCTCAAGTATGCAAATGTAAGTTTATAGTCATCGATTTGCACACTTGAGTTCTTTAGCAGTGCTCGTAAACACTTTAGTACAGTACTAATAGAGATGAATGGGTATTCAATGGGCGGAGTTGTTAAACACGCCCTGTGTTCGACCTGACCGCTGTTATATAGTTGTTTTATAGACTTGTCACCATCTTATTCGGCGTTCAAAGAGTTTTATCATGTTTATTTTAAAAATCCTATACTATTGAAACTGAAATCAGACTTGGGAAAATTTCTAAGTTTAATTTAGTGTAAATAAAAGTCTATGACAGTAAGGTAAGTGACGTGGAAGTATGTGTGGTGTAACTTTGAATGATAGGCTAGGTTAAAAAATAGAGGATAGGCATACTCATTGATAAATTAATAAACATTGCAGAACCAAGTAAATATTATAATATTTTCTAACACTTGCGCGACTCATTTGTTTAAATAAAACTACTTTTTACGGATTAAGACACGTATATTTGTTTTAAATTTTGGCCTGACGTTTCGGAGACTTTGCAGTCACCATGGTCACGGGTGAGACTGAGCTGTAATGTGTCTTCTACGATCAGTTATTACAGGGTTTACCCACATCCAATTTAATTTTACATTGACTATAAAGATAGAAACGAAACGTCGGGCCGAAATTTAAAACAAATATACGCGTCTAAATCCGTAAAAAGTAGTTTTATTTAAGCAAGTAAAAATGTTTTTACAGTTAAATAAAAAAGAAATTTCTTTTCTTTTTCTAAAAATTTTTCCTTTCTTTTTCAGAATGATCATCAGATACTACATAATGAAGATTTAAGGTAAGACATTTTTTATACATATTAATATATAACGACCGGGTCTACTCCGCGGGAAATATAATTTTTCATACACCATTAAATCGTCAAATAATAGATCTTCCAAGTTCTTATCGCAAGGGTCAAGAAATAAATGCAATTGTTTTTTTTATTTATTTATTTATTTTATTTATTTATTTATGCGAGACCCAACAGCGAATATATAAAGAATATACAACTTGATCAATAAACATTTTACCAATTACAGGGTCTCACGTTTAAGAACTACAATATGACTTACAGCAGTTATGAACAGTCTAACACACATTACATCCCTCACATCAAACCAAAATCACAACAATACAAATACAACAATTTTAACGACAGACAATTAATTTAACTTACACATGTTGAAATCCAAAAAATTAAGATTAGTCAAAAAATTTAGAACTCATCCTCCGCCTCGCCACGGCCACACTTGTGTGGAACAGGTCAAAATCATGCACTTTTGCAGCACTATTAAATTGATTGCTCGCGCGGATAATAAAAGAGTTTTGTCTATAGTTAGTGTTGCTTTTGGAGACCCCATGTGGTAAATTATATCGGTAAAGTTTAACGGGTGCATTTAACTTTAACTTACCTAACAACTCTGGACAGTCAAAATTGTTGCACGCAATTTTTAAAACAAAACAGACGTCTGCGATATTTCAGTCTGCGTTCGACCAGTGGAAGCAAAGGAAACTTTTTACAAAGCTCATAGTAGTTTTTGGAACTAAGTGGTATTTTGAAACGGAAGCACACGTACTTTAAAAATTTGATTTGAATCCTTTCAATTCGATCTATGTATTCCTTATATTGAGGATTCCAAATCTGAGACGCATATTCGAGAGCACTTCGAACGAAAGAACAAAATAGGATTTTCCATGTTTTAGGGTCATTGAAGCTTACACAGTTGCGCATTACAAAACCAAGCATTCTAGTGTAACCATGTTATTGCGAAATAGTTATAATATTTAGGTTAAATGCTATAAGTACTGTTTAATATAGTCTGCGACATTCTATAACACCGCAGTTTGGTGTTAAATTGGCAATTTAATACTGTAATCTTCTTATAAATTGACTTATCCTTGACATTTCGACTACATACACCTTTCAGTTACCTTGCTCTAAATGTTTCCTATAGTTAGCATATAATAGATGTAATAGTTGCGTACCATCACTTTCGTATCTCTGTCTCTCTCTCTTTCTCTCCAGCCCATTAACGTCCCACTGTTGGTCACGGGTTCCCAAAACAATCTAGGCTATAATATCTCCGTGTGGTGACGGATTAAGAATACAAGTGTCACCATCTCCTTTCCAGGGTGGTATAAAAGCCAGCTTAGCGATTACATAGATAATATCCTCTGTGAGAGATAGAAAACTCAATGATAAGATCAATGCCAATACGGCTAGGTCAGTGCGGTTCAGTAGATCATAATCCCTCCCAAAGTGGAGGAGGCATGCGTCCAACAGTGGGACGGTAATGGGCTGGAGAGAGAGAGATTGATATGGAAGTTATTTGGTGATAGATGAAGTAAAAGTCACTTATTGCTTCATTCATAGTATTTCTTTTTTTATTTAATTCCCTGTGAATTAATTAGTAATTAGTAATAACATGAAAAATAAATTCAATTTTTTTTTTGTTTTCAATTACTATTAAGTAGATCTTATTTCAATAATGTAAAGCATGACGGAAAATGGAAAATACCAAGCGATTATCGATATAAGATTGTCGCATCGAGTTATGTTAAGAATTTATATAGAGCATTATTATAATAGGGTTACCACAAACACGTTTTTGAGTGATAGAACGTCTCAATGTATATTTATTCAATTGATGATAACGATTATTTTTAAAAATTTGGCTTACTTGAATAGAATTGAGACAATTTTTTCCTTTCATGTAATTTCATTCAATTTTGAAACAATAATGCGCAGAACTTATATTCAGCAACGTAAATAAAGCATATTTGTATGTATTTTAAATGTGCTTTTTAAAAGAATAATAAATTTTGGCTCAAGGCATTTCGAATTTAAGTATTGAAAATGAAAACGCACAATAAAGGCGAGCAGTTTTAAGAATAGCTTTTGCCAGCAACTTCGTATGTCTCGTATTTAGTGACAAAATCTAAACAAATTATACAAAAAGTCCAGTCCAAAGTCCATAAATGAACCACTCAATATATTAAAAAGAACCACATCTAAACCCGTTTATAGTGTTGCAGATTATGTGATGCTTACCACTCAACCACGAGGCTCGTCCATGTATGTCCCTATATACATGGACGAGCCTCGTGGTTGAGTGGTTTATGTAACGGACTGCCGATCAAGAGGCCGCGGCTTCGATTCCCGCTCGGGACAACCATTTGTGTGATTTTTCTAATTGTCATACAAATGTTTGTACTGCGTCTGGGTGTTTCTATGTATTATAAGTATGTATTTACAAAAGAAAAGTAGTATGTGTATTCTATCCGTATTCTGGTACCAATAACACAAGCATATAAGCTTAGCTTGGAACCAGAAGACGTTGTGTGAAATGTTCATGAGTGTTAATTTATCTAATATATAAAATTCACGTGTCACAGTGTTAGTTACCGTACTCCTCCGAAACGGCTTGAACGATTCTTCTCAAATTTTGCATACATATTCAGTAGGTCTGAGAATCGGCCAACATCTATTTTTCAAACTTTTTTTTTTAGCTTGGCAAAACAACGTTTGCCGGGTCAGCTAGTATATTTATACATATAAAAATAGTGACTTTGTTTTATAATAAGTAAAAATAAAACTTATTTGTACGAACCTTAACAATGATGGATCAAGTAAGTCAGGTTATTTATACTGAACGCTGCCAATACAAGTGATAAACATAATGTTGCACAATATTTATGTGTATTCAGTCTATTCACTCAATCCGGTTATATGTTGGCCTGCGGCCGTATTATGAGCTCTTATTCCCAGGCCGTTTACGCCGTGAATGGAACTGCCCGGCAAATTCGTAATATGAACATAACTCCCAGCCATCCAGTTCGCTAAAACAGTCATACATTAATATGTTTATAGAGAAGGTACAACTAAAAGTTTAAGTACTAACTAAAATTTTTCAACTAAATGTTTTATGTTTACCATAATACATAATGTAGTCAGGCAGTGTATGGCCTGCCTGGAACGTGCATGATTTTTAAAAAGCTCATAATACGCCCGCAGATGACCGATTGCAATAACTATAAATAAACCAGTCGGTAGGCACATCAAAGTCGGTTGCAATCAATTTCAGTACTACGAAATCGTTTTGACAATCCGATCGATATTGTAAATGTGGTTGCTAGTTTATTTTTTTTAATACATAATTGGAATAATTTGTGGAGTAAAGGGTCAAATATAGATATTTCAATATCCAATTAACTAACCTGGCTGCTGTAAGTTTCAATTATGCTGGCAACATCTGCTATGATTAAAAACTCAAAAAGTTGAAACTCAATAACAATGAATCTCTCCTCTCTCTATCCAGCCCACTAACGTCCCACTGCTGGGAACGGGCGTCCTCCACTTTGAGAGGGATTAAAGTCCACTGTGCCGCGCTGACGACGTGCGTTGGCACAGGGTTTAGTTACGAGGTTTTCGTCTCTCACAGTAGACGTTAACTGCTGATGTTGTTCCTTAGCTGGCTCTTACAGCACCATGGGAAAGAAATGTTGTGGTGACACTTGTATTCTCAATCCGTCACCACACGGACAACATCAATACATCTAAGTCATTTAAATAAAATTAGATGGTTTCCTATACTTCTTGTAAACAAAAGTAATACCTAAAATCATAAAACAATAAAAATGACCTACAATCAAGAACAGAATTTATATCAACGCATGTTGGGAAATCTGCGTCGAAAACGGTTTAGTAATTTTTATGTGATGTACATTTAAATTAATAAATAGACCAGACAGAGGTTAATGTTTTATTATTATCTTAGTTTACATCATTTGCGGTGTATTCTGCTTAAATCACTAAGTTTACTTTTATTCTCTTAAGAAAGATGGCATTTGACACATTCATATGAAGAAACCAATTAAATTTGATGTTTTCTGTAATGGTTATAAATGAACATTCCTCTCAGTATTCAAATTTCATCTAAAACAGCCAGACTTAATATCTACCATCTAAAGGTACTGCCTCCTGTCTAAAGGTAATAATGAACCTATGTTAAATTTTACCTATATTGTCGGCATACAATGGCTACCAACATAACTTTTAAAGTTAGGTCATCACCATTCTCCTGCTCTTATCACACTATTTAGGGTTGGCGCAACATGTCTTTTTCTTCCATAGTCTTCTATCAGCTGTCATATCTATGTTAACTCCTCTTTCTTTCATGGACTGTTTCAACGAGGACCGTTGACAGTCCATCCATCTTTTCTTAGGTCTGCAGCTAAGGCCAAACCAACGCGTTCGTACAAGTTCGTACGCAACAACTGTAATCGTATCGAGCGTTCGATAGTAGCGAATATGTGCTTCGTGCTGCGTACTATCGTCGTTGTATCGAGGCCTCGATACGTTTACGTTACGAATTCGATGGCTTTTCGTGCTTAGGCTACTGATCGCCACCGTGCACGCCACCGTGGACGCGAATTGAACGCGTTGTTTTTTGTAGATTTTTACTAAAACGGACATCAGTTTTAGTAAAAATACCTAACTTTAAAAGTTTTTAGCTAGTTTGTACGCGTGGAATTAAGAAACCGAACCTTAGCAAATTGCACTAAAAACGTCAAACATCCTCTTGAACCACTCTATCTATTAAAAAACCGCATCAAATTCTGTTGCGATCTTATCAAGGTTCTCTCACATAGGGACATACATAGCTACATATAAAAAACAACATTGTTTGTTTGAAAAATGTGATTTTATGCAACCATTTATTGAATGAACTAAATCAGCCCGAAATTAACTCTACATTAAATGTTAGAAACTAGTTTTTTTTTTAATTTATTTATTGAGTAAACCAACAGTATCACAATAAAATATTAACATAAAATATAAATAATAAAAAATAAGTAAAGTGTTTACTACAGATAATCTTCTACTATATAAAAATAAGTCGGGTTTTCCTTCCTGTCGCTATAACTCCAGAACGCACGGACCGATTTCCACGGTTTTGCATTCGTTGGAAAGGTCTCGGGCTCCGTGAGGTTTATAGTTAATTTTTAAAAAATTTTTTTTTTACTCTTTTTTTGGTGTGGCAAAACAACGTTTGCCGGGCCAGCTAGTACAACATAATTATCTTAAACTCAACGTAGTACCTACATTCATCAAAAGAACACAAGTAATAAAATTATGCCTTCTCATGCAATCTTGATGGAACCTGTGATGCCACTCATAGTTATGTGACATCACATGTTCCACCAAGTTATCTAAAACAAACTAAAATTATTCACTACCTTAAATATTTTTCATTAATTTCTTGTACGTGCTTATATTACTATTAAGAGGATACCAAAATAGCTTCGTGCATTTTTCTACGTACAAAGTTTTCATTGTTTCTTTAGATTGAATGGCTAGAGCTCTAATTTTTAAGTATATGTTTTTTCAATATATGATCTAGGATCGCATAAACTCAGAAACGCGATTGAAAAAAGTTTTCTCGATAGAAAATTTTAGCGAAACAACCTCTCTAATTTTTTATTTTTTTCATTTGTCGGTCTATTATCGCGTATTAACTAATAAAACAACTTTAAAAACATAAGTAACTATTATATATAGAAACACGTAAATCAGAATTAAAATATATTTAGTAGATTTTGAGTAAATAGGAAAAGTATCCCTAATTCTTCATTTTCTGTGCCTACTGGCTGTGTTAATATGTACGTGTCGGCAATGATATTGAATAATATTGATGTAGGCCCTTAAATATATAGATTTGAGCAAAGTTATTATTAAAAATATAAAATATTTAAATAATAAATATAAATATTCATGGACATTTCACACAACGTCCTCTGGTCCCAAGCTAAGCTTATATGCTTGTGTTATGGGTACCAGAATACGGATAGAATACATATACTACTATTTTTTTTTGTAAATACATACTTATAATACATAGAAACACCCAGACGCAGTACAAACATTTGTATGACAATTAGAAAAATCACACAAATAGTTGTCGGATTGGATCGGCAGTCCGTTACCAGAACCACTACACCACGAGGCCCGTCATATTATTATAATATTTGACGGATAGGTGCTCGTATGCATTAGTGCGCGTCTTTCTTGTAGTTTATTGAACTATTTCTAGCTAGGTGATCTAGAAACAGAGTAAAGGAAATGCCTTGTCGTAGTAATGATCTTGTCGATAATACTACGTTTACGTAGTAGAATATTATAATAATGACTACCCGTACTTTGTCCAGCATTGAATATCTGTATAACTAGTTCATAATTTAGAACACTGTCATCAGCTGTTTGTAGGTCTTTAGTAAAGTATAAGCTTCAAGGCCTGCTTTCTTTTCAGGTTTTATGGTTTTCTATTTAATCGGCTTAGGATGTAGTCCTCTTGTTGTCAATAGCTAGATAAATATTGCCGAATTGGATTACTGACTTGGGATTTTTTAGTAAACTAAACATAACTAAAGTTAAATTTAATTGTACACGTTGAATTGGTCTCATTATCATCCTAAATTAAGAGTTAAGTTTGCTGTGCAGTAACACACACTTACTTATACAGATAAAACCAACAGACACTTCTTACATTAACGACGTACAATACATGGTCTTGTCTTTACGAGAATTCTGTTCTGCAGAGTTTATAATATATAAGTAACTCTTATAACAACTTCTAACCATTTTAATTCTATCGAGTGTGAATCAAGCACATCGCTTATTCACAGAAATCGGTGGCATTGTCATGTGATGACCACTAGGTCCGTTAATTCTAAATCGTATTTCAATTATCCATTTCGTTAATATTTAATACTACACGTGGATAAAGATTTTCTATTTACTACAGACAAATTTGTAGGTCATTTATAGTCTCATACAGATTCACTTACGAAGCCACAGATTACGTCGAGCAGATATCCCAGTACGAAATTTTTTTAACGTATAAACTCTCTGACCTTGGAGGCAGGCAGAGATTCGGGGTAAAGAGTAATTCATTTTTATTGGTTGTAGCAAAATCACACTCTGAGTTCTCATTTAGCCAATTTTCATACATATGCTTGTCATCGGATATTATGTTCGGTATTCGTTAGCCTTGCGTGCGGAATCTATTATGGGTGATCTGTGTACGAAGCGCAATAACTGAGTGGCGGCGCCACAAAATGTCAGGGTTATCACCAACCATTATGAGGATATTTGCATTATTTATAATTTTTTAGTTAAATCATGAGAAAGTTTTCGAAAACTTAATTTTTATTCAACATAGAAATGTTATTTGAATATTATTTAAATGAATAGTTGTTCGTATAATAATAATAAGACTTGACAAGTGACAATTAAGAAAAGTTAATGTCTGTGCTAAATGAAACTTTATAATCTTTGAGAGACAATAGGTACTGTGGAATTGACGGGCATCGTGGTCTAGTGGTTCATGTAACGGGCTGCCGATCAAGACGTCGCGGGTTCGATTCCCGCTCGGGACAATCATTTGTGTGATTTTTCTAATTGTCATACAAATGTTTGTACTACGTATGGGTGTTTCTATGTATTATAAGTATGTATTTATAAAATAAAAGTAGTATATGTATTCTATCCGTATTCTGGTACCCATAACACAAGCGTATAAGCTTAGCTTGGAACCGGAGGACGTTGTGTGAAAAGTAAAAAATAAATAAAATATCTGGTGTAGTTGCAAATAAAGTACGTACTCATCTGTCTCTCTAGCTACTGTGCACAGGCCTCCTCCACTTCAGGCGGGTTTCGTTGTGGTGACCCTTGTAGTCTTTATCAATATTATACTAAAACTGTAAAATATTCAGCTCTCTAGTTATCTATCACCGATCCAGAGATAATAGCTCTTTCTTCTTCTACACAAAGAAAAATACAGCTGGGTGACAAACGGACGGACGAACAGCGAAGTCTCTGTAATAGAGTTCCATTTTATCTTTTGGTACAGAACCCTAATGACAAGCAGGTTATAAAGAAGTTTATTGTATAGTCAAAGTCAAAGTCAAAATATTTTATTTCAAGTTGGCATGTTTTACAAGCTCTTTTGAAACGTCAGAAACTAGGTATCTGTTCCAAACGCGAATCCTATGGAGAAGAACAGACAAGAAACTCCAAGGATTTTTTTTTTCTTCATTTCCTTTCATTTTTATTTTTCAACAATATTATACATAACTGTATCAGGGGTGTGAGAATGATGCCGATCAGTGCTATTACGACTAACTAAAACTAACTTAATAATTTAACTTAATTTAATTAACTTAATACTAACTTAGTATTATAAACTTTAGATACCTAATTAACTTGTAAATTTGATCGGAAAAATCTCACGATAGAAATTAAGTTACTGATTATACTACCATCTTCCTTAGTTTATTGACCTATCTCTAGTCCCTATCATAAAAACACTGTAAATTTACAAGACATCATTATTCATTATTAATGGTGATGAGAACGGATTATGATCGCACACAATGTTGAATGTAAAATGAATAAAGTAACTTGTAGTACAATATGTAATACAAAATTATAATTTAGTACTTTTAAGCCTATATGCTTCATCTTTCGTAAAATAACTACTTCAGTTATTAATAGTACGATATATATATATGTTTTTAAACGTTTGTGACTTGTTAGTTATGTAAATTACATTAAGGAAATATTACAAGGTGGATAGATAGTATAATAGAATATGAAAGAAGAGAAATAAATACAGATATGACGTCTGACAGAAGAGTAGGAAGAAAAAAGACTTGTTACACTGACCCCAAGTAAATGGATAAAGGTAGGGCAATGATACTGATGATACAATCCATCGAAGCAAAAGTTTCTCTCTCTCTCTCTCTCTCTCTCTCTCTCTCTTCAGCCCATTAAGGTCCCATAGTTGGGAATGGGCCTCTTTTACTATTGGAGGGATTATGATCTACTGACCCATGCTGACCAGGCGTGTTGGCACAAGGTTTATTTTCGAGCTTTTCGTCTCTCACAGGGGATCTGTGAAAAAGTTCCCTTATTATAAATGTATTTATAATACATAGAAAACACCCAGACGCAAACATTTGTATTTCAATTATAAATATTACACAAATGATTGTCCCGAGCGGGAATCAAACCCGTAACCTCTTAAACGGCAGTCCGTTACATAAACCACTCGACCACAAGGCCCGTCAATGAAACCAAGGGCGATAAAACATATCGATAGGGATAATATACACCCCTTATTACGTACAGTGATAGCTATTATGCGACGTGCTGCACATCATGCGACCACAAATAGCGCGCATTATCTGCGCTCGTGATGCGCACGCGATAGATGTCATATACCATCATTTAGAACACGCGCTGAAGATAAGTGCAAGCAATAATGGTGTACCACACTCAAGAATTTTTCCATTTCCTTTATGCATGGACATCTTTTACCTACCAGGGCAATGGGCACATTAGGATGTACGCGTGTAGCGCATGCCCCCGCTATGATCTATTGGATATAAATATATTACAAAATGAAGAGTTTATTTATTTGTTTGTTTTAACGTGCTGATCTCAGGAACCGCTAGTCACACATGCAATCTTTTTTCATCCTTCTTCTTGTAGATTTTCCCCTTTATTTTAAAAGTGCGTGGGTCGCAAGTTGTTCCTGTATCTTGCCGCCATCCCTCCCACGTTAATCCGGCGTGACCTGAGCTGTCGGAAATAGAAGCAGATCGGTACCATCGTGTACCATCTTTGCCAATCGTATATCATTTATGGGCACAGGACTTGGGAGGCCACTGAAAATTATGAGTTCAAATTGCGTACGATTAAAATCAATAACAATTTGTAGACTAAACTAAGAACTCAAACCAAAGTATAGTACAAACCACAAGATAATCTATTAACTCACTGCATTTAAGGTAGTAATTTTACTGTCCAATGTCTTTCTTATATTATAGAGTAATGTATCTTGGTCACATCATCATCATAGGTACAAGGGAAATGGCTGTTAATATCATAAATCATAACATTTCCGAGGTAATCAACAATTCTAAGGACTTCATTCTATTTTCACTTGAAACAAGACGTGTGTTTAGAGGATACCAAAATAGCTTCGTGCGTTTTTCTACGTACGAAGCTTTCATTGTTTCTTTAGATTGAATGGCTAGAGCTCTAATTTTTAAGTATATGTTTTTTCAATTAATGATCTAGGATCGCATAAACTCAGAAACGCGATTGAAAAAAGTTTTCTCGATAGAAAATCTTAGCGAAACAACCTCTCTAATTTTTTATTTGAAATAACTTTAAAAACATAAGTAACTATTATATATAGAAACACGTAAATCAGAATTAAAATATATTTAATAGATTTTGAGTAAACAAAAAAATATCCCTAATTCTTCATTTTCTATACCTACTGGCTGTGTTAATATGTACATGTCGACGATAATATTGATGTAGGCCCTTAATAGAAATTGTCTTCTTTGACCCAGCAAAGTTGAATGTTGTTAAAATGGCAATTTTTTATTTATTTATTTTATTTTATTTATTGAAATTTCACAAAGAGTACATTTTAACAATTGCATGCACGGTAATGACTGCTTTAGTTAAGAACTGTGTTGCAGTCATTAACGCCCGCCTTCGAAACGTCGACAAAAGTTTTATTTATGTGTTTCAATTATCTTATTATATAAAGAATAAAGAATATCTGTAGATACATTTATATAAATCTTCTTATCTTATATATAAAAATCAATTGCTGTTCGTTAGTCTCGCTAAAACTCGCGAACGGCTAGGCCGATTTTGGTGATTTTGGTCTTGAAATATTCGTGAAAGTCCAGGGAAGGTTTAAACGGTTCCTAAAATTCCACGCGTACGGAGTAGCGCGCATCAGCTATCTTATATATAAAAATCAATAGTTGTTCGTTAGTCTCGCTATAACTCGAGAAAGGCAGGGCCGATATTTGTGATTTTGGTCTTGAAATATTCCTGAATATCCAGGGAAGGTTTAAACGGTGACAAATATATGGGGATCTAAAATGTAACGCGTACGGAGTAGCGGGCATCAGCTAGTCTTATATATAAAAATCAATTGCTGTTTGTTAGTCTCGCTAAAACTCGAGAACGGCTGGGCCGATTTAGGTGATTTGGGTCTTGAAATATTCGTGAAAGTTCAGGGAAGGTTTAAACGTGACAAAATATATGGAGATCTAAAATTCCACGCGTACGGAGTAGCGGGCATCAGCTAGTAGGTACATAAAATAAAACTAGTAGAAAAAATTTTGTTTGCACTAATCACAAATATATAGGTACCTACTTATATTTTTGTGTTGCGTAATCCATTTATAAAAGAAGGATATAGGCTATATAACATCACGCTCACTCTACGATACATAGGAGCGAAGTATAAATGCAAATGCTCCCTACTATTACTATACGCAGTCGATGTCGCGAGCATAGCTAGTTAATTAGTAAATCTGAATATTTTTGTCTTTATGTAACTTGTGTCAAAAAGCAATTGGAAATTTTGACAAATTTTGCTTTGTATTTACTTTCTAACTTAAACGTTATGTTAGGTAGGTATATATAAACTAACAAATCGAAGATTAGTGTCACTTGAAATTCTAAAAATTGGTCAAGTGCGAGTCGGACTCGCGCACGAAGGGTTCCGTACCATTATCTATGCAACATAAGGCAACGTTATTAGTATCGAGCAAGAAACGGTAAAAAAATCATGTTTGTTGTATGGGAGCCCCCCTTAAATATTTATTTTATTTTATTTTTAGTATTTGTTGTTATAGCGGCAATAGAAATACATCATCTGTGAAAATTTCAACTCTCTAGCTATCACCGTTCTTGAGATACAGCCTGGTGACAGACAGACGGACGGACGGACGGACGGACGGACGGACGGACGGACGGACAGCGAAGTCTCAGTAATAGGGTCCCGTTTTTACCCTTTGGGTACGGAACCCTAAAAAACTGTCTTTATGTAACTTGTGTCAAAAAGCAATTGGAAATTTTGACAAATTTTGCTTTGTATTTACTTTCTAACTTAAACGTTATGTTAGGTAGGTATATATAAACTAACAAATCGAAGATTAGTGTCACTCGAAATTCTAAAAACCACGATACCGATCAAAGCAGATATTTTCATAATAGACGACCGTAGTGTAATTTTATCGGTCGACAATGAATCGACAGTTTGTAAAGTTTGCGACCTATAGGTCATCAAAAGTAATAGAGGCCACAAATCATTTCATAAGGTACTGTGACCAACATTGCTGTTATAATTGTTCTCAAATAATGAAATCTTAGTAATGGATCTTCGATTAACATTATAGAGAATGATAAATCAAACTGTGGTTAAGACTTATGTGATAAGTTGTTATATGTTTGTGAGCTTTGACAACGTTCTCGATTAAGGGCCTACATCAATATTATCGTCGACATGTACATATTAACACAGCTAGTAGGTATAGAAAATGAAGAATTAGGGATTTTTTTTTGTTTACTCAAAATCTACTAAATATATTTTAATTCTGATTGACGTGTTTCTATATATAATAGTTACTTATGTTTTTAAAGTTATTTCATTAGTTAATACGCGATAATAGACCGACAAATGAAAAAAATAAAAAATTAGAGCGGTTGTTTCGCTAAGATTTTCTATCGAGAAAACTTTTTTCAATCGCGTTTCTGAGTTTATGCGATCCTAAATCATATATTGAAAAAACATATACTTAAAAATTAGAGCTCTAGCCATTCAATCTAAAGAAACAATGAAAACTTCGTACGTAGAAAAATGCACGAAGCTATTTTGGTATCCTCTTAAAGATTCGTTTTGAAGATTGCCTCGATTGCTTGATTAATGGATCTTTAGACACTTGCATAAAACTGTTATTGTAAATGGGACAATATTATTTTTATTCTATTATCACTCTATATTTATTATTTTTATTCTAGCTTAGCTGTTAGTGATTTAAATAATTGTAATTAATGATGCCTTTAGCAGAGATTAATCAGAGCATTCTGAAAAAAAAAAACTCAAAATCATAAGTTTGTTAATTAAAAAAAAATTATAATAAAAATATTTATTTTATTTGATTCGAATATTGATTTTATTTTATTTGATTTTCTAAAGTAATAACATTTCTACATAAAATATAAATAAATAATTAATATCATGGACATTTCACACAACGTCTTCTGGTCCTAGCTAAGCTTATATGCTTGTCTTATGGGTACCAGAATACGGATATATTACATATACTACTTTTCCTTTGTATACTTATAATAATGTATAGTAAACACCCAGACGCGGTACATTTGTATGACAATAATAAACATCACACAAATGATTGTCCCGAGCGGGAATCGAACCCGCGACCTCGTGATCGGCAGTCCGTTACATGAACCATTAAACCACGAATTGGATTTACATTTATCAATTGCTAACTAGCGTGTTTCCATTACTCCAACTTATCCTAAGTGCCTGGTCGAACGCAATTACCTTTGAAAATCAAGTTGATCGTGTGAGTTCTGTGACAGACAAAATTACCGGCAAATTGCAAATAAAAGCACCGTTTGCTCACACGAACGTCATATACCATCTGCCGTCAGCGATACCGATTGCAATATAAAACTATTTCAGCTTTCTATAAACCATATGATATATACAAACGTTGCCGCGTGCGAGCGTTAAAATCTAATAGAAACGAGAATACTTTCTCAGACATGTTTGCATTCTTTTTACGGCATAAGATGAGAATGCAGTAGTGATAATATAACTATTTATAGTGGGTTTTATATATACATAATGTATATACCAACTGGGTGTCATAATGTTACACATTTCTACTAAACTAAGAAAGAAAGTGAGCTTTTCTTTAGGTGAAATTATAACACATTAAACTAAGAATCTTTACTTATTACAAAACAAAGTTTTCTTTTCCCTATCTAAGCTTTAAATTTTTAAAAAATTTGCATAGTTTAAAGTTAGTGAAATTATAAATTGAAATGTTTAAACGTCTTTACTTCCCGTTTCTTTTCTTAGTAGGTACAATGAGCACGAACCTTTATTATTAACGGGCTATTTGACGAGCTTCGTGGTGTAGTGGTTTATGTAATGGACTGCCGATCACGAGGTTGCGGGTTCGATTCCCGCTTGGGACAATCATTTGTGTGATATCCATAAATGTCATACAAATGTTTGTACTGCGTCTGGGTGTTTACTATGTATTATAAGTATGTATTTACAAAAGAAAAGTAGTATATGTAGTTTATCCGTATCTGGTACCCATAATACAAGCATAGTAATATAGCTTACTTTGGGACCAGAGGACGTTGCGTGAAATGTCCTGAATATTTACCTATTATTATATTTTTTATTAAAAGAAATTTGCATTATATTTTATCTTTCTCTAAAAGATAGCTTAAAAGATATCTTTCATAGAAGATAATATTATTTTTCGGTATTATCTATACTAATATTATAAAGCTGAAGAGTTTGTTTGTTTGTTTATTTGTTTGTTTGAACGCGCTAATCTCAGGAACCACTGTACCGATTTAGAAAATTCTTTCAGTATTGGATAGTACATTTATCGAGGAAGGCGATAGGCTATGTAACATCGCTAGTTACTTATTATGACTTTTACAAAATTCATGGTAGGAGACATCATTAATAATATAACAACACGCGAAAATCTATGTAGGAGGATTCATTAATAAAGATAAAGTTATACTTATCCTACAGCGAAGCAAACCAAGTGTTTTTACTATATATTATTTAATTTTACCAACACAAAGAAATTACACTTCTTTGTGGAGGTTAGACAAAGCTGTCAATCGTAAGATTGAGTACATTTCTATAGATACTTTACCGTCTAGTCCTCGTTCCCATGTTTTTTTTTCTTCATACTCATCAAAATAGCACAACTGAATGACTTCCAATAGATACGATCACCGTTATTTTTTTCTTTATTTATATTCAATAATACACTTAGCTTATACTATATAGTAAGAAAGTGAAAAAAAAATGGAAGATCATAAAAGAGTATGTAGTATGTTGTGTAAAAAATAACAACTCAATTAAAACTGAAATATTAATAGAACCGCAGTGAATATCTTGGCAAAGTTAAATATAATTTGTAACTATTAAGACGATACCAAAATAGCTTCGTGCATTTTTCTATGTACGAAGTTTTCATTGTTTCTTTAGATTGAATGGCTAGAGCTCTAATTTTTAAGTATATGTTTTTTCAATATATGATCTAGGATCGCATCAACTCAGAAACGCGATTGAAAAAAGTTTTCTCGATAGAAAATCTTGGCGAAACAACCTCTCAAATTTTTTATTTTTTTCATTTGTCGGTCTATTATCGCGTATTAACTAATGAAATAACTTTAAAAACATTAGTAACTATTATATATAGAAACACGTAAATCAGAATTAAAATATATTTAGTAGATTTTGAGTAAATAGGAAAAGTATCCCTAATTCTTCATTTTCTGTGCCTACTGGCTGTGTTAATATGTACGTGTCGGCGATGATATACGATAATATTGATGTAGGCCCTTAACCAGATTATCATTGCGGTTAGCTTGTCAAATCATTGGTTTAGATGTTATTATATATTTTGATATGTATGACTTCAATCCTTCTAACAAAGACTTAATTTTATAAAAATTTTGAAGACGTATAAGGTTGCCGTGATATCACAAATATCAAATATGTTACTACTTGAGTGCATATATATTAGTGATAGGGAATCTATTAAATAGCCGTATTATATGTATTTGTCTACAAATAAGTGATTTTAGGGATATTCAAAATCAATGGATTAAATAGTAAAAAAATTAAGGACACTACTATCGAATCATCGTCATTCTCCTGCCCTTATCCCGTATTTCAGAGTCAGCGCAACATAAAGTTCATTCATATTGCTGTGGGTTTGGGCAGATTTTTTTCTTATGCTCTTGAAATTTTTTACGTAGCATGTGATATACAAATCAGAAGAAACAGTTTGCGTAGGATTATTGAGGATTATTGATTTTATACACCAACCTATACATTATCTCTTCACCACCATCATATGGTTGACTAGGAGAGAATGCTTCAGCCATTAAGTCCGTCGGTATACATCTTCCGTGTTTAATATAGATTAAAATAAATTGTAAAATTCGAACAGTTCATTATAAAGCGATATTACTAACAAGGATTGTCATTATTGTTAACACTACAATCGAATGGTGATGACCTTATAGTTCATAATACAATACCTCGAACTGATAGTGACGTTCGTGAAAACCCCACGGGTCAAAGTCAAACCTTTCTAGTTATTTCTCTTTACTTATCACGCACCTAATGCAATTAGATGACACGAGATAACAGCAGATTCTTCTTATATTATAGCCTTGAAATTCCTTATATTTGAACATTTAATATTTTTACGTATTTTATTATATTATGTACTAACTAGCTGACCCGGCAAACGTTGTTTTGCCATTCTAAAAAAAAAAAATATTTTCGTGTTGGATATTCCATTCATCGGAGAGGCTATTTAACATCACGCTGTGACCAATAGAAGCAAAGTGGTAGTGAAAAATGTTACAAAAACGGAAAAAAAATCTAAATTCTACGTGTGAAGTCGCGGGCAATAGCTAGTCGTGACATAATAGCCTTTGGTTTAGCCAGTTTTGACAGTTTTGTTGAATAATAATAAATATTCATGGACATTTCTCACAACGTCCTCTGGTCCCAAGCTAAGCTTATATATGCTTGTGTTATGGGTACCAGAATACGTATATACTACATATACTACTTTTTTTAAATACCTACTTATAATACATAGAATACACCCTAGAATTGCGTGGGTTTTGGTGCTAAAAATGTCGGAAATTGTCCCAAAAAGAAAAAGACTTCCGACAAGTATAGTGCTTCTTGTGTCTAACGCACCTCCGAAATAAAGAGGAGACACAAGAGCAATTTTTCCATACAAACGTAGTCCCTTATATCCTCCCTGGATAATGCCAGTAGAGCAATAACTTTTTTTTCCAAAAGTATATTGCTACTATTTCCATCTATCTACGAGTATATGTTTCTTTTTTTATAAATTGATTCTTAAAAGAGATTTACCTTTGATTACCCTTGAACAATGTCATAAAATTAACATAGAATTGATAAAAATTATTAGTAAGAAGAATAAAGTACATAACAGGTACAAGAAGTACAAAAATCCTGCAGATGCAACAATGCTGAAAAGCCTTTCGAAACAATGTAAAAAATGTGCTGTGAAATCTTTTAATAATTATATCAAATGTACTGAGGATAGGATAACTAATGATCCTAACTTTTTCTGGTCATTTATTAAAAATAAGCGAAGCAATGTGGGAACGATTCCAGCCACCATGAATGACGGCTTTAGAACGTCTACTGATGGGGCAGAAATATGCGACCTATTCGCAAAACAGTTTTCGTCGGTGTATATTGGGAGTACTAACACACAGTATGCATCCAGCACCAATTATTTAAGCATATACTCGAACTCATGTCGTACTCTTACAAATCTGACTTTGGACTCGGCAGCCATTTATGCAAAACTAAAAGAGTTTAATTCAATGAAAGGTGCTGGACCCGATAATATCCCACCGCTATTTATAAAAAACTGTGCCAAAGCATTAACTATTCCCCTTTGTGTAATTTATAATAAATCTCTTGAGACAGGATATTTTCCAAATGAGTGGAGGGTGGCCAAGGTCGTTCCTATATACAAAGGAGAGGACGACAAGTTTGTGGGCAATTATAGGCCTATTTCATTGCTATCAGTGATGGCCAAGGTTTATGAGTCGCTTGTATGTCCTATTATCAAAAGTTATTTCAAGTGCTTTTTAACGGATCATCAACATGGGTTTGTCAACTGTAGATCGACCTCTACTAACCTTGCGACATTTGTAGGGGAGATTTCAGGTCAGCTGGATAGCAGAAAGCAAGTGGATGTCATTTACACCGACTTTAGTAAAGCCTTTGATAAGGTATCACACTTGTTATTGCTGCAGAAACTGTCAGAATATGGTTTCATGAGTCCAGTCCTGTCTTGGTTGGATCTTATTTGAGGGGCAGATCTTTTTATGTCGTAGTAAATGGGTTTAAGTCAGGACTATGTAGTATTGAGTCTGGCGTCCCATAGGGGTCACATTTGGGCCCCTTACTGTTCAACATTTTCATCGATGATTTGCCTGCACTCTTCACTAACTCAACGCCATATATGTATGCCGATGACTTGAAGATATCAAAGGTAATAAACAGTCTTGAGGACGCAGCTGCTTTACAGTCATATATTGATGCGTTGGTGGAATGGTGCCGGCGAAATGATATGCATTTGAACCACAGGAAGTGCTCTGTGGTTAAATTCACGAGAAAAAAAAATCATTGCCACAAGTAATAATATCGATAGTCATATACTTTGCGAGGCCAAGTGTATCAAAGACTTGGGGGTATATCTTGACAGTGAGCTTAGATTTATAAACCACTAGCTGGCCCGGCAAACGTTGTTTTGCCATACCAAAAAAAAGTTAAAAAAAAATATAAAAAAAAGAACTATAAACCTCACGGAGCCCGAGACCTTTCCAACGAATGCAAAACCGTGGAAATCGGTTCGTGCGTTCTGGAGTTATAGCGTCAGGAAGGAAAACCCGACTTATTTTTATATAGTAGATGTTGATAAAATTTGTAAGAGAGCTTCCAAGATGCTAGGTTTCGTAATACGAAACAGTAGAGATTTTCGAAGGCACAGCATTAAAATTATGTTGTATAACTCTCTTGTGCGAATTATTCTGGAGTACTGTAGTGCTGTTTGGAGACCACATTTTGCCGTTCACTCTCTCAGATTGGAGAAAATTCAAAAGCGTTTTTATGGTACCTCTGTCGTGGCTGCGGGATACATAAAAAAATCCCGTCATATAATGACAGACTAGCGACGTCCGAGACCTGATTTTTCTTTTCAAGTTTTTGAGAGGTCAACTGGATGATCCTTACCTGTTAGGAAAAATCCGTATTAATGTGCCTTCTAGGTATCCGCGTGCATATATACGACCACTTTCGGCTCCGTTCAAAAGAACGGAATTTGGCAGGAACTCAGTAATTCCACGGATGACTCGGCTATTGAATGGATATGGCGAGTCGGTGGATATTTTCTGTGACTCTTTACGAACTTTTAGATATAAAGTAACTAAGCATATATGTAATCATTAACTACACTAATATCACGTCTTGGCATTTACTTACAGATCTAGTTTTAAATTTTATAGTTTTATATAGTTTTACATATTATTTATATCGTTTAATGTGCGCTGTATCTGTCCCTTTTTGACCAAATGATTGTAAGTAGAAATAGTTTAAATATATTTTATTTTTTATTATTATTTCTAGATTTTTAAATCAGCTTATCCTTTTGCAGGTTTATATTCTTTATTTACAGTTTTAATATTGTATTGTCTTTGTTTTAGGCAGGCTTTTGTAAATTTTATTTTTATCTGACAGATTGTATGAATTGTTTAGTAATAGCGTAATATCACTGTACTAAGTGCATGAGACTGCAGTGTAGTGCACTCATTATGTGTGTTTTTGATTGTTTTTGAGGTCTTCCATTCATCTTGTGTGTAGACTGAGTGTTTAGCATGTGGGAGCATTCCACTGTAGCCTCGTTTAAAACTGAATTTAAATTGTATTTTGTACAATCACGCTCAAACAAATTAAATAATATAAATAAAACCAAAACTAAATTCTGGATACATCATATTTTCATACATAGATTATCTTCGAACGTTCGTTAGTTTGTTATTGTGCTACGGAATTTTACTATGATAAATCATAGGAAATAATAATAGCCACATTATTATTCGTATTTGCCTTTTATGCTTTTAATTAATTCCGTGTATCACCTTAAGAAAAAAGACATAGGTGCATAGGTTTTTTTGCTGAGAAAGGTCTTCGGTTGAACAAGTGGTTTATTTTATTACTCATTAACAAAGCAATGAAAACACAATACATTTTTAATGGGATGTTGTCGAAGAGTAAAAATCGACTGTACTATTATTTTATTTTCCTTATAAATTTAGCGATCAATAATATTATCCTTATTTACGTATCACAAGAAGATAAAATCGACTATAACTATTGTTTCTTTTATCCTGTAAATTAGCTTTTTCTTAAAATTCGAACTCATTTTATTTTCTAATACTTACTCTGGTGTAATTCGAATAAAACCACTTTTTTGGGATTTAGACGCGTGTGTTTTATTTTAAATCACGCTCATGGGGACTTAAATGTTTTTATTGGCTTAGATTTAAATTCAAATGTATGCATCTAATTCAGTTACGGGAATAAAACTACTTTATACGGGCTAATAATTTTTTTGTAAATAATCCTTTACTCTCGATGTATCTACACTTTATTGTACACCAAAAACTTAATTAACTAGACATTTCTTAAATTAACACAGTTTAATGGGCGGCCTTATCGCTAATAGCGATTTCTACCAGGCAACCTTTGGATGGAGACATGCCTGCAGGAAAGAGTGGTAGTTGTTGATGTACTAGAAGACATTATAAATTTAAGATTAATTTTAATATTTTTTATTAGAATAATTTAAGATTTAATACAAAATTCTCCAATAATCAACATACAATTACGGATCGATTGTCATCCTCGTTTATCAGTAAGATATTTATATCTCCTGTTAAATTTTCAATAGAAAATGCTGTCATCAGTAGCATATTGATATGCAATAATGACAAAAGTTTAGATTAGTCTAACTTTGACAGTAAAAATCGAAGATAGATACCTAAAATATAAAAAACTGCAGTTAGTTAATTTCGCATATTTTTAACCACTTTTCTACCGTAAATGGATTTGAACTCGTTACAAATTCTTTAGTAGCATTATCTGTGCATTAAAAAAGTTTGAAATCAACACCAATCACGGTAATGTAATGCGTGCTCTGAAATACGGTAAAGAATTTAAACTTTCTTTATATGTAGAGTTAAGTAGATCTTGCAAAAAACATTGACGTCGAAATTGGCACCTAATGCGCAAATCGAGTAAGCACACTTTTTAGAACTGTGCTTACTTTAGTAGTAAAGTAACATTGTTTTTACAAACAGCGAAGTGCTAAGACAATATTGAATGCACTATTGTATATAATGTTTATGTGAAAAGATGTATGTTTGTTTATTTATTATTTATGTTCACTTGTGGGGACATTTCAAAAGATAATTTTGTAAATTTTAAAATGTTCAAATCCGTTATGCTCTGGCTGGAAACTGTAAGTTTTAAAGTATCTAAGTGTAAAGTAGGAGTGTGAGCAGGGAGTGTGTATAGACTGTACCAGATAGCACTCTATGGTTTCCGGCTACCCGCATGGACAGTATGATGATGATAAATAGATAGATAGATAAATAGATTAACTCTTTGTTGTACACTTTTATCCGTTTCAGAGATGCAGCCTAGTGACAGGCCGACGGACGGACATCGAATATAGTCTTATTTTACCTTTTGAACCATAAAATGGGTCGCTATTTTACTAAAAGAATTTTAACCATATCATACTATAATCACTTTATTAGAGATTACAAAAACCTATACTAAACCCTAATAAAATAGTGTATTTATTGATAAAGTTACGATACGGTAGTATTTCAAACTAATAAAGCTCGGGAATGTACGTAAAAACTATCATAAATTCCTAAGCTCATTATGATAGAAACATGCATAGTTTACATACAGGAGGCGTGAATGTTATTAGGATTGATTGATGGATACGACTTGATAGATAGATATTCTTCATTATGTTAGTTGCATACTTATCGGTGCAACCTGCGAAGATAGGCGTAATAGGCGTAGTTATCGATGCAACCCTTGCGAAGATTTAATTTATTCAATACGTTACTTGTACGTATTAATCGTAAACGTCATCGCAATTGTTATGATAGTGACGGTTTAAACAAAGTCAAAATGTATTTAAAACTAACATTTTGACTTTGTTTATTAATACAACAAGAAATAAGGATATTATTGTTTTTAGGGAAACAAAAGGTACAACGGACCCTAATACTGAGTTCGTCCGTTCATCTGTTACCGGACTAAGTTTTAAGTTTGCTAAGTTTCAGTTGCTACGTTTTTAATATCACGTTGAAACAAAAATACTGCTATCATTCAACTATTTTGTACATCACGTCATGATGACTCTTAATAACTTACATCATTAAGTGATAGGCGTGGCATATCAATTAGTTTAGACAGTTTGAAGAAAGAACGTGACAAATTAGTTAAGTTTTATATCTGGCCTTTTGTTGGTACGATCATATTGCTTCTTTACAATTGAACAAGCACTTTAAAAGCCAGACTATATTTATGTATAAAGTTATGTAGCTGATTCTCCAGACGTAATCCGTACTTGTAATGATATGGAAAACGTAGTCACAGGTAGATATTTAATTCTACAACCTGCAAATACGTGATAGAAATGGGCACTAGTATAGCAATGGTCCAGAACATATTATAATATAAAATTTGCTGCAATTTTAAGTAATATCTGACGTCAAAGCTACGTCCAGCAGCTCCTGAATACAAAAAAAATTTGGACATGTCATAAGCACATAATTTTTCTGAAAAATTGTGTCTACTTGATTAAATGATTTTTCATTTCATTCACATTGGAAGAGGCCGTACCTAAAACACGCGTTGGGATCCAAAATCCGTCTCCCAAGCGATTTCAGTTTGTCCATGATAGTTATAGTTTTTCCATAGACTACGACGGTATGAATCCCTCCTTATTGCAATGATTCCACCGTTTTTGAAGCAAAATTTTTTTAATAATTTCTGTTATTTGTTAATAAATACAGTTCCATAATAGAACTGTTTTTGACCAAATAAACTTTATCTTTTTACTCTTAGCGCTAGGAGTAAGTAAGACGTTTTATTCGCGTGGTGCGTGGTGTAACTCAATAAATTTAAATTAAACATACTAATGTCTTCAGCTAAATCACCGGCCCACCAGTCTGTGGGGTTATATTCGTTAAGATAATTTGCATTTACTTTATTGCCAACACTCTTCGATTGAGTAATTTAAAAGCTTGTGTGAACAGCTTGCTTTTCTAGCACATAATATATAGGGTGTTTTCTATGTATTATAAGTATGTATTTACAAAAGAAAAGTAGTATATGTAGTCTATCCGTATCTGGTACCCATAATACAAGCATAGAAATATAGCTTACTTTGGGACAGTTGTGTGAAATGTCCTGAATATTTATTTATAATAGATATTCTTATTTGTTGATTCTTAAGTATTAGGTTATATTATAAAGGTTGTCTGGAAGAGATCGCAATATGCGATAAGACCGCCAATTGTACATGTTTTATTGTTACATTAGTTAAGTAACATGTAATTTTTGGTGTACAATAAAGTGTATTCTATTCTATTCTATTTTGATTTTGGTAGAGCACGTTTTGTTTAACCTCGGGATCCAATTAGGTTTGTAACCGACTTCAAAAGAAGAAGGAGGTTATATTATGTTCAATAGCGTATATTTTACCAATGTAGGTATCAGCTTTCGGTCACCTATAGATACTTCAAGGGTGGCTTTTAACTATTGTCTATGGAGTACAATTTGTCACTTGAAAATTTTTAGATGTAAATTTTAGAATATAAGTCTTAATTACCTATGCTGGAAAGAACTAAAACATTTTTAGTTAGTAGTGTGTAGTGTTTTTTCAAAACATGGCTATTACTGAAGCTAAATAATTTAATAACGATTTATTTTCGAAGAAACTAAAATCCCTAAAGTCCTTACAATCAATAATTACAAACGGGTTTAGATTGCAATACATTAAAAACATTTAATGTGTTTTTCGTGTCATTGTAAAACTGTTACATTCAATTACATACAAGTTTCTAATAGTTAGTTACGCCAATCAAACTTCAAATATTTAATTTAAAGCTAATATAATTATGAATTAAAGTTCCTTATATGAACATTATGAACAAAATATTAATAATTTTCCAGTGTCAACTGCTGAGCAGGTTATCAAGGAATTTACGGTTAAATATTACTTAAAGATTCCATATAGGGAACTATGAATAAACAGTGTAAAACTGTGAATCTCTCTACAGCCCAGTAACGTTTAGTTTCGAGTTTTCCGTTTCTCACAGTAGACGTTAACTGCTTGGTGTTCGATTGTTTGACCAAAAGTCATTTGGCAAAACTACACTTGACAAACAACGTTTGCCAAAACAATGAATTCGCCTATTGATCATTTTGCCACTGATCATTTTACAAATGTTTCATTTTGCCAAATGATCAACTAATCAACGCTTAAATTGACATTTTATGAATTATTACTTTACAAAACTAACATTTGGCCACTGAGTTATCAAATAAATCTACTATTGGTCTAAAAATTTGGTATTCTTGTTAAAATGACCATCTTTTGCTTATTTTTTGCAAAGAAATATATTTTATTATTGATATATTTTATTATATAGAATGAAAAAAAAATGATATTTTACATTATTTGCGTAATAATTACTTATTAACCTGTTCGTTTTTGGAGATATATATCTCTTTTATTAGATTGGGTTAGGTTAGTTTAGAACTATAACCCCAAACCAGAAACGACTTTTCATGGCATTGGCATTTCTCCCTTTATTAATGATTCATGATGATAATGATACATACAAAACAACTTAATTTACGAAACATATCATTTGGTGAAATGACAAAAAGGTCAATTGACATTTGAATACTTAACACATTTGTCAAGTGTAGTGTTTGCTAATGGATTATTTGCTAAGTAAGTTTTTGTTAAGTGATACTTTTGTCAAGTGTATTGTTTGTCAAATGATCATTTGTCAATAATTTTTTGGTCAATTATTAGAGAACCTAACTGCTTACATTGTCCCTTAGCTGGCTCTTAGAGCACGCTCGGAAAGAAATGGGGTGATGACACTTGTACTCTTAATTCGTCACCACATGGACCTACTATGTACGAAACTGTGAATGATACTGACAAGTTATCAAATTTCACCGTACCACTCAGGTTCACTACGTGATAGACTATTTACACTTTTAGTTAGGTTAGGTTAAAGCAGGGGCGTGCGCTCCATAAAGGCAGAAAAGCAGTGCTTTACTTGCCATTCACAGATATTTTAATAAAACGTTCGTATGTTTTAGATAACTTTATTCATTTATTTACTATTAATTAAACAAAATATTATAACTTAAAAACGCCTAATAATTCATAAATAGCACCAATATGTGCTTGCAAATTGGTGCTTTTTGCCAGGCGTTTGGCGAAGGAATAATATTGGTCAGACGGACGAAAGTAAGCTCGACACCCTGCCATGAGTTCATATGTGTGTAGAAATTTTGGTGTCCGTGCACAGTTTACAAACGCACACAGGCTTGCATATTGAAGACGCCTTGTACCGTATCTCCTGCGGCATGCTTTGGCGATCGGATGTTTCCGCGAGTATTCGGCGTTCGTTCGTTGCCTTCGGATTATTCAAATAAAAATAAAATATCGGAAGTCTAATAAATCACGTAATTTTTGTGGTTTTATCTATGTAAATAGCAGAAATATTTTGGTTCGACGGAGGCCATTTTATTTTTTCATGTGATTCATTGAACTGTTTAATATTGAGTTTCTATTATTTAATAATTGTATGGATTTTCGTTTGTTGATTTTAAAATGTTATTTGATTGTGAAATGTGTGTTGATAGTATGTGTTTGTTAAAAATTAAAAATAACAAGTCCTCACAATTGTCATTCAGTGAAAAGATTCTGTGTACCCGAGTTACGACAACTAAGCCAGCAAAAAGGTAATGTAACTCGAAAATTTCATGTTAAAATTTATGAAACGTATGTACATACGTACATGTACGTATGTGTGTACATACGTAGTTATTGTTTAGTAATTCTAGTACAGTGTGGACTGATTCGGGATATTCTGATTTAAATTTGTTCTGTTGGCATGGTTTCCGACTTAGACATCCGTCGCGTGGCTATGCTAAAAATCTATAAAAGAAAAAGTTTTTGTGACTGAGTACTGCTCCGCATACCCAGTGTCATATTCCTGTGCACGCCACTGGGTTACAGCATACAAAACGTATAGTTTTTATACGTTTTACGGTTGTAGTGGAAGATTTGGTAAACATATGCGGGAACCATGATAGCTCAGATGGGAGAGCAACGGAACGGTATTCCGAGGTCGTGGGTTCAAGTCCCGCTCATGGTTATCATTTTTTCCACCATAATTTAGTTTATTTAGTAAAAGCATAGCAAGTCAATTGCAAAAATTCATAAATTAACGTATAGTTTTTGTTAAATCTAATATATAAAATTCACGTGTCACAGTGTTAGTTACCGTACTCCTCGGAAACGGCTTGACTGATCTTTTGATAAATTTTACATTCATATTTAGTAGGTCTGAGAATCGGCCAACATCTATTTTTCAAACCTTTTTTTTTAGTATGGCAAAACAACGTTTGCCGGGTCAACTAGTATAGATTATAAAAATAGTAAATGTTTTCTGAAACCAAAAATTTACGATATTTTTTTAAACATATTTAAGTTCCTTTTACACTTACGATATAGGTATATAAAAAGACTTTAAAGCCCAGTATATCACGTATGTAATTTAAGTGAAAATGAATCTACTGTCTATTACGATCGAAAGATAGAGCTTATTTTCCATTTTAGTGCGTAATGTGGAAGTTTTCCAAACGTGAATAATGTGGATATACCTATTTATGAGTATAATACACATATAGCGAAATGTAATGAGCACTTTTCTTGGTTATCTTTGACCTTTACGTATTCTTTTCAACCTGACAACCATAATAATTATATTTTGTTCCGCTAGTGGTATAAACGAGGTGACAAAAGTCTCAAGAATATCATTTAGCGCTGTTTGTATTTCTTCTCAAATTGTTGAAAGTGAAACGTTTATTTAAGAAATAGCCATATGATTTAAAGAAAGGTGTAATATAATAATATATTTTACGATCCTAACGGGTATTAGTACCAATTCTAAGCGCAAAACTTATCTAAAAAATTAAAATTGATAGTGTTAATAACATAATTCAGCAATGTTAACGTTGCCGAATTGTGGGAAAACCGGAAAAACCGAAATGGCTACACAACATCACGCTGCTATCAACAGGAGTGAATTATTCGTGAAAAATGTTGCACAAACGGGGCAAATTTTTTACATCTGACGTCTACGAAGATGAGGGCAACAGCTAGAAAAATATATGCATTAAACATAAAACTTGCAGTCCTAAAATACGCATCTAACACGATCTGACACTAGTTACTTTCTAGTGTCAAAATGTCAACAGATAATAATGTTTCTGTTAAACTTGTTCCATTTATAGCGTGAATAGGGCTGCCACCCATCCGAGTAGCCCTAGATTCATAGCCAAAACGTCCGGAAGAAATACAGGGGCCTGTTAAAAGACCCGAAGAAAACCCGGACACTAATGCTATCAGGAGAGACATAAAAAATATTTTAATATTTAATTTTAGTCGCAAAAATATTTTTCTGATATTTAGATCATTTTTCCATTTTGCGGCCGAATATTTGGGATTTTTGTCGGCAGTTATTTAGATGATGGCAGCCCTATGTGTGACCAGTGGTC
Organism: Orgyia antiqua; assembly: GCA_916999025.1. Lineage (NCBI taxonomy): Eukaryota > Metazoa > Arthropoda > Insecta > Lepidoptera > Erebidae > Orgyia > Orgyia antiqua. The sequence continues at coordinate 7,654,498 of OU779868.1, forward strand.
ATAATTCCATCGCACACGTAACACCTCGTTTGTGTGGATCCAAATGGCATTACACTTTGTTTATTCGTCGCGTTCTCGGTTTTTATAGCGAACTTTCGAAAAGCGGAGATCTCTTTACAGTATGACATTTCAAATATTTTGCTAGTTTTGTTGATAGCATTGCTTTAGATTTAAAAAGAGTTATAGGCGACATTAAGATTCACCTATAAGATAACCTAAAAATTCCAGGCATATAAACATTGGTACGAATTCTGTTGCGTCGACAACTAAATTAAATCGTAATGTTTAATATGTTTTGATTTAATGACTATTACGTTCCAAATATTTACGATAATTAAAACTGTTATTCGATATCACATACTTTTATTAGTAAATTTAACATTACCAAATTATGTTATTGACACTATTATTATATGTATAATAATATGTTCAAGTTAAGTTGTGCTGCAAACAATAATAGCATTATTATCTAGTATAACATGTGACTACCTATATTTCCATGCTATATCATTAAGACGGCACGATACCAAATTATGCTCCTTACAAAAGTATGGGTATCGTACTTCCGTTTTTTCTTCGCGAAAGTTAAACCGATTGTAATATGTAGTTACAAACATACAATAACATAATAACTAAAAGAAATATGACGATCCGAAAAACCCACTTTTTTCGGTTTTCTTTAGATAAAGTTGCAGCGTCTATCACACAAATTTGGTAAAGTATTACCACAAAAGAAAGTGATAGGAGCATAGATATACTCTTGATCTATAATATAACGCATAAACTATTAAAATCGGTTTAACTTTCGCGAAAACAAAACGGAAGTACGAAACGTCTTTTTTCAAAGAATTTGTAGGTAAAATCCGCTTCATCTATATTAATTGTCCCTTTCAGCGCGGTGCTCGGAAATAGGGATAGCAATACCTAAGGCAAATACCTAAATGAGGAGTACAGTACCCTATTACCAAAATTTTACTGATCACTATTTTCAAAAGATATTTATTTATTTCTTTATTTAACTTTACATACATAAATACAGGCGGACTTGTATATGTAACATTAGCATAGAAACGTAGCATCCTACATTATTTGTGTTGTGTCAACACATGACATCTATTATCATAACACGATACATGACCTATATTATCAGTGATTAATTGAAAAGGTTAAGTTATTTTAAGTGTTTTAAAGGTTAATTTTTACAAAAATGCGCCATTTTTAAGATTTTTATGCAGATTACACTCGTCATATCAATATGATTTTAATGATGCAAGCAAATGATTAGTTACGAACCGATCGACATAAGAACAGTCGTCAAACGTAAAACCCTATCACAGACGAACAACAACTCTCTCTCCAGCCCATTTATGTCCCACTGTTGGGCACGGGCCTCCTCCACTTTGCGAGGGATTATGGTCTACTGTGCCGCGCTGACCAGGCGTATTGGCACAGGGTTTATTTTCGAGATTTCCGTCTCTCACAGAGGATGTAATCTGTGTGCAATATCCCTTGGCTGACTTTTACAGCACCCTTGGGAGGAGATGGGGTGGTGACACTTGTATTCTTAATCTGTCACTACACGGAGAGCAACAACTATCACAAATTAATTAAATAAAATTTTGTACGGACCTCTAACTAAAAGTATTTATGATTATATTTTCAGGAGTCTGTAATAAAAAGTAAAACGGGACAGACCGTTAATCTATCACCAGGCTGTGTGTATTTTTATTTTTTGTTGTTAACAAAAAATATTAACAACCAGAATACAATGAATATTTAAAGGGCAAGACACACAAAAAATTTTTGGTAAGTGCAACAAAACTTTTTGTGTGTCTTGTGCTGTTGTTGAAATACTGGTGTGATAATTACAGCTTTAAGGGCGTCACAAACAGTATATTAATATAGCGAGAAAGAGACAAGATGTATATAGAATAAAAACGAGGCGAAAAGAGACAGATATATCCCTCGGTGACATCATAAGTATAGATACATCTCGGTATATTAATATATATCTGTCTCTTTTCGCCTCGTCCTTTTTCTATATACATCTGTCTCTTTCTGGCTATATTATAAATAAATAAATCTTATATATAAAATTCCCGTGTCACAGTGTTAGTTACCGTACTCCTCCGAAACGGCTTGACTGATTTTTATGAAGTTTTACATGCGTATTCAGTAGGTCTGAGAATCGGCCAACATCTATTTTTCAAGCCTTTTTTTTTAGTATGGCAAAACAACGTTTGCCGGGACAGCTAGTCTAATATATAAAATTCACGTGTCACAGTGTTAGTTACCGTACTCCTCCGAAACGGCTAGACCGATTCTTATGAAATTTTGTATGCACATTCAGTAGGTCTGAGAATCGGCTAACATCTATTTTTAAAACCTCTTTTTTTTTTTTAGAATGGCAAAACAACGTTTGCCGGGTCAGCTAGTAAATATATAAAATTCACGGGTCACAGTGTTAGTAACCGTACTCCTTCGAAACGGCTAGACCGATTTTTATGAAACTTTACATGCATATTCAGTAGGTCTGAGAATCGGACAACATCTATTTTTTAAAACTATTTGCCGGGTCAGCTAGTATTAATATATATTAATATGCCGTTTGTGGTGCCCTTTCTTATGATGAAAAATATTTTATGTATATAATTTATGTACCTACCACGAAACTCTTACTACACGAGTCTATCTCGTAGGTAGGTATATATATCTTATACATTGTAGTTCCTTCTCGAAGCAAAGTCAATAAAAAGCTTAAAATGACACAGCAGACCAATAAATATCCGACAGTCATCTTAATTTCAAATTTACTGTTATACGACGAAGAGAGCATATTTAAGATTTGCTATTAATTAAAAATAATGACTAAAATTTTGAAAATAATAGATCATGCTAAATTAAGATTAACATGACTATAATCTACTATATAAAAATAAGTCGGATTTTCCTTCCTGACGCTATAACTCCAGAACGCACGAACCGATTTCCACGGTTTTGCATTCGTTGGAAAGGTCTCGGGCTGCGTGAGGTTTATAGTTCTTTTTTTTTTTCCTTTTTTTTTGGTATGGCAAGACAACGTTTGCCGGGCCAGCTAGTAGTGTATATATTTCGATATAGAATTAAGATGATTTATTATACAATGGTATCGATTCTCCGTGCACAACTAAACTTAACTCTCCTTCTCTCCAGCTCATGTATGTCCCACTGTTGGGCACGGGCCTCCTCCACTTTGAAGAGATTTTGGTCTACTGTGCCGCGCTGAACAGGCGTTTTGGCACAGGGTTTATTTTCGAGATTTTCGTCTCTCACAGAGGATGCTAACTGTGTGCAATATCCCTTAGCTGATTTTTAAAGCACCATTGGGAGGAGATGGGGTGGTGACACTTCTATTCTTAATCCGTCAGCACACGGAGGACTCGTAGAGGAGGTCATTATAGACTAATGATTTTGATTAAGAGGATACCAAAATAGCTTCGTGCATTTTTCTACGTACGAAGTTTTCATTGTTTCTTTAGACTGAATGGCTAGAGCTCTAATTTTTAAGCATATGTTTTTTCAATATATGATCTAGGATCGCATAAACTCAGAAACGCGATTGAAAAAAGTTTTCTCGATAGAAAATCTTGGCGAAACAACCTCTCTAATTTTTTATTTTTTTCATTTGTCGGTCTATTATCGCGTATTAACTAATGAAATAACTTTAATAACATAGGTAACTATTATGTATAGAAACACGTGGATCAGAATTAAAATATATTTAGTAGATTTTGAGTAAATAGGAAAAGTATCCCTAATTCTTCATTTTCTGTGCCTACTGGCTGTGTTAATATGTACGTGTCGGCGATGACATTGATGTAGGCCCTTAATAAAAATGTGCACAACGAAATATCCAATTAATCAACATACGTAATACGTTAAGTTTGATGACACCAATTTTGTTGCGTCAAAAGCTATTTTGATATAACGGCTATAAATTTGGAAACGTTAATAATCATTAAAACCGTTGTAAGACATTTCACATGTTTATTAACAAGAAAGTTTAGTTCTTAATGCAAAATAGTGTTATCTATACAAATATCATACAGCTGAAGAGTTTGTTTGTTTAAACGCGCTAATCTCAGGAGCCACTGGTCCGATTTGAAAAATTCTTTCAGTGTTAGATAGGGCATTTATCAAGGAAGGCTGTAGGCTATATAACATCACGTTACGACTAGTAGAAGCAAAGCAGTAGTGAAAAATGTTGCAAAAACGGGGAAAAATTTATAAATTCCACGCGGACGGAGTCGCAGGCAACAGCTAGTTCACAATATTCATTTTTTAATTATGTTAAGATATGTGACAATGGAATTGGTCCAAACCAACATCCCATCCCATATATGCATAACCAACATCCCATATTTGCGTAATATAGTAATGGGTTTATACAGACGTTATTTAAAATTTAAAGGTCATTGCCGTATTGGATTAAAAGTTAATAATTTACGACTAGTGTGGTATTTAGTCCGTGTGGTGACGGATTGAGAATACAAGTGTCACCACCCCTTTTACTCCCGAGGGTGCTGTAAGAGCCAGCTAAGGGATATTATAATCAGATAACATCCGCTGTGAGAGACGTAATGCTTGAAAAAATGCGGACAATAGTTTTTTCTTAGTTTCGTTATTTTTAGTTACCTTAGTTTAATTGTAACCACATTACGACGGGCTTCGTGGTCTAGTGGTTCATGTAACGGACTGCCATTCACGAGGTCGCAGGTTTGATTCCCGCTCGGAACAATCTTTTATGTGATGTTTATAATTGTCATACAAATGTTTGTACTGCGTCTGGGTGTTTCTATGTATTATATGTATGTATTTACAAAAAAAAGTAGTATATGTATTCTATCCGTATTCTGGTACCCATAACACAAGCATTTAAGCTTAGCTTGGGACCAGAGGACGTTGTGTGAAATATCCATGAATATTTATTTATTTATAAGAATACCGCGTATTACTTAATTAAATTAAATATATAGATATCACTTATAATAACGATATAAAATCCATTATGTATTGTCTAAAACGATGTGACTACTTTCTATGTAATTTTATTATAGCTATTCTATAATAAATTACGCATAATAATTATCATAAGTTTATTAAGTACTTATTACTGTGTAATTTTAATTTAAATATTTATGTTTTAGATAAAACTAGATAGTAATATTGGCCTTATTATGACAGTTTGAGTCAAAAATACCGTTTCTTTCTCGCTTTACACGACGTCTAGAACAATCATTTATTAATTTCACTAGTATCTATGAGTTCACGTATCCATGTAGGTACGTAGCGACGTATCCATGTAACAAAATGTTTAACTTAAACTTCGCTCACTTTGAAATACCTGTTAGAGGACTAGGGCTTAACAGGATACCAAAATAGCTTCGTGCGTTTTTCTACGTACGAAGTTTTCATTTTTTCTTTAGATTGAATGGCTAAAGCTCTAATTTTTAAGTATATGTTTTTTCAATATATAATCTAGGATCGCATAAACTCAGAAACGTGATTGAAAAAAGTTTTCTCGATAGAAAATCTTAGCGAAATAACTATTATATATAGAAACACGTAAACCGGAATTAAAATATATTTAGTAGATTTTGAGTAAACAAAAAAAATATCCCTAAATTCTTCATTTTCTACACCTACTAGCTGTGTTAAAAGGTACATGTCGACGATAATATTGATGTAGGCCCTTAAGACTTTGACCGATGCTTGACTGTTTTTAGTGTAATATTAAATATAATTATTTATTGTATATTACACTAATTTATACTATACTTATTTATTTTAATTATAATTACATTATTATTATTATTATTTTTCTTTCTTTACATTAATCTACTTGTACACTGCAGCCCCACTTTATTTTAGTCTCTAACTTTTCTTTCCATCCCATGGTTGCCTGGAAGAGATCACTTTATGTGATAAGGCCGCCATTTGTACCTAGTTTTAAGCTTAATTTCTGTTTTCTGTTTCTTGTAAATGTGTACAATAAAGAGTTAATCTATCTATCTATCTATAATATAATCATTTAAATGATTTACGAATGAGTATTTACTAAAAAATATAGTACAGCTTTATCCAAAGCGAATGCTAGTTATTCTATAATAATCTAATGTATTATTATGATATTATTATATTGTGTAAGACATCGTGTCAAACATACAATTTAACCTTCATTTAGCGATCAATCAAATAGACAATTTGACTGTTAATAACATCACTACCTCATTATAGACAGTTTAACATTAATTGAATTTGTTTGCCACCAACTATTACTCGTGTACGGTATTCTTTTTTATTTTCATTGCAAAACAGAAAGTTTGTCTGAGAACTTAAAACACGATTTTAAATCCTAGAATTTTTTTTATTATAGCGTTGTCACTATCGTTATCGGTCTTAAACGGGTTTCATTTTTTTCTCATCTTTCTCACCATTGTATGTGATCTGAGCCTCACCATGATCATGGCTTACCCTGTGGGGGCGTTCTTAACATGTATTGTGTGTAAAATTTCAGATCAATACAATTATTGCAAGTAGATGAAAATAACTTTCAAATATTCCGATTCATGAATACTATTTAATAGTTAGATAGAAAGAAGGTGGTTTTATTTAAACTGTCTAAAATTCTAAATAATAATAATCGTAATATTCTCAGCATAGAATCATTCACAGTAATTTGAATATTTTTATATCATTTTTCTTCGGTAGCATCATAATACCTAGTAATTTTTAAATATGTTGGTTTAAATACAACTAGTTTTATGGATTTAGACGCGTATATTTATTCAAATTTTGGCCCGACGTTTCGGAGACTTTGCAGTCACCATAGACAAGGGCGAGACAAAATTTGAAACAAATAAATCATCTAAATCCGAAAAGTAGTTTCATTTAAACAAATGAGTCGCGCAAGTGTTAGAAAATATTATGTTGGTTTAAGTAAATAGCATCGTAAATCACATTATTTAATTACGTAATGTACATTATTATTAAGCCAAAGCATGCAATCTGTCATAACCGATACACACTAAAGATTTATTTACCTACTACCTACATATATCATAATTACAGTATATATCCTAAGCAAGATGTTGACGTACACAAAACTGTTTTTGTTATTTATTATATTACTAGCTAATGCTCGCGATTTCATCTGCATTTTTAGTTATTGCGCCTTCCCTCCCCAAATATACACCAAATGCTAAAAATTTGTACAAAAAAGACTTTCTCTTGAGCCACTCTATGTATTAAAAAAACCGCATCGAAATCCGTTGCCTAGTTTTAAAGATATAAGCTAACATAGGGACATACATACAAAAATAACTTGTTTTCATTATAAAGATAGCACGACAGTTTTAAGTTATTTTTTATCATACAAAATAGAATGATAAATCATATGACAGTGCTAATACGATAATAATATGAAAATAACTCAAATCGTAACGTAATGATATAATTTTCATGTAAAATGATATCTGGCACTAGTTATTAGAAATATGATTGGTTTTATCTCTTATAATAGGTGCCTAGAGGATTTCAAAGGAGGATTACTAATTATTTATGGGATATAAATCACATCTATCATATTAAAGTTTGTTTTTTTTTTATCACAAACGTATATTTATATCCGTATATGGTATTCCTTTTACAAGCTTTAAGGGTATTAATTGCTTACGTCTTTTAACAAAAACGAAGTTCAAATTACTAAAGGAAAACTAAATTTTTCGGCTCTATTTTTCCGTAAAATGTAGGTTTGTTTGTTATGTCGCTGTGATTGGTCACGTCTCTACAAGAAAGCATAATAAAAATATGATAGACTTTAGAACATTCCTAGGTACTATAATAAGAAATAAGATAGATACAAAAATATATACTTAAGCACTTATTTTTTTACACATATGTGTGAAAAACACAGCTTTTCTTTGAAGATAATAATCATGATTGAGGGTACGAACTAACGGTAATGCTATATATATAATCAGTGTAAGACGGTAGTAAAATAGCTAATGATCTACTACTTGAAGTAATAGTTAGGAAATGAGACCCAGTTCAGACTATAATCTTAGCCATTCATTACCAAACCCCAAGGGCAAATGTGTTGAACGATTTAACGCAGCATACCAAAGAAAGCTTTTACTTCCGGTTGTATAATAAATACTGGATAAAAAATATAAACGTGTTATTTGTAAACCAAGTAGGAAAATTAGTTTCGAGATAATAAGGCGAAATACTTACTACAAATTTGCGTTAGTCCTAAAAGCATAATTTGATGGATACATATTTTAATCGTTTTGTTATTTAAAATTCAAAAATAGTAATTAATTAATTTGGCAAATAACTTGTTCCTCTAAATTAGTATATAGCAAAAAAAGTGACAACCACAAGCGGGACTTGAATCTAAAACCTCGTAATACCATCTGAGCTATGATGGTGTCTGCAAATCCTAACTAATTAATTCTGTTATTAAAAAATTGGTCAAGTGCGAGTCGGACTCGCGCACGAAGGGTTCCGTACCATTATCTATGCAAAATAAGGCACGCTATTAATAAATGAGCAAACAACACACACAATACTTAATTAATCACGTTTGTTGTATGAGAGCAAGAAACGGTAAAAAAATCATGTTTGTTGTATGGGGGGCTCCCATACAACAAACATGATTTTAGTATTTGTTAAATATTTATTTTATTTTATTTTTAGTATTTGTTGTTATAGCGGCAATAGAAATACATCATTTGTGAAAATTTCAACTCTCTAGCTATCACCGTTCTTGAGATACAGCCTGGTGACAGACGGACGGACGGACGGACGGACAGCGAAGTCTCAGTAATAGGGTCCCGTTTTTACCCTTTGGGTACGGAACCCTAAAAACAGATACTAAAACAATCACTGCAAATTTCATTGTCTCTAAAAGGTTATTCGATATGTTTATTTATGTATTTTTGTCTTAGTGTAAAATGTGTAATATGACAGAAATAAATCTATTATGATTATTATTGATTATGTAGGTATTAAATCTGAAAAAATACCTAACAATATTTAGGCACACATATTCCTTGAACCTTGAATACGTGAATTTTGCCTATTTACCCATTTATAGTAGGTACGTTTAATAATTTTATACTTAATTTACGATATGCTATAAAATTGTAATAGCTAATGATCCACCCGTGACCCTAAAGGTACATGGTAGCTCTTACTAAAATTATATGAGGTTATAACCTTATCAACCGGTTAAGATTGCATCGCGACTTATATGGGTATTAAATATAAGGATTCATAATATATTAACTAATAAATTAAATCATAGTGGAAAAAGTGATCACCGCAAGCGGGACTTGAACCCACGACTTCGGAACGCCGTACCGTTTAAAGATTCAATTAAATCTGTCGAGTAAATATAGGCTTTTTTACTTTTTTGCTTGTCATACTGCATGTTCAATAAAAGCATCCAAACTACTTTATATAAGCAAATTTGTCGTATTTCTTAACGTTAATGACTAAATGAAATATTTGAAATCAAGTCCTAGTCACGTCGCCATACTGTGCGTGTGTAATCTAGCCACAGTCGATTATCCGCATCGGGAATCGAACCGGCATCATCACGCACATTATGCCCGTTATATGAAGACGAAACTAATAACAACACGTAACTAAATTCAAGAGCGGCACGAATCGTTTCATTTTATGTTCATAGATTGCTAAATTAATAGAATGGACGTTCGATTGTAACATAAATACGTTGAATACGTAATGTCATTAAAATACCGCCCAACGGAAGTCCAGCACTGGTTTATAACCAGCATTGTACTGAGTTGGGTCCGTATTTGTGGCCACTCTGATTGTAACAAGTATTGATTATTTATTTATTGGACGGCATTAAATGCAATCGGCACAAGACCGCGCGTTACAGCGTTCTATAGAGGCGACCTATGCCCAACAGTGGACGAAGAGAGGCTGATCGATGGATGCATTTATTTAATTTATTATGTGTACTTTTTAGGGTTCCGTATTATACTTTCTTATGTTTAATTCCATACTGTTGTTTAAGTAAATACAAATAAAATATTTCTTTCTTTCTTTACAGCAGTATTTTTAGGGTTCCGTACTATCCGTATATACCGTCCTATTACTGAGACTTCGCTGTCCGTCCGTCCGTCCGTCCGTCCGTCCGTCCGTCCGTCCGTCTGTCACCAGGCTGTATCTCAAGAACGGTGACAGCTAGAGAGTTGAAATTTTCACAGATGATGTATTTCTATTGCCGCTATAATAACAAATACTAAAAATAAAATAAAATAAATATTTAAGGGGGGCTCCCATACAACAAACATGATTTTTTTACCGTTTCTTGCTCGATACTAATAACGTTGCCTTATGTTGCATAGATAATGGTACGGAACCCTTCGTGCGCGAGTCCCACTCGCACTTGACCAATTTTTTTATTGAAATCTAGGCAGTAGTTTTTACGTGAAAAAATAACAAACAGCCTTGCATACGTAGGCATATATAGAAGAATTAAAATCACGCAAATAGTAATAAAATTTTTTCGGTGTGGCGGTGGGCCTACACCAGGGGTCGGCTCTGAGCCCTTACCTCTTCCTGTTGATCATGGATTTGTTGACATCAGACTTGCAGGAGGAGGCTCCCTGGTGTATAATCTTCGCCAATGATGTCGTCCTTGTGGGAGAAGATGGGCCTAAAGTGGAAAGCATGCTGGAGAAATGGAGGCATAAGCTGGAGAGCGTAGGCCTCAAAATCAGCCGACAAAAAACGGAGCATACGTTCTGCGCCTTCGGTGGTCTCTCCAGTTTTACACCTGTGTCCCTCGATGGAACACTTCTGCCAGCATGCCAAAGCTTTAGGTATCTCGGATCGGTTATACAGAGTGATGGCAACGTAGATCGTGCGGTAAAGCACAGGATTAATGCAGGGTGGATGAAATGGCGGCAGGTCACGGGAACCATCTGCGATACCAAAGTGCCCCTTAAATTAAAGGGCAAAATCTATAAATCTGTGATAAGACCTGCTGTCGTGTATGGCGCCTCATGCTGGGCAATAAAAGCGATGGATGAAAGACGTTGCGGAGATGCGAATGTTGAGATGGATGTGTGGCGTCACACGAATGGATAAAATAAGGAATGAATATATTAGAAGAAGTCTGAAAGTGATGCCAGTGACTGAAAAATTGAAGAACGAGCGGAAGTCCTGGTATTGGCATGTTATGAGACGAGAGGAAAGTAATGTCGTTAGGAGAGTTCTGAGTATAAATGTGGAAGGAAAATGTCTAGATGTAGACATAAGAAAAGATGGATGGACTGTGTGAAAGAGGACATGAAAGAAAGAGGAGTTGACACAGACATGACGGCTAATAGAAGACTGTGGAAGAAAAAGACATGTTGCGCCGACCCCAAATAATGGGATAAGGGCAGGAGGATGATGATGAGTATAAATATTATGACCTGTATAATTATAAATATATTTTTTCATTCAGCAAAATATTGTGGCCTGAATGGAAAAACATAAGCCACGGTTTCACATAAAAAATACATTTAGCAAAACAGTAAGGTAAGAATAAGGAAAATTAAATTGTATTTATTAATTGTAACTTTAAATTTTACTGTCTGTAGCGGTAGCAAATAATTTACACAACATTTAAAACACGTGTATATTAAAATCGAAATAAAAAAATGGTCAAGTGCGAGTTGGACTCGCGCACGAAGGGTTCCGTACCATTATCTATGCAACATAAGGCACGTTATTAATAAATAAGCAAACAACACACACAATACTTAATTAATCACGTTTGTTGTATGTGAGCAAGAAATGGTAAAAAAATCATGTTTGTTGTATGGGAGATGAGACTTTGGTATCGCAGATGGTTCCCGTGACCTGCCGCCATTTCATCCACCCTGCATTAATCCTGTGCTTTACCGCACGATCTACGTTGCCATCACTCTGTATAACCGATCCGAGATACCTAAAGCTTTGGCATGCTGGCAGAAGTGTTCCATCGAGGGACACAGGTGTAAAACTGGAGAGACCACCGAAGTCGCAGAACATATGCTCCGTTTTTTGTCGGCTGATTTTGAGGCCTACGCTCTTAGCTTATGCCTCCATTTCTCCAGCATGCTTTCCACTTTAGGCCCATCTTCTCCCACAAGGACGACATCATCGGCGAAGAGTATACACCAGGGAGCCTCCTCCTGCAAGTCTGATGTCAACAAATCCATGATCAACAGGAAGAGGTAAGGGCTCAGAGCCGACCCCTGGTGTAGGCCCACCGCCACACCGAAATCCTCCGAGTCGCCAACGGTAGACCGAACATGGGTAATATAATATTTATAATGTGCCCGACGTAAAAAATTTTTTATTACTATTTGCGTGATTTTAATTCTTCTATATATGCCTACGTATGCAAGGCTGTTTGTTATTTTTTCACGTAAAAACTACTGCCTAGATTTCAATAAAAAAATACTGCTGTATAGAAAGAAAGAAATATTTTATTTGTATTTACTTAAACAACAGTATGGAATTAAACATAAGAAAGTATAAAAAGTACACATAATAAATATTTATTTTATTTTATTTTTAGTATTTGTTGTTATAGCGGCAATAGAAATACATCATCTGTGAAAATTTCAACTCTCTAGCTATCACCGTTCTGGAGATACAGGCTGGTGACAGACGGACGGACGGACGGACGGACGGACGGACGGACGGATGGACAGCGAAGTCTCAGTAATAGGGTCCCGTTTTTACCCTTTGGGTACGGGAACCCTAAAAACCGGCCAAGTACGAATTGGATTTGTAAACGAAGAGTTTTATACCATCTATACTTGTATACTAATATTTAAAGCTGAAGAGTTTGTCTGTTTGAACACGCTAATCTAAAGAACCACTTGACCGATTTGAAAAATTTTTTCAGTGTTAGATATCACATTTATCGAGGAATGCTATAGGCTATATAACATCATGTAGCGACAAATAGGAACGAAGTACCAGTGAAAAATATTACAAAAACGGGAAAAAAATTCTATAATCCACGCGTGTGAAGTTGCGGGTAACAGCTAGTTAACTATAAAATGCCACAAAGGTGGCAATAGGAAAATATTTTTTTTATTTTTTATTGTAGTCTTATAGTGTAGTTTTTAGTATCATTCTTAATCATATCGACTAACTCTATCATCAAGTTACACTAATAACGTTCGTTGTATGTATGCGATCCCAAGTTTTACCGTTTTACCCGTTTTACCAAAAAAGAAAGTGATAGAAGCATAGATATACTTTTCATCTATAATATAGCGTAAAAACGAGAAATAGAAAAAAGGGAATTACAAAACGTCTTTTTTTCAAAGAATTTGTAGGTAAAATCTGCTTCAGCTATATTTGTCCCTTTCAGCACGGTGCTCGAGAATAGGGATAGCAATACCTAAGGCAAATACCTAAATTAGGAGTACAGTACCCTCTTAAACTGTATTCTGGTTTTACTATTTATTCTTATAGCGGCAGCAACTCTCTATAGTAGGGGAGCCGAAGAGGGGATTTCGGGATTTACTAAAGCGCGTCAGATTAATATACAGGAGGATACCTTGTACCCGGTTAAGTACCTCCACAAAATATGAGACCCATATATAAGGCCGCCCGTGAAGGATACAGGATCAGATTAGTAAAAAAAAATTGACCATCAGAAATTCTCGAGCGCGTCAGATTAAGGTAGGGTGAGTTAATTACATCCTAAAAAGTGTATATTCCACTAATCTGACAATTTGAGAGTGACGTAAAAAAAGGGGAGGGCAACAAAGTTGTAAAAAAAAAAACGTCATCTCGACATTCTCGAGCGTAGCTAAATTTTTTTTATTTTGAAGGTAATAATTCAAGAATAATGAAAAATATATAATCTGACAATTTCCGCAAGCCGAAATAACAAAAATTCGTCGATAAAGTTAAATGCGTGCAGCTGCGTGATGCCTACATTTGGGTTTGTTTGAGTTGGACTTCTAAATGTTTAATTAGGACTGTTTATGAGATATTAAGCCATCAAAATATATCGTAAAAAAAGTTGCAAAGTTACACTGTCGGCTTTAAAATTGTTAGATTTACCAGCTGCTCTGTGTCTAGCCAACCGGAGTCGCCGATAAGATATAACAATAGATTTTAAGGACAATAGAGTCGTAAAATCTCATCTCCATTGAATCATAGCTAGACAAGAAGCACTATTAAAAAGCTCTTAGGAATATTTATGAGTATGTTGTAAAGATAAATCATACAAATTTTTAGACAAGTATAAAATATTATTTCTATTACAGCGTGATCATTTATAATTTACAACAATTAAAAAAAAAGTAAATATTAATAGTTTTATCACATAATGGACAATAATTTGAAAGTGTAAATACTTTCGTTAATGTTTTCGTTCTTCAAACTATTTACTTTTGAGGTGTAAGTATTTGGTACACAAGGAAACGTTGAAGTTACAAACTTTCTTTTAGTATTGAATATAGTCGCTTCAATTTTATTTTTCTCAAATCACGCTGTAATAGAAATAATATTTTATACTTGTCTAAAAATTTGTATGATTTATCTTTACAACATACTCATAAATATTCCTAAGAGCTTTTTAATTGTGCTTCTTGCCTAGCTATGATTCAATGGAGATGAGATTTTACGACTCTATTGTCCTTAAAATCTATTGTTATCTCTTATCGGCGACTCCGGTTGGCTAGACACAGAGCAGCTGGTAAATCTAACAATATAAAAGCCGACAGTATAACTTTGCAACTTTTTTTACGATATATTTTGATGGCTTAATATCTCATAAACAGTCCTAATTAAACATTTAGAAGTCCAACTCATCTTTTTGAAATTTAACTTTTTCTAGTGTCGGCTCCTGCACTATAGTGTGGAGGACTGGGAATAAACGGCACCTTTCCCTCCTCACCCTTTTTATTCCCATTCGTCCACACTATTCCCATACCTCCACACTGTGGACGACGGGGTGTGGAGGACTGGGAATGACCCGCTGAGTTCAAAATATAGTTCAAAGTACAATTTTAAGCGCCCAGGAATGGAATTAGCGGGAAGTTGCAGGGATGGCCTTTAAGGTGAACCGTTTTTCGAATATTTTTTTGTCAGATTAGGCGAATCCCTCTAGATAATCGTCAGATTATGAGACAGTACGTTTAGAACATAAAGATGAACCATATATATCTTAATCTGACGCGCTTGAGTATTTCAAAATGGCGAATTTTTTTTGCATATTATGAAACTGGCCGTGAGTTTGCGTCCCATCGAAATCGTCAGATTAGTGAATGAGAGCTTTTTTTTGGTGCACTTAACACTCCCTTAGAAAATCTGACGCGCTCGACAATTTTTTTTTTTTTTCATTTTCAACCCTTAAATACAACCACCCGCATCATGCAAACGATCAGATTAACATACGTACATTATTAAAAATACGTAGGGCATTGATGCTATCAATATCTGACGCGCTCGAGGATGTCCATGCAACAGTTTTTTTTTACATATTTAAAAATCTATAGCCGCTTTCCCCACCGATAAAAGTGAAAAATCACATAACATTTTTTTCTTCTTATCATCTAAGCTTTGCAACTCAGTAGGTCTCTATGACGCTCGAGTAAATCCCCATTTAGCATCGTGGGCTCCCCTACCACTAGGTTTCACCGTTCTTAGGAAATAGTTATGTCCCTGGTGACGGAATGAAGCCTGCCTTTCCAGGTCCCTACCTGAAACAGCTGAGGAAAGGCTAAGTTAAACGGTCTCATTTTAAAATTTGGTGCGGAACCCTAATTAAGTATAATGTTGTTTGCGTATATAATTACAGGCTACATTCAGTTTTATATCCCATCTGTTATCTGGCAGATACTGATAACGACCTAATTGCGGCTCATCTTGACTTTTATCACCCTACTTATTGACAGGGACTGGTTTATTTTTATTTTACGCTAACTGTTAAGGTTTTGGTAAATTACAAACTCGATGTCTTTCTGTGTATAAATAAAACACTTGAAAAAAAGGATTAATTTTTATTTTACTATTGCCACATTTGTAGCATTTTACATATTTTTTTTATTTTATACATAGTTGCTATTTTTAGTGACATTATTAATACTTAACATCGAAAATTCTCAGATAAGATTATCAGTTGTTAAGTTATATGCAAATCCAAAAATCTATATATTTACTTAATATTATAAATCTAAAGAGTTTGTTTGTTTGAGCGCGTTAATCTCAGGAACCACTAGTCCGATTTGAAAAATTCTATCAACGTTGGATAGTACACTTATCGAAAAAGGCAATAAGCTATATAACATCACGCTGTAACTAATAGGAGCGAAGCATCAGTGAGCAACTTTGCAAAAATGGGAAACAAATACTAAATTCTACGCGAACGAAGTCGCGGGCAACAGCTAGTATCTTTTATATTCGTTTATTGTTTTGCTTTACTTTACCGTGTTCATTATATACTATTCAATCCTCTCTTTCTATCTCTCTCCTGCCCTTTAACCTCACACAGTTGAACACCGGCCTCTCGGCACTTTGTCTCTCGGCACTTGTACTCTGCTCTACTGTGCCGCGTGACCATGCATGTCTCTCACAGTAGAATAAATTATGTTATCTGCTTTTACTGTACCCTGGAGAAGAAATGGAGTTGTGACACTTCGTTACCATACGGATTTTCCATTAACGTCTTAATATTGAACAAGCGTCTCCTCTTCTTCGGAAGAGTATTTGGTCTACCTTAGAAACGTTAATTCGGCATGTTAGCATACGATTTAATTTCGAGTTTTCCGTCTTCCACATAGGATATTATCATCACTATACCGTCATACATTTTTCCCATGGAGTAGGCAGGGACTATAGAGCGCTGCTATGGTCTAAACACGATTCGTTAACTTTATTCTATCCATCGAAAATCAGGCTACCATACCTGGCTGTTACAGCTGCTACAGAAATGGAGTAGACTTCTAAAATATTAATTTTACAAATAAATATTTGTTTTAAGAAACTTTGTATAGCTCATAAAGAGATTTTAATGATCCTATAAAAGTATTGATTCCGTGTAAGGTCCCGATAAGTAGTTTTCTTAATTGAACTAAAAACCGCTTCACTGTGACACGACAAGTAATAAATGTTAAATAATTTATGATTTTTAAAGCGATAAATTATATTTGTCTTGTAACGGAAAACTTAATATTAAAGTACAGTGTTTTATAGTAATAATTTCTATCTAATCTCTACATCATAATCATAACTCTACATGGAGTAAAATTTGAAATATTAGTTTCTTGTACTCACGTCATTTTCCTAATTTCATTTATTTGTTTAGCTGTTTTTTAAAAAACTCTTTTGGGTTTACTACACAACAACAACACCAAGTTTCTCTAACACTAGCGCGACTTACTTGTTTAAATAAAACTACTTTTTACGAAACGTCGGGCTAAAATTTTAAACAAATACAGGCGTCTAAATCCGTAAAAAGTAATTTTATTTACAAATTAAGTTTTTCAGTATAATTAGCAGAATTTAATTATTATATCCTAGGTACATGTACTGATGTACATTTACGCTACAGTTTGAAATAAATGACCATAAGTGCTTTACATATAGTCTAAAAGGTGTTAATTATCATGCATAAAATCTATATAACTTTGATTAAGATTTAAGCGCATAAAAATAGAAACAAAATAAAACTTTATGTGCTGATAACTAGCTATCAATGTTATACGTTAGACAAATGTAAAATTACATAGGTAACATATAATTATATGGGTAACATTATTACATGTGATAGTTATAATTGCAAAATAGAATGTATCGGAATGTTAATAGAAAGAGTGGCAAAGTGATGTGTATACGCGAAAACTTTACCATGAGAACCTTGTCTCCAGTACGACAGTAATACAATAACAGGCGATCGACAATTGCTGTGACGTCACACCACTCGATGAGAACATCGTTCACACGGTAACATCTTCGCATACTTTGACAGAAATAATAACTAGACGAACTGACACTGATTGTTACATCTAATTAAAGTTTTTATTATATAGGATAACTGTTACTAGTAGGGTTCTGTCTTTAAGCGTGATCTTCGACAGAATTCATCGGGAGATTAGGTAAGTATAGGTATCTACCGTAATGTAATTCGAGGTCTGTCTTCGTACTATTTACTATTAAACTATTTCTGGGCATTTAAATATAAAATGTGCGTGTGATGACGGACTAAGAATACAAGTGTCACCACCTCATCTCCTCCCCAGGGTGCTGTAAAAGCCAGCTAAGAGATATATTACAAAGATGACATCCTCTGTAAGAGAACGGAAATCTCAAAAGTAAACCCTGCGCCAACACGCCTGGTCAGCGCGGTACGGTAGACCATAATCCCCTTCAAAGTGGAGGAGGCCCGTGCCCAACAGTGGGACGTTAATGGGCTGGAGAGAGAGAAATGTAAAATATCATATTATGATCTACTAGCTGCCCGCAACTTCATACGTATGGGATTTAGGAAATAAAATACATTAACAAATTATACAAAAAGAACAATCACGTGAACCACTCTATCTATTAAAAAATGCGCACTAAAATCCGTTGCATACTTTTGAATATTTAAATATTCTTATAGGATCTTATTGGGAACTCACATAGGAACATATATACAAAAATAACCGCCTTTATTTTATAATAAGTAAAAAGAGAGAGTTCGGAACGGCGATCCTCTGGTGCCTCGTAAAAAATCGGGGAACTAAGATGTCCCAGTTGATTTTAGTGGGTATTCCGACGCTATCATCGATATTATCAGTGAGTCCTACATACAGCCGACGATAGCAGAGGGGATGCGTAAATGCATTTTGTCCACTGCGTCAACAAAAAAATAAATATTAGGTACACCTTATTAATACCAAAAAAAATATTTCGAATTTCAAATTATAACACCAGACTTATTCAACCAATCAGCCAACAGTAAATAATAGCTATATTTCAACAGAAATCTTTATAACTCTCGAAAATTAATTGATTTTATTATAAAAAAGAAACCAAATATCACACATGGCGAGAATGTTCTAATGAGTTTATTAAAACGAATGAAAATGACGGTGTTAAATTAAATTTACAAGTCACTGGCCAGTGATATTCCTTAATCAATTCCCTTTTATCGCACGAGCCAAATAAGTTTCAATTGTCGTAAAAAAACATACCAAGAAACACTCAACCAGTGATTTGCATTACAAAATCGTAAGACTATTACCAGAAAAATAACTTTCAAATTTACATAAAATCGTATATTTTTGGTTGGTTTTAAAAAGTTGCCAGTTAAGCCCACACTTGATATAGTTCGTAGAAATATAAGTGCTCTATAATGTTAAATGTTTGACAACTTGTACAGAACTTGTAGGTTGACAAACATCTTACTAAAAACGACTGTTCATACGCCTCTAATGGTCTGAGCCAATCTTTAATAAGTAAATAAGATTTGTGTTTCTGTATTTCGAATCAAATTATCTTATACATACTTACTAACTGCTTGAAAAGTGGCATAATATAATTATAAATGTCACTTTTGATTGTTGGTTGTTTACTTATTATAAAACAAAGTCGCTATTTTTGTATGTATGTATATCCCTATGTGAGCTTAATCTTCAAAATTATTTAATTTTGCACATATTTTATTTATAAATAAATATACATGGACATTTCACACAACGTCCTCTGGTCGCAAGCTAAGCTTATTATGCTTGTGTTATGGGTACCAGAATACGGATATAATACATAAACTACTTTTCTTTTGTAAATATATACTTATAATACATAGTAAACACCCAGACGCAGTACAAACATTTATTTATTTATTCATTAAATTCATAATAACAACACAGAAAATGCCAGTTGTCTATACTTATAATAAATCTGTAGAGAGGTCAATTCTGTACATGAAATATATTTTCAAAATAACTATCAGGGGGTGATTAGTGATCGATACTGGTGCCAAAAATGCAATCAGTAAAATTTTTGTCTGTCTGTCTGTCCGTCTGTATGTTCCTTATAGAAAAAAAAACTACTCGACGGATTTTAACGAAACTTGGTACAATTATTCATCATACTCCTGGGCAGGTTATAGTATACGCTACAATCAATAGGAGCAGAGTAGTGAAGGGAAATGTTGGGAAAACGGGAGAAGTTACTCCATTTTTTAAGCTTCCGTCGCGTGTGCAGCCTTAATGGTTAAAGTTACATAGAAATCATGTATGACGGAAATATTCTACATAAAATTGTCTAAAAAATATCCCGCAACAGCATATATCTATATTTTATGGTTGACTCACAATAACACGTGTAACTCCTGATACGAGTAGCTTAGCAGTTCGGAGCATTCTGATTATATTTGTTTACTCTTACGTTTATAATACTCTCACTCAAGCAGTAGTTAAAAATGTTGCAAAAACGGGGAAAATTTCCTAAATTTTACGCGGACGGAGTCGAGGGCAACAGCTAGTTCTAAAATAAAATTATATACTACGGTTCTAAAGTTACACAATGCATCTGAAATATAACCATTTCACTTAAGGACTAATACTATTTTATAAACTGATTTATTCTTCTTCTAATATATAAAATTCACGTGTCACAGTGTTAGTTACCGTACTCCTCCGAAACGGCTAGACCGATTTTTATGAAATTTTACATGCATATTCAGTAGGTCTGAGAATCGGCCAACATCTATTTTTCAAACCTTTTTTTTAGTATGGCAAAACAACGTTTGCCGGGTCAGCTGGTATTGATATAAAAAAGCAATGAATGCGTAGGTAACGGCATAAAAATCTTTGTTTTTGAAATCCTCTACAACCTTAGTTATTTTTAAATTCTCCATATTTAAATCTCTTCAAACTATGTGCCAACAATAAACAGCTTACCTATACAGCCTGTAATCCGAGTTTTTATTTGGCGTAACAACTTTATAATGCACATCTATAAAATACAATGTTATTAAATAGCCGTCGTAGACTATCATAACGCAATCTATAACTTTAGTACATCCGGTCTAGAAAAACCTCATGACCTTTCGGTAAAGTACAAAACATTCAGATTATTAATATCGTTAAGATTATGGTCTTCTTCAAAATGACTTATCGGAGGTTAAAACAATAAAGTAATCGGAGAGATAAGAAACATTTTAACGTAAAAAGATGCGTATTATGAATAACAATTTTTGTCAATTTTAGCGAACCGATTTTAGCGAACTTTTAAACCTCCGATAAGTCATTATGAATTTTAATAACTTGCTTATAATCAGAGCTTTAGGAAACACATACGTGCGTTTGAAAAACTATTGTCATAGTTCTGTATTAAAAGATAACGAACTTTTATACAAAATTCCCTGTAAATGAAGATAAATCTATTTTAATATTACAATGGTGAAGTGTTTGTTTGTTTGAACGCGTTAATGTCAGGAACTACTGGTCTGATTTGAAAAAAATTTCAGTGTTGTATAGTACATTTAACGAGAAAGGCTATTATGGACCGGAGGGTTATCGTGTCCTCCCCCTCTCTTCGGACTTCTGACAACCCTACAATGTCCCACCGAATCTTGCTCAATTCCTCTTCCAGCTCGGCGATCTTCTCGTCACTCCTGAGCGTGCGGATGTTTTGTGTTACCAGGGCCAGAGTCTTTTTTGTTTGGTGGCCGGATGTCGACCGGAGATTCTTAGCACCCCGTACCCGACCGTTACCAAGCCCGCCACCGTGAGCCGGAATAGCGGGGTCGCCGTGACACGGGGCCGTTGTGGTTTTGCCTTGTTTCATGTGGGGGCTTATTGCCATAATTGCTACGCTTGGCAGGCGGGTTGGCAATCGCAGTAGGTGTTATGTTACTCAGGAGAACGCTGCTGCCCGTTCTCCTGGTGATCCCTTAGTCGCCTTTTACGACACCCACGGGATGTAATGGGGAGGTGCAATATTCTATGCCGGCACCCCACGGCAAGATACGTACGTAATTATTTGTTGCGTATTAAAAACAGCGTAATATACACTTATCAGTTGTCATCGATTTTATCTTTTTTTTTCTAATTAATTAAAATTAAGTTATCAATGGTACCGATTCCGCATGCACAACTAAACTTGACTAAAAATGAAAATTGATAGCGCTAATTATACAATTCGAGAATGTTCACAGAACATTTTTATTAAAAAATCTGCTTATTATGGACTTGCGATTTTAATTAATAAAAAATATGCACAACGAAATAGCGAATTAATCAAAATACATAATTGTTTTCATTTTTTAGTTTATTTGTGCATGTAGAATCGGTACCAATTTCTTTTAAATTAGTCGTAAATAATAATTAATATAATGTCACCTAAATGTTGTTTATAACATAATCATGTTTATTACGAATTGTGAAATTCATTTTATACTTTCTAATTATGTAAGAAACCCAAACATTTTAATGATTTTATATTTTATACTAGTTCACGTAGTGAACGCATTGTTTTATTAGAAGCCTTTTTATTCTTAATAAATCAAATTATGGTGGAAAAAGCGACATGCCGCAAGTGGAACTTGAACCCACGACCTCGGAATACCGTTCTGAAGCTCTTCCAACTGAGCTTATTGCGGTCTACTTGCAACACTTCAAATTAACGACCATATCTGTTACTCGAATGAGTTTATATATTTTTACGTACACCGCCATCTATCAAGATCCATCTCGACCAACACTTGAGTATTCTTTCCAGAATACGAATGGTTGAAATAATGGCGCGACGTTCATTATTACAGTAATTTATTAATTTTTGCATTTGACATGCTATGCTTTTAACTTAATAAATTTAATTATGGTGGAAAAAGCGAAATGCCGCAAGTGGGACTTGAACCCACGACCTCGGAATACCGTTCCGAAGCTCTTCCAACTGAGCTTATTGCGGTCTACTTGCAACACTTCAAATTAACCTCTTTATTCTATGCATTTTAATTAAAGTTCGCATATATACTGATAGCCATGTGAGTTAGCATAAGTTTATTATCACAAAAATAAAGCTCTTGATAATATACTTGACCCTTAAGAGGGTACTGTACTCCTAACTTAGGTATTTGCCTTAGGTATTGCTATCCCTATTCCCGAGCGCCGCGCTGAAGCAGATTTTACCTACAAATTCTTTGAAAAAAAAGACCTTTTGTACTTCACAATTTTCTTCGTGAAAGTTAAACCGATTTTGATTGTTTTTATGCTTTATTATAGATGAAGAGTATATTTATCTATGCTTATATCATTTTCTTTTTTGGTAAATCCTTACCAAATATGTGTGGTAGTCGCTGCAACTTTACGTAAAGAAAACAGAAAAAAAAATTGGTCAAGTGCGAGTCGGACTCGCGCACGAAGGGTTCCGTACCATTATCTATGCAACATAAGGCAACGTTATTAGTATCGAGCAAGAAACGGTAAAAAAATCATGTTTGTTGTATGGGAGCCCCCCTTAAATATTTATTTTATTTTATTTTTAGTATTTTTTGTTATAGCGGCAATAGAAATACATCATCTGTGAAAATTTCAACTCTCTAGCTATCACCGTTCTTGAGATACAGCCTGGTGACAGACGGACGGACGGACGGACGGACAGCGAAGTCTCAGTAATAGGGTCCCGTTTTTACCCTTTGGGTACGGAACCCTAAAAACGGAATTTTCGGATGATCATATTTCTTTTAGTTATTACGTTTTGAAACGGGCTTTTCGACGGGCTTCGTGGTGGAGTGGTTTATGTAATGGACTGCCAATCATGAGGTCGGTTCGATTCCCAGTTCGGACAATCATTTGTGTGATATCCAAAAATGTCATACAAATGTTTGTACTGCGTCTGGGTGTTTTCTATGTATAAGTATGTATTTACAAAAGAAAAGTAGTATATGTAGTCTATCCGTATCTGGTTCCCATAATACAAGCATAGACACTATATGTCTATGCTTGTATTATGGGAACCTTACTTTGGGACCAGAGGACGTTGTGTAAAATGTCCTGAATATTTAAAACAAAATATCTATAATATAGCGTAAAAACAATTGAAATCGGTTTAACTTTCGCAAAGAAAAATGGGGAGTACGATACCCATATTTTTGTATGGAGCATAATTTGGTACCGTGCCCTCTTAAACGCTTCTTAAATCTTTATTTCTCACTGAGAAAAACATAATATATTACGTGTATTTTGTATCTATTATTACTATAGAACAAAATATTTAAAAATATATATTTCTTAGATTTTATGTAGTGAATCCTGCGTGTGCAAGTACAAGTCGTACTTGACCAGTTTTCGGGGGTTCAAAAACCACCACAAGGACAATTTTATTATCTTTTGTCTAAAAAAAATTTCGTACAACAACTACGCAATATAAAATGTGAGGTGTTTTAAATGAATGTCATGTGTTGACTTGCGATAACTAAAGATCTTTCCCAATGATTGTTTTGTTTTAAATTATCAAACACTACTAAGGTCAGTCCCCTCACTTTTGTCCTAAATGTAATAAAAAGCTTATAGTTAAACTAGCTGTTGACACGTACGCATGGAATTTAAAACCAGAGTCCTAACACATAATACAAAAATCCATCCTCTTGAACCACTCTATCTATTAAAAAAGACCACATCAAAATTCAAAGATACAAGCTCATATAGGGGTATACATATAAAAACAACGACTTTGTTTTAAAATAGGTAAAGATAATAAAACAATTATTTATTAATTTATTTTACTTATTTATTCGAGAATCTCTAGCTTCAGCTCATTAACGTTAGATACGGGCTTTCTCGACTTTAGAAGGGATTATACCATACTATACTGCGCTGATCAGGCGTTCATTTTCGAGTTTTCTCGAACAGAAATTTAAGAATTTAAAGTATCATAAAAAGTAATATCATAAACTTAAATCAATGATCATAAATAACAACAAATAATAAGCCTATAACAATATTTTGAAGTAAGTAAACCATGTCAATTATATATTACTAGACATTGAAACACAAGTTTGCGTAATATACTACATTTGGAAGTTAATATCCGGATGGATCCGGAAACAATACTAGTATATGTTCCAGTTGGACCTGACATACTGTACTAGTAAATAAATGAAAGTAATAATAAATATAAACGTACAAAAAAGTGTCGTGAACACTTTTTATCTCTACATTAAAATTTATGTATATGTGACATAGAAACTTAATTTTTTTATTGTCTACTAAGAAATAGTATAATTCACACAATTGACACAATTATATTTCTTATGGTCATAAAATCGCTTAAAATTATAGTTTTAAAGTTTAATACGAAAGAAATCGGTCTTCGAAGTTTTCTAGAGTGGAGGAGACCAGACAGAGGGACAGTGCCTTTAGCCTGATCATGACCCGGTAAAAGGGCCCGAGGAGGCCCGGGGAGGCATTCGGGGCCCGATTTGGAGGGAGGAACTTCAGCTCCCTCATCGTGTGTATGTGGCCTCTCACCGGAGCGCTTCGTGAGAGGCCGTTCGGCATATTAGGAGCGGTAGGTCCCGCGACCCGCCGTGTGTGGGCTCCTCTCCGGGTAGGGACGGGATATTACTGGGCTGAAGAGGGAGAGAGAGAGTATAAAATTAGGCACAGTACTTATATAACAAACGTTAGTTAAACTCTATTATAATATTAAAAAAATACAATATAAATGTTAATTAAAATTAGCACCTATATCGAATTATAAATATTGTGGGAATGAGAGCATAATACTATATAATATTTAAACCTTATATCTCAAAAATTATAAGATACATGGGAGGATATCGAAAATGACATTTTTCAAAATCACATTTTTTATCAACTTATGTATTTATAATTATTTATTTATTTTATTTATGCAAGAATCTAAATACCTTAAACTAAAATAAGATTAATAGGTAATCCTTATTTACTAATGCTTACATATATCCATTGTTTATGGTAATTATGATAAAATAGCGATTATCAATCAAATGTCATTAAAATAAAATAAACATTATTTTAACTTATTAAAATCTAAAATACGCTGTTATCTGAACATTTAGGATATATGTTGTCGATTCAAAATCCTTATTTTAATACGCTGTTTAGTTTGAGGACGGCGCTTACCCTTGGTATCAACAGGCTGAAATAAATTGCGGGGTGAAGAGGGGATTACGCATGCGCAGTAGCGCCGATGATGTAAGGTTTTTTTCATTACGCTCTTTTCGTTACGGAATTTCTGGATTTGGTCTCCACGCTCAAGGCCCGCGATGCTTAATAAAAAAAATCATAACAAATAAAAATTATACAAAGAAGCCATCTTCATGAATCACAAAATCCATTGCGTAGTTTTGAAGATATAAGCTCACATAGTTCATAGCTACAATACATGCATACAAAAATAACTTTATTTTATAAAAAGTAGGGATATATACAAATTACGAAATTAAACTAATGACTTTACTTGTAGTGAAACAGTTGGACGTCACAGAGCCGTAAAAATTAACAGTTTTAAACTAACGTATTATATTAGTTAACGTATAAAATATGTTAAATATATTATACAATTTAATTCTTAGAAATTTTAAATAGAGTTATTCGGTGTGTTATGAAGTTATTTATGTTCATGAACATACTGCAAAACCTAGAGCTGATAAGTTTCTTTCCTGCTTAATACTCTCTAACACTTACGCGAATTATTATTTAAAAAAGAGTACTTTCTACGGACTTAATCGGTGACCATAGTAACTGCAAAGTCTCCGAAACATCGGGGAAAAATTTAAAACAAATACAATACAAAGAGTTATAGTTAATCAATTTTGAAAAATCGAACCTCTGTATTAGAGCGTGAAAAATTGATTCACTGAATCGATCCAGAGCTGTGGATCGATCCAAAAAATCGATTCTTAGGGCGTAAAAATCGATTCTTCGATTAATCGATCTCAGATCGCCATCGCTAGGCCATTCTCCGCCTACACTTTACTTGGTAAAGACATTTCGATAAGGACTCTTATAACTTCCTGGCTATTGCTATAGTTAAAATTAACAAATTTTATCAAAAAACCATCCTCTTGAACTACTCTACATAATTATTTAAAAAAACAGCATCACAATCCATTGCGTAGTTTTAAAGATCATAATTATAGAGACGTATACAGATACATACAAAAATAGCGACTTTGTTTTATAATATGTAAAGATTATTATGCATTACAGTATACAATATATCAAAAACAATAGTTATTTTAATATAACAATAGTTTCCTAGTTATTAAATCTCAACCTCCATAGTTCTATTGTTACAAAGGTCGTAGTGATTCTTCCCTCAAAACTATATGCAATTTTGTACCACAAACATCCGCACTTTACTAAATAACCTTACCGTTTGCCAATGACGAATAGTAAATATATTATGAACCCTGTGTGTATGTTTTCATGTCAAAAGTCTACTAAAACAATAGCCTATTGACTCTGACGTGTACCTATACCGGATGTATTTTAACTGACAATGAATCATATTGTTTCATTTAAATTTTATCCCTATGAAATAAGAAAGTAAGATTGATTAATATGTAAGTGAAATATTATGTGCATGATCACCATACATGACTATTTTTAAGTACAATAATAAATAAATATTCATGGAAATTTCATGCATCGTCCTCTAGTTTCAAGCTAAGCTTATATTCTTGTGTTATGGGTACCAGAATATGCTAAAATGCATAAATGAATATAGCTATTAGTTATCTACGGCGGTAGGTAG
Organism: Orgyia antiqua; assembly: GCA_916999025.1. Classification (NCBI taxonomy): domain Eukaryota; kingdom Metazoa; phylum Arthropoda; class Insecta; order Lepidoptera; family Erebidae; genus Orgyia; species Orgyia antiqua. The sequence continues at coordinate 7,682,311 of OU779868.1, forward strand.
GTACAATCTAAAAAAAATTCAGCTAAATTTCAGTGGCATACTTTTACGGCGTTTACGTTTGCATGTCAGTTAAGTGTAAAACCATTTTGTTTATTATTTCTTTTCTTCGTTCGTACGGTAAAATAAATACGACGGGCTTCGTGGTGGAGTGGTTTATGTAATAGACTGCCGATCACGAGGTCTCGGGTAAGATTCCCGCTTGGGGCAATCATTTGTGTGATATCCAAATATGTCGTATAAATGTTTGTACTGCGTCTGGGTGTTTTCTATGTATTATGAGTATGTATTTACAAAAAAAAACCGAGGACGTTGTGTGAAATGTCCATTAATATTAATTAAAAAAAAAATTTAAAAAAAATCTATTGATTTTAAATCTAAACTAAAACATCATGATATCCAATTTTCAAGACAATCATTATTATTTGTTATTTAATTAGGTACTCCGATACCTCATAAAAACTTAATTACTCAGGATTCCATCTTTCAGCTGTTAGTGGTTATTAGTCGTCTAGCTACGACACTCGTAGTCTTAAGGATGAATAAATCTTTAGCGCAGTCCGTACTTTAAAAAACATAGCATTTCGCCTGCGACTTCGTACGTCAAAACTCGCTACTTTCTAATTAAGATAACTTGAAACACGCATAGAGTATGTAGCTTCCTATTAATGCAAAAAGTTTTATGATCGGACCACTCATTTCGGAAATACCTAACCGCATCATCTTTTTCCTGTCCTTATCTCACTATTTGGGGTCGGTGCAACATGTCTTTTTCTTTCATAGTCTTCTGTCAGCCGTCATATCTGTGGTAACTCCTCTTTCTTTCATGTCCTCATTTACACAGTCCGTTCATCTTTTCTTAGGTCTTCCTCTAGACTTTTTCCTTCCACATTTATTCGCAGAACTCTCCTAAAAATATTACCTAACCCCCGACATATTACAAACTTTACCTCTTTATTAATATCTAATATAGACGAGGATTCTTAGAAATAATAGATTGCACGGTCACGTCAGACATCACGTTAAATCGACAAACCGGAGATGTAGAGTCGGCCACCGGCTGAGAGTATTTCTGACTGTCATTAAACATGTAACATTGTCACTTCTATAATATTAAATACCGTTTTTTTTTTTACTTAAGTGCGAGTTTTCTAACAGTTAAGTAAACTCTAGTTGCTTTGGAACAGAAGATAAGTCAACATTATCGACGCGTGCTTACTCTCAACCGGATAATAACTAATTTTTTTGGGCCGAAATTGTAGATTCATCGCAATACTTTACGAAGTGTTGCACTAGTTTATTGAGTTACATGTTACTCTTAACATGACTATGTTATAACAGTACCTACGTACATACATACCTACATATGAAGGTACATTTGCTCAAAAATAAGTATTCATGATACTTATATCATGAATACTTATTTTTGAGCAAATGTAAAATTGTAAAAATAAAAACTGGTTTGTACTTATACAAATCAGTTTTTATTTGATGCTTTTGTCTTTAATCCTTTCCAAAGTCAATTGCGATTTTAGTGATATATTACTATGATATTTTTTTTATTAATTAAATTTTTTTTTTACAATTTAATAATAGTGAATAAAGTATACAATGAAAAATTTAACTATTTGTATGGATCTACATATTTCTTAGTTTCTGTACGTAGACGGCGATAGGAAAATCCGATAGCAAATTATCCATCAAATTATAGATATGCAACATTAGATAATTTCATTAAGTATTTCGTTTATATCACAAAAATAATAAATAATAATAAATATTCATGGATATTCACACAACGTCCTCTGGTCCCAAGCTAAGCTTGTGTTATGGGTACCAGAATACGGATATAATACATATACTACTTTTCTTTTGTATATACATACTTATAATTAATACATAGTAATTAAAATAAGTCACAATGTTATTAAATTAACTGAAATAACAGAAAATCCTTTTATTTTTAATTGATGTAATTAGTTAGTAGATTTCAATTAATAGGTGTAATTCAAAACTAGATTTTATAGATGAAATATCTAGTTTTGAATTACACCCAGTTATATTCTGTAGGGTAAGTAGCTTCCATAATCAGTATATTAAATACATAAATATCGAGAATGATAACTCGCTATAAATACTTTAAGTAATGATGTGAACTAAGAGAGATTCAATTCAAAACAATGCATCACAATTTTTGCACCGATGCGCGATGCGCGTGCTTTCACCGCGTCTATGTATCATATCTTTACAATTAACTATTTTCACTCTAAACAACTGCATTTAAATGTCATGTTATATGATTGTTATTTTGTAATAGTTATGAAACAATTCATAGATTAGTTTCGTTATAAAGTAAAGAATAATAAACAAGCAATTTCACCCGCGCTTCAGATGGCAATGTGATATGAAAGTGTATATTATATAAAAAATAATGAAGGCCGAGTTTTAAGTAGAAGATGAGTATTAACAAATTCGGAATAAACACTGATGAGCATTTCACATAACGTCGTCTTGTCCAATATTTTTGTATCTATTTGTTGGTTATATGGACCGGATTTTGGAATACAGATAAAATACAAACTTTGTTTTTTTTTAATACAAATAATAAATAGAAAACATTCACACGGAGTACAAATAATTGTGTGACTAATATAAACACAAATAATTGTATTGTTCGATAATTTAAACGCGCGACCTCGTGAACAATGTCTGCTACGGCACTGCAGCATCGCTCTAGTTGCAAAAAATCAATCTTATATAGAAGGAACGTTTTAAAACTAAACTACAACTTGATCAAGGTGGAAATGTACCAAATAGGGGTCAGGGGTGCATACATTAATTGGTCTTAAGTGTTACGAAATCGTATATTTAGGTTTTTTATTAGGTTCTAATCATTGTAGGTTAAACATGACATGAGATGGAATGAAATTCTTATCAATCGACAATCTTTTGAATGTAATTTCTGATAGTGTTTTTTTTTGGTTGTTGTACAGTGTGTGTCGAGCGATGTTGGTGGCGGACAAATGCAGGGGTTCGGGCGGCGGGGGCTAGCATGGCCGCCACATTGCTGCTGCTGCTGGCCACGGCCGCCACCGGCGCGCGCCTCGGAGAGCTCGCGCGCCGAGATACAGGCGACATCTTTACTATACTAGGTTAATACTTACTTAAATTATTCACTTATTATAAGGAAAAACGCTAAAAAAGTTACCATACATTCCAAATACGTAGATGATAGATAGAAAAGAAATGTTAGCAGATTAATTGTACTTGTTTTAGTAAGACACTGCAAGTCTATTACAGACTATATTCAAGTTGATACCTTCAGCCGTTGCCGAGCGAAAAGCTCGACAGATGGACATCGAAGTAATCCTATAATAGTTTTGTTTTTGTACGAAACCTTAATAAAATATAATACGATGCGGTAATACTCTTTCAGGTGAAGAATGCGGTCCAGCGCAGTGTGCCGAGCATGGAGCAGGCGCGGGCGTACCAACGAGTGGAGCGTGCGCTTGTGCCTGTCCACAACGCGCGCCTCTCTTCAGAGAAGATCGAGAGCTTTGCGTAGATGATCTAGCTGGTAATTATAAAAATTATTTAATATTTACAGTTTCATCCGAATTAAAAGTTACTAAAGCCTATTATTTAAGTTATTGAGTTTATTTAAGTTAGTTTTATTTAAGTTACAGTTCTGCGTCTGGGTGTTTCTATATATTATATATTCTATGTATTCTATCGGTAGGTATTCTGGTACCCATAACACAAGCATATAAGCTTAGCTTAGGACCAGAGGACATTGTGTGAAATTTCCATGTCCATGCATATTAAATAAGTTATTGAAGCTCTTTCAAAGTCACACCACATATACTTCTCAAAGAGCGCATCTCTACAGCATTTATGCTACTTTTGTGCTTCTTCTGCTACACCCAACATTCGCTTCCATACATACATAATAACCTCCATATCGAATTTATTATTATTTATATTATTTTATAATTTATTCATAATAGGAATTATTTTTACCAACATTTTTTTGGCCTCAAATGAAAAGTCCAGAAATCAAACACAATACCTACATACTTTGTGTAATCAAAAGTAATCATACTTAAAGCATGTTTTATGCATATTCTGATTACAAATTACTCGGCAGTTAAAGAGATCCATGGGAATAATAGAATGCACTACAACAGTCAGTAACAATGTTACATATAGGTGGATGGCCCCTTATATATGAGAAAATATTTGATTATAAACAATCGAACAACTTTCCATTTTCTTTATTTACACATAACATGAACGAGTTTGATTGTTGATAGAAGATTTACGACATTACTAGCTGTTGCCCGCGACTTCGTACGCGTGGAATTTAGAAAATATTTCCCGTTTTTGGAACATTTCTCTGGACTGGTACTTCATTACTATTGGTTGCAGCGTTATATTATATAGCATAAAGCCTTCCTCGATAAATGGACTAACCAATACAAAAAGAATTCTTCCGTTAGAACCAGTAGTTTTTGAGATTAGCGCGTTAAAACAAACAAACAAACTCTTCAGCTTTATAATATTAGTATAGATTACTTTTAAATTCCTTGCTCTATATTCTCGTTATAAATATTGTTCTGCTCTATATTGTCTTCCTTATAACATTTTCGTGACTCATTTATTAAATTTAAACCACTTTTTACGAAATCGTTAATAAAAACCTGTCAAGAGCGAGGTAAACTCGCACACTTAGGTTTTCGTACCTACTAGACATAAACATAAGTAACTGCATTCAAATAATCATTTAATTAAACTCAAAACAACTCACCAACTTAATTTTGTAGTTGAAATATAGGGAAGCGCCTACATTTCAGCTACTTCATAAGTTGGTATTAGTATAAACACTTTTTTACTTGTGATGTGATGACAAATTATAAGTTTTTGGAGTTTTCCCTATATCAGCACTATATAGACTTGATCTATGCCAAATTTCAAGGCTCTAGGGCAACGGGAAGTAACCTGTAAATTTTGATTCCCTAGCATAAGTCGAAAAATTCTTAAAAATGGTCGTAATTCGGTTATATCTTTTAAATGCGTAGAGGTGGAAGGTTGACTGTATTTTTTGCAGCAAGGGACCGCATAGATCTACATATAGTATGAGTTTCAAGTTGATACCTTCAGCCGTTGCTGAGTAAAAAAAGTTTGACGGACGGACAGACAGACAGACAGATACCGGAGTGATCCTATAAGGGTTTGTACGAAACCCTAAAAACACGAATGGAACCCAAGACGGTTAATGTAAATAATAAAATATTGGTATTCCCATCGAACCAATAGCTAAACATGCTCGTCGCGATATGATAATTTTCATTACGTCGAAATGTAGCAATCTTAATAACTCGGCGTCGATCTTGCGTGTACGCGGAACATCGTTTTTTACGGATGACAGATTACAAAATTCATATTTTTTATGATCTTCTAATTCTATTAGTTATATTTTGTCCACAGAATGTGCCTTAGCTACGTTTGGAACAGGTTCATCAATACAACGAATACCATTTGTTTATCTACCCCTTAAAGGCCAAATCATCCATCCATCCAAAGAAATTACTTTCCAAAGTGAGTATTTCTCTCTTTCTTTCAAAAATGCCAAGTATATCTAATACTTGGCATTTTTAGAAAAACCGATTTAAATACATCTTTTTGGAGGATTTTGATGCGAGTTTTGGAGAATTGAAAACGTTAACAAGCAAGCAAATAGTCTTCTTCTTCTCCAGCCCATTTACGTCCCACTGTTGGGCACGGGCCTCCTCCACTTTGGGAGGGATTATGGTCTACTGTGCCGCGCTGAACAGGCGTGTTGGCATAGGGTTTATTTTCGAAATTCCCGTCTCTCACTGAAGATGTTATCTGTGTGCAATATCTCTTAGCTGACTTTTATAGCACCCTTGGGAGGAGATGGGGTGGTGACACTTGTATTCTTAATCCGTCACCACACGGACTAGTAGTACAACCAATAGTCTACATTATTAATAATCTACTAGCTGTTGCCCCCTAACAAATTATACAAAAAAGATATCCTCATATACGACTCACATCATTTAAAAAAAACCACATCAAAATCCGTTGCGTAGTTTTGAAGATATAAGCTCACATACATAGGTACATAGATACAAAAATAACAACTTTTATAATAAGTAATAACAAATATTTATATAGGTATTAGTGGTCCGTGTGGTGACGGATTAAGAATACAAACGTCACCACGCCAATTCTTTCCTACGGTGCTGTAAGAGCCAGCTAAGGGACAATATAAGCAGTTAACGTCTACTGTAAGAGACGGATAATTTGAAACTAAACCCTGTGCCAACACGCCTGGTCAACGCGGCACAGTAGACCATAGCCCCTCCCAAAGTGGAGGAGGCCCGTGCCCAGCAGTGGGTCGTTAATGGGCTGGAGAGAAGAAGTATTTATCAATGTATTTCAATGATATTTTAACAGCTAGTTTGTTTATAAAATGATGACTTATAATTTATTTCAGATGTGAAAACACCAATCTGCGCCGTGTCAGGCGCTCAATTTCTAACACGCAAGGGTTTCCTAGACCTGAGGAATACTTTAGATGCAGATGTGCCTTTCAATCTATTCCGTGATGAGGGCAGAACATTTCTGCAGGTAACTTACTATATATAGAGTACTAAATAAACGTATTTCCATTTTCGTATTGAAATTTTCGTGAGTTTGAGTCATATTAGAAATACTATATTACCGGCTAACACTCACAGTTTTGGGATCGAAGATGTCGACCCAGGTTTCGAGCATATCCAATAGCATAAGCATCGGATATGCTCGAAACCTAGGTCGACATCTTAGATCCCAAAACTGTGAGTGTTAGCCGGTAATATAGTATTTCTAGTATTTCCATTTGATGATACCTTGAAAATTTCATTTATTTATTTATTGCATTAACTATTTCTTTAAATTAGTACTATAAAAGTCTAAGTTATAATTGTTCACTAGATGTCGCCCGCAATTTCGTACGCGTGTGATATGAAAATATACCACCAACCTTAACAAATAATACAAAAAGTCCATTCTCTTGAAGCACTTAGACGGGCTTCGTGGTCTAGTCGTTCTTGTAATGGACTGCCGATCACGAGGTCGCGGGTTCGATTCCCGCTTGGGACAATCATATGTGTGATATTTATAAATGTCATACAAATGTTTGTACTGCGTCTGGGTGTTTACTATGTAGGTATTATATTTATGTATTTAAAAAAGAAAAGTAGTATATGTAGTATATCCGTATTCTGGTACCCATAACACAAGCATATAAGCTTTGCTTGGGACCAGAGAACGTTGTGTGAAATGTCCATGAATATTTATTTACTTTATCCATTAAAATCCGCATCAAAATCCGTTGGGTAGTTTGGAAGTTATAAGTTCATACATGGACATAGATACCAACATAACGACTTTGTTTTATAACAAGTAAGGATTATTAAAATAACTGTGCAAGGGGAATACACTATTAAATACAATTATCTCTAGAGATTTTTCCATCCAATCTGATAGGTATAGCACAACTATTGCCTACGCATAATGTTAAATCCTATTTCACTTGCGGACGGGTTGTTAGCATAAACTATTATTATTTTTATTTTTGTCAAGTATACTATGATTTAATCCATAATTTTACTGTCGAGAGCAATTTATTTTTATTTTTTATTCTGTTGTACTTTCTTATTAATAGGATATATGTAATTTCTTTTTTATGTAACCTTATTCGCAAGCTAGAAATAAACATTGTTTTTCTATAAAATGGTCCTAATATTAATTCGCAGTGGAACGGTGATGACGAGGTGCGTGCAAGAATGACAGGTCGCGTAATGGTGGTTCGATTACTATGTCGTGATGTCTCCGCCACTCCCACGTCGCCGCTTGATCTGCGCGGAGTGTTCACACCGTGCGTTGCCTTCAGAGTGCAAGGAACTCCACCTAAACCTTACACAAGTATTACTCTTTTCTTTTCATAATACTTTTTTACATTATAAACGTACAGGTGGACTTAATGCCTTAGTCATTTTCTTTCAGTCTTTTTTAATTTAGTAGGTACCTTATTATTATATTATCTGCTTAAAATTTTTCATACTTGAATGTTAATAGTTCGAATTATCAGTGAAATTATTATGACTACTTATCTCTATGTGGAAAGGGACGTGATGATTCTGGCAATTTGCTTAATCATTTTTACGTAAACAAAGTCATCAAGCATACAACTATGTACTTTATAGGCACACACGTATAAACAGAGAGGTATACCTGCGCATATCGCAACTATCCAACATTTAATCTCATAAAATGCAATGTCTTATAATTTCAGATATGACGGAGGTACAATTTGCACCAAACGCACAGACATCAGAAACATCTCAAACGTCAGGTCTCTCAATATCAGAATACGTCGCCATTGCAATAAGTTCACTACTTCTAGGTCTCATTTACGTTGCATCCGTTTTTCTATTCCTACATATACGAAAACGTCGGAGAGCAGCTTCTGAAGAAAACAGCAGAAGGCTAAAAGGACTAAAGAAAAAAGATGGAACTATTATAACAGAACGCGATATTGTTAGAGTTAATAATGAAAGAATGCAAAATCTACAAAGTGTTATGGGACAAGATGACGGTTTTGTTAAGAAAAATCCCTTGCTAAGTATCGGTAATCGTCAGCTACATGAATCTAAACATTATTCAAATGACTCAAGCAGTAACATGTCAGATTTCTCTGATGATTTCGACAGCAGTGTACAATGTGAAGATATTCTATATAGCGTAAGTAATTATTGCTGCCACTTCTATATTATTAACAAAGAGGTAGAGTTTAAAACATATATGTAGGTATAATCTCTGAAAGTATTGGTCCAATCCTAAAAATGTTTACACTTTCACACTAGGAAGTTATTGCAGTTTTCGATAGTATCTATACATAGTATCGAAATTGCTAATAATTGCATGTATATAAAAGAAAACCAGAGATTCTTCTAATTGATTTTCTGATTAATTTTACAGAATCAAACAACATCAGCCGTCGTACACCAATTCAATGGAAATTTCAAAATGAGAAATGAAAACTTTGAATTTGGTCATCGAGATGAATCAGGCATTGAAAGGCTTCCTGATGAACATGTGTCAATTGTAGAAACTACAGATGACCGAGAGATAGCCAGACCAGTTGGGACAACACGAAGAAAACTTTACTTCAATCCGGCTTACTTTGAGCCACAGCTTATGGCGGTATGTGAAAACAATAATTTTATCAGTAACTATATGAAATAGATCCACTACGCATTTAAACACAATCATTTAGGAACACTGGGATTTTAACAAAATATTATATTATTTGCAGGATCCACCAGCTGCTGCATTGGAGTTCTTAGTGAAAATTAGAGAAGTGATCTCAATCGCAAAACATAAAATGGCTGCAAAACGTTTCCAACCAATTTTGAATAAAATTCCTGAAGAAACTCTCGCTTCTAACGGAAATACAATTGATCGCTACCATGGCATGGGAAGTCAAAGAAGTGGCAGCTTACTGAGTCTTAAAAAAGAAAATAGTAGAAATAAAAACTGTATAGGTTGCCCAGGATGTAAAACAGATGATGACAGCGATACCCACAATGCCGTCAAATTCAACATACCAACTTGTACCAATTGTCTTCATAATAAAGGCGATAAACAAAATAGTATAAGAAAGTGGCTTGAAAATGTACCTACTGTTAAACAACAACAACCAACTTTCAACGAGTTAGTACCACCGAGTCAAAACACTTTAGCAGAATCTCTTTTATCACTTCCAATTAATGATAATCAACGTAAAATGAGAAAAATTAATAGTTTCTCAAGTTCTAATTCTATAGACATGTCAGAAAGTTTTTCAATACCTAAGAAATCTTCTAGCCCATCTGTCAGATCTGATCCTGTAACGCGAAATTACAATATACCTTTGCCAAATTTTGAAAATACAAATCAAGAACGTACAGACTTAAATTTCTATTGCCAAACCATTGCTCAAGTAGATGATATCAGACCTATTGGGTTTAATGAATATCGTTCTCTAAATATGCCAACCAATTCAGAAAAAAAATTAATACCACAAACACTTGTTAACAAAAATGGTTTACCAGATATGATAAATGAAGCAATAGCTTTGGATAATAGCATAAAGTCCTATAACCCAAATAGTTCCGACGAAGAAAATTTCTGTAAAAAGCCTTCCAAAAACGCAATCTCCAGAAATACATCTGAAAGTCCTCCAGCAAATGATTACGAAACTGACAGCTTAGAAAGGACAGTTAGTAAAAAAGAATTATGTGCTAACACAGAATTTACTGATGTTTCATCGTCACAAGCAAGTCCAAGCTTAAGTAATGCCTTGCCTTTAGATGAAGAAGTTACGATGAGGAATGCAGTATACAAAGCACCTTCAAATAGTAGCAATACACCTTCACCACATAGAGATATTCCGTTAAATCAAAACATTTATGACAAATTTGAAAATAAAAATCTTCATCCTGCCTTTGACATACAAAATCCAATCAATGCAGATAAAGAACTAAGAGCTAACTTAGTAACTGAAGTATACGTGAATAATTATAACTTCGGCAGCATTCCGTCATCCCCTAGTGAATCAGATTGCACCACATTAGGTAGTAGAAAATTGAGGAAAGAAATAAAACAAAAACCTGGCAGTCTTACTATAGAAGTGAAAGATCCTCCAGAAAACTACATAAAAATACACGAGTCTGATGGTTTTGAACCTGACACGTTAGACCGAAAGCCTCCAAAGTATCAAAATAAAGAAGCGATAGACAATATGCAGTTTAGCAGAAAGAATGTATTAAAGAATATAGATGATAATGTAAGCATAACTAGCCCACAGCGTATTCAATTAAGGAGTAGTGGTACATTTGTTAAAAGTGATAGCAATAAATTTAATAGCATTGATGATTCAGAACCATGCAAACACATTTATGACCATCCTAGAAGTGGTGCAAAAAGTTTGGAAGAAACTACAGATGATAACTGGAAAGAAGCTGAAGATTATACAACGGAGGAAGGTCGAATCTTGACTTTAGAACTGAGACATTCTAAACGTCAACGGCAAATTACTCCTCCAGCGAAAACTTTAGCACGTCCAGACGTATTACCTCCATTAACATCTAGTGACGACGATCATATTTACGTGCAACCCGTTTATCCACCGAGAAGAGTTGAAACAGATAAAATACCAATTGAAGAAATAAATCCAAAAAACTTGAATGGCAGAAGCCTCAGTCCGAGGTTATATGTGAATAATACAGCTAATGAATCAACAAACCACAATAGTTCTACACCTGAATCATCAAACTATGGACTTCCCTGCAGTCCATTGAGAGCTTCTGTCCAACCACAAACCTCGGAATATGTAAACGTGGAATCCGTAAGCAATATCATCCGAAAATCGGAAGATTTAGGCAGGAATTTCAATAGAAAACATTCAGATAAAGCCCCTATCATAAACACAAATACTTATGTAAAGGGACAAAAGCCTGAGGGTTATTCCAAAACTCGAATTAGAAGAAAAAAATCAAATGTGCAAGACTCTGGATATTTAAGTAGTGACTCAACTGGTTCACGTCAAGTGCAAAAAAAGTTAGTGATTGCAAAGATAGTGAGTTGTAGTGAAAGTGATGATACGGAGAACGAAGCACAAAGTGAATCTGGTGCTGAAAGTATAGAGACACATTCGGTTTATTTCGATTGTTTTAGAAAAATGCAAATGCAGATGCAAATGAAAATGAACCTTGAAAGTAGTTTTACGTTTGATAGCAAAAGTTCGAGAGCTAGCAGCAGAAAGTTTCAGAACTCTGATGACTTACTGTAACTGACTAAAACTAAATGCTATCAAAGTGCAATAATAAGTGTGCAATAAACACGTGCAATAAATATAATAGTAACTTTATATTTTGTAAATATTTTGTTAATGTAGTGTTTTGATAATAAGTTTTTTATTAGTGTGAAACACTTAATTAGACAAATAATTATGGATAGTTTTGTAAAAATCGTACCTCTTAAAACATCGATTTTATTTGTTATAATTAAAATAGTCTATAGTAGATTTATAGAGAGGCCGGACGTGCAATGAAAAAATAGAATTAATGAAACAATATTATTCCTATTTATTTTTAATGTACAGAATATATAATTAAGTTTATTGTTTGTTTATATGTATATGACAACGCGTCGATATTTTTTCTAATAAATTTTACAAAAAGCTTTTTTTAACAATTTTACTCAGTGAACGATATAGGCGAATTTGTATGTAATTGGGACAGTGCTACCTAGCGGCATCGAGCATTAGCTTGGCTTCTCTATACAATTCGACGTGAACTTTGGCGCAACCGTCGTTCATGTATGCTCATTTTCATTATTTTAGCTTTTTTTATTATTATTTTTTAATTTATATCAATTACAAATCTATCTTCAAGTTGACACTATCTACTAAGGACACACAAATCTATATTTACTTTCTTTTTAATAAGTGACTGTTGGATAGCATATCCAATTGAAACGTTAACCATCATCATTCCCTGTCCTTTTTACATGCTTTATATTAGCTTCACTTGTATGTTTGTTTGTATGTTTGTAACCGACTCCTTTGGACGCTATTTTGACCCACTTTAAACGGTCAGATTCTATTCAAATTTTGCACACCTGTCAAAGACCGACGACAATGCCATAATTCGATTAAATAAAGCGTGTTTTTTAGTTTTTTTAAACTATTATTTATTATTCCCAATTGGCCCTATGCCAATTGCAAATGCCTCGTTCAAATTACGAGTTTAAAAAAAATTTAACAATGCCAAATATTTCGCCGCAACATGTCCTCTTCCTCCATACTTCTCTGTCACTCGTCTCATCTGTTCTCCCTCTTTCACACAATCCATCCATCTTTTCTTCGGGTTGCCTTATATTCGTTAAAATGTTTACTATAGATAGATAACATCGTACGGGGCAACTTTCATGAGTATTATTGTACGATTGGTTACCTAAAACATCCGTTAGCTAATACTATTCCAATTAAGTTCTTAGGTCTAGGCTTTTACTTTAAATATTAGAAAAAATATCGACACGTATTCAAAGTTAGTTTAAGTTAACTGTACATATTTTCTAGGTAGAGTCAGGCAGCAATGTTAAAGCTTCCTAGTACCTGACATTAGGTATATAAAGTGCTCCAGGGAGGACAGCTTAATGTATAATATATCCTCTCTGTTCATGTTTAAAAGAGCACATATATTTTGGTTGTGGATTTAAGACTGGTTGGGAACAAACAATCATTTTATGGTACATATACCTTAAATTAACAAAGGGCATATTCTACCCGCATTTTTATGAGGGTAGAAACACAGGAAAACATTATTTAGGTAAAGTAATTATTCTATCACAAAACTAACTAGGTATGTAGCTAAAACTATACAGCTGTAGTCGATCCGAAAAATTGCTAAGTTTACTAGAATATTATATTAAGAGGATACCAAAATAGCTTCGTGCATTTTTCTATGTACGAAGTTTTCATTGTTTCTTTAGATTGAATGGCTAGAGCGCTAATTTTTAAGTATATGTTTTTTCAATATATGATCTAGGATCGCATGAACTCAGAAACGCGATTGAAAAAAGTTTTCTCGATAGAAAATCTTGGCGAAACAACCTCTCAAATTTTTTATTTTTTTCATTTTTCCATCTATTATCGCGTATTAACTAATGAAATAACTTTAAAAACATAGGTAACTATTATGTATAGAAACACGTGGATCAGAATTAAAATATATTTAATAGATTTTGAGTAAATAGGAAAAGTATCCCTAATTCTTCATTTTCTGTGCCTACTGGCTGTGTTAATATGTACGTGTCGGCGATGATATACGATAATATTGATGTAGGCCCTTATAGGTATATTTTACAGCTCTGAGGACTTTTGTAATATATGTATTTATTATTTAGATAGGTATCAAGCACAGATAAACCAGAGAGTGGGTTGACGTTTAAAATTGAGGATAAGTTAGTAACCTTAGCCTGGTTAAATCGTACTTCATACTTTCATATGACGCCTGTATCATAGACACACATGGATACATTTTCACACACACGTAGATATGCAAGGGCGCTTCAAACCGACTGAGAGATGTAGACTTTATATCTGGTATACTTTTGTTATTAAGCATATTGCTCATTTATACTTGCATATATTTGAAAACTAATATTAACATTAAAAATAATAAAATAAATGTTATAAGGTCATTCTAATGCCAAAAGTGTATTAGATTGTTTGTTACCAACGGTCAGGGTGTAATGGTTATGGGATTAATTTTTTTATTTATCTTTTTTTTATTATAACAGATATAAGCTGATAATATAATAGCTGATAAAATGGTGCTAAGATATCGCAAAACAGGGAAACCGGGTATATACATATAGTTTACTAAGTAAATACGCAATTTATACTCTCACTCAACTAAGTTGTGAATAATGCTTTTTAATATAATACTGTTTTTATTGTTATTTTTTAATGTAACATGTAAAAATTAATATTAAGTTATTTTAAAATGGGACTGCTCAATAATAGATTAAATAGGCTAGAATAGAATATACATACGTGTAGGTAGTTAATAGTTTTTTTTTAGTTATAATATTTTTCTATTTTATTTATTTATTTTTGTTCTCAAAGATTTTCATTTACAGCCAGTATTAGACTATGGTTGTTTTTTTTTATTTAATCTATTTTTTTATTTTATATGGATGGTACAATAATTCGCCTGTTATTTTTTAATAAGATGACGTCACAATAAAGGTAATGGTGTCAATTCTACGTGCACAACTAAACTTAAAATAACTAAAAAATAAAAATGAATGCTGTCAATAATAATCTGGCATCGTTAACTAAACTCTCTTATTGTAAAAACTGTGTATTAAAGACTAACGATTTTAATTCATATGAAATAGCAAATCAATCGAAATACACCGTAGTTGTTTTCATTTTTAGTTTAGTTTTTGCACGTAGAATTGGCACCAATATTCGAAATTTAAAATCAATACAGTAAATCAACTTAGTATTAATGTTATGAGTCAAATGGAATAAACATTTCATGCGTGATGACATCATAATGTTTTAATATAATAGAGAATACCGTACCTAATTTTGTATTATAAAAATGTGGGTATTTAAAAGCGTTTTTTTTCGGCACATCATGGTACCAATTCTATATATACAACTAAATTTACTTAACTAAAAAAATAAAAGTTGATAGTGTCAATATATCTATTATTTGCTATTTGGTTGTACATATTTATTAAATACATGTTAATTAGAATCGTTAGTCTATAATACACAGTTTTTATAATAAGAAAGTTTAGTTAACATTGCCAAATTGTGTTATTGCCACTATCAATTTTCATTTTTAGTTAAGTTTAGTTTAGTTGTGCGTGTAGAATCGGCACCTGTTTTGTAGGTGATTTTCATAATAGTTTAATTCTAGTATAAATGTAATTGTATTTGTTAATGGGCTGATTTAATGATTTAACTATTTATAAGCTAAGCCCATTGTATTATACAATTTCATATCCATAACATAATAGTGGTGCTAATTCTACTTGTACTACTAAACTAAAACGTAAGTTTATAGTGTCGACATCACAAGTCAACGTCAGATAAACATTCAAATATTTATTTTTAAAACAGAATAGTGATTTTACATAGTATAAAATATATCAGGGGCATAACCAACTCCCTAAATAATTCCTTTTTCTTTGGGACTCCCAACATATTTTAATAAACTCCAGGGTATGCAGGCAGAATAGGCAGGTGGAATACCACCTGCCTATTCTGCCTACTAAGGCATGCTACGATACTGAAGCATAATAGCCATTAAACTAAAGTAAATAATTGTTAGTTTAATAATAGTTTAGTTTCTCGTGCAATAGAATTGGCATCAATGTTATTAGTTATTTCATAGTATATAAGTTTTCATTTTTATACCCGTAAATGGTGTTTATTTAAATTAAATAATACAACATGAGAATGCTTTTTATTAATATTATTTTTAATACAGTCTTTTCGGTCTATGATTACATCACACATTATTATTATTATTTTTACATAGATATATTATTTTTCATTTAACATATAATATATTCTTCGTGTGGTGACGGATTAAGAATACAAGTGTCACCACCACATCCCCTCCCAAGGGTGCTGTAAAAGTCAGCTAAGAGATATTGCACACAGTTAACATCCTCTGTGAGAAACGGAAATTTAAAAAAAAAACCCTGTGCTATCACGTCTGGTCAGCGTGGCACAGTAGACCATAATCCCTCCCAAAGTGGAGGAGGCCCGTACCCAACAGTGGGGCGTAAATGGGCTGGATAAAGAGAGAGGGAGAGCGAGACACACATTATTTTAGACATACGTTTATTTTTTTTAAGACATAATTTTAGCACAATTGCTTAGTTTTTTCAGAGTTACAGATTGATGTTACACAGAGAGATAAAGAGTGACAGAAGAACAGACAGACACACATAAATGTTGATGCCGAAAATTGTATGTTATATTGCATTGCCATTTGATCTTAAAATAAGCAAAATTTCATTTCACATCAATGAGATTAATGGAAAGGTGTAGAAATTACGTTTAAAAATTCGTTACGTAACGGATAGATACGGATGAAACTGACAAAAACTTGTTAGCATGTAAAAGACAATGGGTTGGACGTGTTCTTAGTAAGCATTAGATCCCACTCGTTTTTATTTTGATTATGAAAGTTAATATTCGCCTAAGCATGGATTGTATAGAAGTAGATTTTGAGGTATAAAGATGACTAAATCGTAACTAATTTAAAACCAAATGGTGACACGATAAAAATTTTGACAAGCATAAGTGTTAATGTGTGTAACGAAACTATAGCGCGATTTATAAAAATGTACAGCGCCATCCATTGAGCGGTATAGTAAACTTCCGTTTGTTTGGGTTTGATTTTTAAATTTCAAGCGTAAGAAGTCGCGGGCAACAGCTAGTTCATATAATATAAAGTCAGACAGAAATGAATGGAAGAAAAAGTAATGCTACTCTGACCCGAAAAGGGATAAAGGCAGGACAATTAAATTGTAATAATAAAGACATTTATAAGACTGGGCTCGTGGTCAAGTGGTTCATGCAACGAATTGCCGTTCACGAGATCGCGGGTTCGATTCCATTTGCATGGGACGACACACCTATGTCAAACTGAGGAGTGTGGACAATATGCTAATTTGATTGATTGCTTTTTTGAATAGAATACAAAGCTTAGTTTAAATAAATATTACATTACAAAAATAGGTATAAAAATTACATTTGACATCCATGTCTTTTTTTATTACTAATACAGCAAATTGATATCATTTTTAATTTAACAATTTCATAATTATTCACATATTGGTAGGTACCAATTCTACATGCACAACTAAGCTTCATTAAAAATGAAAATTGATATCTATTACTTGCCATTTCGTTGTACACATACATATCAATTAAAATAATTAGCCTTTATGATACAGATTATCTCAATAAATTAAATTATTGTGGAAAAAGTGACTACCGCAAGCGGGACTTGAACCCACGACCTAGGAAAACCGTTCCGTAGCTCTGCCAACTGAGCTTATTGCGGTCGTGCTTGTAGTAATCAAATTAGGCCACCACAATCGTCACTCGATTGAGTTTATATCGTATTTTTACGTAACTCAGTTGGCAGAGCTACGGAACGGTATTCCGAGGTCGTGGGTTCAAGTCCCGCTTGCGGTAATCACTTTTTCCACCATAATTTAATTTATTAACTAAAAGCATAGCATGTCAATTGCAACATTAATAAATTACTACAGATTATCTATAATTTTTTTTTGTTAACATTGTTGAATTGTATTACCGACACTATTGAAGTTCATTTTTTAGTTAAGTTTAGTTGTGAACATAGAATCGGTAACTACTACATAAATAGCACCTGTTTTATAACTGGTCACACATTTTCTCTTACCTATTTCTATCTTCTATTATCTTCTAATAGGAGATAGATTCCAAATCACTTAACAACAATAACTCTGGAATTACTTCTCTTAAACGTCTCATACTGTTTAAGGCTTCTTGCCACATTTTATTCTTAAATACCGCATGATGTATTGCACCTTGAGCAAATATATCTATTTCATTGCCAATTCTATTTCTTACGGCAATATTTCTTGATTGATTCATAAATATGATACAATTATCTAAATAATTCAATACTAAAGCCGTTCGATTAAGTAAAGATGTAGCATATGCCTTATAATTGTATAGAGGTACAAGATTATAACTTATATTCATATCTCCTGTAGATAAATTGCTATTTTTTGATCTAATATTATATTTAGGTGTTGTAGAGACAACTGGAAAAGGTACAACGTCATGTATATGATGTATTAATGCCAATACTTGTGATGATGTTCTGGAAAAAATTTGGTCATTTAGTTTACAAACTATTTTGGTTAAATTAGATAAGCTGAAGTGGCAATGCCTCCGTGTGGTGACGGATTAAGAATACAAGTGTCACAACCCCATCTCCTGCCAAGGGTGCTGTCGAAGTCAGCTAAGGGATATTGCACACAGATAACATTCTCTGTGAGACCATAATCCCTCCAAAGTGGAGGAGGCCCGTGCCCAACAGTGGGACGTAAATGGACTAGAGAGAGAGAGATTCTAACATTACAAAGCTGAAGATTTTGTATGTTTGAACGTGCTAATCTCAGGAACTGTAGGTCCGATTTGAAAAGTTCTTTCAGTATAGGATAATACATTTATCGAGGAAGGCTATAGGCTATATATATCATGCTGCTGTCAATAGGGGCTTGGCAGTAATGAAAAATGTTACAAAAACGGGCAAATAGTCAAATCTCCACACGCATGAAGTTGCATGCAACAGTTGGTTCTAAATAAACAAAATAACTACTCTCTCCTCTCTCCAGCACATTTACGTCCCACTGTTGGGCACGGGCCTCCTCCACTTTGGGAGGGATTATGGTCTACTGTGCCGCGCTGATCAGGCGTGTTGGTACAGGGTTTATTTTTGAGTTTTCCGCCTCTCACAGAGGATACTATCTGTGTGCAATATCCCTTAGCTGACTTTTACAGCACCCTTGGGAGGAGATGGGGTGGTGACACTTGTATTCTTAATCCGTCACCACACGGAGAAAACAAAATAACTATTAACCTTGAATAAACAGTGACAGCTATAGAATCCTGTTCTGCCTTATTCAACATAATCATAATACCATTCAACACATGATATGGCGATTTTCTAAATATTACAATATTATCAGCATACGGTATCTTCTCCATTTGTAAACAATTACATAATGTATCCAAAGTTAAAGTATCATGCATACTGTTTAATTCTTTCAATATATGTCTCATAATGAGATCCGTCTTCACAGTTGTAGCCAGTATTGCTAATAATAAGTTATTGTCTAAAATAAAAAATATATTCAGTTTAATTATAAAAAAAATATTTAAAAAAATTACCCATCTTATATTCCCTGTATTTAATGGAATCGTATGCAAATATAACTTAAAAATGCATAATAAATCAAATTAGTGTATAAAATTATCACCATGAGCAAGACTTGACAACCGTTCTGTCGCTCACCCAACTGAGCCAAAAGATATAAAAGTTGTATATTGATCGATATATGATCATGTATATATTGATGTTATCGTTTGATCAAGTTAGTGCAAACCGCTCAATAGATGCCGTTGTACAAAAACATCACGCGTTAACTTAAATTGAGAAATATTGTAGTGGAAAACTTGGTTATCATGTGCTGGTCCCATGGTGGCTCAGTCGGGAGGGCGACGGATCGGCATTCCGAGGTCGTGGGTTCATGTCCCACTCATAGTGAATCTTTTTATCCCTCTTTAATTTGATTTTCACGCCCACTTCAGACACCAACTCCTTACATTATTGTTAGTCATGTAAGTACATAGTGTCATATAGCTGTAAGTAATGATTGTACCATATATTGTAAGGAGAAATAAACGTTTTATTTATTTATTAAGTAAAAGCATAGCAAGTCAATTTTCAAAATTAATAAATTATTGTTAAAAATTCATATAATACAAACCTATAATATCCGTTGAAAGTGCATCAAAATATTCTCCCATAGTCTCCAAAGAAGATAAGCAAACATCTTCTATCGGTATACAGCATTCCATACCGGACTTATTAAAAACTAGTACACTGTTAAACTCCACAATATTTAATATATTATTCTTCAATTCACTTATATTAAGAACCAGTACTACGACCGATTCAACATTTGGTTTTAATATTTGTGATTCAGCTTCTTTCCAAAATGGTGGTGCAATGTCTGTTTCATATATCTTAGTGGTGTACTCCAGTGATTGTGTTTTAGTTCCGTGTATGAATACCTGGACATCTTGGATACACCTGTAATTTAAAATATACAGGAAACTTAAACTAAATATTTGACAGCAATGAATAAATATGAAAGTCCTATTTACTAAGTTACATACACTTAGTAAATAGCACTTTCATATTAATTCTGTGCTGCTGACTGTCCCCTGTCTAAAAAGCTAGTATAAGGCTCTTAAATAATTTAGTTGCTCCTTCAGACCAAGGTTGGGCCAACAGCACATTGATATTATGTATACAAATTTTTATATTTTCAAACATTATTGCCAGCTTTGAACATTTTTCAGATCATTTAACAATAAGGTCCCTCAGGTGAGTATTTAATAGCATAGTGTTTTTTAATTTTACCAGTACAAAGTCGCAAGGAACTAGTACTTAGATAATAAATAAATAAAATAAATAAATAAATATTCATGGACATTTCACACAACATCCTCTGGTCCCAAGCTAAGCTTATATGCTTGTATTATGGATACCAGAATATAAAAAAAAAAAATATTCATGGACATTTCACACAACATCCTCTGGTCACAAGCTAAGCTTATATGCTTGTGTTATGGGTACCAGAATACGGATATAATACATAAACTACTTTTCTTTTGTAAATACATACTTATAATACATAGTAAACACCCAGACCCAGTACAAACATTTGTATGACATTTATGGATATCACACAAATGATTGTCCTGACCGGGAATCGAAACCGAGACCTCGAACTCGACCACTCCACCACGAAACCCGTCAATATAATAAGTAACATAAGTAGAAATACAAACTTACTCCTCATTCCTATTACAAACATTGTAGACAATAATTATTTTCCCATTACAAGACTTTATCCAAGCCTGTTGAACATGAAGATTTAATGCTTCACCAATCTGAAAAGTAAAAACCATTGGAGTTTGAAATTTAGTCTTTAGCTGGCTTTCCCAGCACCCTCTAGGAAAGAACTCATATTTTCTAGTACTGAAACTTCACAAACTTTTATCTTTTATCACATTTAATATTATATTAAATTTCTATACTATGTTTTAGGCATGCTATCCAAATATATCATAAGGTATTTTTTTTTCAAAATGCAAATTTTTTTCTACATGCTATTCGCATAAGCGATTCCAAACTAAGCTTGTTGCATTTGTTGTGGGTACAGAGCAGATATGTACAACATAATTATACAATTTTTTGTAAAGACATACATAAAAAACACCCAGACATTGCAAAAGTCCATTACACTAAAATGGCTATGGATTTTAATGCAAAGTAGATGGAGTATTATTGCACACATCTACTTACCATTGTAGCATCGTCTTTAAATATAGAATCATTTAAGTTAGGTTGTATTTTCTTGTACATAGCAAATGTAACAGAGTGACGAATCTCAAGTAAATTCTTATTTGTTTGTTTAATACAATCTCCAGTATGCTTAGATTCTGAAACTTTTGACATCAAATGTTTTACAATCGGCAATTCGAGATTAAATGGATGATCAGCTGATGATGAAGAAGACTTTGGATACTTGAATGTTTCAAAATTTTCATTTGCTACTAGAAAACCATCACTAAATGCAGTTTCTACTTTCAACACCGCTCTCCCAGTGCAGGCCTCATCAGATATTTCATATTTAGCAACATGAGTCATATTATTATGTAGTTTTAATATGTCTTTTCTAGATAAAATATTAAGTTCATCCCCAACAAGCACTAGATAAAAAAGCTCGCCTTTTCCATTCCGTAAAATTCTAATTTGTGATGTTTCAGCTATTTTATTCAAATTGATAGAACATAGTAGCTCTTTATTAAAGTACTCCCTAACTTCTCCTACTTTAGTGCACACGATAATATCAATTTCTTTAGCATCTTGTGGATGATTATCGTAAAACACATAACTTGTTATTTCGTTGACGATAGCAGCTGGCACTAACTGTATTATCACTTCGCGAATATTTTCTGGTATTGATATCATACTGCTAAAAGAATTATAGTAATTTGACTGATATTTTATGATTCCTGCAAGTTTTAAACACGATTAACTATATTTATTTACACTACGTCAAAATTAGGAACTCGGTATTACGTTCATTGGAAATTACAATAAACGGGTAGACTTTTTTATTTCAACTTTATTTAAAATACCCTTGAGTACTCATTTTATATAAAATTATTATATAAGTTTTTCGAAACGCCGATACACACAAAACAAAATTGTTTACGTTTTTTGACACTTTTGTGGTATGTATTGCCAACAAATGATTCTCCAGACTCCACCATCCGGCATCCACCATGGTCTTCGCTACATTCTAAAATTTCTAATATAAAAAATAATACATAATAATATGTAGGTACTTGTTGGAATTACAGCATGTCTAAGCATGGTTATTTAACACACACGGCTTAGCTTACTAAAAAAATTGGTCAAGTGCGAGTGGGACTCGCGCACGAAGGGTTCCGTACCATTATCTATGCAACATAAGGCAACGTTTTTTTATTAGTATCGAGCAAGAAACGGTAAAAAAATCAGTTTTTGTATGGGAGCCCCCCTTAAATATTTATTTTATTTTATTTTTAGTATTTGTTGTTATAGCGGCAATAGAAATACATCATCTGTGAAAATTTCAACTGTCTAGCTATCACCGTTCTTGAGATACAGCCTGGTGACAGACGGAAGGACGGACGGACGGACGGACGGACGGACAGCGAAGTCTCAGTAATAGGGTTTCCGTTTTTACCCTTTGGGTACGGAACCCTAAAAATGTTGAAGGACCTTAATAACAATGTAGAAAAATTTATTTCAGCCGGTAGCTATGTCAGATTAAAGTGTCTATTATAGCTAAACTACCTGTACGACATTTATGTTTGCCCTGTTAAAAAACAACGAATTTTTTTTTGATAATTTGGTGAGCGAATACTATCGGTGAGCTTTCTTATAGTTGAGTTATTTGAGTTTCAATTACAAAGGTCGATTGTAGAATAGATAGATCAATTGAACTATAATTACATAAGTAACCACATCAGTTATTAAATCATAAATTAATGCAAATTAAGTTAAAACAATTACCAAATTTCATAGGCCGAGCAAAATTATTAATCACTAAGGGCCGATTTTTCAATCCCCAGATAAACAGTCAGGTAGTACTTATTAGATAGATAACAAAATATTGCATTTTTCAATCGTCAGATAGGCACGATCTGGTGCTCAAGTCCACTATTTTGGAACAATTGTCATACCGGCACAATACCGGCACGATACCGTTGCAATTGAAGTCAAATATCCGTAGTCTGCTATATGCCGTCATAACGGTCTTTCAATGGTAATAGAATTGTCGATCTCTTTTATCTATGCATTGAATTTTCGGTCTCTTTTATCTATGGATTGTGTTAGAATTTTTTTTTTTTTAATTTATTTACGGCAGTGGATACAAGTCCTTAAGCCTATCTTAACTAGGTATAGTTACATTATATTTTTCCTACAGTACTAACAATAAATTTATATAAAGGTTTGAAGAATCTAGGTTTTTTCAATATGTCGACTATATTTAACTCATTTACTTCATCACTTTCACAAAGTTCCGATACCAAAACTAAACGTTCTAATTTAAATTTTTGGCAATCCTTAATAACATGCTTGAGGTCAACGGTCGCTCCTCTACAACGATCACATAAGGCACTGGTGCTCAAGTCCACTATTTTGGAACAATTGTCATACCGGCACAATACCGGCACGATACCGTTGCAATTGAAGTCAAATATCCGTAGTCTGCTATATGCCGTCATAACGGTCTTTCAATGGTAATAGAATTGTCGATCTCTTTTATCTATGCATTGAATTTTCGGTCTCTTTTATCTATGGATTGTGTTAGAATGGTATGTATGTGTTGCCGTTTTTAAAAAATGCGTTAGTTGAAGTGATTTTCGAAAAACTACTAATAAATTTAAACATTTAATCATGCTAGACTTCGTTTAAATATATTTGTACATACTATTTATTAGTATAAAAAGCAATGTGAAGTTTAGGAGATTAGTAAATTGCAATAAATTACAAAGAACAATTTCTAATATTTCTATCTATCTATTTTTTATTTATGGCAATCTGTCGACACAGGAAAATTAAAAAATATTACTGTCAAATTCAAAATAGCAGACTACCGAAACATTTCAGTCATTGAATTGCAATTGTGAAGCAGTTGTGTACGAGACTAGCAATTTATGTCACTTTGACAATTGTAAGTCAATGATGAAGTCGTTATGACGACACAATAATAGTAGACTACCAAAAACTTTACTATTGCACCATAATGGTACAATAATGGTACAGTTGTGACACCGTTGAAATACCCGACTCAGGGCCCTGGTCAATAACAGCCCTAACTGAGGAATGAATCTATCTACCTCTTGGACCGGCAGATAAACGTTTATTCAATAGATACAACTAGATTCCTTTATTGAAAGTATTAATATTTCATTGTAAATAATAATATTGTATAAATTCTGTATTGTAAATAATAGTTTTTAGTAATATTAGTGTAAACAAAACTACTTTTCATGGATTTACACGCAAATCTTTGTTTGTAAATCCGTGAAAAGTGGTTTTGTTTAAACGGATGAGTCGCGCAAGTGTTAGAAAATATTATAATATTAGTTTATTTTATTTTATTAATAGTTTACTGAAACCTCTCCTGAGATGATCCTATCTTTCCAAATTAAACGTTAAAATTTTATAAAACAATTCTTTTCCTAATTTTTAATATGGTAAAAGTTAATGTCAAAAAGAGAAAAAAAGATTCCATTAATAGCAAAATAATAACAAATCACTGACAATAACTGAAACTAACCTACAAAATCACCACACGAGAAAGAGAAAGTTATGTAACAAATTTTATTTATCCATAAACGTCAAATAAACGAGTGTCAACACATTTGCTATCCTCTTTTATCACACAGTACACCATACGCGTGTCTCGCTTCCACAATATTGCAGTGAAGTTGGCAACATAAAAGTCACAGAAACTATTCGCTTGTTATCTAGCCATTGAAAAATGCAACAATTTTATTTGTCCTTTTATCAATCAGATAAGTTAATTCTCTTGTTAGTTATTCGTTCAGTTATTCGATGATTGAAAAATCGGCCCTAAGTAAAAAACTAAAACCGCTAGTTTTATTGGAAATTCTGCTACGCTGGCAACACTGGCACAGATAAATAACTTGAAGTTAGGTCCACAGACTCCACACTACTCCATAGTTTCACTAAACTCAATTTTCCAAGACGGCTCTGTCTTATTAATCTATGGTTTTCGGCCTTGACCTTCATCAGGCACCGTCTCATGGTCTCAAGATGAGTAAAATAAAATAAGTGTGCTATCACATCCGCTAGATGTCGGTAAAAGTCAATAAAGACGGTAACATCATATAATATTTTAATCCACCCATGAGAAGTTAATGAACATTTTACACAACATCCTCTGATCCTAAGTTATCATATCTGTGTTCATCACAGTCATAAATAGGGAGATATTTAAGCAGGGATTGAAATCACACCCTCGTGATCAGCAATCCGTTTCTCTAACCGCAGCACTACGAGGCGCATTAATGTGTTTCCTTATTTAATCTCAAAATAAATGCAAAGATTGAATTATTTCGTCAAAAAGCATCTGTATTTAATTTTAATGTACCTACACGTACCTACTTACCCTACAATACCATTTTTTCCGACGAGATAAAGAGCCCACCCTTGCCGGGTAAACCGCTGCCTTACCGGGCCCTTACCATGGCCCGGTAGGGTGGAAGAGGGAACAAAATCCTACACCAGTACCATACAATTTTTTGGGAACCTCCTACTTAATCCAATAAAAATAATATTACATGTAGACAGTTTTAGTATAAATGAATGCAACAAGTCATAACCAAGTTTCTGTGCAAGTTACATTAGCTTGTGACAAAAATTCTTAAATTCCTTGTCTGTTGCGGAACAGTAAGTAGGTATATTTTTTTCTATACCCAGAAACCATGACAATGATGCGTATCTGATGAAGCACGCTAAGTAATTTTCGTATTCGGTTGAATGACTCTTTTTCAGGAAATTCAATATTAGTCACGTTAATTTGTAACGTTTATTCAACTATGTCATAATAATAGTGGTGATGCGATGTACACGTAATAGCTGCAAACTGATCATTTTCTTAATATAAAAATACTTAAAATATTAACTTCAATGTAGGAGGTCGTGGGATAGACTTGAATATGAGAAAATTATTGGTATGATGAACACTGATGCATATTTTATTCTTATCTAGCTGTAATTGCCCGCAACTTCGTACGTGTGGAATTTAAACATCAAACCTTAACAAGGATATCTATTATCCACTCTAGATATCTATTATGGACATACCTACATACAAAAATGACGACTTTGTTTTATAATAAACTAGCTGTTGCCCGCGATTTCATACGCGTGAAATTTAGAAATTAAACCTTACCAAACAGAAGTTTACTATGACAGTCGATAGATGGCGTTGTACAGTTTTTTAAATCGCGCTATAGTTTCGTTCGACACATTTTATTTATTTATTACATCGTTACAATTAACAAGAATATAACAGGCATAAAACGCTGTTAAAACAGCAGCAAAACATGTAGATCTCTGGTGACCGTGATAAGATTGAACTTGTGTTACGGCCACCAGGAATCACTTACATTTTTATTTTAGCACAATTTAATTACAAACTAAAAATGAAAAGAAAAGAAGTACAATTAAGTATAAGGGATTGTGTGTTAGTGTGTAATGTGTGTATTTGTGTGTTTTGAGTTTATGGATTTGTGAGAGTTATACAGCTTGAAGGCATTGTGTATTGTGAGCAAACTCACATATATATATACATTATGTACTTATTTTTAATAGGTTTTCAGTATCTCTATAATTTAATTCCAAGCCAATTACTCGTTATCTTTTTACAGAGAAACTTGTTTAATTGATGAATATTACATGCTTTATTACATTAACACTTAAGCTCGTCAAAATTTCTGTAGTGTCATCAACTCGTTTTCACATTTATAAATTAGTTAGGATATTGTATATAACCTACACCCAAAAAATTAGAGTTACGGAAAAATATATTTTGGCTACGGAAAGTACAAGGTGCCAGCCTTATCGCTAAGATCGATTTTTACCAGCCATCCTTTTGGATTAAGACGACTTACCCATCAGACGAGACTCAATAGGAAATAATAGTAGACTTGCAGACTTGCACATACTAGTTATTACAATACTTAATTAATTATTTTTTGCATTTGACATGCTATGCTTTTTACTTGATAAATCAAATTATGGTGGAAAAAGTGAAAAATGCCGCAAGTGGGACTTGAACCCAAGACCTCGGAATACCGTTCCGAAGCTCTTCCAACTGAGCTTATTGCGGTCTACTTGCGAGATGGTGTAAACCAATCTTGATAGATGGCGGTGTACGTAAAAAAATATATAAACTCATGCGAGTAAACAGATATGGTGGCTAATTTGAAAGTGTTGCAAGTAGAACGCAATAAGCTCAGTTGGAAGAGCTTCGGAACGGTATTCCGAGGTCTTGGGTTCAAGTCCCACTTGCGGCATTTTTCACTTTTTCCACCATAATTTGATTTATCAAGTATTACAATACTTATTTGGGTATTTTCTAACTATTTACATGTTTATTATAATTTTTTTATGTAGATGTATTTATCCAAATTTTGGGTGGAAGGGATGTTATGCGGCGGTTACGTATTACTTTAATTTCGTTTTAGCGGGCCGTTTTCCTTTTCCATTTATTTTGTCCCCTTCCCCTACAAACCAACCTCTGGCATGAAACGAGCTGGTTTACCAATAAAGCCGTCTAGAATCTACTGAATGTATCAGCGTAGATTCGTATAGAAAAGTACCTATTCCTGGATGCAATTAATGGTGCACAAAGTGCGTTGTGGCATGCTATTAACGGATTGTTCAGCAGTGAATTGAGAAATGCTGATGGATGGATAGATGAGTAGATCTGCTCCAATTATCATCACCTATAAGAAGAATTGTGCCTTAGGAACACGTCAACACTTTAAACAGGAATATTCCAGACAGTTACACAACATTGTATCTCTATTTATTATTCTAATATTAGCATATGGAGGACCTCCTGAATCCTGTCACCTACGCAGCGTTGGCCGTGAGGCGGACGCGCGTTTTAAAATAGTTTAAATGGCTACTTCCTTTAACAACAGTTGTAATAGGTATTGTTAGATATTTGCAATAATTTTTTGTGTGCATTGATATTTTAATCCAGTAATTTGAGAAAAGAAAAGAGTTATTATCAAAAAACTGCTTAGGCGCCATTTTTTCACTATGGCGGCGGAAACTCCGAAAATACGAGGTGGCAAAATAGCAAATCAAAATCTATAAAATTGCCAATTTTCAAAACTCCGTGAAATCTTTTCTGTTAAAACTACCAACTTAACGTAGTATCTTTACTTCTTATAAAACAAAGTCGTAATTTTTGTATGTATGTCCTTATGTGAGCTTATAACTTCAAAAATAGGCAACGGATCTTGATGCGGTTTTTTTAATAGATGGGATGGTTCAAAAGAATGGCTTTTTTTGCATAATTTATTGGGGTTTGCTATATATTGGATGAGATATGATTAAATTTGTCGAGAAACTCCGACGCGTGCGAGCTATAAATGAAAACGCTGCCTTATCTATGTGAGATACAACAAACTAATGTATGGAGGATTTGGCAATTTAAATGAATATCTTAGGAGATATGACGAAAAAAGAATTACACGCGACAAAATAAAATACTTAAACTGTTGGCTGAGCAACGCGAACGTTTCCTCGGTCTTCTATCCATACTCTAATATGTATTTGGATGTTTGGTTAATGTTGGATTGTATGAATGTAATGTTGGATGTTTGTTGTTCTTTCACGTAAAGACTACTGGATGGATTTTCATGAAACTTTCCTAAATTCCACGCGTACGGAGTCGCGGGCAACAGCTAGTTTAGAATAAGAAAAATAAAATTTCTCTCGTCGTTCTCCATCTTCATCGAGCGTCAGTCCCCTTCCTACTGTTGGGTACGACCTGCTCTACTTCAAGGGGGTATTTACTCCACGATGCCACCACTGACGAGGCGTGTTGGCATAAGATTTTGTTTCGAGTTTTCCACCTCTCACGAAAAGATGTTTTTAGGGTTCCGTATCCAAAGGGTAAAAACGGGACCCTATTACTGAGACTTCGCTGTCCGTCCGTCCGTCCGTCCGTCTGTCACCAGGCTGTATCTCAAGAAAGGTGATAGCTAGAGAGTTGAAATTTTCACAGATGATGTATTTCTATTGCCGCTATAACAACAAATACTAAAAATAAAATAAAATAAATATTTAAGGGGGGCTCCCATACAACAAACATGATTTTTTTACCGTTTCTTGCTCGATACTAATAACGTTGCCTTATGTTGCATAGATAATGGTACGGAACCCTTCGTGCGCGAGTCCGACTCGCACTTGACCAATATTTTTGTTTGTTTATAACATCCCTTAGCTCGCATTTACGGCACCCTGGGGAAGAAATGGGCTGGTTTTTGTATAATTTGACAAGTTTTGCTGGAAAGGGGGCTAAATAACTATTAACGCAGGTGAAATAGTGGGCATTAGCTAGTCCTTAATTAAATATAAATAGGTATGTATTAACTGGGACATAACTGTCTATTATTTACATTCATTCACGTGGCTGACGATTGCTCATCGTTGACAATATTATTATATAATGTTTGATTACAATTGCTTACGGTAGTATAAACATTAGCAAACTATATACGAGTACGTGACCTAATGACAATAATAATAATATAATAATAAATATTCACGGACATTTCACACAACGTCCTCTGGTCCCAAGCTAAGCTTATATGCTTGTGTTATGGGTACCAGAATACGGATATACTACATAAACTACTTTTCTTTTGTAAATACATACTTATAATACATC
The DNA here is from genome assembly GCA_916999025.1 of Orgyia antiqua. Taxonomy (NCBI): domain Eukaryota; kingdom Metazoa; phylum Arthropoda; class Insecta; order Lepidoptera; family Erebidae; genus Orgyia; species Orgyia antiqua. The sequence continues at coordinate 7,712,806 of OU779868.1, forward strand.
GAAACACCCAGACGCAGCACAAACATTTGTATGACATTTAAAAACATCACACAAATGATTGCCCCATGCGGGAATAGAACCCGCGACCTCGTGATCGGCAGTCCGTTACATGAACCACTAGACCACGAAGCCCGCCATGTATGTAGGACTACGCATAAAAATTTTACGAGGACTATGCTAGTAATTCGATTCAACCAGCCACTAGCCGTAATAAAATAAAATTTATCCATTATGACTACTTTTCCATATAGAACTTAGTCATTTTTCATTTTTGACGGGCTTCGTGGTGGAGTGGTTTATGTAATGGACTGCCGATCACGAGGTCGCGGGTTCGATTCCCGCCTGGGACAATCATTTGTGTGATATCCATAAATGTCATACAAATGTTTGTACTGCGTCTGGGTGTTTTCTATGTATTAAATGTATGTATTTACAAAAGAAAAGTAGTATATGTAGTATGTCCGTATTCTGGTACCCATAATACAAGCATATAAGCTTAGCTTGGGACCAGAGGACGTTGTGTGAAATGTCCGTGAATATTTATTTATTTATTTTATTATTATTTTGTATAAATTAGGTGAGCTAGGGAAATTTGATGAAATGGTGTTTTTTATTATCCTGTTGTTCACCACTTCACCAAATATCTATAGCTCTATCTATTTACTTGTCAGAGAAAAAATTAAGTTGATAGTGTCAATAACACAATTCGGCAATGTTAACAGAACTTTTTTATTACAAAATCTCTATACAACGTGTTGCAGAAAGGTGTAGTCATAATTTAAAGTTGCATTAGATAGGCCTTAAATATTATAAATATTACCGTTACACATAGAAAAATACAGTTGATAAGTTTTTTTTTGTTTATTGCCTACTATTAAATAACTACCAGAAACGCATCAATTATGAGATGTTTACGGTTTATTGAATGCGATTGAACCTTACGATAAAAGATGACCTCATGGTAGTGTTGTGTTTAAAGAAGATCGATTAATTTAATAAATTAATTAAACTTTTATGAACACATTAAAGTCACAATATAACTAGTATTTGTAATTTCATCCATGCCTAGTGCCTAGTCACCGGCCATGTGTAACGATGGTCAAATATGACTACACCTTTCTGAAACACGTTGTATAATAGACTAACAATTTTAATTAATAAAAATGTACACAACGAAATAGCCAATTCATCAAAATACGTCAAAGTAGTTTTTATTTTTTAGATAAGTTTAGTTGTGAACGTAGAACTGGTACTAATACCTAATGTCAACCCACAGTCGTATATAAAAGAGAAATGTAGTGGATATAAAAGGTGATTTTCAGATTAATGTTAAAGATAGTAGCGCTAAATACACTAAAGGCTGTTACGTATAGTAATAAACATAACGAATGTAGCCAAGATAAGTAAATAACAAAGGTTTAAATTAAACATTAATTTCTTTGAGAGTAGTACCAATTCTGTTGCGTCAAAAACTAAACTATAATGTTATTATTCATAATGACTTATCGGAGGTTTAAAAGTTCGCTTAAATAGGTTCGCGAAAATTATCAAAACTTGTTATTCATAATATCTCCGTTTAAACCTCCGATAAATCATTATGAATAAGACCGTATAGAAATAAAACATATAAACGAAAATAAACCTAGGTTTTGTGCGCTTCAGTAGTGTCTATTATCATTCTATGCAATAACATACGTTTATATGTATTGTAAGGTACGTTTTACACCGTGCGTATCAATTAAAATATCTGTCATCTCATAATATTACATAATTTTGATGGCCCTCATGGTCTAGTTGTTCATGTAACGGACTGCCCTTCACGAGGTCGCGCGTTCGATTCCCGCACGGGACTATCATTAATTTGTGTGATATTCATAAATGTCATAAAATGGTTGTTTTGGGTCTGGATGGTCTGGGCACACTAGAATATGGCATATATTCTAGTGTGTCCAGTGTTTTCTTCCAAAGTTTATTTGATTTACGCTGAACAGGCTTATTAGTACATGATTAAGAATATTCCATCTCTCAAAGGAGATGTTATGTGTCAGATATAAATTATCCTTGAACGGACTATTGCACTATCATAGGGAGGAAAATTAAGTGGTAATACTTGTATTATAATTTATAATTCATCTTTACACATAATTATATGAAAGGAAAAGAAAGAAGGATGTACAAGTCAAAAATTCTAGTGTAACGCTGTGATTTTTTCGCACGTCTATATTTTGTGTGAATTTTAAGAAAAGTGTAATAAGCGCTTATATTGTTCAGATTAATAACTAAGCAAGTTCAACACGTGAGATCTTTTTAACCTACCTACACAACCTTGAAATACTTGTTTATGGTATAAGGTCAAAATATACATCTTCGATCAAATAAACTGGTCGATATTTTACGGTGTAATCATTTTATAGCTAACTATCTGTTGTACACGACTCCGTACGCGTAGAATTTATATAAATTCCCCTTCTCTGGAACCCTTAGCACTACTACTTCGCTCCTATTGGTTTCAGCGTGATGTTATATAGCCAATAGCGTTTCCTCGGTAAATGGATTATACTGAAAAGAATTTTTCATTTCGAAGTTTCTGAGATTAGCGCGTTCATACAAACAAACTATCAGCTTTATAATATTTGTATTGATTAAGTGTTTTTATCGGTACTAAAATAATACATACCTTTAGAAATACGTTCTAGTGGTGAAGTGAAGACCACATGGTTATTATAATTTTTCCTGTGCATGCTGTAAGAGAAAATCTTGCTAGACAAAATCTTCTGATCCGTTCTGCCGGCGTATTATGGGCTTTTTAAAATCAATCAAGCTCCAGGCAGGCCGTAAACTGCATGGCTAAATTAGGTATAATGGCAAAAATAAAACTTTTAGTTGAAAATTTTTAGTTAGTACTTTAACTTTTAGTTGTACCTTCTCCTTAAACATATTAATGTGTGACTGGTTTAGCGAACTAACTGACTAAGAATTTTGTTCATAATACGAATTTGCCAGACAGTTCAATTCACGGCGTAAACTGCCTGTAAATAAAAGCTCATAATACGGCCGCTGGTTCTGGTATGCTATAAAAACATGCGATATAAAATATTACAGAAAATATCTAATCACGAATTGTTCTGTATAAAAATACTACTTGAACCAACAAAATTATAGAGCAACTAGCTGGCCCGGCAAACGTTGTTTTGCCAGACCAAAAAAAAGTAAAAAAAAAAAAATTTCATAAAAATAACTATAAACCTCACGGAGCCCGAGACCTTTCCAACGAATGCAAAACCGTGGAAATCGGTCCGTGCGTTCTGGAGTTATAGCGTCAGGAAGGAAAACCCGACTTATTTTTATATAGTAGATTCGTATTGTCCGAATAATACTTACACTAAATACTTTAATTTAACTATTATTGTTTCCGCAACTTATTTTAAACTAGCTGCTGCCCTTAACTTCTTACGGGTGAAGTTAAAAAAAAAAACTTTAGTTATACAAATAAACCTTCTTCTTGAACCGCTCTATCTAAAAAGTGCACCAAAATCCGTTGCGTAATTTTAAGAATTAAAGCTCACATAGGGACATAGATACAAAAATAACGACTTTATTTTATAATAAATAATGAACTCTACATTCTGTTGGAAGTGGGCGATCAGCAAAGGTACGTATGTTCTCTCAGAAATGCTTGTATATTATGAATCATCGAGATGTATCTCCCATATCTATAATTTCATCAAAGTAAATTATCAAGGTCATAGAATCAGCTGATATGAGCGAGCTAGACGGGACGGCGAGTAACTCTCATAACAATCACGCATGCGTACATATAAACAAAAAATATTTATAACAAAATATAAGTAACTAAATACTTTGGATTATAGAATTATTGTATTTAATAGTTTTAAAATGATAAATATAACCGCAAAGTCAAACAGAATAGTGAAGAACCGGGTCAGTGGTTCCAATTTTCGCATCTCACAGTCACAGCTCTTGGCACATTTTTGCAAAGAAAACAATGTTGAAATTGTACTAAATGTTGGGGTGCTTGCCAGAAATAAAGCTGCAGTGCAGTAGTAAGCTTGCAGTAGACTGCGGTGCTGGTTCACCATTCATTGTAATGGCGGGAGGTCGATACATTGTCAGTGTCGCCGCGTTTTCTGTGATGTGCGGACGTAACTATATTTTCCGCTTATATGCCTCGTTCGTTTGACATTTGTGAAATCTGCGCAACCGTTTATCAGTGAAGTCTTTATTTATAAACAAATTAAAACGTGATTTTATGGAATAAACACATTTATTAACATTTTTATTTTGCTGAAAGCAGTGAATTTTGAAATGTTCTAATATTTCATTGATAAATTTTCGTGAAAGCGCACGTGACGATAGACTTTTACATACAATTTTTCAATAATATGGACACAGTTTTTGAATCGATCAATGAGTAAGTATCTATATAGAGAGAGTCGCTCACCTGATCATACATATCTTAACATTTACATTATACCTGATCATACATATTTGGTTGTTTAATCGCAGGAATGTTAATCGAGACTGTTAACTTAAAGACCGAATATTGAAAACAAGATACCTACATAATTTGTGTTACTGTGGAATAATATCTAATAAAATTTTAGATATAGAAGATAAGAGTTTTAGATAGCCTAATAAAAAATGACACACAGATCACGTTTCCAAATGATAATAAGTGAACAAGTATGTAGCACACGTTCATTCACTCATCACTAAGAATATTTAATAGTCGTAAATTAAATTAGAACCTCATACAATCGATTTCATAGACAAACGCGAATTTTGTTAATCAATGAAAGATTTGTTATTTACTGGCTGTTGCCCATGACTTCATACACGTGGAATTTAGATAACTTTCCTCGTTTTTGCAACATTTTTCACCAATGCTTCGCTCCTATTTGTCGCAGCGTGATATTAGCCTATAGCCTTCCTCGATAAATGTACAATCTAAAACTGAAATATTTTTTCTAATTAGCGCCTTCAGATAAAACAAACAAACAAACAAACTCTTCAGCATGTACAATGTTAGTAGAGATATTTATTAGCATTATTTTTCCAACAAATCTGCTAACTGAATAACAAATAACTTTAAGTACACTTATGTAAGTACACTTATGATGAAAGGATGTGTATGGATTATTTAAAATGATCTTGATATTTCTGTACCTACGAGTATATCATTAAAAAGCTGTTTCCTGCAACTTCGTACGTGTGGAGTTTAGTAACCAAAAATTAACAAATTATACAAAAAAGCAATCCTCTTGAACCAATCTATTACAAAACCGCATCAAAATCCGTTGCGTAGTTTTGAAGATATAAGCTCACATAGGGACATACATACAAAAATATAAACATTGTTTTATAATAAGTAAGGATCTTCTACTAGTTTAATTATTAAAATGTTTGCACATATTATGATTACTAATGATGGTCATGAATTAATGATAGAAACTAATAAAGTGTATTATCGGAAAATAAAAAAAAAACAGGTAATAAATAAAACTACTTTTTACGGCTTTAGACGCGTATATTTGTTTTAAATTTTGGCCCGACGTTTCGGAGACTTTGCAGTCACCATGGTCACGGGTGAGACTGTCTAAATCCGCAAAAAGTAGTGTTGCGTTCAACCTGGTGTTCTAATTAATAATAGGTTAAGTGGAAGCGTGATATCTCTCAGGCGCGAGAGGAACGAACATATACTGTATATCACAGCGTTACAAATTTACAATAGTACAAACTTACCCTGTTTTGTTCTTCAACAATGTCTTCACTGTGTCAAGCCCTAGCTATAGCTTCATTAACTAACTACGATAAATTGGCCAAAATAACGCAGAATGCTAATCAAACTATACTTAACTTTATGCAGGCAGACACGAACTCTTTAAGTCCTCAAATGACCACATTTGGCGCGACTTAAGCCGTGAACTTTCACCAATCGTCTTAATGCAATTATACTATCACAATTATAGTTATCAAACAGTTCAACTCACATTAAATAGTATTAAGTATGGAGACACAAAATTCACTAGTTTTTATAATACCTTTTTGTCATACAAAAATGGCGAATACTCAACTTCGCAATGACATTTCAAGGTTTTGTTTCAATGGTAATTATCGATTCACACAACAAGGATAATTAGTTTTATCAACAGTTAATTCTAGTGACAATTTTTAACTCGCTAAACAGTTGCAAGAAAAACGCTTCAAATCTCATTCAAATCGCGACGTAATATGCAAACAAGATGTGTTTTGCGACTGACGACCGAGCCAAGGTCACCGCGCGGCGCACCCGGCTCGCCGGCGATACATCAATAGTGAAGTTACCATCTCCTAGGGAGGCGCGCGCGCAACTCGATACGATAGGTTAAGTTTGGTACATAACATCTACCCGCCTCGGCCAGGACTACCTGGCCGCTAATTTACTGGCAGTCGCGACAAGGTTGATACAGCTCTTTTCAAAATTGAACCGTCCACCCGGACCTCAGCAAAACGGGGCACTCCATCTGCTCCAAAGACGAGGTTGAGAATGCGCCCCCTGCGCCAACACAGTGGCGGTGAGTTAGCGTCCTTAACCAAAACGAGGTCACCAACATGAGGTGGATCAGTCTTGTCAGTCCACTTAACGCGCTGCTGGAGAATGTGCAAATATTCTAAATTCCAACGTTTCCAAAAGCTCTGAGTGAGTTGTTGTACCAATTCAAACCGCGAGAGACGATTAGGTCTCACATCAACAAAGGGATATTCCGGCAGGGCGTTCAGTGGCTGCCCAATCAAAAAATGGCCCGGCGTGAGGGCTTCCAAGTCGTTAGGATCTGAAGAGATCGGGCACAACGGGCGTGAATTCAAAACGGCCTCGATTTTGCAAAACACAGTTGCGAGCTCTTCAAAGGTCAATACAGACTCGCCAATTACCCGTCGCAAATGTGTCTTAGCAACCTTTACTACGCTTTCAAATATTCCTCCCCAGTGGGGACATGACACGGGACTGAACCTCCAAGTTATTCTACGTGTAGCTAGTCTAGACGCAATTTCAGTCTCGTTAGCCGACAAAAAATCATACATCGCTTTTAAATAGTTGTTTGTGCCTTTGAAGTTGGTACCGCAATCCGACCGAATCAAGGACGGTAGTCCTCGTCGTGACACGAATCTATCTAACGTCGCAACAAATGCCTCTGTCGAGAGGGCTGAGACGAGTTCCAAATGTACCGCCTTGGTGGACAGACAGACAAAGACGCACAAATAAGCCTTGACAGTTTTACTGTTCCTGAGGGTCGAGGTTTTAACAAAAAAGGGGCCTGCAAAGTCCGTACCAACTCCAGCAAAGGGCCTTATCTCAGTGACCCGATCCGAAGGAAGGTCACCCATGATAGGCTGCATGGTAGGGGCCTTGAGCCTATAGCAAGGCATACAACGAAAGACCACACTACGGATCGTCCGACGGGCCGATAAAATCCAAAATTCCCGTTGCAAAATGGCCAATAAGGCATTACAGCCGGCGTGGGAGTTCTTGATGTGACGATCAGTCACCAACAGGTTCACCAAGTGGCCACTCTTGGGCAATAAGAGGGGGTGACGAGATCCATAAGGGAGGTTTGCGTTCCTAAGACGCCCTCCGACACGCAAAAGACCCTCACTATCCAAGAAGGGGTTCAGCTTACAAATGGCTCCAGACAGCTTGGATTTGCCTTTCCTCAAGATGTCAATCTCGTCTTCAAAATGTGCCTCTTGCACAGAACGAACCCAGTGAAGAAGAGCATCTTGGAGCTCTTGTGGCGATAAGAAGGCCTCCAAACATTTGTTCTGTGGATGTCTACAATTTTTCATAAAGCGCTTGATCCAAGCGGTGACACTCAACAATTTGTCCAATGAACTGTAACGATTAAGTAAGAAATCGGGGTCGAACGGACGGTCCTGCCGTTCGAGCGCAAGCGTTCGCAACCCGGGCAGTGCGACAATGTCTAAGGCCGGAGTTCGCGGCCAATGAGATTCTGATCTGGTCAACCACTCAGGTCCCCACCACAGAGAGTGCTCAACTAAAAGGGGGGCCATACATCCCCGTGACGCACAATCAGCAGGGTTGACCTCGCCAGGCACATGCCTCCAAACCAACGGGGTCTCCGATTTCTGTATCTGAGAGACACGATTTGCTACAAACACCTCTAAGGTGTGAACTGACGTCTTCAGCCAACATAGCACAATTTGACTGTCAGTCCATGCATATATCGTGGAAATGTCAATTGACGTGCACAAGGTAGACATGACGTGATTCAAAAGGCGAACAAGAAGGGCCGCCCCTGACAACTCTAACTTAGGGATTGTCAAGGCAGTTCGAAGAGGCGCGACCTTGCTCTTCGCCATGACCAACAACACTTTCACCTGACCATCTGTGGTCACGGTGCGCAAGTATACAGCTGCTGCGTACCCACGTTCCGAAGCGTCCGAGAAACCATGAAGGGACGCGGTGTGCTTCCCTGGCGGAAGCAGAGCACGGGGTAACGATATCCTATTGATGGCAGGCAATGAGGAAGCAAATAGGAGCCAGTCCTTCAAAACAGCTTCGCGAAGTGGCTCGTCCCATCCAAGACCTGCAGTCCAAAGTTTCTGCAGGAAGCATTTGGCCCAGAATATGACCGGGCATATCCAGCCATTGGGATCAAAGGTTCTCGCGACAGTCGACAGAACCAGTCGTTTCGTCCAAGTGTGATGCGAATCCAAATTGACATTAAATGTAAAGATGTCCTGGACTGGTCTGTACTGGATTCCAAGCACTGACATCATGGTAGGGTTGTCACGGTTCTCAAATAGGTGAGGATCCTGCTGGTGGTCGTCCGGTAGCCCGTCCAAGAGCGCAGGTAAGTTGGAGATCCATTTACGCAACTCATATCCTGCGGAGGCTAGAATGCCAATCAACTCGTCACGCAAGAGCAGGGCCTCTCTCTCCGTGGCCGCGCCAGTGCACACATCGTCAACATATAGGTCCTCCTTCAAAATGGCGGCTGCGCGAGGAAACGACATACGCTCTCGATCCGCGAGCTCCCAAAGCGAACGTATAGCCAAAAAGGGACTAGACCGCAGCCCGTAGGTGTTCGTGTTGAGCTCGTAGACAAGCATGGGATCTTGCTGGTTTTCTCGCCACAATATCAGCTGGTATCGGCGATCATCCGGGTGAATTACCGTTTGCCTGAACATCATCTTGATGTCAGCCACAAAAACAAATTGATGACGTCGAAACCGCGTGATGACGTCACAAAGGTCCTTCAGCAATTTGGGACCAGGATGCAGACACTGGTTCAATGACACTCCTGAAGTAGTCTGCGCAGAACCATCAAATACTGTGCGTAACTTACCACTGGATGGTTTTATTACAGCATGATGCGGAAGAAAGAAGTGCTCCGTCGAACGCCAATCCAATTTTGACACAGACATGTGTCCCAAATCCTCATACTCCCGCATGAAGTCAATATACTTCTCCTTGAGTAGTGGGTCCCTGCTCATACGGCGCTCCATCGCCAACAAACGCTTCTCTGCAATAGGCCGCGAGACGCCAAGTGGCGGACGTACGGCGAGAAATGGCAATCTTGTCATGATCCGGCCGGAACGGAGATAACTGGTGTTGGTCTTGTAGAACTGCTCACACTCTTCATGCTCCGGATCAGAGCGGGGAGCTTGTGGTGGCTCCTCCACTTCCCAGAATCTCTGCACGGCGTCAGAAAGGGCGGACCCCACCATCAAGGCCGTTCCAAGTTCGGCAGGGGGGGGAGTCCTCAATACAGGCCCCATCAGTGCGAACCCAAATATGGTCCGGAGGGCTACCAAGCCACCTGGCTGCAAAACACGATCCTTGCCGAGTAATATTTTACCCAAAACATCGGCACCAAGCAACAAATCGACCGTGCCAGGCAGGTCAAATTTAGGGTCAGCCAAATTCAAATCCGCGGTCAATTTTACCGCATCCGCAGACAAACGAACTTGCGGGTGATTGCCCAAGATATTCTCCATCACAATGGCCGACGATTCCAACGTCGGACGTGGAGAATTTGAGGGGGAGAACTCAAACAAAACACGGCCCTCAACCGTGGCCACGGGGGCGTTCCCGACACCCCTTATTACATCTGAATATTTTTCAATAGTCTGGCCAGTCTGCCCTACCAACCAAGACGAGGCTATGCACCCCTGTGAGCCTGTGTCCAATATCGCTCGGACTACAACTGAGGCGCCCGTCCGTCCCCAGACCCTGACATGGGCCGTGGGCAAGAGGACGGTCTCAAAGGGGGGCGGTGCATAGCGGGGGCAGACGCCAACATCCTAATGCTGGCGTGGCGGCGACTGAGCGCCGTTGTCCCGAGACGGCAAATCAAAATGCGGGTAGTGCCTAAACTCGGCCTCCTCTCGGTGACGACTGCCACGAGCCATAGTCGGCGGTTCGTAGCGCCTGGAGCGTCCGTACCGAGGGTTGCGCGTCTCCAAACGGGGACGTTCCGCCAGAGGGGGGGACGGTAGTGGTACCGGACGCGCGTCACGGTAATCGTGGTACACTACCGGAGGTGATCTCGCTTGATCACGTGGAAGCGGGGAGGGCGAGCGGGACACAAAGGTGCGGGATTGAACCCGGGGCCCGCTTTCATACCCGCCCGTGGGGCTGCGCGCCGAACCAACTCGGCGATCGATGGCAGCACAGTCTGCGCGGCGTGGGGGTGATGAGCCGGACTCCAAATTGCGGGACTGGTCCCGGTGTCCACTGGCATACCCGCCCGAAGGCGACCCCGCGTGGTCGCGACGGCCATTCGCGTTGGCGCACAGGATTTTCAAATGGTGCCCTCCGCAAATAGGACACGGGTGAGTGTCGGGGCAGGCGCGCTGGTAATGGTCCCCTAGGCAAGAGAAACACCAGCCGCGGGCCTGGGCAATCCGCCTACGAGCGGCCACGTGCAGGACCGCGAAGTCTGGGCACCGCACCGTTTGGTGTCCCTGCGACTTGCAAAACCGGCAGTCCGGTGGCGCAGCTTGAGCGACAGCGAAGCGGGCGGCCGTACCTCCTCTTGGTGCAGGTTGGGCATTGCGCCGTTGGTTGGTGGGTCTGGGACGTGATGCTTCCACCGGCGTGTCGGCGACCATGACGTCACCCATGCGACACTCGTCCTCCAGGAACGTCAGGAGCTGGTCAAAGGTAGGGAGAGCAGATGCCTCATCCCTAGTGTGCCCCTGTTCAAAACGTGCCCTCAAAGACACCGGCAATCGCTTGAGCACAATACGCACTAGTAGGTAAGACCACTTGGCAACCGGCAGTCCTAAGCGGTTGAGCGAATTGGTGGCTATTAGGAGGGGGTTCAGCAGCTCGGTCCTCAACTGGGCAGCATTGCTCACGACGGGAAGGTTCAAAATCTGGTCGACGTGGGTATCTGCCAGACAGCGCTGGTTGTGATAGCGCTTGGTGCTGTACTAAGCCCCTCGCCTCTCCATCAAGCACGGAGAGTAAATAGGCCAGTTTTTGAGACGGACCCAAATCGTCCCTCGAGTCCACAAGGCTCTCAAACAAACCAATAAACCCCATCCACGTGTCTAATCGACCATCAAAACGTGGAAGATCCAAATTGGGTAATCTAGTCAAAAGGCCCACGGGAGTCTTCAAGGGGGCCCGGTGAGCCGGTACTCCGGCGCGCGAGGCTAAAATCTCCCGCGCGCGCTGGGCGATGTCGTCGGCAAGGTCCATAATCTGGACGTAGTCCTCGTGGACTTGGTCCCGTCGCTCCTGGGGGAATGACTCCAGGGGCACATCATCCAGATGCAAGATGAAGCGCCGGTAAAGCGCCTCCACCTCCTGAAGTCGTGTAGGGCATTTCTCATGCCTGTCCAACAATGCCTCGATTCGGTTCTCCCTTTTCACCAAGGCGGCAGCTGACGTGAACCATCTCAAATGAGTCGCAATCCCGGAATATGTCTCGCGGACAACATTATACGCGGCGGTAGACATCTTCAAAGCACAAACGGCACGAAACAAACAATCTTATATTAACAAAAAAAAACAAATATCTTTCACAAACAAACAATATTACAATAGCGAAAAACAAAATATCTTTCAATGAGACAAGCCGCTATTACTCCAAACAAATATCAAATCTTTAATATTTTAAATCAAACAAACAAACAATTCCTTGCCAATGTGCAATTAATTTAAGACTTAAATTATTTATTTTAAGGTAACCAACAAACAAACAAACGTATAAAATAAATGTTGTATTACACAAACGCACAACGCCACAATTTAACTATAACGTTGTTCAATATTAGACAATAATTAAATAATAATTTATATTAAATAATAACCTGAGCAACAACAAATACGATTAGCAATAGCACAAATAATTATCAAATCCTTTAAAATCTAATTGCCAATTCAAGTACTCAAATTAATTATTTAAAACTATACCAACAATTTAGATTAAACAAACAAACAACTAAATTAATCAAATTAAATTAATTAAATTAATTAAATCAATTTTCACAAATAATGAGGGTATAGTTTGTTCAACATGGAACATTCGAGAAACGGAGTTTAAACCACGCTCTGCTACCAAAAATATGTTGCGTTCAACCTGGTGTTCTAATTAATAATAGGTTAAGTGGAAGCGTGATATCTCTCAGGCGCGAGAGGAACGAACATATACTGTATATCACAGCGTTACAAATTTACAATAGTACAAACTTACCCTGTTTTGTTCTTCAACAATGTCTTCACTGTGTCAAGCCCTAGCTATAGCTTCATTAACTAACTACGATAAATTGGCCAAAATAACGCAGAATGCTAATCAAACTATACTTAACTTTATGCAGGCAGACACGAACTCTTTAAGTCCTCAAATGACCACATTTGGCGCGACTTAAGCCGTGAACTTTCACCAATCGTCTTAATGCAATTATACTATCACAATTATAGTTATCAAACAGTTCAACTCACATTAAATAGTATTAAGTATGGAGACACAAAATTCACTAGTTTTTATAATACCTTTTTGTCATACAAAAATGGCGAATACTCAACTTCGCAATGACATTTCAAGGTTTTGTTTCAATGGTAATTATCGATTCACACAACAAGGATAATTAGTTTTATCAACAGTTAATTCTAGTGACAATTTTTAACTCGCTAAACAGTTGCAAGAAAAACGCTTCAAATCTCATTCAAATCGCGACGTAATATGCAAACAAGATGTGTTTTGCGACTGACGACCGAGCCAAGGTCACCGCGCGGCGCACCCGGCTCGCCGGCGATACATCAATAGTGAAGTTACCATCTCCTAGGGAGGCGCGCGCGCAACTCGATACGATAGGTTAAGTTTGGTACATAACAAGTAGTTTTATTTAAACAAATGAGTCGCGCAAGTGTTTAAAAAAACAAAAATAGGTATTATTAATTACATAGGTACTTCAAAAATTTTCTTTTTAAAAAAGAGAGCTTGCTTTGGAAATTACGTTATGCTGTCTCCAGATTCTATTTTTCAGACTTAATGATAGAACAATGATAAGAAGAATATTATTCAGTGAGACTAGTAGCGTAGTTCACGACCGAAATGCGTTTGGACTGTATGCGCCTGAAATACCGGGAGGTAGAGACATGGTAGAGCTCAAGTCTTAGGCTCACATATCCAAAATAGCAAAATGAAATATTAGGTTTATAGTAAAGTCTTTCTTCAAGGGATCAACTCTGCTAATCTTTAGTGAAAAACTGAATAAATATTTTACTTAAAGTAATATTCTATAACACTTCCGCGATTTATTCGTTTAAATATTATAAAACAGCTTTTTACCTACCATTTTTAACACGCTTATATTAGTTTGATAAGTATCTATGAATGTATTAATCTATGTTTAAAAGCGATAGCCCGAGAAAAATATACTCCGATGTCATCGCCGGCATACTACAAAAGGGGCAAGTGCGTAGCACTTACAACCGTCGGGCATGTATGACTAGATGTATGAATGTGGATGAAGCCAAGGATGTATGTTTGGATCGTAGCAGATGGCGCTCTATAGTCTCTGCCTACCCCCATAGGAAAAAGGCGTGATGTTATGATGATGATGATGATTATTGAAAGCTATTTTCATCCACTTGCCACGTCTGATAGATCTAATCGTTGCACACGTATTGTAGACTGATGACAATGTAATAATTTAAAATAATATTTTGGATTTACAAGCGTGTTTTTTAGTTTTTCAACTAAATAATTATTTACACACAGTTCCACCGGTGACTGCAAAGTCTCCGAAACATCGGGCTAAAATTTAAAATACATACATGCGTCTAAATCCGTAAAAAGTGGTTATACTTAATATAGTATTTAAATGTGCCAACTAAGTCGTTAAACTTGTATCAATTAAAACCATTAAGCATATAAAAGATGCGTAATTTATTAATATTACATAAAATACTTCGACCGGATAGACTTGTATAGGTATAAATTATTTACAACTTTATACAAGGTCAAAATAACTCATTAATATGGCCCCGGATTTTGTAACTTACATGGAAATTATGGAACTTCTAATAAACTTATAATAGTCCAGTCGTGGGAGATAATGACATGGATGTGGCTTGATGTACAGAATTTTTTTTTTCTAATTAGTCCGAAAAAATGTACAGAATCCGAAAATCAACCTGCTGCGTGGGGAAAATAATGGGAAGTTTGTTTAAATAAACGGAAACTGCAAAATGACTGATTTAGACTTGAAAAATCCGTTGTAACTAAAAGCAAGCCTGTTTTTTTTTTTTTTTTTTTTTTTTCAACCTTTTTTTTTTTTGTTGGATTTTTCAAGTCAAAATCAGTCATTTTGCAGTTTCCGTTTATTTAAACAAACTTCCCATTATTTTCCCCACGCAGCAGGTTGATTTTCGGATTCTGTACATTTTTTCGGACCAATTAGAAAAAAAAAGTTCTGTACATCAAGCCACATCCATGCACCTATCTTTTTTTGGCTCCCACGACTGGACTATAATACATTGGTGCCTATTCTAGAACTAAACTTAACTTAACTAAATAATGAGAACAGCTATTGCTGTATCTTAAATATTTGCCTATTTTGTTGAACACATTTATATTAATTAAAATCGTTAGTCTATAATAAACAGTTTTTATAATAAAAAAGTTTTGTTAAGACGGTACGATACCAAATTATGCTCCATACAAAAGTATGGGTATCGTACTTCCGTTTTTTCTTCGCGAAAGTTAAACCGATTTTAATAGTTTTTGCGTTATATTATAGATAAAGAGTATATCTATTCTTCTATCACTTTCTTTTTTTTTCAAAACATAATAATTAAAAGAAATAAGACGATCCGAAAAACCCACTTTTTTCGGTTTTCTTTAGATAAAGTTGCAGCGTCTGTCACACAAATTTGGTAAAGTTTTACCACAAAAAAAGTAATAAAAGCATAGATACTCTTTATCTATAATATAACGCAAAAACTATTAAAATCGGTTTAACTTTCGCGAAAAAAAACGGAAGTACGAAACGTCTTTTTTCATATATCGTTATCAATACACTTCTATTATTTACAAGAAAAGAAAACAATTAAATATTGGAAGATAATTGATAGAACTGAATTGGAAACAGGAATTGAATGTACCTACGCAACATATTCTCATAAAATAACTAAATAATATTTATAAAGATTACCGCACCAAGCAGTAGCTCAATGTTATATAGCTTAAATTGTTACCTATCGTATTTCTTCATAAGCACCTTTAAACTATTTTATAAACAAAATAATGTATAATGAAATTGACATAGTTTACATTCGGGTACCTTTAATGGCACTTTTATACAATGCAATAATGTTATATGTTAAGTGGAAGTGCAATCGAAATGTTAGGACAGCCAGTACAGTGAGAAAACCGCCCTCATCCTGCTGGCTCCCAAGATGCTCCTTCATGCCTTGCTTATAAGACACCATATTGTGAGAAAAGGGGAAACGTACGCAGGAATCGAATTCTATTTTACGATAGCGTGGAATAAACATTGTATTTTTTAAATTAAAATATTAAATTTTAATCTGTGTATATCTGTACATTAATTTAGTTAGCTGCATTAGCATTCTAACGTATTTTATCAAGACGCTACTTTGAAAATCGTTGCCTAAGGCATGCTTGGAGGCCCTTGGTTTTAACACGCTTTTATTAACAACGTTCGCATCTGTTTAATTTGTAATCTGTTTAATTTGTAAAATCACTTATAAACGACCGATGACACAAAAAAATTAAAAATATACTAGAAATTTTTAGGAGCATCGGTGTCATCACCAAGTTGTTTTATCTAAATGTTTATACCGACTCTTTTTAAAAATATGGAACTTCAATATACTGCTTAAATGCTGCTTAAAAGACTGTTTTATAATAAGTAAGTAAATGAAAATAAATGGATGGAACACAATGCGTTTATTGTTGAGCCATTCTGGTAGATTATTTGGTTCAATGTACCTAAAACTAGGGCATTAGTTTCAGAACTTTCAGTAGATACTTTTCATGTATCGATCTGACACCCACGTTTTGTAGTTGAAAATGAGGCGTACTTAGATTATGTAACTATTACAATCGCTAGCTGTCGCCCGTGATTTCGTACGCCAGGAACTTTTAATCACTATTTAGAGACATACGGTCTTATTCATAATGACTTATCGAGGTTTATACGGAGATTTTATCGGATAGATAATAAACGTTTTAGCATAGAAAGACCATTATGAATAACAAGTTTTGACAATTTTCGCGAACCCATTTTAGCGAACTTTTAAACCTCCGATAAGTCATTATGAATAAGGCGGATAATAATTATATATATACACTTCAGGAGAACATCCAATTTATTTATATGTGTTGTTCAATTCTATGGTTTACGTCCTGCTGTGTGAAAGAGGATATGGAGGAGATAGATGCATAATGTGTGATTCACAAATAACGTGTGACAGAGGAATATGGAGGAAGAGGACATGTTGTAATTGGAAGAAGGACAAAGAATGATGAATTCTATAGTTTACTTGAGTTTACTAGACTTCGAGGCCATTGTGTAGATACTTATACTAACAACATACAAATCATACCTAGTACCTACATTTACGTTCGTGGAATATTTTTGTAAGCATATCTGATATTATGATAACATATCAGCATAATTTGAACACTTGGTGACTATATTTGATTAGCTTTTTAATATTCAATCAATAGAATAACCAGTTGTGTTAAAAATAAAGTTTTTATCATACATATAAACATCCGTGTAATAATAGTTTAAAAATATATGGCACGATTTTATAATGGTCTGTGATCCTCGCACAAATAAGCCCACGGATTGAACCCGTAACCATGTCAACGACAGCCCGTTATGATATTTACCGTACCACGTCAAAATGATTGGTTTTAAAATTAGACACAGGAAAAACTTATTCAAGTTTTTTTGGTATTTTTGCGAAAAGTGATAAAAGTAAATTTTTACATGTGACCGTGTTCACAAGAAACACTATTACCATAGTTAGTTTCAAACGTAAGACAAGTGCACACACCGTCATGGCGTCAGTTTGAAGTTAGCTTTTGTATACAGGATAGCGTGATAGATAAACAAAGTGGTATAACTTATTACGTATGTATTAATTACAAACACTTTTTCTTAATAGACCTATTGATCTATGTGTAAATTCCATCTAATGCCTATTACATGTCATCAAATAGAATAATTGTTTTTAATATCGCATTCATTGCTATCATTATTCTATTCAAAGACATACACTTAATTGTTTTTATATTCATACGTAGGCTGAGTTTTTTTATTCACGTAATTATGGTCATTAACATGTATTACCACATTCATTAAAAAAATATTTTGACACTGAATTGTCGTATAAATATGAATGAATTTCCTGACGACCCGCAACACTCGTAGTATATCATACGATACCATATCATATACTATGTTTCGTTCATACCCCATCTTTCTTCTTCCTTTCCTTAGCCCAATAACCCACGGTTGGGCACAGGCCTTATCTTCTTTGGGAGAGATTTTGATCTACTAGGCTAAGCAGCGCTGACCAGGGGTGTTGGCTTAGGGTCAGCATCTTTAAACAATAGGAATACATAAAAAAAACTTATACACAGTGATTACACAAAATTTTAAAATCTATAATTTTATTTATATTGTGCAAATAAAGAGTTATCTATCTATCTATACAATAATATTTACTATTTTTTACATAATATAAAACACGCCAGGGCCCTGAGTCGGGTATTTCAAGGGTGTCACAACTGTACCATTATTGTACCATTATGGTGCAATAGTAAAGTTTTTGGTAGTCTACTATTATTGTGTCGTCATAACGACTTCATCATTGACTTACAATTGTCAAAGTGACATAAATTGCTAGTCTCGTACACAACTGCTTCACAATTGCAATTCAATGACTGAAATGTTTCGGTAGTCTGCTATTTTGAATTTGACAGTAATATTTTTAAATTGTCCTGTGTCGACAGATTGCCATAAATAAAAAATAGATAGATAGAAATATTAGAAATTGTTCTTTGTAATTTATTGCAATTTACTAATCTCCTAAACTTCACATTGCTTTTTATACTAATAAATAGTATGTACAAATATATCTAAACGAAGTCTAGCATGATTAAATGTTTAAATTTATTAGTAGTTTTTCGAAAATCACGTCAACTAATGCATTTTTTAAAAATGGCAACACATACATACAATTCTAACACAATTCATAGATAAAAGAGACCGAAAATTCAATGCATAGATAAAAGAGATCGACAATTCTATTACCATTGAACGACCGTTATGACGGCATATAGCAGACTACGGATATTTGACTTCAATTGCAACGGTATCGTGCCGGTATTGTGCCGGTATGACAATTGTTCCAAAATAGTAGACTTGAGCACCTGTTCGAATGATTCTTCTCAATTATATTAACCCCAAGGTTGGAGCCTAAAACGGGGGAATTTAAAAATGTGCAGAACCAAGGTATGATATGGTAATATGAACTCATGACCTTTGATACATACCTATCCACTTACATTATGTAATTCAGTTTACCCAAAGAGATAATAGAGATAGAGTAAAGACTATACCAGACTCTATGTAGAGATTACTTTTGACGGAAGATTAGGGAAGGCAAATAAATTATGGTTCGTTTAAACTTATGCGATTTGAACTTATGATTGTTAAATATACCGGCTCTACATATAATCACCTTAACAATGTGAATAATAGTTAATATAATTAACCTTAATTAATTAATTTCTTAATTTTAATCAAATTAAAATAAAAGGCACGCTATCTTCGTCCCAGTATTTTGACCGAGTCGCCGTCCCAAAGTGGTTGAGATTATGACAGGTTCTTCTTCTTCAGTTCTTTCAGATACGTGAAATTCACAGCCAGATTCCGTTTTTAAATAGAAATATGGCACATAAAAGTCAATTAATTAAAAGTATTGCACTTTTGGTACCCATGATCATAATCTTATAGATCTAGGTTTTGTTGCAAATAACACAATTAGATTCTCACGGTATGTAGTAAAGAGAAAGACTAACTTTGTTGTGGAATAATTCTTGTAATGCTTGTATCAATTGCTCAACAAATATCATAATCCTTGCATCAACCAAGGTCGAGCTACTTCATCTGTCACATTTATAGTTCTTTAGCCAGCACAAAAGACTGTTTAAACAAAAAGTCTTCGCTAGCATGCTTAGTTGCACTGACATTGATGGTTATTGAACCGCTCTTTAGTTTTTATTTTTTATCGTTGCACCATTTAAATTTAGCAAGCAAACAACATAATCTTTATTTTTACTTATTATAAAACAAAGTTATTATTTTTGTATGTATGTCCTTATGTCGGCTAATATCTTGAAAATTACGCAATAGATTTTGGGGTTGTTTTTGTTTAATAGATAGAGTGGTTCAATAGAATGGTTTTAATGTATAATTTTTTAGAGTTCGGTTTTTAGGTTCGTACGAAGTTGCCGGAAAAAGCTAGTATACTTACATATTTATTAATATCTTTGAGAATAAGAAAGCTTCATATGCGTTTTGTATCTCTATAACCTCTACTTTCTTTTGTACAGTAATTATACTGCATCTTAGCCCTAAAAAACAACCAAGGCTGAAAGCAGAAGAAACCTAATAATATTACTAAGTACAAGCTTTTATACATATAACTTCTTGTTGCACTTACAGTAAACCAATGCGTCCAGTAAGCCTCCACTACTCAACATAGATACTTGACTCAACATACCTCTTGGAAAGCACTTGAGAAAGGGAGAGTGGATATTACTGTAGGTACTATTACCCTATCTATTACTATTACCTACAGAAATATCCTCTCTTCCTATTTCTTCCACTGTTGGGTACGGCCTCCTCCCTTTGGAGGGGATTTGTATGGGTACAGTGCCGTCCTGTCCAGGCGTGCTGGCACAGGGTTGGGCTTTGAGTTTTCCGTCTCTCACAAAGGATGTTATCTGTGCACAATATTCATTAGCTAGCTTTTAAAGCACCCTGGAAAGGAAAAGGACACTTGTAGGTATTTATTTTTATTTATTTATTTCAAACTTTTTGCACATACAAAATGGTGTACAATGGCGGGCTTAATGCCAATGGCATTCTCTACCAGCCAACCATCAGTGGTGCAGAGATAATAAGAGGCAGGTGCTAATTTATCACTGAGAGGTGAAGTTTTTACATTACAATAATAATAATAATAATACTTAAACTATATTATATAAATATAATCTACATACATAAACAGATAATGTAAACATACTTAGTAATAATACATATAATATACTACATATACCTTTATAACCAATGAAACAGTGAGGAATTACTCAATGAGTAGATTCCGCCAGTAATGTGATGTAATGGTTTCGAACTTTAATTTTAAATGTCTCTATTTTAATTTCTAATTTAATTTTAATTTTAAAGGTATTCCTGATCCGTCACCACATCGATGAAATAGAAATATCCTAAATATCCAAATACTATTCTCCGTGACTCTTCTAAAGGGACTACACTATAGTTTTTAGGTGGCATGTGAATAAACAGGATATTAAGCTGTATTTGCTTTGGTGTGCCCCATATTTATTTAACAAATTCAAACATAGTAAACATATTTTACATCCGCCTTAGTTACATAGGGTTTTTTGAACAAACACGATGATTTTTGTACTTCTATGAAATAGTATGACATGAACGTAAAATATTAAGTAAAACATGCTATTTCAGGAAGGATAATATTTGACTTAAAATTTACGATTTAGATTACGTATTTGAGCCGTTTGGGGTCGAAACGACTCGATCTTTCTACAGGGAATTATCAAAGTGACTAGTCGACGCCTCAGGTCACCCAGAAAGAACTCTGACCTTCATTTTGCTCAACGCATCAGCATTGTCATGCAACGTGGCATTGCTTATGCGTTGTGATATTGTGTGCGATGCGAGCGATGCGGAGGAATATTTTGATGCATAATTTGTTTATTTTGTTTTCTTCCTTTTATTTCTTTTTCTGCTTTGTACATAATATTCGTATATTTAAATTTTGAAAACCATATTTATTGTACATATTCCGAAAAAATTTATGGTTTCTAAACTAAATAAATAATTAAAACCCTTACAATTTTAATCCAATTACGAGAATAATATTACAGATAATATTATAACAGAAACTCAATATGATATACTAACAATTCAATATAATCGGATTTATGCGTCTTACTTACGAGTACTTTAAGTTCTAACATGTCTTTGCTATGTTTTTGTATACTTCAAAAGGTTTTATTGTATAGATATTTTAGCAATTAGTAAAAATCTGTTTAGCCGTTGGTCTGGTCTACTATACTACGGTGATCAGGCGTCTTAGGCATAGAGTTTCAATGTTTCCATCACTCGTAGTATATGTTATTAACTATTTATAAAATCCCTTAGCAGCACCCTGGGGAAGAAATGTAGTGGTGAAACATATATTCTTAACCCATCCCCACACGGAGAACCTATTCAGTATTATACTTTCATATTATTAATACCTTTAATAATGATAATCTGAGATGAGCTCCCAAATTGAAAACTTGTTTAAAGAATTTGCATAACCAGTGGGCTGATGTCACATTAAATTACATAATCATACATAACTTTAAAAGTATTTACATAAGCGTAAAAATATACTGACATACTTTTATAAAACTTGATTGAAGAATTCCTTTAATAAAATTGTTAGTTAAGAATGTTATTTATAAATAATCTACGTTAAAATTAATGTAACCTGGGACTAAAGTCAGCTATTCAATGTTCAGTGAAATTTCAATTGAATGGTATCATTTTGACAAAAAATTAACAATAGACCACCAAACTTGATAAAATTCACTATTATGCAATCAACAAATGCAATAACTGATTGCTTAGTGGCGAATTTTATCAAGTTTGGTTACTGTTAATTTTTTGTGGTTATAATGGTGTCATTGAACGGTCATTGTGACACAATTCATTAGCAGACTTGGGCCCCAGTGGTACAATTTAACCATCATTCATGCTGCACCTATCCTTATAAATGGCGGTCGTGAAACAATAATTATTTATTTATTTATTTATTTATTTAAAAGATTTTACACCAGGAAACCATAGTAAATACAGACATAAGAAAAGTAGTGTAGGGATCCACATATTTCTAAAAGAAATCTCTACCTGTAGACCCGCGAGAGGAGATTGTGAAAAAAAGATTGACCATGGGTGTGTAGTGTAGGGTGACAGAGATACGGTGAACTATTTAAGTTAAAATAAATTTATACTAAATACATAAACATACATAGATCCTTAACAAGCCTACATAATATATACAATAAATACACAGTACATAAATATATATATCGACCAATAATAATAATACATAAAACATACACACACAATACATACAAACCTATAAAAGCACACAATACAAACATACTAGTTGAACAACACAATACGATGACACAATTACGAGATTGTTGATAAGTAATGTTGACGGGTCTTCAGTTTGAATGTAGAAACGGAACGGGACTCTCTAATGTGGGACGGTAGTGAATTCCACAATCTGACTGCATGTATAGTAAAGGAGTAGGAGAAAAAGTCAGTTTTGTGAGCAGAGTATTTGAGTAGTGTGCGAAGGTTTGTCCTAGCATCGGAAGAATGAGCGAAAGAGAAACGCTCACGTAGATAAGAGGGAGAAGCAGGATTGTGAAGAATATTATAGAGAATGCATAGAATTCGAGTGTTCCTACGTAGTCGTATAGGGAGCCATTTCAGTTTTTTGCGATAGTGAGAAACATGATCATATTTTCTAAGATTAAAAATAAACCGAATGCATAAATTCTGTAATCTCTCGAGTCTGTCCAGTAGTTCCTCATTGGCGTCCAGGTAAGAAGCGTCCGCATAATCAATTATTGGTTGGATAAGTGTTTGAGCAAGGTTGATTTTAACTTTCGTAGGTAAGAAATTCTGTAGGCATTTTAGCGAATGGAAAGCATAGTGAACCTTCTTACTTACCTCCTTGACATGTTCATGCCATGAAAGGGTACTATCCATCATGATACCCAGATTCTTAACGGAATCGCAAAAGGGGATAATATTACCAGATAGGCAAATAGGGTGTAGAGAGGTGACGTCAACTCTGCCACGAAAGTGTTTACTTCCTATGACAATGGCTTGGGACTTTTTAGGGTTGATATGTAGACCATATGCTCTAGCCCAATCATTTAACCGATTTAGGTCGTTGTTCATGTCAGATATAGCAGTGTTGATTTCAGCTTCAGATGAATGCAGGTACAGCTGAAGGTCGTCAGCATAGAGGTGAAGATGAGAAGAAATGTGCGGAGTTACAGAGTTAATGAAAATAGAGAAAAGGAGAGGCGAAAGAATACTACCCTGAGGGACACCTGCGGAAAGATCATACCAATCGGAGGAAGCATCATCAAGGCATACACGCTGTGATCTTCCTCGTAGATAGGAATCGAACCAAGATAGAGCTGAAGTGGAGAAATTAAGGGATTTAAGTAGACCTAGCAAGATATCGAAGTCAACGGAGTTGAAAGCACTGCTGAAGTCAAGCAAAACCAGGATAGTAAGTTGCTTATTTTCCATAGCCCAGCGGATGTCATCTGTTACCTTAACAAGTGCGGTCACAGTGCTATGGCCTGCTCGAAAACCTGACTGAAAGGGGCTGAGTAAGTTGTATTCAGATAAGAAAGAAGAGACCTGTCGATGAATAATGTGTTCAAGAACTTTAGAGAGGAAGGGGAGAATAGAGATAGGTCTAAATTGAGACGGTGAGGTAGGATTTGTAGTTTTAGGTAAAGGGATGACACGAGCTTGTTTCCAAGAATCTGGAAATGAGTTGCAAGAAATAGAGAAGTTGAGAATGTAGGTGAGAATAGAAAGTATTTCGGGGAGGATAAGCTTAATCATACAGGCGCAAATGTTGTCATTTCCAGTTGCTGAGGAAGAAATAGAAGCGATAGACTTTTCGACTTCTGTATCAGATACTGTAGTTAAAGTGAAAGACGGTATCTGCGGGACAGGTAATTCTGATATAGATAAAAGAGATCGTGATTTAGTGAGACTATCAAGTAGTAAAGGTGGTTCCGAGAAATGTTTATTTAAAGTGTTTAGATCTAAACTAGTGTTATTAATAGTTGTGAGTTTTCCGATACCAACTGATCTCAAAAATCTCCAAACGTCAGAGGAGTTGCGATTGTACAAATGCTCATGAAAGTGCTGTCTTTTCGCGTCTCTGCACATCCTGTTACAACGATTGCGCAGCATTTTGAAAGCAAGGTGATTGCGTTCTGTCGGGCAGCGTTTGAACCTTCGTTTAGCCCTATCCCTAAGACCCATAAAGTGTGTTATGTTTTGAGTTAGCCAAGGAGCAGGATTCCTCTTAACTTTGACTCGTCGGATCGGGGCGTGTTGCTCATACAGGCTGGTTATCTTCTCGTTGAAAGAATCGGTCATACCATCAATGTCATATGATTTAAAAACGCATGACCAGTCTATATTGCTTGCGTCAAGCCGTAGTGCCTCTAGGTTAATGTCCTTGAAGTTTCTTAGAAAACGAAATTATTTAAAATTTATTGGTTCATTATTCTGTTTAATAGTTTATATAATATATATATATAAAAATGAATAACACGTCTAAAACGTTAGTGTGCTAGTTGCAATATTGTGATATGTGAGGTGTTAGCCTTTATAAAAAATAAAATAGATGTTATGGATGAGCAAAGTCTGTTAAAAATTTGTGAAAGTGCTTTTAGTGCAGAAGATATTAAAATAGCTACATCGTTGCTGTTTGAATCCTTACGCAAACGGCCTACTACGCGAAAACGCGAGGGGAAAACCCTAAGAGATGTAGAAGATATGATTTGTGTAGTTAAAGAGACTAATTGTGAAGAAATACCGATGTTTGTGGCCAGTAAACTGGAAAAGTTACCTCCTGTTACTTTCGACCACGTCGATGTTACCCTCTTTTAAAAAAGATCTTTAGATCGAAGATCGAAGACTTTCGACATCAGTACGCAACTAAGGATGAATTGGATGATCGAATTAATCAATTTATTAAACCTAGATCTTCCTTAAATCAGGAGAAAAACATAAATACAAGAAGGGGAGCTGGTGGGTTTGAATCTTTTGATAGCGAGCCGACTGCGACGAGACCACAATCCCGAACAAAGTCGAGAAGGCCCGTAAGAATGTTATCTATGTACAGTATTTCTTTGCTAGGTTTTAAAGCTCCCAGGGAAGGAAAATGGGTGGTGATACTTGTATTCCTAATCTGTCGCCACACAGAAGAAAAAAATGACAAACAGATATTGGTCAGTATGTAATAACGCGTCAAGACATCAAACTAATAAAAATTGAGCTAATACCAAAGATAGCCCATTATCCCTAAAAGCTCATTTCTTATTGACAATCCAATTATTGCCTTACTACTTAGCAAACTTATAATGAAACACATATTATTTATTACCATTATCGAAATTTAGTTACTAGTTTAACAGGTCAAATAAATTAGTATTAATGATACTAAAAAAGTTTGACCCAAATTGATTGGGTCAACATTTTGTTATTCCACTTTTTAGGGTTCCGTACCCAAAGGGTAAAAACGGGACCCTATTACTGAGACTTCGCTGTCCGTCCGTCCGTCCGTCCGTCCGTCTGTCACCAGGCTGTATCTCAAGAACGGTGATAGCTAGAGAGTTGAAATTTTCACAGATGATGTATTTCTGTTGCCGCTATAACAACAAATACTAAAAATAAAATAAAATAAAAATTTAAGGGGGGCTCCCATACAACAAACATGATTTTTTTACAGTTTCTTGCTCGATACTAATAACGTTGCCTTATGTTGCATAGATAATGGTACGGAACCCTTCGTGCGCGAGTCCGACTCGCACTAGACCAATTTTTTTTTCTTGGCGTGTGTACATATAATTCCACAATATTGATTAATAGCCACTTTAACTTTTCAGCAACTTTTAGGTTAATTATAACATATGGGTTTAAATAATTATATTCTTCCGTATCTGTTAGTAGATTTACTTTATATCCTTTTCTAAAACCTATTTTAAATAATTAAAATGTAAAAAATTGTTTTCGATTTTAATTAGGTTCGATTGGCCTGATGTTTTTTATGTAATCATATCTTGCACGTTATTGAGCGGTTTGAACCAACTCGATCAATGAAATGAAATGAAATGAAATGAAATGAAAAATCATTTAATCACGTAGACACAATTTTTCAGAAAAATTATGTGCTTATGACATGTCCAATTTTTTTTCCCTACCACCGGTTCAGGACGCAATCTGCTGAGAAGAACCGGCGTAAGAAACTCAGCAGAGCTTTTAATCAAATCAATATTTTTAAATTAAATGTCAATTATACTTACAATGCTAATAACTTTACAATATAGAATATGTATTGCTCCAGAGCAACTTACTCCCAAGCTTTATCATCTTTAATATAATCAGAAATTTTATAATACGCCTTTTTACATAATTTAGTTTTAATGAATTTTTTAAATTTAGAATTATTTAATTCTCTTACATCAATAGGGAGTTTATTATAAAATCGTATACAATGACCCATGAAAGAGTTACATATTTTGTGGAGACGGGTTACATGCATCACAAGATTGTGTTTATGCCTTGTATTAACATTATGGTGGTCGCTTTTTCGATCGATTCTTAAGTGATCTTTCCATCCATCTATCCATCAGCATCTCTTCATCCACTGTTGGACATAGGCCTCCCCCATAGAACGCCATAACACGCGGTCTTGTGCCGCTTGCATCCAATGTCTCCCCGCGATCTTGACGATGTCGTCGCTCCACCTTGTCGGGGGCTAAGTGTTCCTTACAGATCACAATTGGACCGAAATGATGACTATTGCATTTCTACATAAATTTTTTAATTTTTGCAATTGACTTGCTATGCTTTTACTTACTTTGCTTTTTTTATTTTATTCGATACTTTATTTTTATAATAAACATTCTATTCTCTCTCCCTCTCTCTCCTGCCTTTTAACGTCCCACTGTTGGACACGGGCCTCCTCTACTTTGGGAGGGATTATGGTCTACTGTGCCGCGCTGACCAGGTGTGTTGGCACAGGGTTTACTTTCGAGTTTTCCGTTTCTCACAGAGGATGTCATCTGTGTAAAATATCCTTTAGCTGGCTTTTACAGCACCCTGGAGAGGAGATGGGATGGTGAAACATGTATTCCTAGTCCGTCACCCACGGACATTCTATTGTTGTGTACTAATTTGCATTTATCATGCATTAGTTTATATCACCCTGAGATATTACCATTCAATGTAGCATCAACTATCGTCAACATGTAACTACTCGTATTTTCACCAGCATTTGTTTAGATATAATATGTCTTCCTGTATCATTAAGATAACGTTATGTTGTTACCTACGATATTTATTTCACCTTGTATTTACCAAGGTGAAACAGATATCGTGTATCGACGTTTACATATCGACGGCTGAAAGCTAATCATCGCGTCTTGCAAAAAAACTACTACACTAACCTTACACAAGAGTCATAACCAGAGGTCGGAATTAGGTAGAGTTATTTATGTACTTACACTGATTTCATACAGCGAAAGAATAAAGTGGTAAAAAAAAACCGTGATTTTTAAATAAAAATCTGATAGCGACTGAAGTAATTCATTGATTTTGCATTTGACATGCTATGCCTTACTTAAAAAATCAAATTATGGTGGAAAAAATTTACTGTCGCAAGCGGGACTTTAACCCGTAGGTACGAACTTGTACGTAAAAATATATAAACTCAGTCGAGTGACAAATGTGGTAGTAAAATTAAATGTTGCTAGCACGACCGCAATAAGCTCAGTTGGAAAGAGCTTCGGAACGGTATTCCGAGGTCATGGGTTCAAGTCCCGCTTGCGGCAGTCAATTTTTTCCACCATAAACTGTTAATGACTGTTTCAGTAAGAAATGTATTCGCTCGTATTTATAAAAAAGGCGAAATATGCGTATGAGAATTTGCTTAAGATATCAATAATTTGTATTGTGAATTAATGTAAACTAACAAAAATTGTATGTGAATTATCTTTGTTTTATTTGTCTATTTCTGAGGTTTTTATTATTATTTATTTGTAATATTGTTGGCCACACGGGATTGTCTGTTAGAAATCCCAGGAAGGTCCACAATAATGTCAACATTTCGATGCATGTACATAAATAACTCTACCTAATTCCGACCTATGGTCATAACACTATTAAAAATTCGCAACTATAAGATTATAGAGATACAGGGCTAAAATTTTTTTGTAGTAGTAAATAATTAATAGTAGGTACAGTACTTAGTTCCGAAAACCGTCTAAATTCGTCTATCATCCGACTATATTTCCTGAAAGGAGCTAGACAGCTGAAAATTTCACTTTGTGTAAATCAATTGATGCTATCACAGCAAATACTCATCATCATCATTCTCTTGCCCCTATAGTTTCCTTTCGGGTCGGTAGTTTTATTTAAGGTCGGAAATGTAATGAATATATTATTTATTTATTTATTTAATTGGCTCTGCTTTAGAGTTGGTATTTTCAAGATACAACTCCGCCTTTTTTCAGTCGTTATGTAAAATACATTTTTCTAACAATAATTACTAATAATTACGAGTGACAATTTGCATGAACTCAGAACTATGTGTGTCACATACTAATTTTAGTGCATGTGCTGAATACTGGGGTATATCGGTAATTCGAGTGTGAACAGACATGATGTCTAGTTTTTTTTATCTTTATTCTTTACGCTAGCTGTTGCTCGCAACTTCGTATGCGTAGAATCTAATACCAAAACTTAACAAATTATACAAAAGCGCCTCTGGAATCTATTAAAAAACCGCATCAAAATTTGTTTCATAATTTTGAAGATATAATCTCACATAAGGACATACTTACAAAAATAACGACTTGGTTTTATAATAAGTAAAAATATTTAATCAATTCTGAGATATCGTGTCACTTTATAGTCAGGGTTGTCTAAGAAAAGAAATTTAGAAATAATATACTTTATTTGTAAGAAATTTTAATTGTTTTTTTCTAATTGATTTATTAAAATTTAATAGTCATCGTACAAATATATATGGCTTAAATAATGTAGCATTGAAAGCATACTATAGTATTCCCGTTGTATATGTTGAAAACTACGCAAGGGATTTCGATGTAGTTTTTTTGCAATAAATAAAATGCTTCAAGAGGATGGTTTTGTTTTGGTATTTGTTAAGGTTTTTTATCTTCTAAATTACACGCGTACAAAGTTAGCTAGTGTCAGAGGCGTATTTAACCTAGGACCACAGGGGCCATGGCCTGGGGCGGCCAGCCTAAGAAGGGCGGCGAAACCCATCAAGTTGAAAATTTAGCTCTATTTCTATTAATTTATAGGGCGGCTAATTAAATGGCCCGGGGCGGTAATTTTCAAAATACGCCTCTGGCTAGTGTTGTTACTGTTGATTTTTTTATTCTATTGCGCTATCAGAGGAAGTGTTTTCGTTTGAGTTAGCAAAATATCTATTGCATGATATTATATTACTTTACGTGGAAAAAATAACACAAATTAAATGTGTTATTTGTACAACTGTTAACTAAGTGCATTAGCTTGTAATCATTCAATTTAATCAAATAGATAATACCTTAAAGATACCAATCGTTATATTTCTATAGAAAACTAGTTGTTGTCCGCGAAATTTAGAAAATTTTCCCTGTTTTTGCAACATTTTGCACTAATGTTTCGCTCCTTTTGCTCGCAGCGTGATGTTATATAGCCTAGAGTCATCCCCAATAAACGGACTATCCAACACAATAATAGTTTTTCAAAATCAAAATCAAAAATCATTTAATCATATCGGCACAATTTTTTTGGCCGAAAATAAAAAAAAGTGTGCTCTTGTAACATGTCCAAATTTTTTCCCGTACCACCCGTTCTGGACATTTATTTTAATCCGCTGAGAAGAACCGGCGTAGGAAAATCAGCAGAGATCTTCAATTCGAACCAGTAGTTCTTGAGATTAGCGCGTTCAAACAAACAAACTCTTCAGTTTTATAATATTCAGTACAAATAACAGTTACACAATACGACCTCAGACGATATAACATTCAAATTAATAAATTTTAGGTACATTAAAAATAATAATGTCAATGAATTCAAAAATAATTTCGTTACATGAATGAATAATGTTACAATTTTATAACTATGACTGTAGAATCATTATGCTAATATTTATTTATTTAGTAACTAATATGTTAAATTATAAATAAATAAATAAATAAAATAAATAAATATTCATGGACTTTCACACAACGTCCTCTGGTCCCAAGCTAAGCTTATATGCTTGTGTTATGGGTACCAGAATACGGATATAATACATAAAATACTTTTCTTTTGTAAATACATACTTATAATACATAGTAAACACCCAGACGCAATGAATAATGAAAGAAATTAAAATGAAAAATGAAAAGCAATGTAAAAAATAGCTTTAAAGGGCACCACAAACGGCATATTAATATATATCTTTATAGCGACTTTATAGCGAGAGACAAATGTATAAAGAAAAAAGATGAGGCGGGAAAGAGACATATAGGTATATATTAATATACCAAGATGTATCTGTCACCGACAGATATATCTGTCTATTTCTCGCTATATTATTATATTAATATGCCGTTTGTGACGCCCTTGATACATGGCCGTATCAATGACAGATAGAGATTCTTGAGTTTCTTTTAACTTCCTTAGTTAAGACAAAAAAGGAACTAAAATTTAAATAAAACTACTTTTTACGGATTTAGACGCGTATATTTGTTTTAAATTTTGACCCGACGTTTCGGAGACTTTGCAGTCACCATGGTCACGGGTGAGACTGCAGTCTCACCCGTGACCATGGTGACTACAAAGTCTAATATACGCGTCTAAATCCGCAAAAAGTAGTTTTATTTAAACAGATGAGTCGCGCAAGTGTTAGAAAATATTAGGAACTAAAGTTGTCAAAAACTTTTTTTGTACACAGTGCAGTAAACTTTTTGCAGTATTTTAGGGAGGTTTAAATAGAGTGAATGTTATGGGCATACGGCATAGTAGATCAAAAGTCCCCAAAGTGGAGAATTGAAGAATGGGCTGCAGTTAACTTATAGTCTGCTCAATTAGT
Organism: Orgyia antiqua; assembly: GCA_916999025.1. NCBI lineage: Eukaryota > Metazoa > Arthropoda > Insecta > Lepidoptera > Erebidae > Orgyia > Orgyia antiqua. The sequence goes on from OU779868.1 coordinate 7,744,568, forward strand.
TATCTGCAAAAAATACAGAAGCGGCATATGCCGTATAATTGACAAAATGACTCCGCAAACAACCGTGTGTTTGCAGAACTGAATGTTCTTTAATAATCTAATTATGCTGAATTAGGATTTAACTCGATTGTAAATTATGGATTATAAGGCAATTACGGAGACTGCAGGTTGTAGCGTATTACTGAAAGCCACGCTTTATACGCGTGACGACTCTGGACATAATTATACCAAAATCTAATATACGTCGTAGGAGACTTGATTAAAATAGTTTACTTATGGATTTTTAGTTTTAACTTAGCTTCCAAGATTTTGAAGTGGGTCCTAAAATGGTGTCAATGGTGAGTAATTCGTTTATTTGATGAGTTCGAATGGCGACCCGTTGAATATTCATAAAAGGATCCTTCCAAACCAGTTACACGTGTCGTAAGCCACGGATCTCGCTCATCGCAGTTAATAGAATTTTGTAGTTAACGAAGTTAGTTTGACAAGTATTACAAGGCCTTTAGATTGATGACTGCTCTGGCTATAATTACAGGTTATGTCTACGATGTTTCTCTGATATATTATATCTATGGTGATCCCATTGTAAAATAACGTTAGAGCCGTATTATCTCGTAGTAGTCTATACACAACGTCAGGCATAAGTGTACACAAGTCCTAAGTCAAAGACTATAGAGGGGCTATTTGCGACGATCTAAACAAATACCTAGCTTGAATTTAATTGTTATACATCTATACCTACTTAATATTATAAAGCTTAAGAGTTTGTTTGGTTAAACGTGTTTCTAAGTGCTTTAAATTGAAATTGTCTTTTGTGTTGGATAGTCCATATATCGAGGAAGACTATAAGCTATATAATGAGACTCAAGACCAATAGGAGAGAAGCATTGGCAAAAAAGTTGCAAATACGGGGAAATTTCTTCTATTCGTTGGCGTTCGTTTTAAATTTAAATGACTGGTTGCTTACTGAAAATTTCCAAAGTATTTTAAATACAATTCCAGATTAGGTTTTGAATTGCAATGTTATTACATATTTAGGGAAAGCGTACCGTATACAATATGGAGGCTCATTTAGTTAAATGGGCTCGGTGAGAACCAATTTTCCCGGCTTGAAAATATATACATCGTTTTAAAAATTAAAATCAATTTTATACGCTCACAAACCCTTGGCATTCGCAGATTAAATTAATAAAGTTTTGTTCATACTCTAGGTAGAGAAAAATAGGCACTATACTCGTAATACCACTTTATCTGCCCAGGCATATTATTGTATAAATTCGTAATTAAACCTAGGTTTGTTCACAAGTTTTCTGTATCTATCACAGTAACCTCTACCAACGTACCTAAGAGTAAGAACGCCTTAAAGATTTTTTGACATGAAGTAATGCAACGCTACTTTCAGACTTGACTTAATCCTAATTAAATTTTTAGTTAAAACAAAATTTCACAGCTAGAAATATGGTTAAGTAGTGAAATAGGCCTTAAATCATTCCTAAAAATCTTTCTCTGTTATGCCTGATACCGATTGCCCCCAGAGAAAACATATACAAGTTATAGTGATATATAAGTTTTGTGCCAGTTATAAATCGAAATGTATATTGTATTGTATTGTAAAGAACTCGTTGTAGAAATTACCAAGACAAAATGTCAAAATCATAAAACTACTATAACAGCAAAGCAATCAAAATAACATAACTCATTAACGACTGTACTCATAGTAATAAAATATTGACTGACATAAATCATCCCGATCCTGTTATGCTTTTAGCGAGTTTTTGTAGACCAAACAAAGCAACATCACGACATGATGATTTGGCGGACATTAGCCGTCATTCATACGAGAACGTTAGAAAAACGTTGCGTTAAAATCACAGCGATAGCGTTTTTTAAATCTGTTACCATATTTACGCTTGAAAATACACTCTTATTTTGTCTCTTATAGTCTATTTCTTTTAAATCATAGGGCATATATGTATAAGGCATAAAGCCATAAGACATAATCACTAAAAATTGAGCAATAAGGAATGAAATAGGCAATGGAGTAACAATAATAAATATTGCTAAAATATTTTAAATATTAGAAAAAAACATCCAGACGAATTGATAAATCTCTAAAGTCTATTAAAGTCGATAGGATAGCCTTCCTGTAATAAGCTGACGTAAAAATTTAACAATTGAAAATACATATTCGTTCTATTTTAAAGGGCCTCAAATAGCAGGTTAAAAAACGCTCGTTCGAATGAAGGCTAACAGGCCGTATAGTCTAACAAAGATATCGCAACGTCATAGTTGGTAATGTAGAAACAAATTTGGTGAGTTCAATATAAGAGTTGTAGGAATGTTTGCTTTGTTCTTCGTCCTTCACTAGTACAGTGAATAATGACTATTTGAGCGAAATAGTTATTTGAAGTTGATTGATGCCGACAAACTGATAGGATGAAATTGACGAGCAATATGCTTACGAAGCGTTCTATTAGAATAAGAAACAACATTACAACCACTCCCTACAGCTCATGATGCTGGCCACATGTAAAAATACATCGTACACACGGCGTAATTGCTGTGTGTAAAGTAAGGTAGTTGTTCAACGGCAGAACTAAAAAATCTGCATTGTATATAAATTTCGCGTATAGCCAGCATTACTTCCAATTAGGTTTCTAGTCCAGTCAAATTACGGCTGAGAATGGAAAAAATAATCACTAAAATACCTAGTTTGGGAATTATGAAGGATCGATCGGGGGGTGTATTCTGAGCTTATATTCCAATTTGAGGGAATCTAGGGAGGTCAGCTCAAGGTCATTTCGATGAAAACGCGTTTAATTCGATATCTCGAGAACGGTTAGTGTTAGGCAAAAAATTGTAGAGACCTTTTCTCTTTTAAATTAAATTTACTAACTTTTTTATCCGAAACTTTTTTTTTATCATCAATATTTTTCAATTTATTGCTTCTGATAGGCAAAAATTTTACTTTTTTTCCTCCCTTTTTTTTATTTTTCGCCATTTTCTCCCCTACCGTTAAATTTTATTAAATTTTACCCAAATATGAAAGTGTTGCTCTTTTAATTATGAACAACTTTATATGTAAACTTTTTTCTGTAATGCCAATACCTTCGGAGTTATATATTACTTTACCGAGCGAAATCCGTGCCACTGTCGCAATATCATCGACATCAGTGGGTATTTAGTATTTGAAAGAAATATTAAAGTATTCCATGATCATTTATTAGCCAACTTACCTGTATCAAAAGGTGAATCGATTAAACTATTAAAAAATTGAACTTCATTTAAATATTAAATATTGTAATAATTGAAATATCATTTAATTAAATAAAATAACAATTTGATTAGCCTCGTTGTTGAGTGGTTTATGTAACGGACTGCTGATCAAGAGGTTGCGGGTTCGATTCCCGCTCGGGACAATCATTTGTGTGATTTTTCTAATTGTCATACAAATGTTTGTACTGCGTCTGGGTGTTTCTATATATTATAAGTATGTATTTACAAAAGAAAAATAGTATATGCATTCTATCCGTATTCTGGTACCCATAACACAAGCATATAAGCTTAGCTTGGGACCAGAGGACGTTGTGTGTAATGTCCGTGAATATTTATTATATGTATTATTTATTTATTTAAATATTGTACTTTTTCAATTTGGGTATTTTTTATTCCATTCAATGGGATAATAATGTGAATAAGGATTAGAAAAAGAAGTAAACGAATAATTGAAACTGTTTCACACATTTATTGATAAAAAAATAGGTTATAAAATTGGTAAAATTAAGTACGCCAGGTCGATGGAAGTGAATCGTCAATATTAAAGGCCCACACTAATGCACGCGACAGTGTGTCTGTAAATACGCGTCGCGACAGTGGCACGGATTTCGCTCGGTAAAGTAATATATAACTCCGAAGGTATTGGCATTACAGAAAAAAGTTTACATATAAAGTTGTTCATAATTAAAAGAGCAACACTTTCATATTCGGGTAAAATTTAATAAAATTGAACGGTTGGGGAGAAATGGCGAAAAATAAAAAAAGGGAGGAAAAAAAGTAAAATTTTTGCCTTTCGGAAGCAATAAATTGAAAAATATTGATGATAAAAAAAAGTTTCGGATAAAATAGTTAGTAAATTTAATTTAGAAGAGAAAAGGTCTCTACAATTTTTTGCCTAACACTAACCGTTCTCGAGATATCGAATCAAACGCATTTTCATCGAAATGACCTTGAGCTGACCTCCCTAGATTCCCTCAAATTGGAATATAAGCTCAGAATACACCCCCCGATCGATCCTTCATAATTCCCAAACTAGGTATTTTAGTGATTATTTCTTTCGGTAATTTGACTGGACTATTCCCTTTATATTAAAATTACAATTTTGATAACATTCAATATTTTCAAATTTCATTAATGGTTTTGTTTCAAAGTCATATCAAACAGTTTATCGATTTACATGTGTGGTGGAGGTAGCGGTTTCAATAATCAGATTAACACCTAAACATTTCATACTAACATATCATCATTTCCTAAAAAACGCAATGTTTCTGGACAGGGAAACAATTTTCTTTCGCATAAATTGTATTCGTCTATTTAAACACAACGAATATAATTTATGCCAAAGAAAATCTTTTCATGTATTACCAATGAGAAGAGATTTATGAATAATTTCCGTTATCTGGTTTTCGTCATACGATTTATAAATGAGTAAGCAGTGAAATTATAGTTAAAAAACTACTAACGAAATAATATCCACGGAGAGATTATTTCTATAAATCTAATAAAAGTATGGTGTATATAAGCAATGGTATATGTATATAAGTAAAAGTAGCTAATAATATCATTGTTAAAGGCCCCAAGCCTTTAGGGGCGCGCGCCAAGAAATTTCAGTACTCCTCGCCGCGACTTTATATTATACAAGGCCAAGAGTTGATAAAGCAATCTAAGGATCTTTTCATAAAGTTTGCTATAAACATTCAATTCTCTCTCCCTCTCTCTCTCCTGCCTATTAACGTCCCACTGTTGGACACGAGCCTCCTCCACTTTGGGAGGGATTATGGTCTACTGTGCCGCGCTGTGCGTGTTGGGACAGGGTTTATTTTCGAGTTCTCTGTCTCTCACAGAGTATGTTATCTGTGTGCAACATCCCTTAGCTGACTTTTACAGCACTCTTTGGAGGAGATGGGATGGTGATACTTTAAATAAAACTACTTTTTACGGACTTAGACGCGTATATTTGTTTTAAATTTTGGCCCGACGTTTCGGAGACTTTGCAGTCACCATGGTCACGGGTGAGACTGAGCTGTAATGTGTCTTGTACGATCAGTTATTACAGGGTTTACCCACATTCGTTTACATATTTACATAAAATAATAAAACTAAATAATTAAAATAAATACTAATTTTCTATAAAATCAAATAAAATTAACAAATTCTTTTTAATATAAACTAATTTAAATCTTAAACCAATAATTCTTCTTTTTAAAAATTCTTGTTATTATGTAAATAATATTGTATTTAAGTATATAAACTTAGTTTTGCTTGCTATATTGTATACTACCTCTATAATAATAATTAAAACTTTAGTCTATGATAAAATTATGTATGTTTCACCTTATATAATTTAAAAATTTCTTTATATTGTTACAATTTGTTAATGTATTTTAGAAACCAAAATAATGTTATTGATTTTATGTAGTCTGAGCACAATGTAATATGATATAGTTTATGGTAAAAGTCTATCTTTGTGGTCAATGTAAAATTAAAATCGAATGTGGGTAAACCCTGTAATAACTGATCGTACAAGACACATTACAGCTCAGTCTCACCCGTGACCATGGTGACTGCAAAGTCTCCGAAACGTCGGGCCAAAATTTAAAACAAATATACGCGTCTAAATCCGTAAAAAGTAGTTTTATTTAAACAGATGAGTCGCGCAAGTGTTAGAAAATATTATGGTGATACTTGTCTTGTATTCTTAATCCGTCGACACACGGAGAATAGTATTGGTCATCGGTACTTAATTAAGTGTGCAAAATTTCAGATCAATCCGCTTAATACAACTGGGTGAAAAACACTTTCAAAGATTCCGTTATTTATATTAAGAACTCGTAATTAAAACGTGTTAATTATGAATGAATTTATGTATACGCTTAAAAGGTAACTAGTTTGTTGTGAAGTTAACAGGTATAACAACAATTTACAGGAACTTAGAACGATATTATTTTGTTTTAGTGCTATCATAACATTGGCATAGGACTTTGGCAATGATTTCGGCAATTGTGTGTGGGAAGAGTGAAAGTCAAACAGACGAGAATATAAAATTGTTAAACATAATGATTGCTCGATGTGTTTGTATGTATATAGGAACTTGGATAGATTAGTGATTATTATAAAAATAACATATAAAAAGTCATGTGTGCCAACACTCCTGGCCAGAGCGATAGAATAGACCATAATCCCTCCCAAATTGGAGGCGCTAGTGCCCAACAGTGGGCCGTTAACGGGCTGGAGAAATAAAGTAACTGAATAAGGGGGTTTCCGACTATATACTAATTGTTGGCAGTACAACATTTACCAGGGTATCAGCTAGTAAAATATACTTTGCCGTCATCATCATTATCATACCGTAACGCCTTATCCCATAGAGGTTGGCAGAGACTATAGAACGCCATCTGCTACGATCTTCACACTTCCTTGGCTTCATTTACACTCTTGCAGACTTATTGAATTTTTGGCCTAAGAGCCCACGACGGCCAGACATACCTCATTTTATAAAGTTTCAAATTATAATTTATTAAAGTTTAGGGGTGTCAGGCAGAGAGTGGCAACCGTCATAAGTGGCATTGGATGACGAGATTTCTAAAGTTATCCCGAAGAAAATATAAAAAAATTTAGCTTTATACTATGAGGAATTTGAAGCACTTTTACTACCTGTTATCTGCCAAAGTAACCACAACACAAACTCTATATTCGCTGGTCGTTCTTACCTATATAGGAGACATGTACAGAGATTTGAACCTTAATAAAATGAGGTATGTCTGGCTGTCGTGGGCTCTTGCTCTATTCAAATTGACGTTTCATATTCAAATAAAGTTGGTACCAATTCTACATGAACAACTAAACTTAACAACAAATAGAAAATTGATAGTGTCAATAACACAATTTGGCTAAATTAACTGATCTTTGTTATTGTAATATATTGTAGACTAACAATTTCAATGTCTAATCTAATATATAAAATTCACGTGTCACAGTGTTAGTTACCGTACTCCTCCGAAACGGCTTGACCGATTCTTCTCAAATTTTGCATACATATTCAGTAGGTCTGAGAATCGGCCAACATCTATTTTTCAAACTTTTTTTTTTTTAGTATGGCAAAACAACGTTTGCCGGGTCAGCTAGTCTAATATATAAAATTCACGTGTCACAGTGTTAGTTACCGTACTCCTCCGAAACGGCTTGACCGATTATTCTCAAATTTTACATACATATTCAGTAGGTCTGAGAATCGGCCAACATCTATTTTTCAAACTTTTTTTTTTACTATGGCAAAACAACGTTTGCCGGGGGTCAGCTAGTTATTATATAAATATGTACGAAATAGCCAACAATCAAAATACACAATCGTTGTTTTCATTTTAGTTTAGAGAAGTTAAATTTCTGATGCATCAGAATTATCCTCATTGTCTAGGAAAACTACATGTTAATGCTTTCCGTAATATCTATAGCAATAGCTATGGCGTAGATATGTCTAGAAATAAGTACTGTCATTCACATAACATCATTTTTAGAATAAACATAAATCGTTTTTAGGGTTCCGTACCCAAAGGGTAAAAACGGGACCCTATTACTGAGACTTCGCTGTCCGTCCGTCCGTCCGTCCGTCCGTCCGTCTGTCACCAGGCTGTATCTCAAGAACGGTGATAGCTAGACAGTTGAAATTTTCACAGATGATGTATTTCTATTGCCGCTATAACAACAAATACTAAAAATAAAATAAAATAAATATTTAAAGGGGGGCTCCCATACAACAAACATGATTTTTTTACCGTTTCTTGCTCGATACTAATAACGTTGCCTTATGTTGCATAGATGATGGTACGGAACCCTTCATGCGCGAGTCCGACTCGCACTTGACCAATTTTTTATTCTTAAAACATCACTGTTATTTATTTACAGACTAAGTTTACACAAGGAAAACCGCAGTACTAACAATGTTATAAATTGTAATACAATATTACATCATAACACTTTTACTTATATTGTGTATGTGATTAACTAGCATAGTTCTTATCATTATAATCATTAACGGAAGGAGATTGTTTTTGTTTGCAAGTCATATCTCTACATAGTATTAAAACAAAGACGTTATTTTTATACGTATGTTATTTTTCTATGTGAGCTTATATTTTTAAAACTACGGAACAAATTTTGATGTGGTTTTTAGAGTTTCGTAGAAAATGAATCCGTTATTATATTTATAAATGTATAATTATTTTGACTATATTTACGCTACATTATAGATGAAGAGTATATCTATGCTATCACTTTCTTTTTTGGTAAAATCTTATCAAATATATGTGATAGACGCTGCAAGTTTATCTAAAGAAAACCGAAAATAACGGGATTTTCAAATGGTAATATGTATTTCTTTTAGTTATTATGTTTTGAAAGAAATAATGTGATAAAAGCATAGATATACTCTTCATCTATAATATAGCGTAAAAACAGTGAATAACGGTTTAACTTTCGCGAAGAAAAAAGCGGACTACGATGCTCATATTTATTATTGGTATCGCCTTCCAGTGTTGCCAACTGTTTGAAAACTTTCCCCCTAAAGCAATTTCAAAAACCACTAAAAACCACTAAATTCAAAACAAAACGACGGATCAAAGTTAAGAAAATTTAAAAATTTCACCCCCTAAAAATATCCCTGTATAGATTTTTTCCCCCTAAATTTGGGGGAGAAACCCCGGAGTTGGCATCACTGTCGCCTTCCTAAGTGTTAATGCGTGGTACCAAAACGTAACGCGATTCAGGCAGGCAGTACAACGCCGTCTATCGAGCCGTGAATTTCTAGCAACTTATAATTTAATTTATGAATTTTTGCAATTGACTTGCTATGCTTTTACTAAATAAACTAAATTATAGTGGAAAAAATGATAACCATGAGCGGGACTTGAACCCACGACCTCGGAATACCGTAAGTGATCGATTGATCGAGTTGGTGCAAACCGCTCAATAGATGGCGTTGTACACAAAACATCGCACGATGTTAAACTCAGATTGAGAAGGTTGTAGTGGAAGATTTGGTAAACATATGCGGGAACCATGATAGCTCAGATGGGAGAGCAACGGAACGGTATTCCGAGGTCGTGGGTTCAAGTCCCGCTCATGGTTATCATTTTTTCCACTATAATTTAGTTTATTTAACTTATAATTTGCTAAGGTTTGATTTATAAATTTCACTCGCATGAAGTTGTGAGCAATAGTTATTTTTATAGATAGAGTGGTTCAAGAGGATGATTGCTTTTTGTATAATTTCTTTAATTTTAAAATACCACGCGTACGAAGTTACGGGAATAGCTAGTTATAATTAAAGTGCTTAATATGATTAGATATTATATATCCTGTGACGTCACCCCCTTAGTACATACCCTAATTAATAACGGTGGCCTGAATAGCTTTTATGTACGATAACATTATGTTTTTATTTAGCTAAGTATGAAGTATCTAATATAGGCAATTTATACTTGAACATAATGTTTTTGAAAACAAAAAAAAAATTTTAATGATGGACACCGAAATGTTGCTTCGAGGATTTTATATTTCATACGTAACACTAAACAGACACAAAAATAAAATAAAATACACTGAAAACATTAGGGAGTGTTACAATGGCAACACAAATACAAAATAAAAATTATGCGGTAATTAAATTAAAAGGTTTTTTACAAACCCTAAACTAAAAGAGAAACGTTCGCTTATTACTAAGTTAATATATTTACGTACTAACAGTTCCATATATACGGCTTATCCTGTCCCTTATCCCATTATTTGGGGACCCTTTACCTCTCAAACGATGATAGAGCAACAAATAGTAAATATTTTCTAACACTTGCGCGATTAATTTGTTTAAATAAAACTACTTTTTACGGATTTAGACGTGTATATGCGCGTCTAAATCCGTAAAAAGTAAAATCATAAGTATCCTGCTCTCATCCTATTGTTTAAGGTCCCTTTACTTGGTGTTATTAGGAGTTGGTATGACGAATATATTCTAATAATAACGGCAAGGAAACCTTTTTGTGTGTGTGTGGAACTTGACCAGTTATTCATTCAGCTACATCGGCAATTTTGAAAGAACTGATCAACTTAACAGAACTGAATATTAGGACCATTATTACGTAGTTAAATATTATAAGGTTGTGTACTGGAACGGAATCTTTGATAAGCTGAGCCAGTTCACACTTGACTGGTTTTTATGTACCTATATCGTGCCCTGATTTTATGTATGTCACTAATAAACAAATGTTGCGTTTACAGTGTATGTATGTTTGCACGCATTCATTTATATAATTTTATCACTGAAACCCAAAGGAAAGTATTTTGTTTTTACGACTAAATATGGAAATAAATGAAATACATACATTATAATATACGATCACATAAATTATGGAAATATTTCGCTAAAATTCCACATTTTACAGCTCTATTTTATTCTTTTTCAAAACGCTTTTATTAGATCTATATGATTCTATTTATGTATTATTCGATGTATCCATGTAACGGAATCTTCGAAAGTGAAACATTCACTTGCAATAGTCAGTTATAGAATATTAAAGACCGAAAACAATGCAATCGTTTCAAATAATACCAAGAGTATTTAATTTTTAAATGAACAGAGAACAGCCTTAAATCATTTTTACTAAAAGTTAACTAGTCTCAGCAACATCAAAGGAGTTTATGAACATTTCCTCCAAAAATCATAAGAAAACAACATTTTTATTGCACGGATAAGAAATATACCAAAAAATAAACTTATTTTTCTCGTGTTACATAGTTTATCATCGTAGTTTATGGTAATATAGTACAGAATCGTTAATGTGTAGCTTCCGCTATGAATATAGCGCCCTACATTTTAACCTAGCTCGATCGATAGATAGCTGACGATAGTGACAATATGTACTGTAAAATTGGCGATAGTAAAGGGTACAGTTTGACGGGGCTCGTGGTCCAGTGTTTCAAGTAACGGACTGCCGATCAGGAGTTCGAGGATTCGATTCCCACACGGGACATTTATTTGTGTGATATTTATAAATGTCATATCAATGTTTGTTCCGCGTCTGGGTATTTACTATGTATTATATGTATCTATTTAGAAAAGAAAAGTAGTATATGTATTCTATCCGTATTCTGGTACCCATAACACAAGCATAATAAGCTTAGCTTGGGACCAAAAGACGTTGTTTAAATGTCTATGAATGAATGAATACAGCAGTGGTATTCAGTAAGAAAAAGTGAAGTGAATTTTCGGTGAATCTTGATCACGTGACAGCGCTCCTCCAATAAAAATAGAGGAGCGCTGTCACGTGATCAAGATTCACCGAAAACTCCCTTCACTTTTTCTTACTGAATACCACTACAGTACAATGTTGGAAGTAGTCAAAAATAGGTGGTTATACCTACACAGAACCTAACGTCTTCTAACAGTAGTAACTCAGTCTGATGTACTGTCGTGTGATTCAAGCTTGGCCAATGACATAATAAATACATCAAGCCTTTTCCCTTGTGAGTTCAGATAGAAACTGTGAGGGTAAAGGGAAATATTGATTTTGAAGAATATTGCAATGTCATTTTAATAATGTATTACAAAATGTTATTTGCTACATTTTAACTCAACCGTCTCCAATTTCTTGTTAATAAATAAAAAGACTACTACCCGACTAACACCCGTATTCACAAACAATATTTACTTATGTAAGTACATATGTGTTGATGCACTGTGCAAACAAACGCATAGTGCGCTTCACCACTTAAGTATTGTTTGTGAAATGATTTTACTACCCCTGTGCGTCCATGCCTACTATAAGACCTCACAGTAACGTTTGTGAATACGGCTGTAAGTGTTTTAGATTTCTGTCCTCCGTAGGTGACTGAATTCCTAGACACTACTCTGCAATCACTTTAATCAATTGTGTATATTTTTTACAGGAATATCACAAAGAGGAGTTAGATAGCAAATGAAGTTAGCAAGAAAACTAATAAAATCATCAAGATGGTAGTCGGACGAAGAAACCTGAGTATGATGCGGCTGGGTAGATGCGTCGCATTCCTGGCCGCGGCTGCCTTTCTACTACCTTTCACTATCCTACTAATGGTGGCAGACCAACAGTACAACCTTACCTACAGTTCTAAAAGAGTATTCTATCAAGAGGTAAGTTTTTTATATCTATACAGATTACTGCAGGTTCGGCGATGCGCACCTAATACCTCTGTTGTCGCAGACTGAGGCTTCAACGGACCGCTTACCATCAGGCGGGCTGTATACTTACTCGCCACTATGATGGCAAAAAAAAGAAAAAAAAAACTTATACGAAGAAGATGAAGATATTTTCTTTTCTTTCAATAATTGAAGAGCTTTGGTAATATTGAAGCAGTGTAAACGAAAATAATGAGCACAAAATTCAAGTATAGACTTATGGTCTTATTCATAATGACTTGTCGGAGCTTAAAAAGTTCGCTAAAATTTATTCGCGAAAATTGTCAAGACTTGTTATTCATAATAGTCTTTTTACGATAAAACGTTTATTATCTCTCCGATAAAATCACCGTTTAAACCTCCGATAAGTCATTATGAATAAGACCATTATTGTTTATATTTTAAATTTAAAATATTGTTTATATTTAAAAGATTTATGGGCTTATTCATAATGACTTATCGGAGGCTTAAACGGAGATTTTATCGGAGAGATAATAAAAGTTTTAGCGTAAAAAGACTATTATGAATAACAAGTCTTGACAATTTTCGCGAATCAATTTTAGCGAACTTTTAATCCCCCGATAAGTCATTATGAATAAGACCATTAATGTCTGGTATTGAAAACAAGTTTCAGATGATTTGTATTAAGTAAAAATTATATAAAACTCGCGAGTGTCACATACCTTTAAAATTTAAACTTTTAAGGCAGTCTTAAGACAACGGTTTTTGCCAAAACTAATAACAGGTTTATACACACAATCAACCTACAAATCTGCATCATAATGATGTATGTCTAAATGCATCGTATTAATCGATATTCGTCAAGAGAAACCTGAATAAAACACGCAACAGAAAGTTGCGAACAAAAGTGAATCCAGGCATTCAGGTCAAATTTCTTTTTTTACAGAGCGACTTCTATAAAATTAATGGAACATATTACCCGCCCGCATTCACGATAACAACACCTACTATGTTAAGGACACAGGTAACAGAATTGTCGAGTTACACTGAGCCCAGCTAATGGTTAGATATAACAGGACAACGTTACATGGTTATAGATATTTGTAAAGGATATTTTCGTGATATTGTTACATTTTAACTCATTTCATAGAGTCGGAAGGTATAGGAAGTTAGACCGTTTAGCTCAGTCGATAGATCGAGTGTAGAAGATCCGCTTGCCGTGATCAGTTTTTCCACAATAACTTGATTTATTAATTTTAAATCATGTACTTGCAACAGCTTCTGTAGCATATATACTTATATACCTTTGTCACCTTTGCTTCAATAAAAAATCATCGACATAAATAATTATCTTTAAATACAATTACAGAACGTCTGCGGTCTGACATTCCGCGGATTGGTTTATATATGAAAGGCATCCGAGGGCCACTGGGTTCATTAGAAGAATACTATGAAAACCCTCTCTCTGAAGGACTCTGTTGTAGTCAGGGGTGTTAATTAAAAAATATGCGATATTGAACTAAAATTTAAACATAAATAACAGATAACATGTCTGGGAAAAACCTGTTTTTCTCACAATTGTCTGAGATTTCGGCAGTGTTAGTCCGGCATAGTCAAATTGGGTGATAGCAGTTATAGTCCAAAATAACCCTTACGTTAGATCAATATAACGATTTTATCCTTTACAAATACTACAACCTGTTATATCGAAGCTTTAACACTGCACTTCACGCTTACTAAGATATTATACAAACTTAACAAAGGTCCAAGGACGGCTAATGCACGACAAAACAAACTATTAACTCTGCCCACCACGGGGGAGACACTGAGCACTTGTAGATTTGATTACTAACAGCCATAACGTATGGACTGGTTTATCTTAAGGCTTACTGTACATAAATAATAAATTACCACTTCTTCTTCTCCAGCCCACTTACGTCCCACTGTTGGGCACGGGCCTCCTCCACGTTGAGAGGGATTATTGTCTACTGTGCCGCGCTGACCAGGCGTGTTGGCACAGGGTTTATTTTCGAGTTTTCCGTCTCTCACAGAAGATGTTATCTGTGTGCAATATCCCTTAGCTGACTTTTACAGCACCCTTGGGAGGAGATGGGGTGGTGACACTTGTATTCTTAACCCGTCACCATACGGAGAATTTCCACTACTATATAGGTATTTAATTATACTAAAAAACTCGATTTGAATGGAAATGTAACCTTAACGACGTTATTTGAAAACCGCAAACGTATCTTCTTTGGAGTATTCGGTATACTGTAATTGTACAGTTTTCTTAAAATTACTAACATTACTATACAATATTGCTAGTGAATAAGAAAATGAGTAACCAACTAAACGAAAATATGTTTTCTGTATTTAGAGGTAAAAATATTTGTGTGCATGTATTTCTGTATTATTTATTTATATTGGTTTATCTTTGTAAAGGGTGCTTTTAAGCTGTCACGTTTCTAACAACCTTTCGCATTAAATTTACTTAGCTATCTTTTAATTTTGGAAATGGTTGTTGACCGTTGAATGTTTACTGAAATTCTGTAAGAGGATGTAGTGACTAAGATGGAGAAAAGTATGCTTAGGTGGTTTGGCCATGTGGAGAGGACGGATGATAGACGATTAACGAAAGGCATATACACACATTAAGGTAAGTGGGAACGCTGCGAGATGACGCCTGAGAAAAATATACTCCGATGTCATCGCCCGTATACTTCAAAAGGGTCGTCTGCGTAGCACTTATAACCGTCGGACATGTATAATCAGATGTATGAGTGTGGACGAAGCCGAGGAAGTGTGTTTGGATCCTAGCGGATGGCGATCTATAGTCTCTGCCTACCCCTATGGGAAAAAGCCGTGATGTTAAAATGATGATGATGAATTTCTGTTGCACAAATCTTATCAGGTCAATTCTTAAGCACAATACACATAATTAAAGTCCATAGACAAAAGCGTGCGGCGACTGATTAAATAGACAAGTTTCGTCACACCATTTCTTCCCCGGGGTACTGGAAGAGCCAACTAAAGGATAATAAGTATACAAAAGTATAAAGTACCTTCTTAAATATTTGTTTGATTATAAATTATTCAAAACACATAGTAAACACTGATAGGACATACAAATATCTATGTTCATCTATACTGAATATCATAAAGCTGAAAATTTGTTTGTTTATTTGAACGCGCTAATCTACGGAACTGCTGGTCCTATTTGAAAAGTTATTTCAGTGTTGGATAGTACATTTATCGAGGAAGGCTATAGACTATATAACATCACGCTGCAGCCTTTTACGCATTTAAATGTAGCATATGATCTACCATATTACCTAGACATCTAATTTGTTCATTTGCATTAAAGAGTCCTTATAATTTAGCCGCACAATAATACTAATTAGAATTTGTTTAGCCATGTAATTAGTGTTAAAAAAACAGTTGTTGGTCACGTGTAGCTAATCTCTTAGATGTTAAATAAATTATTTAAATATGTTAATTGTTCTTTTAACTAGTCGGTCATTCGCGCAACAACTGATTTAAACTAAGTTTTTAAATTGCTTTGCCTATTATGTTTTTTCTATGGTGAATTATTTTAAATGAACCGTGTAACTACATTATGCATACATATTATTATATTGGTAGTATAAAAAAAACAGTAACAAAAAAATTCTTAACAAGATTAAGCGCGAATAAATTACAGACATAATGATAAAGCGATAAGTTAAATCTGCATTTTGTGCTAGAATTCACGGCTATAAGGGCACCACAAACGGCATATTACGATATATTAATATAGCGCGAAAGAGACAGATGTATATAGAAAAAAGATTAGGTGAAAAAAGACAGATCTGTAGGTGACCTCATAAGTATAAACACATCTTGGTATTAATATATATTAATATACCCTTTGTGACGCCTTTAAAAGTAATAATAGTACTACTGCCACTTACACTTACGCTCAAAAACATTGCTGAAACATTATAAATATAAAAAGTAGATTACTATGTTATATAATATTTTCTAACACTTGCGCGACTCATTTGCTTAAATAAAACTACTTTTTACGGATTTAGACGCGTATATTTGTTTTAAATTTTAGCCCGACGTTTCGGAGACTTTGCAGTCACCATGTGTCACCCGTCTCACCCGTGACCATGGTGACTGCATTCGTATTTTCTCTTAAAACGCTACGGATTTTGATGCAGTTTTTTTTAAAAGATAGAGTTGTTCAAGAAGAAGATAATTTGTTAAGGTATGTTAGGAATGTTTAGTGAACTGTAATAAAGAGTTTAAATAACAGTGAGCCATGAGTGTAAGCTTAAATTCGCACGGTAAAGTTTATATTTGCAAGTTCACAGTTTAAAACAAAAGCTCAAATACATAACATTATGTATGTTAAATAACAGTTAATATTATGCATTAATTGTATTCATACAGCATACAAAACAGACAAGCATAACGGATGTCACATAAAAACTAAATATTTGTATTCAGAAGCCATTCTTAGGTCGAGCCGCGCCATAACGGTTCATTAGTTTGAACTACAGCGTGAAAACAATATAACAATAGTTAGCGACAAATAATGTCATTGCTCTATTTTAATATTCATGATTTCGTTCCAGGTTTAACAGAAGCCGCTAAAAATCCATATTTTTAATAGTTCAAAAACTAAAGAACACGCTTAAAAATCCTGAATATTTTTTTTACTTTGTTGTGTTGTCATCGGTCCATAACATGTATGGTATGCAAAATTTAAGATTAATCAAGTGCGTGAAATTCGCCTTCAAAAATTCCGTTACATTGATTAATAGATACGTACCGAGCTAAGAAAAGCGTGTTAATAGGACAAATAAGAAATGTGTGACTGTGTAAATAAGAAAGGATTATTGAAAATATGATCTTTTATGGGAAATATAGAACTTTTGAAATTCTGTATTTTTTAAATTCTATATGTTAGGTGCCATAATATAGAATTTTAAAAAACACTGATATGAAACGAGACGTTGAAAATTCGTATGAAAATTCCTCTACCGTTTGAGGCTTAAAAATTGTATTTCTCGTATAAAACAGATTGCAAATATTAAAATACACTTAAAGATTGGAACGGAAATATTTGCCAAATTTAATCCATGGGTATGAAAAGATTTGTTTTTGTAATTGAATTTGAAACATTTTTAATTTACTTGGGTTAAATCCACTTAGATTGGAAATGTTTATTTAATTTAGGAGAGTTTTAACCTACTGATAGAAACGTGAAGTTACTATTTTTCTTTATCTGACAGACAAGTTACTAAAGTAAGTAAAGTAAAGTAAGTACTTTTTAGTATCGTAACTTACTTCCTGTTTCTTTCTTCCTGTTTTAAATATTTTCACGCAACTCCGTGCGTGTGGAATTTAGAGACCAAACTGCAATAAACCTTCCTATTGAACCACTACATCTATAAAAAAAACACATTAAGATCAGTTGCGTAGAGTTAACCTCACATAGAAACTAACAGAAAACACGACTATTACTGGATTTTGAATTCATAACTTTAGTTTTGAATTCAAACTAAAATTCAAACTAAAAATGAATCACTCTTATTCCTGTTTAAAATAATTTTACTAGATTCATTTCTGCAATTTTTTGTAAACTTACTTTGTCTACTACTGTCTCAAATACGTACTTGCGCGACTCATTTGTCTAAAACAACCTCACTTTTACGGATTTAGACGCGTATATTTGTTTTAAATTTTAGCTTGACATTCCGATTGTAGAGGACACTTTACAGCTCAGTCCCACCCGTGACCATGGTGGCTGTAAAGCCTCCTAAACGTCGAACTAAAGTTTAAAACAAATATTCGCGTCTAAATCCGTAGAAAAGTGGTTCAATTCAAACCTAGTAGTTTTATTTATCCAAAGTGATTCTGACAAGATATTTTGTTTGACGACATACTAAGTACTTTTAAGAAAATAAGAATTTTATTTTACATTATTCTATTACAATATCAAAAAAATTCTTTATAATATAAAAGTTCATTGTTTACCTTTACTTTGTAACAAATTTTTCGTTATATTTAACAATTCATCAGAAGTTGTGCAAATAGAAAAGAATGGATAAAATTCTGTTCAGTTTATGTAAAAAACTTAACAATGGAAGACAATGGAAAAATATTTTGCCGGCAGCGAACAGTAGAAAACAATTGGAGTGATTTTTTTATACTTTTTACCTAATTAGGTATTTTAAAAACATTTGTTACCCCTTTCGTTAGAGAAACAAAACTTTCTGTTAATTAAATCTATCCATCCTTCATCCTTTCTCCATCCACTGCTGGACATAAGCCTCCCCCATAGAACGCCACAACACGCGGTCCAGCGCAATCTGCATCCAACGACTCCCGGCACATTTCACTTGATTTGACGATTTCGTCAGTTCACCCTGTCAGGGGCTGCCCAACACTGCGTTGTTCGGTACTTGGTCGCGAATCAAGGACCTTCCTTCGCTAAGTTAAGTGTTTCATAAATATTTTTGCATTAATTTTATACTGCGAGTTGTGTTTTATAATTTAGGTAATTCTAAAAAATCCAGATTGACAATTTTTTGTTGAAGCAAGGCGTCGATACTGTAGTTGGGCTGAAGCTAGATATAACATAACCTGAATCATACTAAACGGAAATACTTTAGTACAGCTCTTTGTTTAGTATTATGTATGACTATAACAAAAACTGAGACAGAAAAAAGAAATATGGCTAAAAATAATGTAGACAAAAGCAATAGCTATATAACTTTACATAAATATTTAAAAAGAATACAACTAAATGCGCGACAGTACCAACTAAAATAGTATATTTTTATATTTTTAGTATTTTCCGCATATTTTTTCCAGATAATTAAATGTACCTTTTTGTCTCCATATTTGCACTGATCGTTAAATAAATAGGTATATCTAATAAGAATGGAATACTTACTATTTCAGCAATATGTAGGTATATTACATACTAGCTGTTGCCCGCGACTCCGAACGCGTAGAATTTAGAAATTTTTCCCCATTTTTGCAACAATTTTCGCTAATGCTTCGGTCCTATTGGTGAAGCCTTCCTCGATAAATGTATGATCGAACACGGAAATAATTTTTTAAATCGGACTTGTGGATCTTGAGATAAGCGCGTTCAAACTAATAAACTCTTCAGCTTTAGTTAGTATAGACAGGATCTGATACAACTGTAAATTTATAATTATTACCCAATATTCTTGCGTGATAGAGCAAAGAGGACACACAGCACAACCCAAAAATCAATTAGTGTCACATACTCGACGAACCAAGCAATTTTAAACCAATTTTGGTATAAAGAAAATAGAGCAATCACAGAAAGAATCAGAACACATCATATACAACCGTTATCATTGACGGCTATTATTTCAATTCAAAGATAATTGAATTACTAAGCATAACGTGTACGGTTTCACTTACTAAAGCAATAATACTATAGATAAAATAAATTCTACAACATGCAGAAACGTGACTCCCGACGTTCTTACAATTTTTTCGCAGCTCAAAATGATTATTGAGATATTGTTATGATTCACGCTTTTATCTGTCAATTTCTTGGAATTTAGGGTAAAAAACATTGGTGGGCTAGTTCAATTAATGTCTTGGCTTTTCTCATTACAGCTGTAACTATAATTACACTACGAAATTTTGCGGGTTAACTTTTGTCACTTATGCGATTAGCGTCCATGATATCCGTGCCATAATATTAACACAGGAGAATCGCCTAAAACTAGATTGTTACGACGAAAATGTGCTTTAACGTACATTATCTGTAGTATAATAGTATTTTAGCGATTTGTATAGGTGTTGTTATGCGGCAAAACTCTCTGAAGGTTTGGGAGCAATTATTCCTCACCTTCCCGTATAAAAATCCTCGAACTGTTAGAAATACGCTGGTTCAACAAATTAAACTAAATAGGATGTCTATAAAACGTTACTTCGTACTAGCTCAAGTTCAAGAACATCTAGACACGCGGTAGGGTGTCAAGTTAAAATTTGTATAGAAAAAGTTCCGTGATCAGTAGTTTTAGCGTGAAACAGCAACAGACAGACCTGGCTAGTTTCAAATTTATAGTCAAAGTCAAAGTCAATTTTTTTTATTTCAAGTTGGCAAGTTTTACAAGCTATTTTGAAAAATCTGAAACTAGGTGTCTGTTCCAAACGCGAATCCTATGTGGATAAACAGACAAGAAACTCCAATATACTGTATTATTTAACATTAAATTGTACTGTTATTCTCAAAATCATTTTCATCTTATTTTCAAAGAAAGAGGAGTTAATACAGAAATAACGTATGACAGAAGAGCATGGAAGAAAAAGGGATTTTCCGCGGACCCATAATAAAGGAATGATAGCTACTCAGTGATTAAAAGCGCGCTCTGGGAATAATGACTAAAAGCGCTGTTATAACAGTAATTTTGCACTTAAAATCACATCTTGGCATAAATAAATTCTTAGTTCTTAATCATAAACATGTTTTTACTTACTTTATGTTTTAATTACTGCGATTATAACTGTATACTTATTTCTATTATTTTTACAAACATAATAAAATATGTTTATACAACGAAATGCTATTATTTACAAAACCCGTTTGAATGCATTAATTCGCACCGTAGAGCTATTCTTAGCTTGTTTATAAGTCAATTATAACTTTTTTTAATTTATTTCAAATCCAGACCTATATTTTCAAGAACAGCTAATGGCTTTAAAGTCAAATAATAATATATCCGATGGATCCACACAACGTCCTCTGATCCCAAGCTAAGCTTATATGCTTGTGTTATGGGTACCAGAATACGAATAGAATACATATACTACTTTTCTTTTGTAAATACATACTTATAATACATAGAAACACCCGACGCAGAACAAACATTTTGTATGACATTTATAAACATCACGCAAATGACTTTCCCATGCGGGAATCGAACCCGCAACCTCGTGAACGGCAGTCCGATACATAAACCACTAGACAACGAAACCCGTCTTTAATATGTATTATGAACTTGTATATGAATGTATGGATGGCTGATTGGTGGATAGATTTCAACGAAACTATGCAGATATATATATATAATTATATAGCTCAGAATAACACATAGGCTATGAATGCTAAAAACAAAGGAGCGCGGATAAAACCGTTAGAATAAGTCAGTAACTATTATAGCGTAGTTTTAATCTTATATATTAGAATTTAACTCATTATAATAGGTACTTTAAATAAAAATTCTTGTTAGACTAGAACATTTTATTAATAACCTTACAAAAAAACATTATTTCTGTTACAATCTTGTGCAGCTTGTGCTCCAATTTCCAATTGAAAACATAACTCCTCATTGCTTGGTATAAGTAAGAAAAAATTCATGAAATTAGTTAATTTTATTGTTGTTATCTGTTTCATTGTTAATTGAATTAAAAATTGGTCAAGTGCGAGTCAGACTCGCGCACGAAGGGTTCCGTACCATTATCTATGCAACATAAGGCAACGTTATTAGTATCGAACAAGAAACGGTAAAAAAATCATGTTTGTTGTATGGGAGCCCCCCTTAAATATTTATTTTATTTTATTTTTAGTATTTGTTGTTATAGCGGCAATAGAAATACATCATCTGTGAAAATTTCAACTGTCTAGCTATCGCCGTTCTTGAGATACAGCCTGGTGACAGACGGACGGACGGACGGATGGACGGACAGCGAAGTCTCAGTAATAGGGTCCCGTTTTTACCCTTTGGGTACGGAACCCTAAAAATTAATCCACAATATTTATAGGCTCCAGTTCCTGGTACAAAACAATACTATAGAGATCTGTACTCATACATGCTAACTAATGCCATAATACCCGTAACACAATAAAAATAATTAAGAGTAATTTGTGAGTAATGTAATAAAAACGTAAATATAATTTCTGCATGCAATATTGTCCGCACGCCATACTTAGTAGGTCACTGAACTATCCAAAATGTGCTTATTTTTTTTGGGTCAACGTCCAACTTTTATAACTTAGTAACTAGGTGTGAAAATATATTGTTAACGCTAAGCAATCGAATTATATTCGCTTGTGCATTAGTTCTGCTAAAAATACGTTGATTCTTAACTTTCAAAATAAAACGTTGCAAAGTTTTATTGGTAAACTAATCAGACTAGGTACTTATGGTCTTATTCATAATGACTTATCGGAGGTTTAAAAAGACTTGTTATTCATAATAGTATTTTTACGCTAAAACGTTTGTATAATATTATTTCTCCGATAAAATCTCCGTTTAAACCTCCGATAAGTCATTATGAATAAGACCATTAGTAATTGAAAATTGACTAAGCAATTCAGGTGCTACGTTACACTATATACCTACACATGAAAATTACAACTCTGATTTTTCTCGTAGGTTAAAATACTTTTTAAATTATAGAGCTCGTTAGCTGACAAATAGGTGGTCGAATATAACCGACTTTTACTCTACCATGAGCAAAACATAAATGTGAACTCCAAGCCGATTCAATGAGCAGTCCTAAAATTTATTTTTAACAACATTAAATATATAGTTAAATTGTAGCCTAAGGTGCAGGCTGGTTTCATATAAATTAAAAAACAATATAGATATGAGTTGTTATTTTCGATAGCGGGTTTCTATCAGTAAGTCAAAATTTCGGAGTAAAATTCTAAAAAACAACTCCGGAAGTTATTATTGGACAAACTGTTAATACATAATTTTTACTAGGTTTATCGCGACTAAAAATCTGACGTCACCAATATTTGTTAGCCAATTGATAGTACAAGCCTATCTAGAGTATATTTAATTTATGATATCAAAAAATATACCAATGCAACGAAAAAACCCACTGTATTTAATAAACTTTTTGTGTTAGATCTAATCTATAAAATAAACTATATATGTATAAAATATATTCTATACACAGCCACGGCTTTGCCAGATAGTGGATTCGCGTTCAATATTGAAAACACGTAAATTAACCCTGGCTTAATCGAAATTCATGGTTTAATAAGATATGGTTATCCTATAGCATGGTTAGTCTAAAGTGACATAGCAGTTTATGCAAACTAAAAACGTCACTTTTACAAGCAATAAAACAACCATTACTTTGGGAAGGATAAATTGAATTATGGTGGAAAAAGTGACTAACACAAGTGGGACCCGAACCCAAAACCTCAGAATACCGTTCCGTAGCTCTTCCAACTGAGCTTATTGCGGTCGACCTTTTCGGTAATCAATTAAGCCACCACATTCGTCACTCGATTGAGTTCATATATTTTTACGTACAAGCATAGCATGTCAATTGCAAAATTAATAAATTACTTTAGTAAGGGAAGACCTGTTTCATTAAGTCTATAGTTAAACATAGAAAGTATTTCATGCACACATATACATTTACTTGGCTACAAGCCGAGTAAGTGATATAGCCACATGCACTATATCTGGTGAATGATATGTGGACTCTACTACAGGTGATCAAACTAATGTACCCGCCCTGAGTCTACTCAGATGTAGTAGTAGTTAGTAGGAACTTATCAAAGCCTAATAAATCACTACTAACTAAAAGGAATACTAAAAAGGTAGTATTATAAGTATAGGTCATCTGCGGTCGTGCTGTGCGTGACTGAAGCACAGACATTTATATTATAAGTAGTGCAAGCTCCGGTTTCGTTACGGCACGCATAAGTTATGCATTTTATAATTCCTACGTATTTTATTATGATTTTACTCATAATTTGTCAATAAACTAAATGTATTCACCGACCGATATAAAGTCACCGACAAATTACACTGCTTATTCCTCCGAAGTAAAAGATTCCCTCAGAAATAAAATAGGTGTAAAGAAATATCTTTACTTATTCATCAGTAGTATTTACAACATTATTTACAAAACATGAAATAGGGTTACAAAAAAATTTTTATAAAAAAAAAGGGGGGAGGTATCTAAAATATATTTCACGCATCAAAAAACTCCTCCGCATCGATGTCTATGGGCAACGTGCCCAGAAGGCTGGCCGCATTACCACGCTGGATAGCAATTGCTATCCTTTGTGCCAAGTACAGAATTTGAATTTTTGTATAAATAAATAAAGATTGAATGTTGGCCCACATTTGTCGTAATAATGTCAATAACAGAAAGCTAGCACATTACACACGCTTTATGAATCAGGAGGCAATTATGATTGGAAATTAGATTTCCCCCTCTCCTGCCCCTTAAAGTCCCACTGTTGGGCACGGACGTCCTCTACTTTGGGAGGGACATAGTCTACTATTCCGCGCTGACTATGTGTTATGTTCTTAAGAGGGTACTGTACTCCTCATTTAGGTATTTGCCTTAGGTATTGCTATCCCTATTTCCGAGCGCCGCGCTGAAAGGGACAAATATAGATGAAGCGGATTTTACCTACAAATTCTTTGAAAAAAGACGTTTCGTACTTCTGTTTTTTTTTTCGCGAAAGTCAACCGATTTTAATAGTTTTTGCGTTATATTATAGATAAAGAGTATATCTATGCTTCTATCACTTTATTTTGTGGTAAAACTTTACCAAATTTGTGTGATAGGCGCTGTAACTTTATCTAAAGAAAACCGAAAAAAGTGGGTTTTTCGGATCGTCATATTTCTTTTAGTTATTATGTTTTGAAAAAAAAAAGTGATAGAAGCATAGATATACTCTTTATCTATACTATAACGCAAAAACTATTAAAATCGGTTTAACTTTCGCGAAGAAAAAACGGAAGTACGATACCCATACTTTTGTATGGAGCATAATTTGTTATCGTACCGTCTTAAGCCGTCACCTGACCGGTAAATCTCTCATTAATATGAAGTAATTACACATAAAAAACACACACACACACAGATGTTTATCCACTGTATACAAATTTTATTAAACTAAGATAGTACAATCCTCTGAAATCCACCTAATGATGAAAGCAGTACAAGTATGATAAAATAGATTAGTAGATAGTTAAACGTTCTCAGGAGATAAGAGGAAACATATCCGTTGATAACAGGAATAACAATTTCTAGAATGAACCTTCTTTAAAAAAAAACGGGCAAGGTTGAGTTGTGAAGTTTGAGTTTCGAAGTGTACTTTTATTATCAAGTAGCTGTTGCCCGCGACTCCGTCCGCGTGGAATTTGCATTTTTTTTTTCGTAATAAAAGGTAGCCCATGTGCTTTCTCAGGGTCTAAAGATTGTCTGTGCCAAATTTCATCAAAATCGGTTGAGAGGTTTAAGTGGGAAAGCGTAACAGACAGACAGACAGAGTTACTTTCGCATTTATAATATTAGTAGGGATGTTCGACATACCAACCCCAAGTGACACAAAATAACCGGCCCTCAAATAATGGTACCGAAGTCTCAGTAATAGGACCTCATATTACCTGTCATACGGAACCCAAAAAACAATAAAACTATTTATTCAATTTATTTTATTTGCTAGTATGACATCGTAGATATCGTTACCGTGATATATTTTTGTGTATGTGTTTGATGACCTTATCAAATCTTAAAAAGGTCCATGAGTGTCTTCATTGTGCAACACCTAAATGATAGGCCTTGCTATGTGAAGGTCTTATGTTAGAATCTGTAGTTTAGCAAATTTTATCAAAGTTATAAAGCACATTTGTTCTACTGTCATGCTAAAGTTAGTTAATAATAAATAAATATTCATGGACATTTCACACTTCCTCTGGTCCCAAGCTAAGCTTATATGCTTGTGTTATGGATACCTAATAAAGATATACTAAATAAACTACTTTTATTTTGTAAATACATACTTATAATATATAGTAAACACCCAGACGCAGTACAAATAATTGTATGACAATTATAAATATCACACTAATGTTTATCCCGTGGGGGAATTGAACCCGCGACCTCGTTAACGGCTACATGAACCACTAGACGGTTATCATTCAGTTATAGAATTCGTCTTAAGTTTTTTGCCCTTTGAAGCTCTTTCTTCCTTAATTTTAACATCATGGGAGACAACAATGTCGATGACAGGTGTATTCTATATTCGTCACCACACGAAGTAAATTACGTATAGTTACACTATTAGCTTCAGAATAAATAATGACTTATGTACGGATTCTACGTGCACAACTAAACTTAACTTAACTAAAGAAATGAAAATTGATAGTGTCACAATAGGACAATTCGCCAATGTTAACAGAACTTTTCATTAGAAAATCTATTTATTAGGTATAGACTAGCGATTTGAATTAATATAAATGTGCGCAACGAAATAGCGAACTAATCAAAATACGCCCTAATTGTTTTCATTTTTTAGTTAGGTTAAGTTTAATATAATGCATGTAGAATAGGTACCAGAATACGGATAGAATACATATAAGTACTACTTTTCTTTTGTAAATACATATATATTATAATACATAGAAAACACCCAGACGTAGTACAGACATTTATTTGTATGACCACAGATAATATCTAATATATAAAATTCACGTGTCACAGTGTTAGTTACCGTACTCCTCCGAAACGGCTTGACCGATTCTTCTCAAATTTTGCATACATATTCAGTAGGTCTGAGAATCGGCCAACATCTATTTTTCAAAATTTTTTTTTTCAAGTACCTATGGCAAAACAACGTTTGCCGGGTCAGCTAGTCTTATATATAAAATTCACGTGTCACAGTGTTAGTTACCGTACTCCTCCGAAACGGCTAGACCGATTTTTATGAAATTTTACATGCACATTCAGTGGGTCTGAGAATCGGCCAACATCTATTTTTCAATTTTTTTTTTTTAGTATGGCAAAACAACGTTTGCCGGGACAGCTAGTCTAATATATAAAATTCACGTGTCACAGTGTTAGTTACCGTACTCCTCCGAAACGGCTTGACCGATTTATAAGAAATTTTACATGCATATTCAGTAGGTCTGAGAATCGGCCAACATCTATTTTTCAAACCTTTTTTTTTAGTATGGCAAAACTACGTTTGCCGGGACAGCTAGTAATAAATATAAATATCACACAAATGATTGTCCCAAGCGGGACTCGAACCCGCGACCTCGTGAACGGCAGTCCGTTACATGAACCACTCCACCACGAAGCCCGTCAAAATCGAACTATATAATTCAGCATAGGGCCAAAAAATTGATGACTTATAGGTAATACTAGACTAATAAATAAATACAATATACGTATGGGTGTTCAGCTCTCCTCGGGAAGCTACGTTCTGTGTGACTGAGTTGAGTGTGTTTGTTAAATGTTAAATACTATTAAGACGATACCAAAATAGCTTCGTGCATTTTTCTATGTACGAAGTTTTCATTGTTTCTTTAGATTGAATGGCTAGAGCTCTAATTTTTAAGTATATGTTTTTAGGGTTCCGTACCCAAAGGGTAAAAACGGGACCCTATTACTGAGACTTCGCTGTCCGTCCGTCCGTCCGTCCGTCCGTCCGTCCGTCCGTCCGTCCGTCCGTCCGTCCGTCCGTCCGTCCGTCCGTCCGTCCGTCCGTCCGTCTGTCACCAGGCTGTATCTCAAGAACGGTGATAGCTAGAGAGTTGAAATTTTCACAGATGATGTATTTCTTTTGCCGCTATAACAACAAATACTAAAAATAAAATAAAATAAATATTTAAGGGGGGCTCCCATACAACAAACATGATTTTTAGGGTTCCGTTCCCAGTATCTCAAGAACGGTGATAGCTAGACAGTTGAAATTTTCACAGATGATGTATTTCTATTGCCGCTATAACAACAAATACTAAAAATAAAATAAAATAAATATTTAAGGGGGGCTCCCATACAACAAACATGATTTTTAGGGTTCCGTGCCCAGTATCTCAAGAACGGTGATAGCTAGACAGTTGAAATTTTCACAGATGATGTATTTCTATTGCCTCTATAACAACAAATACTAAAAATAAAATAAAATAAATATTTAAGGGGGGCTCCCATACAACAAACATGATTTTTAGGGTTCCGTGCCCAGTATCTCAAGAACGGTGATAGCTAGACAGTTGAAATTTTCACAGATGATGTATTTCTATTGCCGCTATAACAACAAATACTAAAAATAAAATAAAATAAATATTTAAGGGGGGCTCCCATACAACAAACATGATTTTTTTACCGTTTCTTGCTCGATACTAATAACGTTGCCTTATGTTGCATAGATAATGGTACGGAACCCTTCGTGCGCGAGTCCGACTCGCACTTGACCAATTATTTCAATATATGATCTAGGATCGCATCAACTCAGAAACGCGATTGAAAAAAGTTTTTTCGATAGAAAATCTTGGCGAAACAACCTCTCAAATTTTCTATTTTTTTCATTTGTCGGTCTATTATCGCGTATTAACTAATGAAATAAGTTTAAAAACATAAGTAACTATTATATATAGAAACACGTAAATCAGAATTAAAATATATTTAGTAGATTTTGAGTAAATAGGAAAAGTATCCCTAATTCTTCATTTTCTGTGCCTACTGGCTGTGTTAATATGTACGTGTCGGCGATGATATACGATAGTATTGATATAGGCCCTTAACTAAAAGTTCCTAACCTGTTTATATCTCTTTCTCTCTGTCTCCCTCTTTCTCTCTCTCTCGCTCTCTCTCGATCTATCAATACTTATCTCTTGATTGATTTGACACTTATGCAAATTACCTTAATGACCGCTATAACAAACTGTTTCAAAAACTTGCTAAAAATAAATTTAGCGGAAGTTATAGTTCGGTGACCGCTTTATTATTTGAGTATATTATTAAAAAAAATTATTACCAACTTAATACAGTTATTTTAGTTGCTAAGGTCTACGCTATGTTGATTCGTACAACAGTCATAAAAACTTATGCTATAAGCAGAAACTATGTACTTTATAATTAGGAGTAAATAAACTATATCTAGTACCTATTACGAATAATTGTGTGTCTTTGCGTTGATTGCTATGAAAAATTCGAGTACTGTGACGCCTAAAGGGTCCTATAATTGAAAATTTTAATACAACATAACACCGCACGAATTATTTTTGTCAAAAGGCTACTACTTGCTGCAGGGTGAACTGTTGATCAATGAGCCACAAAAAGTTTGCAACGTCATATTATCTATGGACCTATGAGCACCATTACCGTAATTTTGGTATTTATATAGAGAAAATTTATTTAAGATTGAAATGTAGTACCTGGTATTAAATTATTATTTCATTTAAACTCTCCAGGAAAGTTTTTTTGAAAACGGGAATTGACCCACAGTGTACACTGTGTGGTACTCAACGAGCATAAGGGTTGGTACATTATTGGCCGCAATGTACACATTGGGTCAGGGTTATTGAAAATAATAAATACCGTGTATTTTATTACATTTTTTTTAAATAGAAACCCATTGCGCAGTGTTCCCAATTATTAAATTACTAATAGGAGATAAATAATTTAAAAAAATCAGTTAAAATTGTATAGCTTTATAAAATTAGGAACATTGTTTTTTTTTAAACAATTACTATTTAGTAGTTATATTTTTTATCATCCCAATGAAATAAAATATGACGATGAATTAAATAATGAAAGAAAAACTTACTGCCTATAATCGCAGCCTATAATAATAAATCAATATTTTAATATCGGAAACTAAGCTTATTGAATATTTTAAAAATATATATACTTTATGTCCCGCATTTTTACACCAGCCATCCCACCAGATATCAGGTTCCAAAGGTTGGCTAATTTTTTTGGGAACATTTCGTGTAGGTGCATGAAAAAAGAAGTGAATATATAATATAATTTGCTTAATTGTTAAAGTACGAAGTATGAGCCAATCGTCACACGCAAAGAGTGAGTGATAAACTGTACACCTTAAGTGATATTGCGCATCTGAGCACAGTTATGACATCATATCATGCAAGTGTTGTCTCCAAATTGCGTTACGGTATAATATTCTGGGGCAACTCTACAAATTGGCCATTAGTATTCAAGGCACAAAAACACTGTATTAGGTCAATTTTTAAACTGAAGCAAAGAGACTCCTGTAAACCCTACTTCATAAAATATAAACTGTTGACATTGCCTTGTATCTATATTTTTGGATGTGCAGTATTTGTCAAGTTAATTAAAGGATTATATAAGAAAAGACAACGTGCACGTCATGCTGACAGACTGTGTGTGGTACCATGTAAAACAACACTAATGCACAAGAGTGTTCTCTGTACTCCTATACACATATTTAACAAACTACCTAAACACATTAGGGATATTTCAGACATTGCTCGTTTCAAAAAAAGCCTCCACAAGATGTTATGCTCTAAATGTTATTATTCTTTATATGAATTCCAGAAAAATGATTCGGATAGCATATTTGCCTGACATAACATATCATATTATAATATAATTATATAAAGGTTTAAATTGTAGACACAACTGAAATGGCCCAACATGTACACCCCGGATGTTTTAATGAAATAGGTAATGATAAGCTATGTCAAAATAACGTTACATATACACAAATACTCGTAGACACAGCTTCAATAAATACTTTATACCTAAAATCACAACCCATCATGGTAGTGGTAATGGCAAAAGAATCAAATGAATAACAAACTGACGTATTTTTATTCCTATTTCTGTATCAAAACATACGAGTAAAAGTCCTCCTTGCGCATGCATTTGTTGTTGGATCCTGCTGGAAATTGGAGTGAAAGGTGTTGGAATAGATCACGCGTAG
The DNA here is from genome assembly GCA_916999025.1 of Orgyia antiqua. NCBI lineage: Eukaryota > Metazoa > Arthropoda > Insecta > Lepidoptera > Erebidae > Orgyia > Orgyia antiqua. The sequence goes on from OU779868.1 coordinate 7,775,728, forward strand.
CTGTACGAAAGGATACAGAACTTGTACGTCGCATTTTCGAAATAGGGGGGGAGGCTAATTGTGTACTTTGGCCCATTGATCATCTTCTCACCCTATATAAAAAAATAGAAGTGGATCAACATACCCGTACTTTTAATAAAACTACTTTTTACGGATTCAGACGCGTATATTTGTTTTAAATTTCGGCCCGACGTTTCGGAGACTTTGAGTCTCACCCGTGACCATGGTGACTGCAAAGGCTCCGAAACGTCAGGTCAAAATTTAAAACAAATATACGTGTCTGAATCCGTAAAAAGTAGTTTTATTTAAACGAATGAGTCGCGCAAGTGTTAGAAAATATTATACCCGTACTTCATAATATCTTCTACCATGTCATTCTGGTATCCATCGGCACGGTACAATTTGTGACTTTTGAAAAAAGTTCATTAACATAATATTTTCTAACACTTGCGCGACTCATCTGTTTAAATAAAACTACTTTTTACGGATTCAGACACGTATATTTGTTTTAAATTTTGACCTGACGTTTCGGAGCCTTTGCAGTCACGGGTGAGACTGGTGACGACCATGGTGACTGCAAAGTCTCCGAAACGTCGGGCCAAAATTTAAAACAAATATACGCGTCTAAATCCGTAAAAAGTAGTTTTATTTAAAGTTCATTAATATTTATTTAACCATTCTTCAGAAACTCGTAACAACTAATTTATTTCAAGAACGCAATAAAACACATAAAACATAAAAAACTACAAACAAAATACAGTCGGCCGACCAACTACATCAATCTACATTTATTATGTCAATAGCTTCTTTGATATTCCCTAATTGAGTTCTATTTTAACCCAAAAGTCGTTTGTAATTTCGTTATTTATACGTCTAATTCTATGGCTTTGACAAATAATATTTTTGTTATATTTACTCAATTTTGTAGGCATACAAGTCATATACCAACGTTTAATTAAATATTTACAGTTCCTATCTAAAAGTGATAAAATTTTATTGAAACGTAATAGTTTCCCAAAATAGAATTAATTTTGTATTTTGGGAAGTATTATTACTTTTCTAATACTATGTACCTATAGTAAATAAATATAAATAAATAAATATTCATGGACATTTAACACAACGTCCTCTGGTCCCAAGCTAAGCTTATTATGCTTGTGTTATGGGTACCAGAATACGAATATAATACACTACATAAACTACTTTTCTTTTGTAAATACATACTTTAAAAAAAGATTAGATTGGATTAGATTAGATTAGTAAAATAATTAAATAAAACAAATTACTGTACGCTTGTCATCTGCTCTATAAAACAAAGTCGCTGTTTTCGATGTCCTTTATGTGAGCTTAAATCTTCAAAACTACGCAATGAATCTTTATGCGGTTTTTTTATTAGAGTGGTTCAATATGGAGGCTTGGTTTACTTGTTTTGCATATAAATTTTATATCTTGTTTGACTTTGGTTCGGTTTCTAAAGCCCAGTGTACGAGGTTATAGATAATACCTAGTTATGGCATAAGTAACGTAACTAGTATTTTGTTGTAGATTTTGCCATAGGCCATCGGCATATTTATCATATTGCAAAATGTGCGTCATTTTAAATGTGCATCCTCTGAATAACATATGAAAAGCTTCTCGGACCTCTCTCGACTACGTAATTAACACAGAGGTTGACATAATATTTTCTAACACTTGCGCGACTCATCTGTTTAAATAAAACTACTTTTTACGCGTCTGAATCCGTAAAAAGTAGTTTTATATTAACACAGAGGTGTTCCGTTTAAGGTTGATTATGTTATAATGGACACAAGTAGCAATTGAAATATATTTTCCCAATTCTTACTGAACAGCATAATTGCCTTTGACAACTCTATTCAAAGTAAGTGGAAGCAAATATGAAACCATACATACGAATAATTATCTTCAACAGAGAAAGAACTCTTATATTTTCTTTGTTGTACAATGAAAAACCACTTGAATTGAGATCAGAGGAGAGAAAAATGAAGTGGTTCTTTTTCGTTATAGTACGTTTACAATAAGAAATGTATTATTATGGAAATGTATTTAACTTTATACAGATATCATAAACAGCCACTTACAATGTGTTGTGTGGAATTTTTGGAACTTTTTTTAGTTTATAAACAAAAGTTGTATTTATTTCTTTATTTCTTTACTAGCTGTGGAATTTAGAAATCAAACCTTAACAAATTATACAAAAAATCTATCCTCTAGACCAGGAGTGGCCAACAAGTCGACCATTTTTTGTCGATCACTCACAAGTTCCATGAGGGGACGCATTCAGTGCCAAATGTTTCTAGTACTTGATACAGGAATGAACATGTAGCTTATGCTTCGAGTAGGCAGACGTTCCGCGTGACCTCTTTTAGTAGTTTTCTACTATTTTCAAGAGTGCAAGGCGGTATATAAGCACATTGCATAAACGTCCCCCTTCTTACCTAAGAAATAGGTCGATTGCGACTCAATTTTAAAATAAAAAGTAGATTTTATGTGCACAAAAGTTGGCCACACCTGCTCTAGACCACTCTATCTATTAAAAAAACCGCATCAAAATCCGTGGCGTAGTTTTGAAAATATAAGCTCACACAGAGACATACGTATACATAAAATAACGACTTTGTTTTATAAAAAGTAAAAAAAATAAGTACAGTATTATGCATACTTAGTATTATACACAGATTAAACAATGGTAGGTACTTAAGTAGTACGAGTCTGTAACTGTCTATTTACCGCTTAGATGCATATTTTCTTACTGCAAAATGAGCTTTATCAATGCTAGTCTCGTTACGTGCTACACTTTAGCTGCGGTCATAGACTATCTTATGGAAAACAGTTACTTATTTTAATAGGATTTGATGTAGGTATTTGTGACATACAATATAACATAAACTTATATGACGGGCCTCGTGGTCGAGTGGTTTCATGTGACAGACAGCCGTTCACGAGGTCGCGAGTTCGATTCCCTCACGTGACAATTATTTGTGTGATTTTAATAAATGTCATACCTACCAATGTGTTTACTATGTATTATAAGTATAATATAATATTTAAAAAAAGAAAAGTTGTATTATGTATGTTAAGTTCTATCCGTATTCTCGTACCCATAACACAAGCATATAGGCTTACATTTGGACGAGAAGACGTTGTGTGATATGTCTTTAAATATATTTATATATATCTTAGGACATCTAACCTTAGATGAATAACCTATTTTTTTTAATAACTAGCTGTTGCATGCCATTTCGTACGAGTGAAATTTAAAAAATTTTACCCTTTTTTGCATTTATGCTTCACTCATGTTAATTGATTGCTTAAAGAAGTAGTTCGCTGGATGACAAGACATCAACTTTTACTAAATAAACTAAATTTTAGTGGAAAAAATGATAACCATGAGCGGGACTTGAACCCACGACCTTGGAATACCGTTCCGTTGCTCTCCCATCTGAGCTATCATGGTTCCCGCATATGTTTATCAAATCTTTCACTAAAATCTTCTCAATGTGAGTTAAACATCGTGCGATGTTTTGTGTACAACGCCGTCTATTGAGCGGTTTGCACCAACTCGATCAATCGATCACTTAGTGCTCTTTACAGAACACAATTGGACCGAAATAATGACTGTACATGTATTTCTACATTAATTGGACAGACAACAATGACAGATAAGTTGATGTATGATATGATGTAAAGTATTTGTATGTCCATCACTATACCGATAGTAGTGTATTTATTTACGTGACGGATGTACGTAATTGTATAATAATGTAAACTGTGGCAGGTTAATTGCGGAAACTGTAAAGTACTCGTACTTACTTAAATGTAAATGGAAAATTATGGGAAACTGATGGTACCTATAGAAAAAATATATAGACGGGCCTCGTGGTGTAGTGGTTCATATAACGGACTACTAATCATGAGGTCTCGGGTTCGATTCCCGGTCAGGACAATCATTTGTGTGATGTTTTTAGTTGTCATACAAATGGTTGTACTGCGTCTGGGTGTTTACTATGTATTATAAGTATGTATTTACAAAAGAAAAGTATTTTATGTATTATATCCGTATTCTGGTACCCATAACACAAGCATATAAGCTTAGTTTGGGACCAGAGGACGTTGTGTGAAATGTCCATGAATATTTATTTATTTATTTATTATTATTTAATATATAATTGTTAGTAATTCAATTTGTACAAATAACGCCATCACATTTACCAAGTACTTCGGTAGGTCTTTAGGGCACGCGATGCGGACGAATTTTTTGTATTTATCTATCAATGTTTTAATCTATGTAACGGAATCTTTGAAAGTGATTTTCACCCACTTGCAGTAGTCGGATTAATGTGTAATTTTGCACATATATCAAGGACCGATGACAATACAATAATTTAAAAAAATATTGAGGATTTTCAAGCGTGTTTTGGTTTTTGAACTAATTAGATTAAATATCTTATTATTAGATGTGTAATTATGTTATAATTGTTTGTTTCCCTAATCAAATTACTTCTGGTACAAATTATATAGCTTTGTTAAACGACATTCTATGGGTGAAGCCTTAGAGTATTAAACGAATAGGAGCAGTTATATGCGGTGTTTTCTTTGACAAATATAGTGCCGAGTTTGCGGGGTGTCGAGGTAACAAATAATAACACCTAACGCAATTCATTGTACTCTCTCTCTCTCTCCAGCCCATTTAGGTCCCACTGTTGGGAACGGGCCTCTTCCACTTTGGGAGGGATTATAGTCTACTGTGCCGCGCTGACCAGGCGTACTGACACCGGGTTATTTTCGAGTTTTCCGTCTCTCACAGAGAATGTTCTCTGTGTGCAATATTCCTTAGTTGACTTTTACAGCGCCCTTGGGAGGATATGGGGTGGTGACACTTGTATACTTAATCCGTCACCACACGGAGAATATTTCATTGGTCGCCCCGCCCGAAAATCTCCTCGCGCACACCTAGAGACGACAGTGTCCGTACACAATGTGTATGATCATGGTTCTCGTACGTTTTTGTATCCCAGTTGGATTCGTCTTATAATAAACTAGCTGTTTCCCGAAATTTTGTACGCGTGTTATTTAAAAAATAAACCCTAACAAATTATACAAAAAAAGCCATTCAGGATTTTAATTGATTTATCAAATAGTGGAGTTGCCGTCGTTGTAATCGATACATTATCGTAATCCTTATCTAGTTATTCGTCATTTTAAAATAATCACTCTGTTTAAATAAAAATCCGCTATCATTTAACATTGAAATAATTGTATCACCTAAAATATTTGATCACTTTGGAAACGATTAACATACACTTTACCCAAAAGGATTTGACATGTTTGTACTACATCTGAATGTTTACTATGTATTATAAGTATGTATAGACAAAAGAAAACTAGTTTATGTAGTATATCCGTATTCTGGTACCCATAACACAAGCATTATAAGCTCATCTTAGGACTACAGAACGTTGTGTGAAATGTCCATGAATATATTTTAATACTACATTTTCAATTACAGACTATCACAAGAGCTAAGAGGGCACGATACCAAATTATGCTCCATACAAAAATATGGGTATCGAAATTCCCTTTTTTCTTTGCGAAAGTTAAACCGATTTTAATTGTTTCTACGATATATTATAGATGAAGAGTGTATCTATGCTTCTGTCACTTACTTTTTTTTGGATACATAATAACCAAAAGAAATATGACCATCCGAAAATCCCGTTTTTTTCGGATTTCTTTAGGTAAAGTTGTAGCGTCTATCACACATATTTGGTAACGTTTTACCATACTCTTCATCTATAATATAGCGCAAAAACAATCAAAATCGGCTTAACTTTCGCGAAGAAAAAAGGGGACTACGAAACGTCATTTTTTCAAAGAAATTGTAAGTAAAATCTGCTTCAGCTATATTTGTCCCTTTCACCACAGTGCTCGGGAATAGGGATAGCAATACCTAAGGCAAATGCCTAAATTAGGAGTACAGTACCCTCTTAAGTGAGATTTGTACGTAGTTTGTTACAAACGATTGAATGTATCCAACGTCGAACAAGGGCCGAGATATATACTTGGCATTGCTCTCAGTACTACTATTTGTATTAGATTTATATTCCAAAGTTCAGTTGTACTTCAATGCTTTTTCTGTTTGTTATTTGGGGCATACAAATGTTGGCTACGGTCTCCAGAGACTTATATTGATTGAACGTATACATTGGTACCAACAAAAGGTAAAATAACTGTTGTAGTTGGTTTTAACTAGCGTGTCTTGGTTTTGTCGTATTTTTTCTTATTCTATTTTGGATTTTCTTTACAAATAGCATACTGGTTTTCTTTTTATAAATGAGCTTCTCGATCAACTATTATTTATTTATCTATTATTAACAACCCCAAATAAAAAACGTACGCTGATGTCTTAAAGAATAAAAATAATTATGTAAGTATTTTTAAAAGAAAAGTTGAACCGATTTCATGTGCCTTGCCTTTTTTGCAGTAAGGGACCGCGTAGATCTACATTTGGTATGAGTTTCAAGTTGATACCTTCAGCCGTTGCTGAGTAAAAAAAGTTTGACAGACGGACAGACAGACACTTGATCCTGTTTAGTTGAAAGTTGAAAAGTTTGACAGACGGACAGACAGTGATCCTGTAAGGGTTTGTACGAAACGCTAAAAACCATACAGATGAAGTCAGAACTTTTTTGAAGTCGGTTAAAAATAATATCTACAAGCCTCCAGTTAATAAACAAATGTATAAGCGTGAAAATATTTATCAACGGAAATTAGTTGATATCTTAACAGAAGTCTCGGTAGTGTTCATACAAGGCATTCATTTTATGACGTAACTGTCCAATTGGGTCAGTAGAAGCAACAAAAGGGAGGAACCATGTATCCGGTCCATTGTGTACTCTTGTATGAGAGTTGAAGTATGCTATTTGTGGACTGTGATGTCATATAATATGTAGTAAACACAGGTCAAGTGTATTCTAACAATATGTTGCAGCAGGATACTTATTTCATACTAGCTGTTGAATTATCATATTATATGTAGAATTTTTGCTAAATTTTTCACTGATGCTCAGCTATTATTAGTTGCAGCGTGATGTTATATAGCCTATAACCTTTCTCGATAAATGTACTATTCAAAGCTGAAAGCATTTTTAAATCGGACTAGCGGTCCTTGAAATTAGCGCGTTCAAACAAATAAACTCTTCACCTTGGTAATATTACTGAAGATGCTTTCTACAGTAGAAATATCTGTCTAGTAATAGTAAGTCAGTTTTTTTTTTCTAATTTATTTTTATACTTCATGCACACAAAACAGATACATAGGCGGACTTAATGCCAAGGGCATTATCTACCAGTCTACCTTTGGATGATGCAGAAAATTAGTTTAAAAGTAGGTAGGTGCACGGGGCAGTTCTCAACAAACTCAAGTTATAACTTACAAATCAATAGGTACACAAATAATATTTACAGTATACATACTTACACAATACTTATACCTACATTTTATCTGCTGGTTGTATATTTCGTAGAAGTTTAAAAACACTACAGCGTATTTCTCAAAACTCCAGTGTCATACAGAAGGTACATAGAAATGCATTAAAGCTAAAGTTTTAACTGAACTGTGTACTTACCCATGGTAACTAAAAAAGCTACGAAACATCGCGCTAATATAAGAAAAATTATGCGTCTAAATCCGTAAAAGTGGTGTTATTTGAACTGTACAAATTATTTATGGTTTTCAACACATTTTACGCTATGTATGTAATGCTTTCATTCGGTCTAGTATGTAAGATACTTCTGTGACGCGATTATGCTTCGCTTTCTGGCTTATCACTTTTTCAATTCTTTTTGGTAGCATAATATTGGCGCAAATATGTGAGGCGAATTTAAAAAGAATTATGTACACCTTTCTCTCTCCCTCTTTCCAGCCTATTAGCATCCCACTGTTGGGCACGGGCCTCCTCCACTTTGGTAAGATCAATGGTCTACCGTGCCGCGCTAATCAGATGTGCTGATACCTAGCACATAGATTATTTTCGAGTCTTCTGTCTCTCACAGAGGATGTTATCTGTATACAATATCCCTTAGCTGACTTTTACAGCACTAGTATTCTTAATCCGTCACCACATGGAAGAAGCATAACTATAATCTCTTTACTAACACAACAGCATGCCACAGAACATTTGGTAATATGTTTATACCCTAATGTTACACGTTTAATAACCTCATTTCAAAATAAAGATAAGATTATATTATCTGACATGAGGCATATAAAGTGATAAAACATGACTGTATCTAGATAATCTCTACCTGAAAGCTAGCCGAATTATCATAATCATGATTATATTGTATACCATTAAAGTATACATCATAATCTATTAAGAGGGTACTGTACTCCTCATTTAGGTACTTGCCTTAGGTATTGCTATCCCTATTTCCAAGCGCCGCACTGAAAGGGACAAATATAGATGAAGCGGATAAGTATATCTATGCTTCTGTTACTTTCTCTTTTGGTAAAACTTTACCAAATTTGTGTGATAGACGCTGCAACTTTATCTAAAGAAAACCGAATAAAGTGGGTTTTTCGGATCGTCATATTTCTTTTAGTTATTATGTTTTGAAAAAAGAAGTGATAGAAGCATAGATATACTCTTTACCTATAATATAACGTAAAAACTATTAAAATCGGTTTAACTTTCGCGAAGAAAAAACGGAAGTACGAAATCCATACTTTTGTATGGAGCATAATTTGGTATCGTGCCGTCTTAAGTATACTATTTAATTTGTGGACCAGCTGTGGCCGGCGAATTCGTACACCTGGAATTTAGAAAATATTTCCCGTTTTTGCAACAGTTTTTACTAATGCTTTGCTCTCATTGGTTAGTGATGTTATATAGCTTATAGACTTCCTCGAGATGGCAGATGGTGGTGGCCGATGGCGCTCTATAGTCTCTGCCTACCCCCATGGGAAAAAGGCGTGATGTTATGATGATGATGATCACTTCCTCGATAAATGTACTATCCAACACTGAAAGATTTTTTTAAATCGGACGAGCAGTTCCTGAGATTAGCGTGTTCAAACAAACAAACTCGTTAGCTTTATCTATAGTATTAAGTATATATTATAACTATTATAATAATTATGTTTTCAATAACATTAACTACATATAATAAACAAGTTTCATTGTAAATTGGTACTACTACCACGGATCGTTGATTTTTTTAATAGTTAGGTACCTACTAAAAACTATAATAACAAAACTACATAATAAAAAATAAATAAAATAAAAATAAAAAAGCCTTTTATTTCTTGCCAAACTACAATTTGAAAATGATTATTTAAAATGAGTACATAACATCATGCAATTGAAAATTAAAAATAATAAATATGTTTAAAAACTTCGTGCAATTACATTTTGAAATTTAATAAAAATAAGTTAGAGTCATAGAGTATTAAAATGAAATTTGATTAATAATTACAATATTTATATTCGATTCATTAATTTAATAATATTAAGTATATAAAAATATTTTGCCAGCAAGAACCCTCTCAATGAAAGGTAAAGGCCTCCTCCAGAGTTGACCACTGTTCTCTATTCCGTGCTGTTCTCATCCACTGAATGCCTGCCACCTTCACGATCTCGTCTGCCCAGCGTGCATTGGGTCTGCCCCTTTTTCTCTGACCTTGTGGGCCTGCCCATGACGTTGTCTTTATAGTCCATCGATTGTCGCTGAGCCGCGCCACGTGTCCAGCCCATCGCCATTTTAGTGTTTGTGAGTAGCTAAGAGCGTCGATCACTCTAGTTTTCTTCCTTATAAGAGTATGACGGATCTTTTGAATTTTCCTGATGTTTAATATGCTTCTTTCCATACTCCTCTGACAAGACGTAATTTTATTTTTTACTTTCCTAGAAAATTTCCATGTTTGACAGGCGTAAGTTAATGATGGGAGAAGGCAGGTGTTTAAAACCTTAGCCTTCAATCGTATGCTCATATCGCTTTTGAATATTTCTTTGAGGCTCCAGAACTTTCTCCATGTAATGTTAACTCTTCTCTCCACCTCGAGTTCGTTATTTTGTTGGTTGAATGAAACTTGCTTCCCCAGATAAGTGTAAGAATCAACGTATGTTAGAAGTGAGTTTTCTAGATATATGGGTCTTTCGATATAGTTAGTCATGATATTAGTTTTTGTTAGATTGATTCAAAACTACATAAAAGGGTATAAATAATATATTGGGTTCGGTTTCATATAAATAAATATTTTTGTATGTTGCCAACTGATCAAAGTTTAAAACATCAAAGGTTACCTAACATACATAGAAACACACATAAAAGACTTATTGAACTTTACCACATACTTATATACGAGGTGCCATAAGTACAAGGATGTATAATTTATGACCGTAAGTGTATGAAAGAAGGAATGGATTATCAATAACGAATATAGAAATGCTGTCAGTAGCAAATCTCACTCCAGCCTATTAGTGTGTGTCCCACTGCTGGGCACGGGCCTCTTCTGCGTTGAGAAGGATTAAAATCTACTATGCATTGCTGATCAGGCGTGTTGACACGTGGTTTATTTTCGAGATTTCGTCTCTCATAGTGGATATTATGTGCAAAAGCCGTAACACCTTCAAGCGTAAGTTGCGAGAGCATTATAGACGTTTATCATCCCATTCTCATGCATAACTACGTCTATAACTGATCCTTTGAGGCTACTGACTTGTTATTTTTCCTTTGTTATTGTCATATTTGGTTTAAGAGGATACCAAAATAGCTTCGTGCATTTTTCTATGTACGAAGTTTTCATTGTTTCTTTAGATTGAATGGCTAGAGCTCTAATTTTTAAGTATATGTTTTTTCAATATATTATCTAGGATCGCATAAACTCAGAAACGCGATTGAAAAAAGTTTTCTCGATAGAAAATCTTGGCGAAATTACCTCTCAAATTTTTTATTTTTTTGATTTGTCGGTCTATTATCGCGTATTAACTAATGAAATAACTTTAAAAACATAAGTAACTATCATATATAGAAACACGTAAATCAGAATTAAAATATATTTAGTAGATTTTGAGTAAATAGGAAAAGTATCCCTAATTCTTCATTTTCTGTGCCTACTGGCTGTGTTAATATGTACGTGTCGGCGATGATATACGATAATATTGATGTAGGCCCTTAATAATGTGTTATGTATGTTTATGTACGTGTGGTATTTATTAAGTAACATTGTAATGTGTATATTTGTATGTATGTATCATGTAAATCATTACTTCAATATATCCATGTCTATACCCCTATCCATTTTACAATAAATAAAAACTGAAACTTAGGTATCCTATTTTTTTTTTCTTCTCCTTTGCTCTGTATTCACACCTGCCTCCTTTAATTCTGCACCACCCTAGCCCTTTTTCCGAGAATAATGTAAATACATTTCATATGTTCTAATATAATTATTACAATTTCATCATGCAAATTTTTTAATTAATCCTCAATAAGTGTTAAAAAAATACAAACATGCCAAACATTATCAATAACAAAAACCATTCAGTACATGTAGTTACCTTTTAATTTTATTAAATAATTATTATTTCTTTATTTATTGTATTTCTTATAAATTATTTTATTACTATGTTTGATAAATTAGTTTTTAAATTATATTAGTGATAGTTTAGTCTTCGACATCGGTACCATTATTATCAGCTTGCCCATTGGCCTCCCCTAGAGTTTTCCATATTTCTCTGTTTGCAGCTTGTCTGTGCCATGTTGTTGTGACTATTTTTTTGATATCGTCCGCCCATCTTATTTTTTGTCGTCCTTTCTTTCTTATTCCATCTCTTGGGTACCACATAGTAACATATTTTGTCCATTTCTTTTTCTTATTTCTAATCATATGTCCTGTCCATTCCCACTTGTTTTTTTTCACACGTACGATATAGCAGAGTGGCAAATATAGCAATGGAAATGTGCAAGCATCGACATCTTCAACACAAGCTAGAAAGGCTACTTATTGTCAGTTGACACTTTCTTCTGGCAAGAAGCCAATTAGGTCTATGAACTAAAGTATCATTTGATAGCTCAGATAATCTTGAACAGCAAATTAACGAAATTGAATCACTTATTCAATACGTACAAGGAATTAGTATTTTTTATTTATTATATTTTTAAGAATTAGAATTAACATTTTTGTCATACTTCGTCTTTTTCTAACTCTTAGTCATGTCAAATCAAAGGTTTTATTTCCGCTAAAGAGACTACCACAAATAAATGTTCGCATTACTATGCACACTCAGGGCAAACATTTAAGGGTACTGTTATACGGCACTCTGATATTAGGTTTTTAAAAAAACTACTTTATTAAACTGGAATAGAATTTAATAGAAACACAATAAAATTAGCAAAAGAATTGGAAAAGGCGACCGGGAAATAGAAAGATCTGCACTGCGTGCCCGCTCTTTGGCGCACTTCTATTTATAATAATTATGATAAGTGCATGATATGACACTAGACTCAGGATCTAGTGTTCAGCCCCTTTCCATACATAGAAAGGGTATAACGATTACGATAGTACGATAGTAATCGTACCCTCAAGCAAAGATTTTGGGACAATTAACAAATGCATCCTGAAGCCTAACTTCTACTCGCCAACGGTTTACGTAATATAACAGTGATCTGTAGACCCGACACTCACGAGACGCAAGAGATAATTCTATTTTAAGCTGACACTGCATTCGTATAGTTACTGAGAGAAAATAGATATGGCCTTGTCTTACCACTAATATATTTATTTATCTTCAGATGGAAGAATGCATGTGGGAGAATAAAATGATCCAAAATCTAAAAGTACTTAACTAATCTGTTGCCCAAATTTTTCTGCAGTCATATATTTGCTGTTTCATCTGGTTATGGTTTAAGAATATAAACCTTGTTCCATAAATGTTATAAAAGGTAGCTAACGGGTAATCTAGACAGATGAAATCTTTTATCTGATTAAAAGAAAAAAAAACTGTAAAATCTCGAAAGCAACAGCCTTAGTGAACGGTGAAGTTCCATTTCAGTAAGAAGAAAACATTGTCAGCAAATATATTTACAAACGATCTTTTTACAGTAGCATTCCTATTTATAATCACTTCATAAATAATAATAATAATAAATAAATATTCATGGACATTTCACACAACGTCCTCTGGTCCCAAGCTAAGCTTATATGCTTGTGTTATGGGTACCAGAATACGGATAGAATACATATACTACTTTTTTTTTGTAAATACATACTTACGAGTATAATACATAGAAACACCCAGACGCAGGACAAACATTTGTATGACAATTAGAAAAATCACACAAATGATTGTCCCGAGCGGGAATCGAACCCGCGACCTCTTGATCGGCAGTCCGTTACCAGAACCACTACACCACGAGGCCCGTCAAATATAAAAAGGCCTACATAGCGTCACACCGTTGCCGTGTATGGGTAGGCAGATGGAAACATACGCTTGCTTTACATGGCTTCGTTCATGGACATGGACATTACACAACACAACGCCCTCTGGTCCCAAGCTAAGATTATATGCTTGTGATATAAGTACCAGAATAGGTATATACTACATATACTGCTTTTTTTTGTAAACACATACATATAATACATTGAAAACACCCAGACGCAGTACAAACATTTATATGACATTTATAAATATCACACAAATAATTGTCCCGTGCGGGAATCGAATCCACAACCTCCTGATCGGCAATCCATTACATGTTACTCAACCACGAGGCCCTTCAAAACATATACCACTCGTCTAAGTGCATCTTTCACAAGCGTACCTGCCTTAAGAGAACACCTACCTTAATAAGAGATTAACTAAATGCAGATTTAGTTAGCCTTCTATTATCGACATGACCAAACTACCTAAACAATAATACTAATTTCAGAAGTATATTTCTTTCTAACAACTTCCACAACTCCATTTATACAAGCATTGAACTCATAACTCGAACTAGGTTTAAATCCCCGGATCATGCAAAAAAGCCATTGCGGATTTTGGGTTACCGAAATCATATCAATGGCTGTTTGGCGTTTCTATATTAGTTTATATCGATAGGCTATCATCGTTGAAGTTGTTTACTTCAGTCAAATAGTAAATATTCTATAGTATTGGATTATATAAACTTCTCCGTGTGGTGACGGATTAAGAATACAAGTGTCACCACCCCATCTCCTCCAAAGGGTGCTGTAAAAGTCAGCTAAGGGATATTGCACACAGATAACATCCTCTGTGAGAGACGGAACACTCGAAAATAAACCCTGTGCCAACACGCCTGGTCAGCGCGGCACAGTAGACCATATTCCCTCCCAAAGTGGAGGAGGCCCGTGCCCAACAGTGGGACGTAAATGGGCTGGAGAAGAAGGAGAAAATATAAACTGATCTTACTATGCCTCTGTAACTATACTAATATTGTTGAGAAAGATTTCAATGTTTGTTTGAATTGAATAAGCTCTGAAACTACTGGGGCATTTTTAAAACTAATTGTGCCTGACATAATCCACTTGGAATAGTAACTGAGATGTAAAATTTTTGCAATCCGCTCCCATTGGACATAGCCATAATGCTTTCTCGATAAATGGGCTATCCGATACAGAAAGAACTTAAAATTCCGGTAAAACTTTAAATTCCGGTAGTTCCTGAGATTAATGAAAATAAACACTGGTCAATTACAATTTGTTATTATTAGATACATATCAGACCCATTTTTATTCCCAGGGTGCTGAAAAAGCCAACTAAGGAATATTGTACACAGATAACATCCTCTGTGAGAGCCGGGAAACTCGAAAATAAACCCTATGCCAACACGCCTGGTCAGCGCGGCATAGAAGACCATAATTCGTCCCAAAGTGGAGGAGGCCCGTGCCCAACAGTGGGACGTTAATGGGCTGGAGAGAGAGAGAGAGGGAGATAGATATTTATTCACTATCAAGAAGCTACACTCGTTTATTTTTCATTTAACTTTAGCCATGTAAAGTTGAGGCGTATTCCTAGTCTCCAATAATAAATAAATAATAATAAATAAATATTCACGGACATTTCACACAACGTCCTCTGGTCCCAAGCTAAGCTTATTATGCTTGTGTTATGGGTACCAGAATACGGATATATTACATAAACTACTTTTCTTTTGTAAATACATACTTATAATACATAGAAACACCCAGACGTAGTACAAACATTTGTATGACATTTATGGATATCACACAAATGATTGTCCCAAGCGGGAATCGAACTCGCGACCTTGTGAACGGCAGTCCATTACATTGTCATATCATCAATATGCATGTACTGTTGATGTTGTTTGTAGAATTATCAATGCAGTCATCCATGTTATAAATTTAACAATTCAGTTCGAGGCTAACCTACAAATAAACATCCAGCCACAAACTCGGACCTTCTATCTCATTAAGCGCTGTTCATTGAATCGTAAATTACTATTGTGAATCATTGAATCACTTGCTTGCACCCACTAATCGTATTACCATTGATAAATCTTTAATGAACTATCAATGTTATGCTCAAATAGGTACGTAGATACAGCCACGTAGGTACCTTTTTTAGGGTTCCGTACCCGAAGTGTTAAAACGGGACCCTATTACTGAGACTTCGCTGTCCGTCCGTCCGTCCGTCCGTCTGTCTGTCACCAGGCTGTATCTCAAGAACGGTGATAGCTAGAGAGTTGAAATTTTCACAGATGATGTATTTCTATTGCCGCTATAACAACAAATATTAAAAATAAAATAAAATAAATATTTAAGGGACATACTGAACTTGAATAAGCGTGTTAAAAAAAATTAAGTTGGTCACACAATTCGGTAGAATTGACAAAATTTTGGTAAGTTTAGCTGACTTTACCGAATTGTGTAAATCTAAATACCCTAGATGGTGCTACTGCCGTGTGGTGGCAGAGTCTGTGAGGTGACGGATTAAGAATACAAATGCCACCTTTTCCTCCTCAAGGTGCTGTAAAAGACAGCTAAGGGATATTATACAGATAAGAAAGATAAGGAAGATAAGGAATATTATAATTTCTTCCGTATGAGAAAAAAAAACTTGAAAATAAACCCTATGCCAAAACGCCTGGTCAGCGAAGCATAGTAGACCAAAATCCCTCCCAAAATCTCCCAAAATGGAGGAGACCCGTGCGCAACAGTTTAACATTTTAGTTTGGTATATGCTTTTATTCTTTTTTAAATTTAATTTTATAGATAACTATGTAAATTTTATACGATATGTTTCGATCGCAAAAGATCCTTTCGTGCAAGTAAATGCATTTAATGAAATTGCTTTCCATCAAGACAGGCTCGTTTTATCGTTGTTTAAAGTTATTGGGTAACTTGGTATAATGACGGCGAGACATGCGACATATGCGGAACACTTTTCTTTATTTACTAGCTATGTTCCTCGGCTTCATTCACATTTGATTTGTACAGTTTCAAAATTTCTCGCCATAAAAACCTTTTCCGGACTTATGTTGTACCACATTTAATGCTCAATGTTTATTCATATAGATGTTTATTTAAATTGTGGATTTTTTTTAAATAATATAAAATAAACAAGTTGTAAGAACACGGCTGGGAATTCATTACAGTCAGTCAGTATGTATTTCTCTTTATAAAGCTATAGTTAACTTACCTAACTAATTCAGTCGGGCTTACTGTAAGGGGACCCTTGCCGGGTCATAGTACGGCGCTACCATGGCCCGGTAGGGCAGAGGAGAAGAAAAATAATTACCTAGCTTTTGTACCCTATAAAGAAGGGGTTATATGTAAATGTCTATCGTAATATATGTATAGAAAACACACGTTTTAAAATATCTATGCTCATCAAACGAACAACATGCGATTCTATATCGACTTTTCTTTCTTTTCATTCTCCAGCCCATAAACGTCCCACTGTTGGGTACGGGCCTCCTCCGCATTGGGAGGGATGTAGATCTAACGCGCCGCGCTAACCAGTCGTGTTGGCACAGGGTTTATTTTCAAGTGTGCCGTCTTTTACCGAGGATGTTATCTACGTACAATATCCCTTAGTTTATACTTATAACACTCTTACAGCAGAAAAGGGGTGGTGACGATTGTACACTTAATCACCACACGGAAAGTATCTACTAAATAGGTAAAATTAGTATGGAATGTATGGGGTTCGCAATTATTATTTGCAAGGCAAAGTGAATTCAGATTGTGCGGGACAGGTCTAAGAGAAAGTTACACAAAAGACTCTTACTTGGGTACTATACAAATGAATATCTTGAGATATGTGTGTAACAACTTGAGAAAGTTTACAATTTTGCTATATGGAGGATAATTTGTGATTATATAATACGATACACATTTACCTAAGAGAAAATAAATAAACGTTTCCCGGATTGAGCACATACTCTACAAAGCCAGCTTAAAAGTTAGGACTAATCAAATAAAGTCAAATAAAATATAGATGCAATAAAATATGAGCATCGGATATGCTCGAAACCTGGGTCGACATCATCGATCCTATAAAAGTGAGTGTTAGCCGGTAACATATTATATATATTTTTAAAAATATAGATATTAAAATATAATAAAGTAAAATAAATATACTTACTAGCTACTTACTAGGGTTACTAGCTGTTGCCCGCGACTACGTACGAGTGGAATTTAGAAAATTTATCCTGTTTTGTAACATTTTTCACTGATGCTTTCCTGCTATTAGTAGCAGCGTGATGTTATACAGCCTTAGCCTAGGCTTCCTCGATAAATCCGACGAGTAGTTCCCGACATTAGCGCGTTCAAACAAACAAACAATCTCTTCAGCTTTACAATATTAAGTAATAGATTGTGGCTGTTATTTGCAATGAAGTTACATTAAGTATATACAATACTTATTAAAATATAAAATTTTTCTTTGTTTACTTTATTTATATTTTGTTTTATGACCTAATTATTGTAATATTTTCAAACTTAACGAGGAAGAGACATAAATTAAAATAAATACACAACAACCTACGTTAACCAACCAGTAATTAAAATACGCGCTAACTAATTCCTATTAAAAAGTCTCTTGTTGATAATACACGTTAATTAATAATCGTTTTAATCATAATAATTCATTAACGAAAGTATGTTTATGTAATATTTGCGTGCTAACAATGTCCCAGTTGGATCCTCTACTAATATCATAAAGTAACTTAACGAATAATGAAATTTTTTTAGCGAAATGTAAAAAGCACTTAATTGCTTTTAAAGTTAATCTAAATTGTCTATCAATATTGAATCGTATAAGTACAGGCTACACACGCGAACTATTTATTTGCTTACTAATGTAACGATCGATACAAGTCATTGGTGACGATTCTACGTACACAACAAAACTTAACTCATATAAAAAATGAAATAACTATTGGTGTACTTAGATTATTTGGCTATTTTATTGTGCACATTTATATTAATTAAGAGCTTTAAGACCTTACTCATTATGACTTATCGGAGGTTTAAACGGAGATTTTATTGGAGAGATAACGAACGTGTTAGCGTAAAAAGACTATTATGAATAACAGGTTTTGACAATTTTCGCGAACCGACTTTAGCGAACTTTTAAACCTGCGATAAGTCATTATGAATAAGACCAGTATCTAAGTGCACAACGAAACATAACTAAAAAATTAAAATTGATAGGGCCAATAGCACAATTCAGCAATGCTTACAGAACATTTTATTAGAAAATCTGTATAATAAACTAACGATTTTAATATTTTTAATTAATAAAAATGTGCACATCGAAATAACTAAATTAATCTAATTAATAATAATAATAATATAAAAATAATAATATATAAATAAATAAATATTCATGGACATTTCACACAACGTCCTCTGGTCCCAAGCTAAGCTTGTGTTATGGGTACCAGAATACGGATAGAATACATATACTACTTTTCTTTTGTAAATACATACTTATTTTTTTATTCTTTTTACGATAAAATGTTTACTATCTCCCGATAAAGTTATTGTTTAAACGTCCGATAAGTCCTTATATTTATAAGACCAGGTACCAATGCCTCTCAAAATAAAAATAAATAAAAGGGGCTAGTCAAAACATTTATTTAATAAAGCAGTAATTGAAATGTTTATAAGGTACAACATATTATTCTTAATTAAGATGAATTCTCAGAGTTCCCGTTTCAATTAACTTTGTATTTTACTGTTAGAACAACAATGTTACAAATTATGAGAGGCCGTGAGCTATGTTAAGTTGATTTTAATAACAACATACCAGATGGCGGTTTGATATTTAAAATTGAGGACAAGTAACTTTAGCCTGGCTAAATCGTACTTCATAGAATGTGAATAAAACGTCTCATATCACATATAACCTGTATCATAGATAGGTACACATACAATCCATATTCACGCACACATAAATGAGTAAGTAACTTCAAGCCGATTGAGTGATGTAGCCATAGACACTACATCTGCTATATCTGTGTAAATACCTATACAATTAGATAAATAATAATATGAATTATTGCTGCGTCATCAAAGCCAAGCTTTATTTTTTGGACGTGTTATGATGTAGCAAGATTTGTAAATCCAACTTAAGATTCATATAACAAGAAAATATTATTGTTCTTATTTTTAGAATACCGTACAAGAAGGAACCATTTCATTCAGTTTCGTGAATGAGATGTCCTTGTGTCTGTATCATCTATATTAATATTATAAAGCTGAAAAGTTTGTTTGTTTGAACGCGTTTATCTCAGGAACCGCTGGTCCGATTTGAAAAATTCTCTTAGTGTTGTTTAGTATAAAATATTTCTAAATTCCACGCGTACGGAGTCGCGGGCAACAACTAGTCTCAAATATTAGGTACACTATGTCTACGCAAATCTCAATAAAAATGAAGATTTTATTAGATATAACCAGGCAATCAGAAAATAGGTCCAAAGTCAAAGTAAATTTTTTTTTATTTCAAGTTGGCATGTTTTACAAGCTCTTTTGAAACGTCAGAAACTAGGTGTCTGTTCCAAACGCGAATCCTATGGAGAAGAACAGACAAGAAACTCCATGGATTTTTTTTTTTTCATTTCAGTTCATTTATTTTTATTTTTTCAATAATATTATACATAGTTGTATCAGAGGCGTGAGAATGATGCCGATCAGTATAATCACGACTAACTTAAACTAACTTAATAATAAAAATAAAAAGCCTTGTTGGAGCAAATCGACCAGTCTCAGCAGAAGGCACCCGTTCACGAGTATAACGCACACATCAGCCACGCACATCTCCAGACCATTTTGTAGGGAACCGTGCGACACGATGTGCAACGCTACCAACTTCGAGACATTTGAGTGAGCATGACGAAGTCGCTCCGTGGCACAGTACACAAAGCAAATAAAAAACAATAAGAAATATACAAAAGAACACACTAGGTTCGGCATAATGCTCACACTTTTACAAACTCATTAACAACTAATTACAATATAGATATTTATAAATATAAAGTTTCTGACAATATACACAATCATTTAGTCAAACAATACTTGAAATCATAATACTGATAATTAACAGAAGTTATCTGACGTCAACAAAGCGAGAAAATGCTATTACAATTAAGTAGACAATATTTTCCGTATTAATAAAATTATTTATTTCATTGCCAGAGGGCCGTGAAGACCAAGCGTCCAATTTAAGACAATTACTGAAAACTTCAATCAATAAGTGTTATCTACTCGTATATCAGATCACGTAGTTGTTCATGTTCATCAATGTAGTTGATGCGTTTAAACGATTGTTTCTGCAGACACCTTATATACCAAAATCTTTATTTGTCAAAATCAGGTTCGTTATTTACACATTTGTATCAGAGCATTACAATAAAATGGATCTTTTATTCGATCTCATAGGTACGGAACCTTAGTTGGCAACTCTATTTTATACGTGACAGCTATTTTTTATTCGAGAAATACTTAATACGGTATTGGTTTTGTATCCAAGATAAATAGATTTTTTATACATCTTATTACAGTGTTTACTATTAATATATGACTAACAAAATATGCCATCCACTAATAACCTTAACAACATCAAGCAAGCAGTTACTAGTATTAATGTAACTAGTTTTTCCGGACTACCCAGTTTTTCTACCCTGATTTCCATGCCTGTAGAGCCGTTATTCGTACCAGTACCAATCTTTATGGAATCTTGTATCTAATATATTTTCTTTGTACATAATTTGTTAATAGCTGAATACAAACATAACTTGAAATCTGTACCTACTTATTAAAAATTGGTCAAGTGCGAGACCGGCTCGCGCACGAAGGGTTCCGTACCATTATCTATGCAACATAAGTCACGTTATTAATAAATGAGCAAACAACACACACAATACTTAATTAATCACGTTTGTTGTATGAGAGCAAGAAACGGTAAAAAAATCATGTTTGTTGTATGGGAGCCCCCCTTAAATATTTATTTTATTTTATTTTTAGTATTTGTTGTTATAGCGGCAATAGAAATACATCATCTGTGAAAATTTCAACTCTCTAGCTATCACCGTTCTTGAGATACAGCCTGGTGACAGACGGACGGACGTACGGACGGACGGACAGCGAAGTCTCAGTAATAGGGTCCCGTTTTTACCCTTTGGGTACGGAACCCTAAAAACAATGTCGTCAATTTTGTTTGTGAGTTACCTATGAGAGTTTATACCTTCAAAACTACGCGACGGGTTTTGATGCGGTATTTTTTAATAGATAGAGTGGTTCAAGGGGATGCTTTTTTGTATAATTTGGTTAAGGGCCTACATTAATATTATCGTATATCATCGCCGACACGTACATACTAACACAGCCAGTAGGCACAGAAAATGAAGAATTAGGGATACTTTTCCTATTTACTCAAAATCTACTAAATATATTTTAATTCTGATTTACGTGTTTCTATATATAATAGTTACTTATGTTTTTAAAGTTATTTCATTAGTAATTACGCGATAATAGACCGACAAATGAAAAGAATAAAAAATTAGAGAGGTTGTTTCGCCAAGATTTTCTATCGAGAAAACTTTTTTCAATCGCGTTTCTGAGTTTATGCGATCCTAGATCATATATTGAAAAAACATATACTTAAAAATTAGAGCTCTAGCCATTCAATCTAAAGAAACAATGAAAACTTCGTACATAGAAAAATGCACGAAGCTATTTTGGTATCCTGTTAAGGTTTTCTTTTTATTTAAAAATTCCACTCGTATGAAGTTGCGGGCAATAGCTAGTAAGGAATCCTAATAATAATATAATTGTGAAACTTTGTTTGGATATTTTTCTTTCTTCTTCTGTTCTGATACTATTTCACGCAAAAAAAACTACTGAATGGATTTTGATCTAACGTTACAATAATGTTTCAAAAATCATCAGAATAAATTATTCTTTTTATACCGAAAGAATGCAATGGACCCGTGAGATAATTAAAAACGAAGAGATTTTTTATCCTTTTTACCGTGGGTCACAACGCAACATCGCGGAGCACAGCTAGTATATAATAATATAGTGCAAATGTAAGCATTTTTAGAAATAAATAAATGTCTTTTTGTATATCTTAACTATGATTTAGTTTTTACCAGTAGATTGGTGTTGTATTATAGTGACGAATTTTAAGAGTCGTCTGCTCATTTAGTTTTTACTTTTATGAAATCTCAATATAACCTACTTCAATATTGTGGTTTACAAGCTTGCGATATGCATGTCCAGCATTTATGCAATACACGAGATTGTTGGAAGACAAAGACTTAACTTGCAGTTGCCTGTCACTTACTTCAGAATTTATGGCAATTTTATGCACTTTTAATTTTCATCTAGTTTTCTTTGGATCTCTTAAGGTCCTATTTGAACATGGAATCAATTCATTCCGTGTCTTAATAGGGTCTGGGTAATCTGTGTATTCTGGTACCTATAATACAAGCATATAAGCTTAGCTTGGGACCAGAGGACGTTGTATGGACTGTCCATGAACATATTATAAAAGAAAAAAAATAAGAAATAAATTTGTTACAGTATATCTTCGAAAATGGAACACATGAAGAAGGTCTACTTTCACGAGAAAAGTTCATGGAGGTGAATGCTAGAATGGAAGCCAGAAGAGAATATTTGAAGACTGAATGCTCAAGACTGGGGCTTGACAGCTCCGGTGAAAAGCCTAATGCTTGGGAATACTTGATTAACAGACAATATCATGTTATATGGTAAGACAGTTAACTTTATTGTTGGCAATCAAGGTTAATTTTTTAAACCCGGACGTAAGAGAATTACTTTTCTTATCTGAACGTGCCTGTCTCCATATTCAGATCTTCCTATCCAATACAGGATCTAGTCATAAATTTCAAGTGATCTTTTTTATAACTAGTACAAAAAAATACCTACCTAATCATTTCTGCTTTGATTTCATTTCTTGCAGTCAGCGAAGCAGATTTAAACATAAGATTTTCTTGGTTAGTTTTCTGTTCTCTCTCTTACTGTTCAGCCCCACTAACGTCCCCCCGTTGGACACGGACCTCCTCCTCTTTGGTTGGGATTATGGTCTACTGTGCCGCGTTGGCCAGGACAAGGTTAAGTTTCGAGGTTTTCGTTCCTCACAGGGGTTGTTATTAGGTGTACAATAGGTGGTTATCCCTTAGCTGGCTTCTACAGCAGAAGCAAAAGGGAAGGTGACTTTTTGTATTCTTAATCCGTCACCATACGGGCAAGTATTCTGTTCAATGGCATCATTCATCATAAGTTCTTGTGTTTTACATATTATTTCAAACAATTTATCCATAAATAACACTATTCAACCGACTTCAAAAAAAGGAGGTTTTCAATTCATCTGTACGTTTTTTTTAATTATTCTTTTTTTATTTGAAAGCTGGTGGTCCCCGTGTGGTCAATTGATACCAAGTCAGGATCTGATGATTATCTCCTAAGAAATCGACGAAAACCATCAAATATCAAAGTCGAACTTTTAGAAAAAATTGCTACTCAATTATTTACTTATAGGTGCAATATCTTCAAAGCGGCGTCAACATCGTGGATGTATAATTTCAATCTCATGGCAAATTACTCAGCTGCTTTCTTAGACAAAACCAAAGAAGTTCCTTTAGAACTGGCCAGAAGAAAATATGCAAGACCGACAACTGAAATGATTAAGAAAGCGCAAGGAGATTCGATCACATTCCTAATTGTAAGACATCCTCTAGAACGGTTGGCGTCTGCTTATAATGATAAAATTGTCCACGCGTGGCCTAAGTCATTCCATGACAAAATGGGAATGAGGATTATTAAAAAATATAGAAAAGTAAGTGTTTTGTAAAAGCTGTACTTACCTACTGTATAATTATGCCAATATTTTCTTTTACCCTCGGCTATCATTCACTAAGTACCAAATCGTATCATCATCATCATCATTGCCCTTATCCTGTTATTTGGGAGTTGGTGCAACATATCCTTTGCTTCCAAACTTTTCTGTCAGCTTCTACCTAGGAGGATTATATAGCTTCTACTTAGTTAATAGATTCTTTCATTTGGTGTTGTAAACAGGTTTATGGAGGTTAATATCTATTACTATATTACTATTTTTTCCGTACTTAGAAACCTATACTTACCTATGTCCAACAACACAATAATACTGTCCACTTAAGTTGTTATTAAAACAATATTCTTTAGATTAGAGTATAAAGTAAAGAATATTCTATTTATAAGAATTTAACTAACAATCTGTCTTCACACGGCTAGTCAATATTGATTTCGTAAACTTTTGACAATTACCGTTACGATACAATCTATAAAAAAAACTTTAATTAAACATTCCATTCTAACCAAGTTACTAACTATTTAATTTTCATTATACTATTTTAGACTGGTGAGGATCAGCAAATTCCAACTGAAAAGTATCCCGTATTTGAAGAGTTTGTGTCCTATGTATTAGACGAAGCAAAAGCGAAAAGAGCTCTGGATATGCATTGGACACCGTACACGACATTCTGTACTCCTTGCAAGTTTAATTTCGATGTTATATTAAAATTTGAAACGTTGGACGTAAGTGTATATTTTAAACGTAACGAGAGATAATTAGACGCAATGAGATAATTAGAAGGTAGTAAAAAACCATGTTTATTTCAACAGGAGGACCAAAGGTACTTGATCCAGCTGGCTCGTCTGCAGGAAATTATAAAGCCTGAGTGGAGAAACAGTGGTAAAGGCTCTAATACTCTACATAATATCAGCCATCTCTACTCACGATTGAGCAAACACCAACTTGATGGACTTTACAAACTCTATAGGTAATAAAAGACTTATCCTTACTCCTTACTTAATATTATAAATGCAAAGGTAACCCTGAAGTATTTTTGCGTCAAAACTACTGAACCGGCTTAAAAGTACACAAATAATATAGAGCCCAAGAAATGACTTAAGCGACATTTTAGTGCAAAAAATGGTGACTCTACCGAAATGGAGGAGGCCTGTTCCCAACACCCACTGTTGTGAGACAGCTCCTAAAAAGACTTAACGGATTTTTTTTATATCAAACGATATTTTTATCTTTTTTATCCGGCTATGTATTTCGCGTTCACAAAGATTAAAGTAATATGGGTATGTACCTTCTAGGTATATAGAATAATGCTATTATATTAATTACAGGAATGATTTCCAACTATTCAACTATACCATAGAGAGTTACTACGAGATAGTGGGAGACGACGAGAGCAGCAACCATGGATGAACTCTCTATTAGACAGTTTGAAATCTTCATCATTATCTCATCACAATGCGCATACGCAGAAATAAAGCATCGAGGGTTGATGGACCTATTCATCAATGGAAAGATTCAGAAAAGATTAGAAGTGTTATTCAAAGAATACTATGTACCGTAGATCTTATTTCAGAATTTTGTTAAAGCTCTAATTTTTGCGTTGATGCACTTTAGATTAGACAATCATAGAACAAATAAATATTCACCCGTTGAAGGCAGTTAGAAACTTCCTAAGACACTTAAAAAACATTAAGAAAAAATGATTTTCTTTTCTGTCGCTGTTTAAATTATTCGGTCGAATTTTCTACATGATTTCGGCTGTTCATTATCTTGTTGGCATAGTCATTAAACAATAAACTGTTAAACTATGAAATAATAATATACGTAGTGTTTATGGATAAGTTTAGTTAATAATGATGCCTAGAACAAATTAATGTAAATATTAAAATAGTTTTATAACGCAAACAAAATTCCTTAGTGCTTCCATAAGTTACAAAATTAAGATAATATAGTAGGTAGCTATAGGAATTGAAATTACTTAGTTTAATTTATTTATTTAGTCAGTTATTTGTAAATTTTTTAGGAAATAAATTGTTGACTCATTCAATAGACACAATAATTAGTTAATATGTAACTTAATCAGTCTAGTTACCTAAATTGCTCTATTTGAAGAGAAGAGATCTAAAGAGATTTTGATTCTCTTTAATAATTATACCATCGACCAAGTATAAATGGTTAAACACATCAAGTAAAGGTTTTTTTTTTCGTGGTACGTAGTGGTATCAATGCTCCGTACACAACTAAACATAACTAAAAAATGAAAACAACTATGACTATCTCATTGTGCACATTTTAATTAATTAATTTCGTTAGTTCATAATATACAGATTTTCTACAAAAAAAGTTATCTTAACATTGCCGAATTGGCATTGTTCATATTTTTTTAAAACTCTTAATTCGAAAACCATTTCGGGGAATAGAGTTTCTGATCATGATCCATTTGTTTTTTCGGAAAATTTCCTATAATAACGATCTCCATTTGCCCTTGAAATGAAGGACTTAAAATATTAAGGCGTTCTTAGGGATATACTACTCTGTGGTTGAGTTGAAATTGGTCTATTATATCAACTGGGCAACTTTTAAAAGATGTATTGCAATCTATCTTATAAATATCAGCAAAAGGCAATACACAAATTGCGTACAACGATGACGTCACAACATTTTAAATAATATCTCTAAGTATTTTTTAAAAATTCTATATAGTGAATATTTCAATAATATTGAAATATGCTTAAAATAGTCTGTTTTCTAAAAAAATATAAAAACAGCAGGTCAAAAATTATGAACAATCCCAATTGTGTTATTGACACAATCAATTTTTATTTTTTAGTTAAGGGCCTACATCAATATTATTCAATATCATCGCCGACACGTACATATTAACACAGCCAGTAGGCACAGAAAATGAAGAATTAGGGATACTTTTCCTATTTACTCAAAATCTACTAAATATATTTTAATTCTGATTTACGTGTTTCTATATATAATAGTTACTTATGTTTTTAAAGTTATTTTATTAGTTAATACGCGATAATAGACCGACAAATGAAAAAAAAAAAAAATTTGAGAGGTTGTTTCGCTAAGATTTTCTATCGAGAAAACTTTTTTCAATCGCGTTTCTGAGTTTATGCGATCCTAGATCATATATTGAAAAAACATATACTTAAAAATTAGAGCTCTAGCCATTCAATCTAAAGAAACAATGAAAACTTCGTACGTAGAAAAATGCACGAAGCTATTTTGGTATCCTCTTAAGTTGTGCACGTAGAATCGGTACCAATACTTAATCGATAAACTAATAGAACAATTCAACTCTCTCTCTTTCTCTCTCTCTCTAGCTCAATAACATCCCACTATTGAGTCCAGGCCTCCACTTGGAAGGGATTGTGATCTAGGTACTATGCCGCGCTAACCAGACGTGTTGGCATAGGGTTTAGTGTCTAGTATTGTCTCTCACAGAGGATGTTATCTGTGTACAACATTCCTTAGCTGACTTTTATTGCACCCTGGGAAGAAAGGGAGTGGTGATACTTGTATTCTTTTAAGCTTGGTATAATTATAATCTGTTACAATTTCGATTGAAATTTAGGTATATTCTGTTGAATTTAACTGTTATAGACTATAAAGACAACTATAATATATAAAATGCTTAATTGTTAAATTAGTAAAATAAGATTAAATAAATGTTATGAGAAAATAAAAGTAAACTCTTTATGAGGAAATAAAAAGCAAATTATCGCCGCGAAATACCTAAAATTTAAAAATATATTTAAGAATTATACATAAATTATAGCGGAATGTTATTAAAGAAATGTAAACAGAAACACCAATAACTTAAAATATTTCACATTGTAACCAGTAGTTTAAGAAATATTCTCATTCTTCCTGATGTTTAATCTAACTAGCTTCTCAGCAATTTCAACATAAAATTTGCGCCTTACAGAATGGTACCAATTCTACGCGTACAACTAAATCAATTCTCAATTCTTTAGTTAAGTTTAGTTTACTTGTGCACGTAGAATCGGTACCATTAGGTTCGATTATAACCAGTCTTCTAAAAGCTTTCAAAAAGATAAAAAAGTAGAATAAAATAAGTGTTAGTGTCTATATTTATTTTTTCCTCTACATTATATAAGTACTACGGCGAAAAGGCGTGTTGGCATAAATTTTAGCATAGTGACCAGTAAAGATTTCCGTCTCGTTATCGGCTTAAGTTATTCATAATTTTATTAGTCTTTATAGACCTCATTTATGTAACATTGTTATTTAAAGTATTGTAAGTTGGGTTGTTAAGTAAATTCTAAAATTACTACCTATGTTAAATTCTAAATAAATAAAAAATTGTATGCGGTTTTTGCTTGATTTTTGATTACAATGCCATGTCAAACAACATTAAAATTAGTGTGCTCTAACTTTGAAAATTAAATACGTACACAAATAGATAATAATTATACATTATGTACAAATTATATTAGTTATAAGTCCTAAATGTTTTTATATTTATTGATTGTGGTGTAATACCTAGCTGTTAATAAGAATTGTTTTAAAAAAGAATTTCTCTCTTACCAATTTATAAGTTCAAATCATTTAATCATGTGTGTGACTAGATAAAAAAAAGCCTTAAAAACTAAATATTTCTTTTGTCTTAAATGCTGCGGCTCCACCAGGCGTTAGTTAAATTATCGATCTAATATCTAATTGCTGTGCTAACTACAAAAAATAATCATTTTTGCAATGGTAGAGATTCCAATGCATTTAAGACTTAACTAAAAAAAAACTAAATTTTGTTTAGTTAAGGCTTTAGATATAGAACCGGCACCAATGAGTTTAAACGATATCGATAATATGAATGTTAAACACCGCAAATGGAGCTCATGCATTACTAAAATAAAAATAAATATTTTTAAACAAGCCTCTCTTCGAAATTGCTTACTCTTTTAGATTATACTAGACAGTTGTTTATTTAAATACCATCATACATAGAATATGAATAAATTAACAACGAAATTTGCCTTTTTATAAATGATATCATTAATATTGTACCCATTTGTATCTACAAAAACATCAGCTTGTTTAGTTTAGTGAAATATCTTAAAATAGAATTAGTTATTTAATACTAAAATGAAGAACTATAATAGTAAATACCTACCGAAACTGAAGATATTGACTTCTCAGCTAAAAAGACAGTAATAAAAAGTGTAATTTTTATTTTGGTGTCACGTTTTAAAATGCTTTCAATTCGTCGGAACCTTTAATAGCAAGTACAAAATAAAAAGCAAGTAAATCTAAATCTTGCAATTAAACAAATTGTAGTAATATGTATTTACTATTTAGTTATTCATTTTACTGCCACAAAACTAAAAGAAACTGCAAAACCAATAATAATAATTTTACGTCTCTAGTTACCCCTTAAGGGATATGTAGGAATGAAGAACGAAATATGTTAACTAGTCCTTAACTGCTTAGAACAAATATTAGATAAGTAAATCGTTAACGATTGTTCCACAATTGTAATCCTAATAATTTGCTCTTAGATGTTATTATTTACGGTTAAACAAAGTGAATGGAATGTAGGGGTGACCTTTTATTTAAATAAATCGAATCTATCATATTGGTATCAATTATCGACACTTTTATACTCAATAGTGTTATATGTCTCTCGGGTCATAGACAAACAAAAAAAACAGTCGCTTTAACCCCTTAATTAATTTATTACAGTTGACTATTTTTACCTCTTAGGGACATCATTTACGTAAGTCATCTATTTATACCTCTTATTTAATTTACAAACAACTTTTTAGATTATGCAAGGTACTTACTTTGACTCTTTTACCCCTTGATCTACAAAGGTAGTCTCATTTAACCCCTTTTTAATTTAATATTCTGTAACACTTACGTGACTTTTTTAATTTACAAATACAGTCCTTTTTGACCCCTTCATTCTTATGCACTCTGTTTAACCTTTAATTTGTAGTTAATGGAATGTATTAGACCAAAAAAGACATAATGGCCTATGAAAGTAACTGTAATGGTGCTATAGTCCTATAGATTTTGATCTCATATCAGAATGTGAGACACGATGCATGCACAATCGTTGCTAATAATTACGTAAAGAGTTATAGATTCCAACGGTTATTGAGTCGGTTGTGTTTTTCATAATGTTGAAAACAATTATTATTAGTACTTAGAGAAAGAAATAAATTGGTTATTTGATAATTACGGTGTTTTATTTAAAGTATACTTTTTATTTTTAAGACACCTTGTTCTGTAGTTTCAGGGGTAAGACTATGATTTCGTAAGTCCTCAAAAAGGCCGGATGCGTGGTATTTACAAGCGTCGTGCATCTATGAGTATGATTAGATGTGAATTACAATTATTAGATATTAACCGATAGCGAAAACTAATTTTGACATAATATGTTGCGCGCGCCTATCTTGAAATTTTTACTGTTGTAATTTTCTACAAAACAAGGAAAAGGAAATAAGATTACAAAATAATATAAATAAATTTTGTTAATAACAATAATGTTACATATTGACTTAGGTTGTTGTTTGTATTAAATGCACTGGAAATTGTGGAAGGTATTCACGTTTCACTAACACTTTAGTTTTGTTTCTGAAACAAAAAGTAGCTACTTAATATTGTTATTTAATTTCACTACTCATAATCTCTATCTATAGATAAAAGATTGGAAGGACCCAGTCAAAGTACAAATATTTGACGGTTTTACAAATAAAAATATCATACAAATAATAAACTGTCCTGTTCGGGAATCAAACCCGCGACTTCAGTGAACGGTATTCCATTATAAGCATATTACGTAGGTATATCCAAAAAAAACTGTACTTATTAAATGCGAAATGTGGTAACTTTCATATGAACATAAAAGTGTGGCTTAATTTGGGACTGATGGGCGTTGTTAAAAATCCTTAAACACAAAAATTATGTAATACTTACTCCGCTTTCGTCTTCCTTTTAGGTATATCGACAATATCGATCGGATCTGTGGTGATAATAACTGGTCTAACTGATCCAAAGAAATCAGTTATAGGCACTTTATCAGGGTTCCGTTTGAACAAATCGCGACGTACGCCTACTGTAGATAAGCAAGCACTCTTTGGACAAACTGCTAACTGAAATAAAATAATAAACGAGTTTTATCTACAGAAAAGAAATATTGGTATCTTGAAATGTTAGCCTGACAGCAGTCTTTGGGTATGGGTACACTATGTGAGTTCTTAAAAAACCCACGATTAGGGAAGGCGACACATTGATTCTTAAAGAGATGGAAAACTTATTGACCTAGTTTCAACCCTATCAAACGATTGTAAGGAGTTTTTACCCTTTAATAAAAAGGGGTATAACAGGACTACATTACATCATAGAATCCTTTGTGCGTAGCTAGAAATTTATAAAACCAGATTTTGGAAAAGCCATTACAGATAAGATGTTTACATATCTTTAGATTTCTTAAAACATTTACCAAAAGATTTGAAATTGGTTAATTAACATTTTCATCCAACCCATGACCTTGGTAAATGAAGTCTCAGAAAATTCGGCCTAAAATTTTGAAACAAATATACGCGTTACCATAAAGAATGATTTAGTGTATATTTCAACGGTTAATTAAGTTAAAATTGATACAATATAAATTTGTATATAAACTTGTATATAAACTTACAAATTCTGACATAGTCCTCTTGCTGTTAGGGTGTACATTTTCTAAGAACTCCAACACATAGTATGTGTATCTGTCTATGATATAAACACCAATGGCTGAATCAACATGATGCTAAAATAAAAATATACAAAATCACTTCAGTAAACAAAAAGAAGTTATCTTAGAAAAAAAAATAATTTCTCTCTGTAGCCCATTAACAAACTGCTCTTGGGTATAGGCTTCATTTCAGGAGGGTATTTGGTCAATTATGCAATGCTGAACAAATTTGTGTGCTTAGAGTCAAAGTCAAAGTTAAAATTTTTTATTTCATATTGGCATGTTTTACAAGCTCTTTTGAAACGTCAGAAACTAGGAGTCTGTTCCAAACGCGAATCCTATGGAGAAGAACAGACAAGAAACTCCATGGATTTTTTTTTTCATTTCAGTTAATTTTTATGAGTATTTAATTTCGAGTTTTCCACCTCTAAAAAGGATGATATCTGCTTATAAAAACTCTTAGCACTCTTGAAGTAATTGGAAAGTAACACTTGTGTGCTTAAACTATCACCACACTAATTTTATTTATTACAAAGACAAAGAAAATAGAGACCCACTCTTACAGAAATGAAATCTGATGACCACTCAGTCTTCTAAATTGGTTCAACACTTTAGGGTTTAGTAGGGTTACTTTAGCAGGGTTTTTACGTAGAGAATGCATTTACGCACTTCGCCTTTCCGGTTGTGGGGGCAACCATCGGGCCTCGTGTGGGATTCCCGGCCTATTGCTGCGGGACTACCCACTTAACCGGGCCATGGTAATCACTCAGGTATTAGCATGACCCAGCCAATACATTAGTAGGGTTACAAACACACAGAATAGTAAAATACATACTGATAAAGAATCTTCACCAACTAAACTGGATGCAGTAGCTAAAATATTAGGTGAATAAAACTTCTCATACATTGATGATGCTTGGCATGTGTCTATTATAAAAAATATCTCATTATACCTGAAATCAAAAACATATAACTACTTTTAGATATAATAAATTTTTTTTTTAATCTGCTTTGTGAAAGGGGTTTTTATCCGACAAGGACATGTCAACCCCATTGTTTCACCGCATCTGAACTATCTAACCAGAAATGAAACTATAATTAATCTTAATAAATCAAATTACACGAAGGGGTTCTGCCGTTCACAAGGTCCCGGGTTCGATTCCCGCTCGGGACAACCATTTGTGTGATATTCATAAATGTCATACAAATGTTTGTACTACGTCTGGGTGTTTTCTATGTATTATAAGTATGTATTTACAAAAAAAAAGTAGTATATGTATTCTATCCGTATTCTGTTACCCATAACACAAGCAATATAAGCTTAGCTTGGGACCAGAGGACGTTGTGTGAAATTTCCATGAATACATGAATACAATAGAAAAATGATTACCATAAGCAGAACTTGAGGGAACATAACCGCATTTTGAAGTTATGGGTTCGAGTCCAGCTCATGAAGAACATTTTGTTTCCACTATAATTGACTTGGTAAGTAAAAGCACTGCAAGTCAATTGCAAAGTATTACCGATGGTATTACACAATATGAAATCTGTTTTAAAACTGATCTTCATCATCTCCTCTTTGCCTTTATCTCATTATTTGAGGCAACATAATAATATTACAAAACTACTCTTCCACGCTTCACTGCTTTCTTTTACATCCCTTTCACTCAATTCATAATTTGGTCTTAATTCTGAAACTATTTGTGAGATAAAAAATACACTTTAAGGGTAATTCTCATTTTTGAATAAAAACAGTGTGATCATCGATTTTCTCGATTGTATTCCTCAAATATTCCGATTTGCTTATGCAAAAACAAAGTTTAGCTATGGTATAGTAAATTTATAAAACGTATATCTAAATTGAAGACAAATTAAATGTATTTATATGATGTCAAAGGGTCAAAAATGTCCCTTCCATGGATGTAATATGTCTGAATTTCGAAGAAAAAACAATGCTCTGTCTTCCATTTCTTTCGTAAGTACTAAAATAAATATAAGAATATTAACTAATTTAAATGAATTACTTAAAAAAGTTACAAGCGATATGTCGAGCTAAACAAGTTCATAATTGTTTTCTATGGCAAAGTTTGTGATTAACTTTTTTTGTCCCTTCCATGGCACATGTCACACGAGTTGTATTTTAAAAAATATTACGCGTGTGTCCAAATGCAACTAGGCATAGATAAAAGAGTCATCCACAATCTTGAATTAGTTGCCAATTCTTACCGGCGTGGCAACCACTTCGAGAAAATCTCATTCCTATTTCTATTCTCACAATCTGTAAAGCATAAGTGGTCACAACCGTGTTCATTACCAAAGGTATATTACAAATACGAAGTTTGCTTTTGATGTTCTATTGCCTTTGTGTGTCAATAACACACTGCTCAATTTGTTTCTTCTTCCTCGATTTAGACATTATGTTAGAAACACCTTTAATGGAAAATGTCACTTCCATGGCAGTCACTTCCACAGTTCCATGGATAAAATTTGATCCATGGATGTGACTGGTGATGCATGGATGTGACAAATGTACCTACATATCGTGAATTTCAAGCCATAGGTTTATTACTAGACGCATTATATTATTATTTATTAGTATCGTATAAAAAAAGCGATGTTTCACGAAAATTGGTCCAAAAGACTTTATAGAAGAACAACACAGTGATATTCATACACCCTTATGCTATGCTCTCGATTGTATATGTATGGTGGTGCACGGATGTGATAAATAATGTATTGGCAGCTCACTTTTGATCCATCCATCAGTCCTTCTCCGACCACTGCTGGACATAGTCCCCCCCGCCAGCAGAATGCCACAAAGCGCGGTCCTGCGCTAACTGCATCCAGCGGCCTTCGGCGCATTTGACGATTTCGTCAATCCACCTTGTTGGGGGCCGTCACACGTTGCGTCGTCCGGTCCGTGCCTAAGCTTCCCGAAACCTACCCAGTCGAGTTGGATTCATCGGTTGACCTCTTTCTCGAAGTTGGACTTGCCCAACTGTACGTTTATTCCTAGGTAGCGACATAATGATCGATAGCTTTGAGAATCGCATTCCCAACACATACTGGTGCCGGAGTGACATGGACATTGAACATAACCTTGGTTTTATCCATGTTCCTCCTTAAACCAACCCGTTGGGAAACACTGCTGAGGTCATTGAGCATGCATTGTGCCAAGGTCCTCCAGGGATTCTGCCATTACCACAATATCGTCTGCAAATCGAAGGTGAGTGATGTATTCGCCGTTCATGTTGATGGCGAGTCTGACCCGATCGAGCTTAAAGACGTCTTCCAATACAGCGGTTAACAGTTTCGGGGAAATAAAAGTCATATTATTATATAAAACTTAGTACTGATTGGGATATTAAGAAAAGTTTTAATTAGTTAAGGGCCTACATCAATATTATCGTCGACATGTACATATTAACACAGCTAGTAGGTATAGAAAATGAAGAATTACGGATATATTTTTTGTTTACTCAAAATCTACTAAATATATTTTAATTCTGATTTACGTGTTTCTATATATAATAGTTACTTATGTTTTTAGAGTTATTTCATTAGTTAATACGCGATAATAGACCAACAAATGAAAAAAATAAAAAATGAGAGAGGTTGTTTCGCTAAGATTTTCTATCGAGAAAACTTTTTTCAATCGCGTTTCTGAGTTTATGCGATCCTAGATCATATATTGAAAAAACATATACTTAAAAATTAGAGCTCTAGCCATTCAATCTAAAGAAACAATGAAAACTTCGTACGTAGAAAAATGCACGAAGCTATTTTGGTATCCTCTTAAGATTGTTAATTTTCTCATTTTTCTATGTTGTGACTGAAAAGCTAATTATATGTAATGAATAGAGTTTACTTATAACCTTATCTATATTATTTTCATATAATGTACCTTCCTTGTTGCATATGGCACTCACATGGATAATACTAATATAGGGTGTGTCACTTCCATGGACAGGTGGTCACTTCCATGGAGGTTCTTTTTTTTCAAGTCCCTGTATTTCAATAATTCAGGGGCTGTAAGCTCAGCGATTATATTAGCCTTAAAGAATAGGACTAAAACTTAAAAGATCCATTTTCAATTTGACCTAAAACACGTTTTCATTATTTTACGAAATTTTATGCAGCAAAATGAGAATTACCCATAAAACAAGAAATAGATAATTGGACTTGTGAATCTGTAGTGTTATTAAAAAAATAAATTTTTAATGTTTTAATCAGTTAGTTATAAAGTCACATTCTTTACCTTCTCTTTTGCCACATTTGTTCCATTGCATCAGCTAATTCTTGACTAGTTATCTCTTCAGAATCTTGGAACTTTAGGAACCCATCTCCACCATGGCCTGTCAGGTAAATGAGTATGTTGCTCCCTTCATCTGTGAGCAATCTTTTAGATCTAGGAGTATCTGGTGGCACTCTTCCTGTCAAAAGACGTACAAAATTCTCTACTGATACCTGGAAATGAATAATAATTAGGTTATTTCATGGTATTCCAACTAAGTTGTGTGCAACGAGTGATAATATGGCATGTTTGTGTCAGTATGAATATTATAAGATATGAGACATTAAAGCTTAAAGTGCATACCACTTAGAAAATAAATAACAAGTGAAATTTTCTTTAAAACTACAGTTGAAAAATTACTGGTCTTATAAAATCATACATTCTCTTCTCCAGCCCATTTACGTCCCACTGTTGGGCACGGGTCTCCTCCAGTTTGGGAGGGATTATGGTCTACTGTGCCGCGCTGACCAGGCGTGTTGGCACAGGGTTTCTTTTCGAGTTTCTAGTCTCTCACAGAAGATGTTATCTGTGTGCAATATCCCTCAGCTGACTTTTGCAGCACCCTTCGGAGGAGATGGGGTAATGACACTTGTATTCTTAATGCGTCACCACACGGATAAAATCATATATAAAAGGCTGCAAATGTTGGGAACACACATCTCTAATACGCAAAATTGCATCTACTTTTATTCAAACTGGCAACCATGCAAAACGTACAAAAAAATAAAAAGATATTCTCACCTCATAACCTCTATAATCAACTTCAACATCATCACCATACACATTGATTTGTTCATGAGCATTGTTAAATATTGTAGCTGGACGCGGGTTCCGTGGGTTACATGCCATATCATCAGATATCATTAAGATAATCTGACTATCAGGTATACCTAATCGCTTAACACTTCGGTAGATAGATAACACATTGGCTACATGCCGATAATTAAACCAAAATCGTGATGTATCTACTAATACGGCCCAATTATTAGAGTGGTTTGACTTCTGGAACTCTTCTGGTATCTAAAATAATTGATTCCATAAGACTTAATTAAAATTTGGACTTATTTAAATGTACTTTTGCAACTGCTTACCTCAATTCCATAACTGAATGACAAACAAGCCGTAATTGTAATTATTCGAAGAATATTCACTGAAGATAGCATGATTAAAATAAATAATCTTTTATTTTATCTAAAATTTCTGAAAATTCTTATTCAAAATCCAATGTTTATTTATCACTGAACCACAGATTAATAGATCGCATCGATTTTGCATTCACGGCAGGCCGATGGCACGTCATGTGGATACGACTCTCAATAGGTGGCCTCCTTATACTGTAAGTTATACCTATGTCATTTGCACTCCTTATATTAACAAATGTATATCCTCTATGTGGCAAGACTTTCAATAGATATTAATAATACTCTAAACACTGCATGATGTATGCATAATTATTATTATTATCAATAATGAGTTTGGTGGCTCAGACGCAGATTGTCAGCCGACTTCCAATTCCAGAGCATAATGCGACTCAGTGCCGCACAATGCCGCACAATGCTGACGCTTAATTGGAACGTGAATTAGTTTTAAAATGCACCAGCACAGTGCGCTAAGTTCAGTGTTGAAAAAAAAATTTTTAAAACAGCATTGTATTCACATTATATGTGTGGAATATAAAAAAAGTCGTTGTACCTTCATCCATACTTATATTTATTTATTTTTTAACACAGCTTGAATTAACTTTGAATATTTCCAGAAAACTCCGACGAAATGAAAGCCTTAAATTTTTTTTAACAATAAATAATATTATTAACGATAATATAAAAATAAAATCTCAATCAATGCCAATTTAAAGAAAAAATACTTGTTAATTTTCTGTCGCTGAAGATGGTATGGATTGCACGAAAGTGATGCGTGCGTGAGAGTGCTCGATTGTGCGATGCGATGCTGTGATTGGAACACTCAACATTGAGCATTGTGCCGCATAATGCGCTATTGTGCGCTGATTGGAAAACGGGGAGTTTAATATTTAAATTTTTTTTATTATTATTTTTTTGGCGCCAGAGTAAACTATTGCCATATTTAAAAAATTTGGGAAATTAATATTACAAAAATACGTAAAATTTGGAAAGGAATTAGATCAGGAGAGTAGGTAGCAAATAAAATTAATTATCAAATATTTAAAATATATAATATATATTTTTTTCTTAATTGTCGGCTAAAATAGTATATTATACTATTTTAGCCGACAATTAAGAACGTGAATGTTGCTAAAGCATAGAAAATACCGCACTCACAAAATACGAAAAAAAAACACCATCTTCCAGCGGGAGGAAAGTCAGTACATAGCATATAAACGCAGCTATTTTCAGCTGCGCCATCTCAATTTTTTGATCTGCAATATTTATAGGATTGGTTCATATTATTTCAAAACATATGTGATACATGACAATGACATTAAAATACATTTTTTCACTTATTTATTACAAGTTAATGACAACGAGTTGTCAACAATGAATTAATTAATGACAAGAAAGGTAAGCACAAATTATTATTCCATATAAGTATAACAATCATAAAAATAGAAAATTTGCTGATGAAAATTGAGCTAATATTCTTTTTTACTTGCACGAAGAAAATCATTATTTAAAGTTTAATACCTCGCATTAATATAATAATAAGAACCCGCCAAAAATGTCTGTGCACCTGGCTTATTATCACCAACGAATATAGTGTTTTAATTTTACTAAATTTATAAATTTCATCATCTTCTATAAAGATACCTACGTAGGTACGATTTCGTTTCTCATGTTGTGGTACAACAAAATTAGAGGACACTTTGACGCAATAAAAATGATGAAAAAAAGAAGATGCCTCTTTATTTTGGTATAGTAATAAGACTCTGTGTATTCTTCATTGATCAATTATGTCAAATCTGTCAATTCAATACAAAAGTGGCGTAAACAAAGTAAACAAGTTGTATGTACTAAAGATCGTTTTTAATTTAATTTAAATCAATTTAAATCATGACCAGCCGTAATCCTAACACGTTAATGAGCGTTCCTGACGAACAATTTGATTATTTATTTAAAATAGTTCTCATAGGTGACTGTGGAACAGGAAAAACATGCATTGTGCAACGACTAAAATCTGGTAATTTTATAGAAAGACACGGAAATACAATAGGCGTAGACTTTTCTATGAAAACATTGATAGTGGATGGGAAGAAAGTCAAGGTTAGTCTATTTATATATTGCTAATGCAAAACAGAATAGTATTTATGTAGTTTATGTTGTAACTTGTAGATGTTTTAGCTTCAGATATGGGATACGGCGGGCCAAGAACGATTCAGAACTATTACTCAAAGTTATTATCGCTCAGCGAATGGTGTAATTATCGGTAAGTATACTACATAACTTATTAAACACCCTTCCTACATGAAAAACCAAAATATAAAATTAAATTTCCTTATTGAATTCTGCTTTTATCTAATGACTCACAGGAGGTTACTAAACTGTTTATATGAATATAATTCCTGTTCCATAAAGTACGCAGTTGTAATCTGTGTTTTATAATATTAAAATGTATATAATTTAATTCTGAATCATTCTCTCTCAATCAGTCTGAATCATTATTGTTTTTATTTTGTTGTTCTGATAAGATTATTATACAACCAATCACAACAACAATTGTGTGACCGTGTAGTCATTAACTTGGCTTTACCATTTTTACTTATTTATCCCTATAAATATTCTACTAACAACTTCATAAAATTTATAGCTATTACATGAGTCTGGCAATAATCCCCTGAAAGGTTAAATCAGTGGCTTGCCATTAAACAAAAAGAATCTTCATATTTTTCTAAATGAGTTTCTCATAATAAAAAATAATCTCTCGTACGGGATGCTCAATCTGCGGCAACATTAAAAAACATGTAAAGGAGCATAATTAATTGTATGTGTATATTGACGTATACGTATATTGACGTATTTATGTATGTGTGTATGTATATCTATTATTAGCTAGATAAAAAAATGCCTGCCTGACATCAATTAATAAGGTTAATATTATATTACAGTGTACGATATAACAAAACGGTCAACATTTCTGTCACTACAAAAATGGTTAGAAGAAGTACGAAGGTACACATCTTCTAATGTGATAGTGTCATTAATTGGTAACAAATGTGACTTGATTGATCAACGTGAAGTGGAACCGGATGAGCCACAATCATTCTGTCGTTATGTACCTGAGATTATGTTTGTGATGGAGACATCAGCTAAAGACAATACTAATGTTGAAGACACATTCCGCAGTTTGGCTACAGAATTAAAGGTAAGTTTTTTTTCATGGTTTATGTATCATGCTCTGGTCTAAATGCGTAATGATTGTAATAGCCAGAATGGATATAATTTTTTTTTTAAATATTCCATAATTTAAAAATCGTAAATAGAATATAAATTTCTACTAGACTGTGAGACCCATTATTTGTTTCCTTTTGCGTAACATCAAGCTTTTTTTACTGTAAATTAAATCTTCCAATTTCCGTAAATGATTTTTATGACCTTTTTGAAATAGTTTGCTGTCAACCTCTTTTTCTATTTATTAAGTTACATATAAAATACAATCTTTTAATTATTTTCATAAAATGGCGGCAAAAATAAAGCAATAAAACCAGATTTGAATGTCACCTACTAAGGCAGGTTCAATGTTATCAAATACTGCAAGATGTCATAACTTTTAGTGTCAGAAATTTGGCTATTGTTTGCTTCATGCTTGGTTGGCTTTCCTATTTCAAGATTTAATGAAAATATTGGACACAAAATTTTTGGTGTAATAAAAACCTCAGATGTAAATGATCTATCCATCAGCGTTTTTTTTTCTCTGATGGCATACGCTCCCATAGAAAGCCATAACGCGCGGTCTTGCGCCGCTTGCATCCTGCAATCCATTACTGCTAAATCTTATACATTACGTAATTACCCGTAGCGAAGGCGTGACCCCGTGTGGTAGTAGGCATATAGTAGATCAAATGTCTACTCATTGTTGTGCTCCAGTGCCTGCGCATTATCATACATAACCATAAAAGAAATAAGAGAGCTAAGATATGAAGCTGGTTGGAAGCCATTTGATATTCGATTGAATTTGATTCTATGGAATATGCCATTTGTTCAGTCCATTTGCCACTCTCTGATGGCAATGGTTTCCACTTCGGGAGGATATTTGGTTTTTTTTATAGCGCTGACGAGGAGTGTTGACATAGGGTTTAGTTACGAAATTACCAACTCTGATAGAACGTTTTATTTACATATGTTGTCCTTTAACTGACTTTTAGAGCACCTGTGACAAGAATACTTGTATTTTCAATTACCACATGGAAATATCTTGGTTTATTTATGCCATTTAAAATCTAACTAAGATTGAAAGAAAAGAAAGAAAGAAAGAAAAATAGTTTTATTTACAACTTGCAAGGAAAAGACGAGAAATACATAAAAACTAAAGATAACAATTCCAATGCAAGCTGCAAATACGGATCAACTCAGCGTTGTGCTAGTTAAAACTAGCGCTGGTCTTCCGTTGACCCGTATTTTTGATTGATATGGATGCAATGGCCAATTTTGCATGTGATGGTTAAATTATAGAATTATATATTTATTCCAGAGACAACATGACAATAGCGAAGGTCCACCAGCAGAGTCAGATTCAGTGGTGTTAGGGGAAAGTCATGCAGTAAGTAGGTGTCAGCCATGCGGTTCGGCCTAGACATTTAGTTTAATTATAGTACTACTTGTATGTTCCGAAAAGCGCTATTGGACTAGCTGTTATGTTTTATTTCTCTATAATTTGGCGTAAATAAATTTTAGTGTAGACTAAAATGATTATCTTCATTTTACATTATACTCACGTTATCATAACGTGTGGAAACTAACAATTATTTTTAAATCGGTGGAATGCTTTATATCTTGCAATGATGGTTGTTCCAAGAGATTGGGGTTTACTCCTTAGAGCATTATTCCAATAGGAGTTGATATTAAAAGGAGAACGCCGCTGAAGAATTTACAAGAGCATTGCTCATACTCATCGTGTACGGACGCTATCATCTCTTAGTGAGCGTAAGACGATTTTGGGCGGGGCGTGCATAGCGACCAATGAATAACGTTACAGTATTTGTGGGCGTTACCTCGGCACCCCAGTATATTTGTCAAAGCAAAATAGCCTATCTCCTCCTGTAGATTTAATAATCTAAAGGTTACCCACAGCCTTGACCAACATTTAATACAGATAAAAATAACAGCTAGTCTAACATTGATGCTTTTAAAATCGATCTTTTTAATTATAACGTGGTTCTTAATATGTCCAAAAGACTTTGTTTCTTGTCACAAGTTTTATTTTTATAACTTTACTATAAATTTATTATAGTTTTAATCATTTACGGATTAATGGCCATCTGGTTATTTATAAGCAAGTATAGATTTGGGGAATAAATTAATATTGTTAATCACGCGATATCAAATGTATGGTTGTATGTTTTATCGCAATTACAATTTAATTTGTCGTTCATGAGTTAGTCACGAAAGTACTAGATATTATTGAATTTAATATACCTAGTAGGTATTACAGTATACAAATAAAATGAATTGCTGATTCATTTTATTTGTAATAATAATAAAATGAATTGCTGATTCATTTTATTTGTAATCATCAGCTAATTGTAATAAAATAATCGGTAATACTTTGATCTATTGAGAAGAGCTTGAGATAAGCTTGAGGTCAATAATAATAGCTGGTT
This sequence comes from Orgyia antiqua, assembly GCA_916999025.1. Lineage (NCBI taxonomy): Eukaryota > Metazoa > Arthropoda > Insecta > Lepidoptera > Erebidae > Orgyia > Orgyia antiqua. The sequence goes on from OU779868.1 coordinate 7,818,912, forward strand.
GTAAATGCCCAAACATCAATTTTGGGCTCGCGTAGACAATGTATGCCCATTAAATTCCTACGGTTGTTTTTCCTTACTCCCTACAAGAGAAGGAAAGCCCTCACTGTGTTTGCCTTGCCCTTGTCAAGATTTGGCTACACGTTTTAGCAATTTCTGCGCATTTCTAACTATTTTTGCCACTTGCTGGTAATTTCTGCTGAGTTCTGGCAATTTGTGCCCATTTCTGGCAATATGTGCCCAATTCTAGCAATTTGTGCCCAATTCTGGCAATATCCGGCCATTTCTGGCAATTTCTGCCTCATGGATAATCATGGCAGTGTCCTATATCTGCCGCCTTCAGGCCAACATTTAAAGGGTCGAAATTTATCATGCCGCTGTCACATTAATCATTTTAAACAATACCTAAAATAGTTACTGACCTACTAACCTAATTGTCATGTAGGCAAAGCCACATATTTAGTACCTAACTTACTTTTAATTACATGCCCCGATTCTTACCAAATAAAATACAGTATTAATAAATATTTGTATATGAAAAAAAACTAGTAGAATATGCACAGTATATGAAGAAATCGATATAAATACGTAACACATTCATCTTTATATCATAATTATCACGGGTCATTGTATTTTAAGTTGTAAAGATAACTTTTGATAACTTTTCACCTTTTCATGTGGAAATAAAATGTTAATGAGTAAGTAACATGTATTGGAGAAAGTTACAATGAGGCCAATTCTAATGCGTCAAAAACTAAACCTAACTTAACTGAAATGAATACAATTATGATGTTTTTTGATTTAGCAACTAAGGCTATTTTGTTGTACACCTTTATATTATTTCAATTCTTTAATCTATAATACACAGTTTTTATAATTTAACAATTTTGTTAACTTTGCTAATTGCTTGTCTTATCAATTTTAATTTTTTAGTTAAGTTTAGTTATGCATTTAGAATTGGTATCAATGAGTCTCAATTTTAGTTTAGTAATTCTACATCAATTATGTTAACATATCTTAGTCATTTTATTTAATTTTATTCAATTGATTAAAGAATATAAATGTTTTAAAATATTATTTTAATTACGGGAATTTTATAAATAATGATGTATGAATTTTTTTTATTTATGCAACTTAAAATAGGGTGAATTTAGGGGTGTCAAAAGACGTTGAAAAATTCATGATTTGTTACTTTAAACTTACTATATCCTTCCTTCCTAAGGATTATTATCGTCATCGTACCATCACACCTTTTTTCTATGAAGGTAGGCACAGACTATAGAGTGTCATCTCTCTTAATGTTAAATGCATAAATAAAAAAAAATCCGATACGCTTTCCTAGAATAGGGATGTTGACTCATGTAACAAATTCATGTAAAATTATGTTTTATAGATTGGAGACAGTATTTTGATGCATAAAATATCGTTTCGAGAGTTTAATAACTTGTTAAAATTAAATAAAATGAATTTAAATTGCATTATTTTGTACACATTATCACGTGACTGTAAACACCAATCGGGCGCAGTGACGTAGATAGACTAGATAGCCAAGGATGTTGGAATTGAAATCTCGAATATATCGAGGAAAAGTATCGATAAGTGGATATATCGGTCAAATATTCAACTAAATTGTAACCAACTTAAAAAACTGAAGCTCTCGAAACGTCGTAACCTTTTGTTTTTTATGTATGTTCCCCGATTTCTTGAACACACTTAGATCAATTTGGGACATTCATAAATTTTCTGTCTATTTTATAAAATTTTTCAATGGAAATTGGATTATATTTTTCACAACGCCCTTTGGTCCCAAATTAAGCTATACTTTGTTATGGGTAGGTACCAGAATACGGTTATATTATGTATTTTTTTGAAGACAGTGCAAATATTTTTATAACAATTAGTATTGAATACTGATTATAAAAGAAGTTAGATCTGTTATTTTATAAAGGAATAAAATCTAAATTAATCGATAAAAACATCGATCTTTTTTCTAAGTGGACACCCCTACTATCAGGCTTCTGACGTAATCGCCGTCACTTGACAGCTTGGAGCGTTTTAGCGGGAATTTTCAAAATAATTTTCATTCTCGCTTTTTTATACTGAAAAGATGTATTTTTTAAAAAAACTATAATATCATGGTGTTCAAGTAAGAGCTATCTACAAAATAAAAGCTATTCCAAAAAATAGTCAACATCCCTATTTGTGAATTACCATTACATAATTATAGTACCTACTTATTGCTATATTAAAACAATCGATAAAAACCAGAATATTTATTGTTAATGAGTTACAAGTTTTGAATTTTTACCCCACTTGGCCCTTTTTATTCACCCCATTTTATTATAATTAACGTAAAAAATACATGAACAATATGTCAAACATAACATTTAGAAATTGATATAAATATGGCTTTAAGTTATAATTTTAAGTATATTTCAGAACACATTTGGTTTTAGTAATAAATAAAAATAGAGAAATTGGTTCCGACGTTGTAAATAAATGTATGTAATTGTAAAAACCACCTGTTCGGAACTGATTTGAGCCATAGAATAAGTATTGAATCTAAACTTAGATTTTTATTAATATGTTGAAAATTCTTATGGTCTTATTCATAATGACTTATCGGAGGTTTTAAAGTACGCTAAAATCGGTTCGCGAAAATTGTCAAAACTTGTTATGCATTATTATGCATAACAAGTCGTAAAAAGACTATTGTCTTTTTACGATAAAACGTTTATTATCTCTCCGATAAGTCATTATGAATAAGACCGTTAGTAAATAAGGTGTAAATATCAAAATAATAGAAGCTTTTTTTCTTTACCGATATGTTTCAATTCGTCATGACGTCACAATATGCCGCAGTGTCACGCACATCCTTAGGCATACCTTTCTGCCACTTATTAGTCAATATCTTAAAGGCAATTTTGATAATTTTTTTTTGATACAAGCTGTTGCCCGATACTTCATACGCGTGAAATTTAGAAAATTTTTACCGCTTCACTACTATTTGAACAATTCACACAATATCTCTATAAATCCTAGCCTATGTGTTATTCTCATGTATAAGCTACATTAATGTAAAGTTTCATTAAAATCTATTCAGTAGTTTTTGCGTGAAAGGGTATAGCTATTCTATCTCACGAAGTCCGTTTAGTTATGAATGTTGTAAGGCTTGCATGTACAATGTACAATGCAGTATGCGTAAGCGCAGGAGCACTCTCAGCGCTCAGTCACGATCGCGACGCGGTCGATGTCACAGGTCTTGGGTTTGTACCAGATTGTTTCGCAGAGTAGCGGCAGCATTGAAACTAAATGTCGAAAAGAATTGAAAATGAGTATTTGAAATATTTCAATCTGGACTTTGAATTTATATTTGATTTGCAAGATGACTATGATACTAGCGAATCCGATTGTTAATCTTCATCAGATAGTGATTAATAATTTTTTCTTTGTTGTGCCTAAATTAAAATGCTTACTTATTGACTTATATACGATTGTCTTTTATATGATACACGTAACTATACCTTAAAATTTTAAATAAATGTTATTTCTGAAAAAAATACTTTAAATATATTTATTGGTCAAATCAGATTTCTGTGCTGACGCTCCTTACGTTCACGCACACAGGCACACTCATCGGTAGACGTTACACACACAACGAAAACCAAACGGACTTCGTGAGATAGAATAGCTATAACAAACATCCATACTCACAAACTTTTACATTTAGGGATATTAGTAGGATTGTTGTTGTATGATTCAATCAAAATACCACAGCAAAATACTTATACATATTAATAAATTGGATAAATGGGTACTTATTAATAATTTTAGCAACTTGAGAATACCGGCGTTAATTCTATAAATAAAAATGACAGACATAAATTATCTTATTAGGGCCTTGACTTACTTTTCTATCGACAGTGATAATTATGTTAAAACACATTTTTCTTTTTATGTAATCCATCCATTAGTCTTTCTCTGTCCACTGCTGGACACCGCGTATCCGCCATACTCGACCTCGTGAATTTGTGGTTTATGTAGCGGACTGCCATTCACGAGGTCGTGAGGTCGATTCTCGCACGGGCCAATCATTTGTGTGATATCTATAAATCTTATATATAAAATTCACGTGTCACAGTGTTAGTTACCGTACTCCTCCGAACCGGCTTGACCGATTTTTATGAAATTTTACATGCGTATTCAGTAGGTCTGAGAATCTGCCAACATCTATTTTTCAAACCTTTTTTTTTTAGTATGGCAAAACAACGTTTGCCGGGTCAGCTAGTCTAATATATAAAATTCTCGTGTCACAATGTTCGTTGGGAACGAACATTGTGACACGAGAATTACTCCTTCGAAACGGCTTTACTGATTCTTATGAAATCTTTTATGCATATTCAGTCTGAGAATCGGCTACTATCTATTTTTCCAGCCTCTAAGTGATAAGGGTTGTCCACTCTTAACATTCTTATCGCAAAACAACGTTTGCCGGGTCAGCTAGCGTCATATAAAAATTTATACTGCATCTGGGTGTTTTCTATGTATTATAAGTATGTATTTACAAAAAATAGACAAAATTGCAGAGGGAAAGAAAGTATTTTGATACTTACACCTTGTTTTATATCTGTCTAATTGTGTCCATATTTTAATTTGTGCCTATGATAATGGAATTGTAGAATGTGACGTCCACTGAATAATATTTATATGAATAATTAATCTTCAAAATATATGTATATTGAAAATTTTAAAATCAATAGCCATAATGCAGTGTTTGTTTTTCAGTCAGTTACAATGGTCACGGGTAAGTCTGAGCTCTATGGTGTCGTTTCAGCTCAGTTCTACTCATAACCATTTGAAGGTTTAAGAGGGTCCTGTACTCCTCATTTAGGTATTTGCCTTAGGTATTGCTATCCCTATTTCCGAGCGCCGTGCTGAAAGGGACAAATATAGCTAAAGCAGATTTTACCTACGAAGAAGAAAGTGATAGAAGCATAGATATACTATTCATCTATAATATAACGTAAAAAACCATTAAAATCGGTTTAACTTTCGCGAAGAAAAAACGGGAGTACGATGCCCATATTTTTGTATGGAGCATAATTTGGTATCGTGCCCTCTTAAGAGCAAATAATGGTCCATACAAAAATATGGACATCGCAGTCCACTGTTTTCTTCGTGGATATTGCCTCCAAAGCATATATTTATATTATGATATTTGAGTGTCTATCTGGTTCTAGGTCTTATATAGTGAATTAGCTGGATCTGTAAGAGGCTTTCAATACCTAGGCTCCTGACGTTTCGACTGAGTTGGATCAATAGTTATCATGGGTTAACATTCTAATCATAATTAACTGTATTATGATAATATTAATTATATATTTTAACATGTTTAGAGTAGTGATGTAACGGATATTTGCATTCGCATTCGCGAATATCCGTGTATTTTTCAATATTCGCATTCGCAAAAATTATGTGAATATTTAGCGAATGTTTTAATGCCACTTTGTGCCTTAAATATCAGTTAAATTCGAAAAATAACATAAAACTAACCTCAAAACTTTCAGAATGAACTTTCTGTGACTAAATTCATTCAAATAACCAATATCGGCTATGTTAAATTTAAACATGGTCGACACGAAACGTCAAACCTGTCAAAAATTTTAAGTGCGCTTTTTTTGAAATTTTAAAATATTCGCATTCGCGTTCGCGAATGTTGAAGATAAATATTCGCAATCGCATTCGCGTGTGTGAAAAATCCAGCATTCGTTACATCACTAGTAAAGAGATTTAATTAGATAAATAGAAAAAAAAATTATAAAATTTATTTGTAAATTTTAATTTAGGTGAATAATTATATTTTTTATTTGTAACGCCTAAAAGTAATCTCAATTTGTATGAAATAATACCCAAATTTTATTAATCAATAATTTTATTAAAACACAAAATCTCAGTGCTATAATAATCAACTTTTAATTTAGTTTAGTTATATCTACTTAATATTATGTGACCGTTGAGTAAATGCGTTCTTTAGTTGTCAATATGTATAATTGTTTTATTCTAAAAGTTATCATTAAGAGGATACCAAAATAGCTTCGTGCATTTTTCTACGTACGAAGTTTTCATTGTTTCTTTAGATTGAATGGCTAGAGCTCTAATTTTTAAGTATATGTTTTTTCAATATATAATCTAGGATCGCATAAACTCAGAAACGCGATTGAAAAAAGTTTTCTTCAAAATCTTAGCGAAACAACCTCTCTAATTTTTTATTTTTTTCATTTGTCGGTCTATTATCGCGTATTAACTAATGAAATAACTTTAAAAACATAAGTAACTATTATATATAGAAACACGTAAATCAGAATTAAAATATATTTAGTAGATTTTGAGTAAATAGGAAAAGTATCCCTAATTCTTCATTTTCTGTGCCTACTGGCTGTGTTAATATGTACGTGTCGGCGATGATATACGATAATATTGATGTAGGCCCTTAAAATACTTTTTGGGAAATCATACTAACATATAACAAACTAAGAAAATTGTTGTAAAATGCCCTATATTTAATGTTATTTTATTTTAAAATAAATTGTTGTTCGTTAATCTCGCTAAAACTTAAAAATAGCTGGACAAACTTAGCTAATAGTTTGGTTGTCGAAATATTTTAAAAAAGTCGAAGGTAGTACAACAAATATGGATTTTTCATATAAATTGTATGTACGCAAATGAAACTGCGTACACTACTAGTGAATTCTCGACTTATAAAATACAAGCTTTTGCCCGCAATTTCGTATGCGTGGATTTTAGGTACCAAACTATCAAGTTATACAGAAAAGCCATCCTCTAGAAGCACTCTATACGCTTTCCCGCTTAAACCTCTCAACCGATTTTGATGAAATATGGCACAGACAATCTTTAGACCCTGAGAAAGGACATAGGCTACCTTTTATTGCGAAAAATAAAAATTTTCCAAATTCCACGCGGACGGAGTCGCGGGCAACAGCTAGTCTATTATAAAAACCGCATCAAAATCCGTTGCGTAGTTTTGAAGATATAAGCTCATATAGGAACGTCCATGGAAAAATAATGACTTTAATTTATAATAAGTAAAGATACAATAATATATTAGAAAACAGCAACTTAATTTCTGTTGAAAGACTTTTAATAACGCATTTACTCAGCGGCCATATTGTAAAAAACAATAAATTGTTATAATTTTAATAAATCTGTTAAAAAAAGTTTACGCTATGATTTTTAGTATCACTTATGATTATATCCATTTGTTTTGTAACATGTATTCCAGAAATCCATCCAAATTTTCCAGGTTGGGTGCCTAAACCTCCAAATACCCTCACTAATTGCCCGGATGGTTTAAAAACTTGTACCCGGCAATTACCTGAATCTCCAACTAAGATATACCCTAATGGATCAACTGTTAGGACTTCTGGTTGTCTGAATTGCCCTTTTCTTTGCCCTGTTGAACCGAATTCTAGTATTTTGGACTTATCCTGTTTATTATAGACTTTAACCCTTCTATTACCACTGTCTAATACAATTACTTTATCGTTAGTAACTGCGACGCTTGTAGGGGCGTTTAATTCTGTACATATTATCTCTCTCGTCTCCCAAACTGTAGTAGCTTGGGATGCTTGGGGTTTTGTTGCTACCCCTATCTGATCTACGAATTTACCATCAGGTTGGATTATCTGAAATAAAAAATTAGTCTTTTAAGTTTTTTTATTGCTAATTAAATCTTATCCTATAAAAAATATCTTCTTACTAATATTATAAATGTGAAAGTTTGTGAGTATGGATGTTTGTTACTCTTTCACGCAAAAACAACTAATTATATTTTAATGAAACTTTACAATAATGTAGCTTATACATCAGAATAACATATAGACTAGTTTTTATCCCAAAATAATGTAATGTTCCCATGGGATAATAAAAAATGAACAGATTTTCTATCCTTTTTAACGCGGGTAACACCGCGGGACACAGCTAGTATTTATATAGATTTATCCATGTGGCAGGGGATTAAGAATACAAGTGCCACTGTCCCTTTTGATTCCAACGGCGCTATAAAAGCTAGCTAAGGGATATTGCACACAGATAACATCCTCTGTGAAAGATCGAAAACTCGAAAATAAAACCTTTTTTTTTTGTTGAGGAAGGGGAAATGCCTGACCGCACACCCCACTGTTCGGGGATAACAGAAGGGCAGTGTGGGGCCCTCACCCACTAACCCCCCCCCCCGTGTGCCTAACTCAGCTGGGGATTGGGCACTGGTACTACGGTGATTCCGCCATCAGTTGCTCACCCAGCGGTTGCTCCGAGAGCATCCTCTCAAGGGTGACGTCTGGGCACACCGGGACGTCACCTCTACGTGGTGGGCTCTATTGCGGATAGTCAGACTGACGTCCCCGATCCGACTACCCGCGGCCCCGGCTACGAAAATAAAACCCTGTGCCAACACGCCTGGTTTACTTTAGCTTTTGATTTATTGGTATATTTTTGTTCTATCGTAAATTAATATTGAAATTTGAACCAATTGTAAAACCTAATATTCTCTACAAGTTCCGCGGCTCATTAGTTTGGTGGTGGTCCAGTAGACTATAATCCCTTCCAAAGTGGAGGAGATCTGTGCCCAACCGTGGGACGGTAATGGGCTGGAGAGAGAGATTATAGTTATTAGCGAATTGTTTATATTAACCTGTATTCTGTCGTTGCCTGTGTCTACAACATAAATAAGTTGTGACACGTTGTCTGTGGCAATTCCTTCTGGTGATCTGAACATTCCCACTCGACTGCCTTTCTGACCAACAGAACGGAGATACTCGCCGTCTTTGGAGAATACGTGGATGCAGTGCTTCCATTTATCTGAAAATGTAGGTAAAATTATTTTTTTAAAAGCTGTTGTTGCGAATTTAGAAATGTTAATTGATATTTATGAATATTTACAGACCATCCTCTGGTCCTGATTTAAAATATATTTCTATGCTTGTGATATGTGTATCAGATTACGGATTTAATACTTTTTTGTGCAAACGCCTATAGGTACTAATTCCACAAATAATAGAATTATTCTGTTCTGTAAATGAAACCCGGCTACTCCCAGATTAAATTATTAAAGATAGACTAATTATTATCTGTTAATATGCTCCAAAAATAATATTTTCAGCCCCATATCGTTTACAGCGCGGGCCTCCTCCATATTAAAAGTGCATTAGATTAAACCAAGCATATTTCTCTTTCAAAACCTGCCTAGGTTATTCTTTAATTAATCTTTACGTATTGGGAAAGGCCGGCAATTGACTGCCATAGACTGACTTGATTGATTGATGTGACTCTTACAACAAACATAGATGGGACCAAATTTATGAGTAGGTATTCTTATTCTATTATCCAACGTAATAGGCGAATATCTAAAAAAAACATTTTGCCCTGAATAAAACTAATTTAGACGCATATATTTAAAAATCACCTGTTATATAAATCTCGTCCAAACTCTTCATAAATGCGATATGTACAGGACAAAGCATTTCTTCACATGACAATCTGTTTACAATTTTAGCTTGTGTGCGTTCCATGACTAGTACGCTATGTGTATCCATCCCACACACATATAAATGATTACTCCAAGGACTGACTCCAACACCACTTGGACGAGATGTTTTACGCCAAATGTAGTGAGGGACGAAGTTACGAGATCTGAAAAGATTTAAGAGGTACAGTATTCTCTTAGTACAGAGGCGTATTTTGAAAATTAGCGCCCCGGGCCATTTGCTTAGACGCCCCAGGGCGATTCTTTTAGACGCCCTAAAATTAATAGAAAATAATAGAAATAGAGCTAAATTTCAAACATGAAGGCTTTCGCCGCCCTGCTCTGGCTGGCCGCCCCGGGCCATGACCCCCATGGCCCTAGGGTAAATACGCCCCTGTCTTAGTAGGTACTTATTCATATTCAATACTCCGATCTTCTTCCATTCAGAGTCAATTGGGTTATTACTCAATATTTAAGTCCGAGTCGTCCGTATAGTGACAGATTAAGAGGATACCAAAATAGCTTCGTGCATTTTTCTATGTACGAAGTTTTCATTGTTTCTTTAGATTGAATGGCTAGAGCTCTAATTTTTAAGTATATGTTTTTCAATATATGATCTAGGATCGTATCTAGATCGTGGTAGCGGATTAATAATACAAATGTCACTACTCCTTGTCCTTCCCAGGGTGCTATAAAAGCTATCTAAGGGATATTGTACATAGATAACATCCTCTGTGAGAGACTAAAAGCGGGAAAATTAACTGTACCAATGGCAATGAAGGGATTGCAGTGATGACAACAGCTGTATTCTTTACACGGATAATTCCGTTATGTCGATAATAAATGTTAATGTCGGATAAGAAATGTTCTACTACAAACTAATAAATAACTAAAATTTTAAAATAAAGAACTCGACTACTAATTAAAATACTTTAAACAGCATGAAGTTTCCTCTAATTATTTTCATAAATAATAACACTTGGCCTGGCTGAGTGAACTGTATGTTGCACGCGAATGTAGAATACTTGCATGCACATTTTTTCGTATTAGGAGATTTTCTGCGAAAGTAGTAAGTAGATACCTAATTTATAAAATAAATCAAGTGTTTGAATATATTTTTATATTAATTGGCACTTTGAAACTACAGATATCTAGTCGTGATCACATAGCGCTGCCTGTCACAACCTATTGCGTAAAGAACCAAAGAAACCTAACTTTACTAAACCTATTCCTTATTTTTATGTTTGTCCCCATGTGAGCTTCATCATCCTCCTACACTTATTCCATTATTTGGGGTCGGCGCAACATGTCTTTTTCTTTCATAGTCTTCTATTAGCCGTTAGGTATACAACGTGTTTCAGAAAGGTGTAGTCATATTTGACCACCGTTACACATGGCCGGTGACTAGGCACTAGGCATGGATCAAATTACAAATACTAGTTATATTATGACTTTTATGTGTTCATAAAAATTTAATATTTTTTTTAAATTAATCGATTTTCTTTAAATACAACACTAGTATGAGGTCATCTTTTATCGTAAGGTTCAATCGCATTCAATAAACCGTAAACACACATCATAATTGATGCGTTCCTGGTAGTTATTTAATAGTCGGCTATAAACAAGAAAAAATTTACAAACTGTATTTTTCTATGTGTAACTGTAATATTTATAATATTTAAGGCCTATCCAATGCAACCTTAAAATATGACTACACCTTTCTGCAACACGTTGTATATCTTCAAATGCCGGCTTATATCTTCAGAATTACTTTTTTGTGGCTTTTTTTAGCGGATAGAGCGGTTTAAGAGAATGGCTTTTTTGTATGTTTATTTTTTTTCGTTTGGTTACTAAACTGCACGCGTTCGAAGTTGTGTACAACCGCTAGTAGTGATTTATATACGTACTATTATAGGTTTCAATCTCATAAAAATAGGTACCTACATATAACTGGGCACCCATGGGTGCAGCCAAATTGTCATTTCGAGGGCTTTCTTTATCGAAGTGGGACACGCTTTTATTAATTAGCTTTGTTCCTATCTATGTATGTATCCATGTATGGAATCTTTGAAAGTACTTTTCCACTTGTAATAGTCGAATTGATCTCTATTGGCATCTCACAAAATGTCGAGTTCCCGGGGGAATTCTCATCCTAAAACTACGTTTCCATCCAGCCATCAGCCTCTCTCCGTTCGCTGTTGGACGTAGACCTCCCCCATAGAACGCCACAACGCGCGGTCTTGATCTTGGGAGGTATTTGTCATAATCGCCATGCTTGGCAGGCGGGTTGGCGATCGCAGTGGGTGTTATGATACTCAGAAGAACACGTTCTCCTGGTGCTCCCTTAGTCGCCTTTAACGACACCCACGGGAAGAGATGGGGAGGTGCAATATTCTAAGCTGGCATCCCACGGCGAGCAAACTACGTTTATGTATCTACAATTAGTAAGTTTGCGTTTGTTGCACCCGATTATTGATATACCTAAATAGTTATTAAGTTTGCGTGATTATGACGTTTTACTGGTTGTTTCTATTAAATCGTTATCATCTGATCGCTTATTGCTCGATACGAAAAAAAATCACCTTTTACTTTCTTTGTGATAATTACTGATCGTCCGATAATAATGACGTATAAATAATGATATAACGATTTTAATCTTATATATAAAAATCAATTGCTGTTCGTTAGTCTCGCTTAAACTCGAGAACCGCTGGTCCGATTTTGGTGATTTTGGTCTTGAAATATTCATGAAAGTTCAGGGAAGGTTTAAACGGTTCCTAAAAATCCACGCGTACGGAGTAGCGGGCATCAGCTAGTCTTATATATCAACGTTAATCCGTCTTCCACACAGTTAGTTTAAATACAACATTAATATGGAATATCTACTCAGATTACGTACCTAAACATAAAACCCGATTTTACGTGGTAAAGCCAAAAATTTCCCTAAAAGGTAGTAGGCATAAACGCTACTTTATTTCCCGCCATTAAAACGATTTTTAATACAATCGAAAAATTCGCAAGGGTATCAAAAATTGGCAAGAAGCAAAGCATTTAAAAGCTACCTAATACAGGGAAAAGTCCACGCTTTATTTTACACACGAATAAAATAGTTTTGTTATTACTACGTCCCAATTTTTCGATTGAAAATAATCCCGGACTCAGAACAGTTTAAAACAATGTAGTAGTAGACAAAATAATAATAGTTAAATATGAACAATTTATTTTTAACAATATATAATGTTTACAGCCGTAGGTATGTAGACAGGTTAATTACCTAAATTTCCTAAAGAAATATACCGTCGGTCAAGAGTGAAGCCCGGTATCTAAAACCGAGGTTCCACTTTTGTATCTACTGTTATCCCACTCTTAATCATCATTCTCGTGCCTTTATCTCGTTACTTGGGTCTTGGGGTCAGCGCAACATGTCTGCATGCTGTAGAAGGATTTGGCTATTATTACGATCGGACTTCAAATATCCTCGAGTAGGCCACTCTTAAAATATTCCAATACTGTACTCTTTGTAGTAATTTATCCCATAAATACCCATTGTAGATAATATGGAGAGAATCTACGGATTGAACTCTCACCTCATTAAACTAGGCTAGGTAAACACATAATGACGAAATCTGGCAAGAATTTGTCTGAATCTGTTTTTAGTTGTTAGTTGATATTTTAGGGTTAAGGAATAATGGAATCTTTAAAATGCGTATTTAATGACTTTACGATGATGCCAAAAATTACAGTATGTATATGCTTGCACGGATTTTTGTACGGAATTCTAAAAATGTGTGCTACTGGCCTATGCGATTAAATTCATCTTTTGAATAAAGTGCAATAGTATATAATACCCATTCATAAAATACTTAACATTATATATTGGTTAGAAGTATTGACACAAGTAATTGCATTGACCTTTAGTCGAATTTTACGAAAAAAATAAATAAGAATGAACAGTGAAAATATGTATGTATGTACTATCGATGTTACGCTGTATAATATAATTGTTGCGCTTTCGAATCATACAAGGCAACATTTCCGAAAAACTGATAATAATTATCTTGACCACTACGTAACACGTTTTTGACAGATGGGTAAAATAAATTGCAGAGGATTTCAACATTACAGTTATTAATTCAATTATTATGGGATGTAAAAAGTTCACAAAACATAGGGTTGTCACCCATCTGGGTTTCCCAGATTTGTTCTAGATAAGCGACCGGGTTGGGGTCTAAAGGGTCCGGAAGAAACTCGGACATTTGTTGTCAAATACTTCTATCAAAATATATATTTTCAGAAGTGTCCAGGGAAAAACCGTATTTCACCAAAATGCCTGGAATCTCAGGTAAGTATTTATCTAGCCTCGACAATTCAGGTATAGGCAGCCCTAACAAAGTATATATGGAAAATGTTATGACGCGGGCACCCGCGTCATAACGTACAAGCGTACAAAAAATAACAAAAATATTTTTGTATATTAGATATTTTGAATAAACTCATAACCTGCATCAAAATGTGTACCTACTTACCTATAATGCATTACCAAGCTGTCTTCGCTTTCTAGTGGATCATTTTGTTTAGAGGATTCCATGACAGGATCATCGGATTCCGCATCTAGCGGGGTCGCGGAGTCCATCTCTATGCGGAAATTCTCTTTGTCGAATACAAATCGATCTGTATCCCATTTTGATACGTCAGATAGTAACTGTATTACGTTCTGATGCAAATTTATGAATGTTGATACCTATAATAAAATATATTGATAAATTAAAAGCTTGTAGTCATATATCCTTAGAGTAATTTACTTACAAGTGTAATTTACTTACAAGGGTAATTAAGAATACAAGTGTCACCATCCCCGTTCCTTCCCAGGGTGCTGTAAAAGCCAGCCACGGAATGTTGTACACAGATAATATCGTGAGAGACGAAAGACTCGGAATTAAACCCTGTGTCAACACGCCCGGTCAGTGCTGCGTAGTAGACCATAATCCCTCACAAAGTGGAAGAGGTCTGTGCCCAACAGTGCGACATTAATGGGAAGGAGAGAGAAAGAGTGTGTGTGAGAGAGAGAGAGAGAGAGTCATAGATACCTACGTGTTAAGTTACATCCTTCTTATATATAAAATTCACGTGTCACAGTGTTGGTTACCATACTCCTCTGAAACGGCTTCACCGATTTTTATGAAATTTTAAATACAGATTCTGTAGGTCTGAGAATCGGCTACTATCTATTTTTCAAATTCATTCCCCCCCTCCTTGACATTTATATGGCAAAACAATGTTTGCCGGGTCAGCTAGTTAATATTATAAATGCTAAAGTAATCTAACGACAGTATTTTTAGTATCCAGATGCTACTTTTTAAGGCCAAAAACAGTAAGTTGATTTTTAATTTCACGTGTATAAATATCGGTCATTATCTAGTAGTTCTATACGATATTAAAGTTTCCTACTTGCATTTAGCACCTATTCTTAACGACCAAACACAAATAACGTAGACTCCCAATTTATTTTTCATGTGCATTACACAAATAGTTTTCTTGAATGAAAATGGAGCCCATAGCCAAAACTCATTTATTTATTTTATTATTTCAAAATTTTCAGCATAAAATTGTACATTAGGCGGACTTAATGCCAAAAGCATTATCTATCAGTTAACTTAAGGTTAGGCAGAGATATTTAAGGTAGATGAGTTATTTGCTATAAATTGTTCATGAAGTTCAAAACATGACCATTTCGTTCTTCCTTACAAATTGACAGTAAATAAACTTGATTCACACTTTATTTAACTGTTACGAATACTTAAGACGTTAGTGGTCTTATTCATAATGACTTATCGAAGGTTTAAACCGAGATTTTATCGGAGAGATAATAAACGTTTTAGCGTAAAAAGACTATTATGAATAACAAGTTTTGACAATTTATCGCGAACAGATTTTAGCGGCCTTTTAAACCTCCAATAAGTCATTATGAATAAGACCATAGATGTTTTCGTAATTAACATAATAAACTAGTGAAAGGATTTTTAAAATAATGATGCCTGGGTGCTACTTGTAGACGCCATGAAATATTGAGCTGGTTTTTTTGGTGACTTAGATATTTAAAATGGAAATTAATTCTGCATAAACAAGTTCCTAAAATGTTGTATATCTGCAGTGAACGTACCATATTTAATGTTTATGTTTAAATGTAATAAATTTTCTAGTCATAAACTCACAGTTTATGACTAGAAAATTTAATTTAACACATAAATTCATCGCAAAATCTATATTTTATGTTATTACTGGCTCACCCGGCAAACGCTCTTTTGCCGTAAGAATATTAAGGGTGGACAACCCTTACAACTTAGGGGTTTGAAAAATAGATAGTAGCCGATTCTCAGACCTATTGAATATGTATATAAAATTTCATAAGAATAGGTCAAGCCGTTTCAAAGGAGCATGGGAACGAACACGTGTCTATCTATTTAATCAGAATTAATTTGAATTAAAGTCGAATTAATCTGCAATTTTATATCTATTTAAATCTAATTAACAATCCTTATAATTATGAACAAACAGTGGTGACGAATCCGCCGTGTGGTGACGGATTTAGAATACAAGTGTCACCACCCCATCTCCTCCCAAGGGTGCTGTAAAAGTCAGCTAAGGGATATCGCACACAGATAACATCCTCTGTGAGAGACGCAAAACTCGAAAATAAACCCTGTGCCAACACGCCTGGTCAACGCGGCACAGTAGACCATAATCCCTCCAAAGTAGAGGAGGCCCGTGCCCAACAGTGGGATGTAAATGGGCTGGAGAGAGATAGGAACAAACAGACAAAAATAAACTTCAGTTGCAAAACCTTCGTTTTATAATTACGTATTTTAAGTAGCCATATCAATAATCGGTTTTGATTGAATTATACAGATACGGCGGTGAGTTCCATGAATTTTATTATGTGGACGAAATTCAAGATACTGTTTTAATTTTTTTACTGATTACGTATTTTTATTTATTATTTTGTTTATATTGATATGTTTGGTAAAATATAAGTGTTATTTTTATTGTTATGCTTTAAATATTTAAATTAAGCATTTCGTGTAAACTCCATGTATTAAAATTTTTTTTATGTAAGTAAAGCTAATATATAAAATTCTCGTGTCACAGTGTTAGTTACCATACCCCTCCGAAACAGCTTGACAGATTTTTATGAAATCTTATATGCATATTCAGTAGGTCTGAGAATCGGCTACCATCTATTTTTCATACCCCTAAGTGATAAGGGTTGTCCAATCCGGACATTTGTATGGCAAAACAAGGTTTGCCGGGTCTAGCTGACCCGTTTTCAGTATAAAATTACAACGGACAAAAACCAAGAGCTAAAATCCAACAGGACTTGACATTATAAGTAACAAAAGTTAAGATTAGTCTGACTTTGGTTCTTGATTCTATGTGCAGAACTAAACTTAACTTAACTAAAAAATGAAAACAGCTATTGCTGTATCTTAAATATTTGGCTATTTTGTTGTGCACATATAAATTAATCATAATCTATATTAAACAGTTTTTATAAAAAGAAAGTTTAGTTAACATTACGGAATTGTGTTATTGACGCTATCAATTTTCATTTTTTAGTTAAGTTTAGTTGTGCTCGTAGAATCGGTACCTTTAACAAGAAGAATCGAGGATAGATAAAATATTGAAAATGGCCGTAAGACAATGCTATAGGTCAACATACCCTTTCTTCGTCATTAACAATATCAGCTTGCATAGCAGTCTTTGCGACTTTTGTTGCCTCTTCCAAAGAATTCTGCAGCGCCAACGCAGACAGATCTGCCGACTTTTGTAGATTTGTTGCTTCAGCAAGCATACTCATTTTACTGTCTAGTATACTTGCTATTTTCTCTTCAGCTGTAATATTGATTTGTTCAGCTATACGTTCACAACGATCCTGCAATGTACAATACAAAAATAAAATACAAATACAATACAAATACAACTGTAAATTTACTGAAATACATACAAATTTGATCAGAGTTGGGTTCGAATGACTATTGAATTTTTCTAAGTTAAGTACGTCATGTTATGTATGTATGTTAAGTAGTTATGTATGTCATGTTTAATATTTTAGCATTCTTAAAATACAATTACAAATAAGGTATAATATTATAAAGCTAAAGAGTTTGTTTGTTTGAACGCGCTAATCTCAACCACTGCAGTGGTCCGATTTTAATAATTCTTTCTCTATTGGATAATACGTTCATCGAGGAAGGTTATGTAATATCATACTGCGACGAATAGGAGCAAAGGATCAGTGAGAAAAGTTGCTAAACGAGGAAAATTTTCTAAATTCCACCCGTACGAAGTCGCGGGTAACAGCTAGTTATAAGGTATATTTTCATAAAAACCGGTTAGTACGATTTGTACTCGCACACGAGTGGTTCCGTAACGTAATTTTTATCATAAAATATTCGACATTATTCTCCACTTCAAATAACTGGATTAAGACAAAATAGTGATGATAGTATTTGTTGTTTTACCATCAACTAATCAATATCTATACTCGTAAACTATGATATTTTTAGCTCTAAAACTAGCAGCGTTCCAGAGATACAGCCTGGTGACAAACGAATAGATGGATAGCGTATTCTCAGTAATAGTTTTACTTTTTGTTAAAACGGACCCCAAAAATTAAAATTTTGTTCGCAAATACTACTTTTTTCAAACTATGCGAAGATATTTTCTATGGCCGCTGACACCAGATCCAATTTTAATAATCTGTTATACTCTGAACAAGAACTCGTTTAATCTTCGACCCAGTCTCAAGTCGAAAGACATGCGTCACCTACCTGCCGTACTGAATTCTTTCATAATTATTATTTTCATTCATATAATTATGCAATTATGCCCAACCTTCTTTATAATCTAGTACAAAACATATTATACAAATCGACACATATTACATAAGTAATACACGCATTTTAAATCAAACATTTGAATGGAAATGAATACGTTTCAAGTCAATTAATATTAAAATAGTATTACCGATTTTCTTGATTGGTCTTAGATTGGACGGTCTGGAATTATGACTATTACTTTTTTCCCAAAGTGTTTCCCCCAACCTATTTTTTATAGACAATTCACGAATTGTCCTCTGGTACCATGTCAAGCTTATTTTCTTGTTATAGGTAGCAAAAATACGGATATACTACACATAATAATTTTCTTTGGTAAATAGATAGCTACAACACATAGAAAACACCCAGACGCAGACAAATATTTATGTGACGAATACAAATATCACACAAATGCCTATACTATGCAGGGGTCAAACCCGCGACCTCGTCAACGGCAGTCCGTTACATAAACCACCAAGAGACCCGTCTTATAATTTTATTATGTAAACATAATATCAAACTTCAACTCACGTACCTTGTAATGTTCAATTTTGTGTTCTAGGTGGTTTCTAGCAGTGGCCAGTTGTTTTAGAATTGACGTTAGTTGTATCCTTAAGTCATCTAAATGTTGTGACCAACATACGCGGCAGAATTTCTAAAAAGCAAAATACATATTTTTTTTAGTAACATTCTTAGACAAGATGCTTTGTATTGAGTGGAGATAATAGTCTTTATAGAATCAAAATACGTGCAAGTTATGATTCTATAGGTATCTACCTCGTTTCCGTGTGGTGACGGATTAAGAATACAAGTGTCACCACCACACATTCCCAAGGGTGCTGTAAGAGCCAGCTAAGGGATATTGCACACAGATAACATCCTCTGTGAGAGACGGAAAACTCGAAAGTAAACCTTGTGCCAACACGCCTGGTCAGCGCGGCACAGTAGACCTTAATCCCTCCTATAGTGGAGGAGGCCCGTGCCCAACATTAGGACGTAAATAGGCTGGAGAAGGTATCTACCTAAATGATAATAAAATATTACACTAGTGAATAGGTATCATAATATATATTTTATATTAATAGATAGGGTTGGGAAAATGGCTGCAGTCCACCCGAGGTTAAGTGGAAGTGCAACCCAAATGCGAGGGCAGCTACTGCATTGTATATGCACTAGCCGTCCCCGCCTTGCAGGCCCGCAAGGTGCCTCTTCACGCCTCGCTTAAGACGGCACGATACCAAATTATGCTCCATACAAAAGTATGGGTATCGTACTTCCGTTTTTTCTTCGCGAAAGTTAAACCGATTTTGATAGTTTTTACGTTATATTATAGATAAAGAGTATATCTATGCTTCTATCACTTTCTTTTTTTCAAAACATAATAACTAAAAGAAATATGACGATCCAAAAAACCCACTTTTTTCGGTTTTCTTTAGATAAAGTTGCAGCGTCTATCACACAAACTTGGTAAAGTTTTACCACAAAAGAAAGTTATAGAAGCATAGATTTATTCTTTATCTATAATTTAACGCAAAAACTATTGAAATCGGTTTAACTTTCGCGAAGAAAACGGAAGTACGAAACGTCTTTTTTCTAAGAATTTGTAGGTAAAATCCGCTTCATCTATATTTGTCCCTTTCAGCGCGGCGCTCGGAAATAGGGATAGCAATACCTAAGGCAAATACCTAAATGAGGAGTACAGCACCCTCATAAAAGACTCCATATCATAACCAGGCACGTGGCACTAGCACTACCTAAATTGCAGACACTGGATAAATATAGCAAAAATGGCTGGTTTCGCCCACTTTTTGAAAACCCTGTTCCCTCCAGATTAGTTCGTACTAGTCGTAGGGAACAATGTTCGAAATCCCGGAAAGCTGACAGCCCTACGTAAAGTTTCACCTATTTTTTATTATGTATTAATGAGCTATCACTTATTAAAGAGTACAAGAATTCTCCCTGTAGGTATAACATGAGGATTGGGCAAGCTAGAAACTTGGGTCGACTACTCACAGATCTTAGATCTGTGAGTAGTAGCCAACAATACATATTTTAAAAAGCTGATAGCACCAATTCCATTGCGTCAAAATTTGCGAATGCAATTCGTTCCATTGTTTAATTCTAGTCTTTACTAGAATTATTTTCTTTTTATTTATGTTTACTTATTTAAATAGCTATTTATATTAAGCCATGATTAAGGCGTGGTGATGATTATTATTCTTTATCTTTACGTGATTGTTATCCACATTATAATAACGACCATTTTGTTATTATGCTAGAGATTACAATCAAATACTTAAATAAGGATAATACATGATTAGAGACATAAGTATTATGTTTAATTTTGTTATGTATCTTTTAGTACAAGAAAGAGTTTATCTATCTTTTATCTCTGGGTCCTTAATTCTAAAATGTTAAACTTTCTACAATTGGGGACCCATTCATGAAGGAAAAACGAAGAACTTGGGGTGCTTCTGGTCATATCGTAACATTATGATATTCTCCGGATGGGTTTTCAGTTTTTTAAGAGAGGTAGAGGTTGTTACCAATATAAATATGTAGCAATTACTCTTACTTTTTGCCTAGCTGAAATTAAATGGGATCAAGAATAGACTTTCCTTTACATACAAAATAACATAAAGTTTACGACAAAAATACGATAATCACAATAATCGCACAATATATTTTTAATTTTATTACGAATATCCTTATTAAAGATTAATTGTAATGAAGCTATTATAATAAAGATTACGCCTATTCAAGGTCGTATTAGAATTACGCAATATCACTAAACGCTGTTTCATTCAACATTATAACAAAGTTAAACATAGTTTTTAGATACGAATAGTACTTAGTTTATTTTAACCTTAATAGTTCACGTGTCACCCCTACTATTAAATTATTTCCAAATAAAAGAAAAAAAATAGTTACCATTCTACAATGATCACACGATGTTATATCCACGTTGTCGCATATAGATTTGCAATTAGCGCATCTAGTGCTAGCCGCAAATAGGTCGACATTCTGAGCTGTGTTAATAGTCGGAGAAGCGGATGGTGTTCCCACACTCTTCGTCCTATGTCCATTTTCCGTAGTGTTATTACCAACTAATTGTAACAATGTATCTATATACAAATTAGATGGTAAATTCTCAATGAAATTCTGTCCTTGTACTTGAATTCTTGTCCTACATATCGGACAATCGAATATTATTGAATCTGAAAATGAAATTGTATTAATTATCTAGTTTTACTTTCACTAGTTTATAATGAGTATGTTTAGTGTTTACCCCCGATATAGACAGAGAGGCACGCCTTGCAGAAAGTGTGTTGACACGGTAACATCTTTGGATTGTGGAGTATTTCTAGACATAGAGCGCATTGTACTAATTCTTTGATGCCACCTGATGATAACCTGTGGGCACATAACAAACACGAATGATGCTAATGCAATTTTATCATTGCATTAACATATCGCTATGATAGTATTAGCTATGTCTACTAAAGCTACGTTATGTGTTTATATAAGCTGTTTTCTCGGGAAAATATACATCTAAGGCTTTAAATTTGTAACGCCCTCTGCGTTTGAGGTTCGATTTCAGCAACAAAAACATTATTATGTATGACAGCGATCAAAGTGCAGTAACAGCATATTGCTAGAATTGAAACCATCTCTCTCTCTCTCTCCAGCCTATTTACGTCCCACTGTTGGGCACGGGCCTCCTCCACTTTGGGAGGGATTATGGTCTACTGTGCCGCGCTGACCAGGCGTGTTGGCCCAGGGTTTACTTCCGAGGTTTCCGTCTCTCACAGAGGATGTCATCTGTGTAAAATATTCCTTAGCTGGCTTTTACAGCTCCCTGGAGAGGAGTTGGGGTGGTGACATTTGTATTCTTAGTCCGTCACCACACGAACTCCGTCCATTGAAACCATCATTCATGTAAAATCCTAAATAACTTCTATAAGCCCAACGATTGAATCAGAGACTATGCAAATATATTCCTAATTAATACTGGTTTTAAATTTACAAAGCAGTAATTATTATCGCGCATATTTGTATACTAGCTGTCCCGGCAAACGTTGTTTGTCACACAAAAAAAAAATTAGGTTTGAAAAATAGATGTTGGCCGATTCTCAGACCTACTGAATATGCATGTAAAATTTCATAAAAATCGGTCAAGCCGTTTCGGAGGAGTACGGTAACTAACACTGTGACACGTGAATTTTATATATTAGATATAATTATATTGCGCAACGCAAAAATTTATTTAGTTTGATCATCAATATTTTGGTGTTCGTTGATTCACTTTTTGCTTATCACTATTTCATTGACACTGTGATAAAATATACATTGACATTGAATACATACTTTCTATTAACTAATAATTATTTTAGCGATATGATTAGCCATATCCAAATTATTTTTTATGACTGTATGACAGACTAGCAAACTATCTATGAGATATAGAATTTATAGAGAAAAATCGCTAAGTTAGTATATTTTTTTTATAAATACGAGTACATGTTGGACATTTCACACAAAGTCTTTTGGTGCCGTGCGGGAATCAAACCCGCGACCTTGTAGACGGCAGTCCGTTACATATACCACTAGACCATGAACCCCGTTTAGTATCGTTTCCTTTAATATCGATATTAAATATAGAGATGACACTACATGTCCTAGATATAAACAAACACGAGATTATAAGATCTTAAAAATGTTTTCTAAGGTCGACAGCGGCACCAATTCAGTTGCGTCAAAAACCTAACTTAACTTAACAAAAATCAAAACAACTATGGTGTATTTTGATTAATTGGCGCATTCAAACAAATAAACTAAGAAGCAAACTAACAAACAAATTCGTCATCTTTATGTATTAATCTATATTATTTAGTATAGACGACATAGTTTTTAAAATAAGAAAGGTTCGTTAACATAGCGAATTGCGTTATGGACACATTTTAATTTTTTTGTTATGTTTAGTTGTACACATGGAATAGGTACCAGTGTGCCAAACACTATAAACTTCGAAACAAGTTGGAGAAAATTGCAAGTAACTTAAATATATGAGGTTTTAACCGGTTATACTTGAATGCGTCACCGAATATAAATGGTATTAATATCAATGTCTCCTAATCTGGTTTTAGAACGTAAAAATTATAATATAAACATTGCAATTTGTTAAATTAACATCTTAGTTTTGACCGAGTTAGCTAGCCGCTTATAATGTTAATTAAAGACGCAATTGTACTTAATAAAAGAGTGCAAGAACTAGATGTAATAAGATCGATATAAATTTAATTTGCCTGCTATATAAGTTGCACTTACTTTCTAGGCTTTGATTCTGATGTAGAATTTACTGTCCTGGTTATACCAGTCGGTGTATGTGGCTTGAAGGTGTGGACACTGTCCTGTGACACTAATGTAGGTGTCATCGGTGGCGCTAGAGGAGATCTCGGGCCGTTATCAATTTTCAAATTTTGCAATTTCTTTAACGTAAAGAATGGCGGTCTTTTATTCACTTTCTCAGCCATTATTATATACTTCTCTAGCCAACATATAGGAATATACTGTTGATTGAGTTACGATAAAGTGTCTAATCTGATTATTTGTCGATAAATAATTCATTTGTTATCAATTTATCTTTTTAATTACTCAATTATCTAGCTTGTTGATTTTAGATTTTGTGTTCGATTTTAGAATTGACGTGTTCATAACATAAGGTAAAAATATTTTTATTAATTTTGTCTATGTACTATCTATATTAACATTATAAAGCTGGAGAGGTTGTTTATATGAAATTTTAAAATTTCTTTCAGTGTTAGATAATACATTTATCAAGGAAGGCTGTAGCTCTATATAACATCACGCTGCGACGAATAGAAGCGAAGCATTTTTTTATTATTAATTGTACTCGTAAGGAGTCGCGAGCCAGGGAAATCATGAATAAATAATATTGTAATATCTTTATGTAAACGACTTATATGCATCCGTTATTGCAGACGTCATTTTTATCTTATTACTTCCTCTCTTTGGTGTTGTAAGAGCCGATAATATTACCGAATATAATCTACCTTGAATGACATTGCTTGAAACAAAACCCTATGTTAGTCCTTTCAGTTATTGCAAGTATTAAGGAGAATTATCAATAGTGGAACGTGGATTTGTAACACCTTCATATACATACATATATATACATTAACATAATATAGGTACAAACCTATATTATGTTAATGGCAATATAATAAAAATGAAAATAAAATGAACATGCTGAATAAGGAAATTTTGTTGCTGTTGATGACAGAACATATTTCTGCTTTCCTACTTTGCTTCTTCCACTTCGCTCTATTCTGAACATCCCCCTCTGTTAGCCCACATCTCTCTATGTCTGAGTAACCACGCTCAACCATTGCAGTTACTTCCATTTCCACAATCACCTTAACCCTAATGGAATCGGTTTAATAAACACACGTAGCTTTTCTATGATTTTCCGTATGAAATAAGTGGTGGTAAATACATATGTGGATACAGGATAGTGGGTGTGGATATTTAACGCAACGCCCTCTGGTTCCAATCTAAGCGGCGCGGCGCTTAACTTACGTGAAGAGTACTTTTTAATATCTAACTGTTGTAATTATTTTTGAGATGCAGCCTTATATTAAGTACTAGCTAATGTGTAATGGCCTTATTCATTATGACTTATCGGAGGTTTAAACGGAGATTTTATCGGAGAGATAATAAACGTTTTAGCGTAAAAAGACAAGAAAGAAATGAATAACAAGTTTTGACAATTTTCGCGAACCGATTTTAGCGAACTTTTAAACCTCCGATAAGTGATTATGAATAAGACCATAAAACTTTACTGTCCCGGCAACCAAACATTCCCGTTTTACCTTTTTGGCACGGAACCTTAAGAAATAAAGTCATTCTGAAATATTTAAGTGTTGACCCTTTGAAAAAGTAAAAATCGTGTATATTTCGTTTCACTTGTCACGTAAGACATAAAGACGCATCTTTAACTTAAACAAGGATTTTAAGCGAAATCGAATCTGGCAATATATTGTATGTTGCAATAAAATCTGAACGTAAATATAATTGATCCTTCTCACAACATTGTGCATTATGCTTGAGAAAGTTATCAAAACAAATGTAGGCTTTTAGGTTGCCATATTTTAGGGGGGAGTCGATGCATTATAACGGTGAAAACAGGTGAAGTAATGGCTTGAGGCTCCTTTTGGTCACGGTTATACGAACCAGTCTGGGATTTTATTGATATATTGTATTGTTTTTTCCTATTATACTAGCAGTTACCCGCGTTTTTGTACGAGGTAAGGTATAGGCTATATAACATTACGCTGCCACCAAAAAGAATTAAGTACCTATCAGTGAAAAATCTTGCAAATTCCGGGAAAAAATTCTAAATTCCTCGCGTACGAACTTGCGGACTACAGCTAGTTAGTGTATACAATTTTTAAATAAATTATATTGGTAGAATTTTTTCTATGTTACAATTTAAGAACATACCATGCATATGAGAGAGTCATGTACAGTAATTGAATTCTCTAAGTATATGACGTTACAAACACGCTGTAGCAATTATTTCGCTAATAGTTACTGCAGACATGTAGAGTCACTCTGGTTTTTTTGCATTATGATATACATGTATTGTCTTCTTTAATATTCTTTAAAACTTGTCCGACTCATTCGTCTAGTTAAAACCACTTTGTACGGATTTAGACGTGTGTATTTGTTTTAAAATTTTAGTTAAAATTTAAATCAAATGTGAGTAACCCTGTCAGTGGCGGATTTGCAGTCTCGGCCGCCCTAGCCCCCAAGCCATCAGCCGCCCTAGGCCCCAAGCACTCAGCCGCCCCTTTCTCAGCATCCACCATATAGACTAGATAATGCAATTACTTCATTGCCAACTTTTATCTAAATAGATTTAGAAATTGAGGAGAAAAATTCAGTTTCATTTCGCAAGAAAATTTAAAGTTTTTTTGTAAATCACCGCCCCTAAATCTGGCCGCCCTAGGCCCGGGCTACCGGGCCTTAGGGTAAATCCGCCACTGAACCCTGTAACAACTGATCGTAGAGGACACTTTTCAGCTCAGTCCCACCAGTGACCATGGTAACTGTAAAGTCTCCGAAACGTCGTGCTAAAATTTAAAACAAATATACGCGTCTAAATCCTGTTAAAAGTGGTTTTATTCAAACACGTGTTCTAGTTTTTATAAAAAACTTCATCATCACAAATCCTTTCTTCCGTCCTTTTACACGCAAAAGCTACTTACACTAATATTTTATAGCTATGTAGCTAATACATAAAAATTAAACAAAATTCAAGGGATAAGGTAGTGCCAAAAAGTACAAACACGAGTGAAACCTCGCACATTAACTAGTCTCGATTAAAAGTATAATATGGTCATATACAACAATGACATTTACTTAAGCAGTACCTACCTATAATAATAAATTGTTAAAGATTTTGGATTACTGCCAATTCGCATGATATATTCTGAAGGGAGCTTTCTTGCATAATATAGAAGATGAAAGTAATTTGTATTCAATTCCCAAGACTTGCAGTTTGTGACTTCCGTAAAGAATATCTCTGTACCTAATTATATGGAGAGAGTAAAACTGCAGCTAAATTGTGCATTATGTACCGTTGCACATCATACATAAAAATAAAATGGCATTATTTTCAAAAAGAGAAAATCTGCAGAAATTACTATTAATACTGATTTTATGAAAGTGAAAATATACCTATTTGGATAGGTAGGCCAAATAATAAATATTCACGGATATTTCACACAACGTCCTCTGGTCCCAATCTAAGCTTATATGCTTGAGTTATGGGTACCATAATACGGACATACTATATATACTACTTTTTTTTGGAAATACATACATAGAAACTACTTGGCAGTCCGTTACATGATTCACTAGACCACGAAGCTCGTCAGAAATGCTTTACTTATTAAATTTCTTCTTCCACAGAAAGCGATATCGTATTCTGCTATACTTTCCATACATCTATCCACCAGCCTTTCTATGGCCACTGTTGGACATAAGGCTCCCCCATAGAACGCCACAAAACGCGGACCTGCACCGCTTGCATCCGAAGACCCGCCCGATCTTAACGATATTGTCGTTCCAACTTGTCGGGGGCCGCACTTCGCTGCTTCGTCGTTCTGTCCGTGGTCGTCACTTTCTTCCCCAACGACCATCAGTCCTGCAAGCGACGTGGCCTGCCCATTGCCACTTTAGGGTCCTAAACCTTCGGGCTATATCTGTAACGTAACTGTCTCGTACTCTGTCCCACTGGGTAAAAAAATGGAGTAGTGAATATTCTTAATCCATCACCACAGACTGGGTGCTAGAGCTAAGAAAACCAAAAAACAAACGCGTGGAATTTGGAAACCAAACCTTAACAAATCGTACAAAAAGTCATCGTCTTGAACCTGTCTATCTATTAAAAACACATTAAACTTCGTTGCATAATTTTGAAGATATATACTCACATAGGGACAAACATACAAAAATAAAGACTTTCGTTTTATAATAAGTAAATATATGTAGCTGTTTCTAATATTGAATGTCTAAACAAATATAATCAAATAGAATTGACTCACCTTTTAATATTGTAATATAAAAACTAAATTCAGTGGCAGGTGTTAAGCTGGCGACTGACATGAGCATTTGGCCATAACGTAACGTAAAAAGCGAGCGTAACGTGTTACGTTACGGCATTACCTGAGTGACCAGTGAGTACCCTTGCTCATGGCGCAGTGTTCGACTGCGCTCCGCCATTGGTAATCAAAATGTCGGATAACGAAGTCGTGTTTCTGGGTTCCGTGATTTTACTAAATTATGCCTTACTCCAAAAAATGAAGAAAAAAAAGAAACGTTATTGGATTTCAAACTTGTACAAAAACAGAAATATAACGGGTGGTTCATCGTTAATGGAAACATTAAAGAATCAAATGTTTACTGGACGATGCAAAAACTTTGTGCGCATGTCTCCAACCGATTTTGAACGACTCGTGTGTTCAATTGGACCAAAAGTTGGAAAACAAGATACAAAATACAGAAAAGCAATAACTGTCACAGAAAGGTTAGGTCAGTTACACTTAGTTCTTCAATAATTGTGATACCCGCTTGACATGTGCACTCGCCACGACTCTCGGGGTTGTACTGACCTTTTTTAAAGGCGTAACGTAACACTCAAAGGGATTCACGAAAATACCGACAACCGGGTGGAGCACGCGGCGCTCGCTGCGAGCGGTACTGACCTGCAACATTTCGTCGTAACGTAACGTTACGTTACGACGAAATGTTGCAGGTCAGTCGGCAGCTTTACATGTAGGTAATTATTTTCTTATCATAATTTATCCGCGTGCAATATTTAAAACGCATAATAATAGTCCAATGAGAAATAGATCGATTGAGAGATAAGATCCACTGATATATCGCCCGATCTATAGATAGGTAAATTGTACGCTACAGGAAATAACATTTTTTGTAGTTCACAATTCCACGTAAATTTAATAAAACAGGTCTGTGCGGCTACTGAACTTTCGCTATTGATAGCCGGGCCGTAGGCACTGAAGACTCAAACTGAAAGAATCTATGCTAATATTATAAAGCTTTTTTTATGTATGTAATATATTCGTATGTATTTATAAGTTTCATTGCCAACACTCTCTATTTTCATTCTCTCTGACTATCTAACACACCTATTACTTCCTCTTTCTGCACCACCTAAGGTTGACTGGAAGAGAATGCCTCCGGCATTAAGGCCGCCTTTGTACCTTATTTGTGTATAGAAGTGTTAAATAAATAAATAAAGCTGAAGAGTAATTGTTTGTTTGCTTGACACATTAATCTCAGGAACTACGGATTCGAATGAAAACATTATTTTTGTTTTGAATAGTCCACGCTGCAATCAGTAGTAGCAAAGCATTAGTAAAAATGTAGCAAAAACGGGAAAATTTTTCTAAATTCTGCTAGTACAACCATGAACGCAGAGTCGTCACAGCATGAAAGCCACGTATCGGATAACACAGCATAAGGTATCTCTTAGGGTGGAGCGACCTTAAATAAATATCGTCTATATCGCAAAAAGCCTCTTTCCAGCAGACCAATACCGTACGTCGCGATTTACGGAATAGGCCTGTATCTAGCAGTGGACAAAAAAGGTTAATATTTAGGTAAATCCTGCAAAAACAATGAATACTAAGAAAATAGTTACAAGGAAAATCAGAGACTACCGAACCAAATGGATAACAAATATTTTTATTTTTGTCCTTCCGTTTGTGGGTCACAAAGCTGTCTCACTGGAAATGATAGCTATATGATAGATACTATAGAGAGCTGAAAATTTCACAGTTAATGTAGGTATATCAGTTGATGTTACAAAAACAAATATTCGTTATCATTATTCTCCTGTATTTATCCCATTATTGTGATAATAACGATAATGAACCCTTCGTGCGCGAGTTCACCTCGCACTTGGCCGGTTTTTAGCTGTTTGTAGATTAATAAATGCTAATTCTGCCATATTTATAATGATTAATATTAGCAATTATGATAACATATATGACCAGACTATAAAAAGTATTAAAAAGATTTTTAAAATTTGCATTTTTCAATATTTACACTCGTCCCCGTGACACTTTCTGTAGCCGATTTCTAATGATAAAGTCTAAAGAACGCATCTCTGTAATTAGGTTTTTTCATATGTTTCATGTTTAAAAATTATTAGGTACCTACAATAAAGTTGT
This sequence comes from Orgyia antiqua, assembly GCA_916999025.1. Classification (NCBI taxonomy): domain Eukaryota; kingdom Metazoa; phylum Arthropoda; class Insecta; order Lepidoptera; family Erebidae; genus Orgyia; species Orgyia antiqua. Next base: position 7,849,109 of record OU779868.1, read on the forward strand.
GGAATGGGGTTCTTCAAAAAAGGAGTGAAGAGATTTCTGCAGGGTCGGAGACGCGAGACTGATGCCCCTAGTGTCACAAACGTAAACAAGGCTAAGGTAACCGCTTACCCGCAGGCGGACCTTATTGGTATAAAAAGGTAATAAAAAATAGCGTAAAATAATGCATGTATGGGCTTAAATCGCCACTCTGACTTTCAAATCTAAAGTTTTCTGCGTCGAAACGAAACGTCGAGAATAGTACCCTAAAAACGAAAACCCCATATGAAATGAAATCTAAGCACTATCATGAAAATCTATAAAAATTTGTTAGTTTAAAAACTAAAAAGCATGCTTGAAAATCCTGAATATTTACTAGCGTCCGTCTATAATGTGTGTGCAAAATTTTACGTGAATCAGACTATTGCAAGTGGGCGAAAATCACTTAAAAAGATTTCGTTACATAGACAGATAAATACATATCTAATTAATTTGATAAGTAGATATGAACGAAGCTAATAAAAGCGTGTTAAAAAGGAAGAACATTTTACTAGTATACTCTGACCCCGACTTTATTCTACAAACACGTTTATGTTGCTTATATTACTGGACCATGACTACATTAATTTTTAGAGTTCGGTATCAAAAGGTAAAACCGGACCCTAATACTACAGAGTAAGACGTAAAAAAGTAATACTGAGACTTCGCTAACCGTTCGACCGTCTATCAGGATGTATCCCTAGATTGGTAATAGCTAGAGAGCTGAAAATTTCACAGTTTATGTAGGTATATCAGCTATTGACGATACAAAGACTAATACTTATCACCATTACTTTCCTGTCCTTATTCCGTTATTTGATAATTCTCTCTCTTCAGCCCATCGACGTCCCACTGTTGGGCACTGCCTCCTTCACTTTGGGAGGAATATCGGTCTACAGTGCCGCACTGAGCAGACGTGTTGGCACAGGGTTTGTTTTCGAGTTTTTCATCTCTCACAGAGGATGCCATCTGTGTACAATATTCCTTAGCTGGCTTTTACAGCTCCCGGAGAAGGAAAGGGGGGTGGTGACACTTGTATTCTTAATTCGTCACCTCACAGACATGTGATATAGTTATTTGACAATAACGGTAGGGAAACCCTCGTGTACGAGATCAACTCGTACTTGACCGTTTTTTAAGTGGATATATCTAGAAAGTCCTTGCAAGACAACCTTGGAACAGGAAATAAGTAGGCAGGTGTTTTCATATTACTCTTATAGTACACAAATGACGCATTTACTTTAAATTGGCAAAATAACAAATCTCGATTTCATCTTCCTTTGGAAAATACGTGATATGACTACCTTATATGTAAAAACTAGCTGTTGCACGCGAATTCGTACGTATAGAATTTAGAAAATTTCCCCCATTTTTTTACAACAGTTTTCAGTGATGCTTCGCTCTTGTTGGTCACAGCATGATATTATGTAGTCGAATATGCCTTCTTCGATGAATGTACTATCCAAGACGAAAAGAATTTTTCAAATCGGACCAGCGATTCCTGAGATTAGCGCGTTCAAACAAACAAACAAACTCTCAGCTTTATTATATTAGTATAGATATCATTATAGAACTATAGCAGCTAACTATGTTAAATTCTAAGAATAAAACTTGTATTTTTTACATTGCCATAATTCTAATTTGCCAGGAAAGCTCAAACGCCATGCAATGCAAATATATTTTAGATTTTTTCCTTTGATTTTGAGTTATGCAGTAGAGACTATTAAAATGATAATAGGTAATACCTACCTATTATTTTGTGTAGTTATTATTTTTTATAAGTTTAGTTATTTTCTTTTTGTAGCAAAGTGTAGCAAATAAAACATTTTTTTCTTTCTTTCTTTTTTCAATTGGCATTGTTCATATTTTTTTTAAATTCTTAATTCGAAAACCATTTTGGGGAATAGAGTTTCTGATCATGATCTATTAGTTTTTTTCGGAAAATTTGCTATATTAACGATTATTTTACCAAAAAAACAAATGATCTCTATTTGCCCTTGAAATGAAGGACTTAAAATATTAAGGCATTTTTAGGGATATACTACTCTGTGGTGGAGTTGAAATTGGTCTATTATATCAACTTGGCAACTTTGAAAAGATGTATTGCAATCTGTCTTATAAGATTATCAGGAAAAGACAATACACAGATGGCGTACAACGATGACGTCACAACATTTAAAACAATATCTTTAAGCATTTTTTTAAAATTCTATATAGTGAATATTTCAATAATATTGAAATTAGTTGCTTAAAATAGTCTATATTTTCTAAAAAAAATATAAAAACAGCAGGTCGAAAATTATGAACAATCCCAATGTATTTTTAAGGTAAGACCACAGACAGGCGCATACTTCACTTTCATGGTTTTCATTTCAGTCGTAACTAAGTACAGTGTTAGTAAAGAATACAGTGTTAGTAAAGAATGTTCTTATCTATCCGTGTGGAGACGGACTACGAATACAAGTGTCACCACCCCTGCTTCCTCTCAGGGTGCTGAATGGTAGTTAACGATTTGTAAAATATTGTTTTAATTGTGCAGTTGTGAAGCGTTCTGTTGATGATATACTTCAGTTAAAATAATTACCAATAATTGTATTTGTTGTCTATGGATATTTATATCCGAAATAAATGATTTATTATTATTATTAAAAGCCAGTTAAGCCACATATAATACAGATAACGTCCTCTGTGAGAGACGGAAACCTCGAATATAAGCCCTGTACGTCTGGTTAGCGCGGCATAGTAGACCATAATCCCTTCCATAGTGGAGGAGGCCCGTGCCCAACAGTGGGACCTTAAAGGGCTGGACAAAGAAAAGAGAAAAGGTTCTTTAAAAACAATGACTCCTTGTTGAATCACTTGATCGATAAAATTGCTAGATAGCTTTCCAAAGCAATAGGAAATGTTTCTAATTAAATACAACTATATTAAAACTTACAAATAATTATATTTAATCATACCTCAATGAGATATCGCAATTATCAAACGCATTAGTCATAAATAAAATCTCAATTCGCATGGTGAAATGGTAGAATCATTTTAGTATTCTAGGCTTCGGAATATCCGTGTCTTACATACCAACATAGATAGTTTCCGGTTTGCCGCGCAAACCTGAAAAATATCTGCTAACTTTTTGATATCTTGTTACAGAACATTCTTGACATTAGTTGCATTGCAACCGTCTCGAACGGACGCCTTGATAAGTCTCCATATAGAACAGTCCCTTGCCGTTTTCATCTGCCTGTCAGTTACAAACTAAAAAATAAACTTGCAAAGTACATGTTGTGCTCGCATACGAAAAGTTCCATACCGTTATTATTTTAATATATTCGTCATACCAACATAATCATGTAAGGGTTATAATAATATCATCAATCATCAAGTTACATCGAAAACACTTTCTGTATGGAAACCCCGTTAAATAATAATTGTATTTAGGTTTTTAGTATTTGATATTTCAGCACTAACAGATATACATCAGGTATCATCCGTGAAAATTTCAACTCTCTAGCTATGACCGGACGGACGGACGAACAGCGAAGTTTCAGTAATAGGGTCCAATTTTACCTTTAGATACCTACGGAACTCTAATGCCTGATCGGATTTTACCACCAATAGACTCTCAAATGCTAAACAAAGATAGCTGAATAAAACAGGTAAAACTGTATGAGCTGTATGAGATGAAATGAGAAATTGATGAAGATGTTAAAAAAATCAAAACGCGAGAAAGCTTTAAATCAAAATGCTATCCACGCGAATTTAGCGCAGGTCAGTAGTCAAATATATGAGATACTATTAAAACTATATTTTAAAATGAAGATAAGCAAGATATAAAACAAATAAATGCATATCGTCTTTCATCGCTATTTAAATGTAGTCCAACAGACGATTTTAAATATCGATGAATAGTGATTAGCATATTCGGATCTCCTAAACAAGTTATTTTGTCCAGCGCAGGATGGTAGATTATTAAATTTAAGTAACATCCGTATTTTTTTCAATAAAACACTGTACAGGACGTGAAGTGATTTCTGTCCCGACCTGAATAATAGACAGCAAGAAGATCAAAATAATTCATGTGGCATCAATAGCTTATAATAGCTTGCTTTAGAGGGTCTCAAAGACCGGGGTTTTTTTAGGAACCTTTTCTTAATACTCTCAGGGCTCTTCTAGTCCTTGTGGACATGGCAATAATTACGTACTTATGTGGCGTGCAAAAATGCACATTAATGCATAATTTTAGGAATAGTGTGGGATAAAGCGAGAAGAATTTTTATATAGAAACAAGAAAATATATAATTATGTGCAACACAAACTAACGAATATTAATTATTAATATACGGTCACATTTAGTCGAATAGAGCAGCTCGTTTACTTCAGTGCGTAAAAAACCAGTGGTAAGGCTCCGAGGAACGGGGCCGTGACGCGACTGCTAAATTTTAAATAAGCTCGTTTTGATATGTTTATACAAATAATAAGTATTTTTTTCACTGTTAAGAATTACTAATCGGCAATATAGTATGATGATGCCTTTTGCATTTTAAAGTGAAACAAAAAGAGAAACGCAAGGTGACTTTTTGCTGTTTAAGCCTTAACCGTTGATAGATATATAAAACCCAATAGATTATCCCAATTTTTTCCATAGTTACATCCATATAAGTTTTAGAGCAGCCAAAACAACTAACGCTAAATATATTATGAAGGCAGCAGATACTGCAAGAGACGAATACTTTGTAAATTAGAACTCTGACCATGCGGTTCGTAAACATAGTTTGCTGCTGAGCTGATTATAGCCTCCACTCACTACGCTTGGATTTCTATACATCTCTATTTCGAAGGTGACGGATTACTTTATACATAGCTGGATAGTACTTCAACTTACAAGGACTTATAAATATGGACCGATTCAAAGACAATAAACCCTAGAGACTATAGGCTACGATTTGAATTTAGAATCACCAAGTGACAGACACAATACAGACCAATATAGTATTCTCGAATTTTAAAGTCAAAAATATCAATTCAGTCACTTTCGCTGTTTACTAAAATAAAGAAGAGTTACAAGAAAGAAGAGTTACTAAATAACCTACCACATCTATTGATTGACAAAACAATAGACTGGCAATCAAATAGAACTGTTAAACCCGAACAAAGACGAGTTGGACTCTCACACGAAAGGTTTCGTACCATCATTGTCATAATATTTTCATCATACCAACATAATCATATTATTATCGTCTAAGGGTATCATCAAGTCACACTAAAATGTTTGTTGTATTAACCTCTTAAATATTTATTATATCCTGAATTTTATATTTTTTGTCATAGCTCAATAATTTTTATAGATAGGTAGACATCATTTGTCAAAATTTTAACTCCCTATCTAAAATCACTCCGGAGATACAGCCTGGTGACAGACGGACCCGTTTTACCTTTTGATACAATATACCAAAGCGCAAAACAGGACCCTAATAAACACTCACACTTCATGAAACCCAATGATGTGTGTCATGAACAAATGCGACTTGGTCACGTTGCATGCAAATTCAAAGCTTTCGCAGTTTCATCCTGGACATGCAACGGGGTCAAATTAATTACCATGACAATACTGTAGTAAAATACATTATTTATAAACGTGGGGGTGCTAGTTTCTGTCTACATTTGTGTACATTAACGAACGGTTTATCTAAAGACAATGCCTCATAGACATACCATTATCGGTTGTTTGAAATGCATTTTACAAAATACAGTTTAACCCATACCATTTTGAATTATGCTTTGTACAATGTAGGCTTGTAAACGATAGCTAGATTGTGACTGAGCTAAGAATAAAGAAATTCATATTTATAACTAGCTGACCCAGTAGTGGCAAAGGGCTAGCCATATCTGCCCCAGAAACAACCGCCGATGGATGAGACGAGTTCAGAAGTGGAGACCACGACTCGGCAAGAGTATCGTAGGACGCCGCCCTGCCAGGTGGACCAACGACCTGAAGAAGGTCGCTGGGTGGGACTGTATGCGGAAGGCGGAGGACCGTGTAAAGTGGTGCGAATTGAGAGAAGCCTATGTCCAGCAGTGGACTGCAATAGGCTGACGTGATGACAAAGCAAACTCTGTATCTGACAATAACAATCACAATAAAAAGGAATTAATTTAAGTGCAGTCAGTCCTGCGCATATATACGTTTGGAACATTCTAATGATAGTAGCACATTATTATTTTAATATTAAATCTATCCCGACATTTTGGAGATTTGAATCACATATTTAGAGGTACTGTAAAAATTAACTGCTTGGCTCTGTAAAAATCGGACTAGATTTAAAACAAAAATATAGGTATGGCACAAGTAATTAGAGTGTTTCTACCACTTTATTGTACACTTTTCTTGAAACGATTTCAAGAAAACTGTTCTTTGCATGTGACGAAATATTTAAGAAGAATAATTACATACATTTTTAATAGTTCTTTTGTTTTGTTTATACAAATGAGGGTTTAGTAGTGTATTACAAAATGTGGTCTCACAAACCTATACTGCTGTTGAGCAACTTAATATAATTTGCGTAATTGTATCATCTCACAATATGTTCCGGCCTACATTTTTTAACTTATATTGTGTCATCGGCTTTAATATAATAATGATTACCATTGTTTTGTTCTAAGATACCTATCTGATATGACATCATAGTAAGAAATGTTAAAAGCAAAATGTTATTTTGCTGGTCTCAAATGAAGATTTTTGGGTAGGTATTTTGTAGCATGGTTAATTTAAAAATATTTTTATTTCATAAGATAGCTTTGTTACAATATCTTATTACTTTTTGAAAAAGATACTTTATTGCTATAAGAAATATAAATTATATAAAACTATTTAAGACTTTTTTTACACAGACTATTATACGAGTATATCTCCTTATTGGAATGAGACTAACACTTCGTAGTGAAGGCGGTAATACTGCGGTCTCCAGAGTCATAGGTTTGATTACAACTCAAAATAATTGTTTCTGCGATAAACATAAAACTTATACTGCGTTTAAGTGTTTTCTAATATGTAGTTACAAGAACTATATCACTAGTGGCACATGTATTAAACTTAATGTGGGACCAAAATGTGTAATGTCTAAAGTACGTGAATAATTTGGTATATGTAAAAACATGTAAGTGAGAATTAACTGACCATTTCGATCTCCCAATCGTTAGGGGTGTGAGGCAGGTTTAATTAAGATTCACTTATGTATGTAGCCCATAATGATACGAAGCAGGAAAAGGAACACCGCTAACCCAGTGGCCAACTGGCGAGGCGACGACGAACGATTACACGCGCTCGAGCCTCCATTCCGTACCGGTATCGCCGCGCCACCGCTCGCAACCAGATACTTAAGTGACTCTCATTTGTATAGACATTGGATCGGCATTAGCACACGGCCTGATGGCAAACAAACCATAAGCGATGAAGTTCGACCACCTGTCACCCCGGGGTGCTACGCTCCATTGTTTGACAATGCGGAAAGTAAGGAACGCGCCGTGCATTACAATTAGCAAAGAGAGTTTCGGCGACATGTGAATACAAAGTTGTCGTCGATATTGTCGCACAAAACAAATTACATACAGGACTCGAGGACAAACGTGACGGACGCCAACAACAATTCATTTTACAAGGATCAGTAAAAGAAATTCAACGTATTTTATCGAAGGAGGACAGGCAGCGTTTTAAATTAAATAGTTTTTTTGAAATGCGCGAGCGTACCCGAAAGTTTGTGAAATTTTGGCAAAGGTATTGTAAGAAGTTCGCTCGCGCAGCCGATTTACAATCAACCAATACTTCCTGTGATCATCACTGGTGAAGTTTTAACGCAAACTGTGTGATAAAAGTGAACACTATTTTATCAAGGACACCATTTTATTGTGTGGTGATTTCGAGACATAATAATAATTGTGATATTCAGGTGAGTCACTTTTGGAATATATTTTCATATTTATAATCAGAGCGCATATATGTAGGTTATCATTCTAATTATTTATAAATGCGGCCTCAATTAAATCCTGTTTGAAGTGTCACAGCAAGTGCGGTTTTACTCGTCCTCGTTTGTCATAAAATAAACTATGAGATTTTCAATATAAATGTCAATATTGTATTTATTTTTATTAGCAGGTGCCTTGTGTGTTTTATTACAGATACAATTCCTCGCACGATATGAATAAATTAATGTTAATGAGATATTTATGTGAAGATGGACTCATTTAGATAATTTTAGAGTACGCACCTCGCTGCGGAGATATGTTATTCGTACTTAAATGTAGATATAACTCGAAGAGTGTATACGATAAGCATTTTATATTTATTGTACTCTTTTTATTATCTAATTAATATGAAATTAACTTGACCGAAGACTGCATGCAAGTAAAACAAAATAACAGTTCGTTCAACTCCATATACGTGAACAGTATTCCGTTAAATTATATATTTTTAGGTTTATTAACGTACACATCATGATGTAATTACTTATTTGGAACTTACGGCGTTCAGGATATCGTAAAAAGTTTCACGGTTTTGTATCTATATCCCATTAACCTAGAATATGTTGTTAAAGATAAATATGCAAAAATCTGGCAGTAATGTCAAGAAATAAGTATATACGATTCTAGATATAAGTAGTATATGTAGTCTATCCGTATTCAGGTATCCATAATACAAGCATAGAAATATAGCTTACTTTGGGACCAGAGGACGTTGTGTGAAATGTCCTGAATATTTATTTATTATTATTATTTATTAGATTAGGGCTACTTACTAGAGTATCAAAACTGACCGATATTGTTCTTCGACATCTCAGGACTCAAAGGAGTCGATTTAACTTCTAAGATAGGCGCCAAAATAGTATCCCTATTGTAACAACGTTAGCATCATGTTTATAATGAAACTAGTTGGCCCAAAAATCGTTGTCATGCCAAATTTACTTTGGGTAGAGTAGAGCGCGAATGACTCTATGAATTGAAAACCGAAATCCATTTAGTAGATTTGAACTTTATTACGAGCGACTACATTAACTGATTCATGATAAATTATCACACTTTTGTTTAAAGTTATTGAAATATAGTTACGATTGCTAAAAAGAATGAAGCCATGGAAGTATGTTTGGGTCGTAGCAGATGGCGCTCTATAGTCTCTGCCTACCCCATGGGAAAAAGGCGTGATGTTATGATGATGATGATGATGATTGTTAAAAAACATGAAAACATTAAACATGCTTTGGATCTTTCGTTTAACCATGTCAGTCAGTGCAAAACGGTGGGCGGGTTGCTAGAATCCTAAACTAGAATCAAGTGCAAAACTAGAAAACAATTTTAATAGGTTTTAATGTTAAACAATTATCCTTATAAGTTCAAACGTATATATATAGACACATTTCACTTTTCAGAGCTTTATCTCTATTACTCTCTAGAAGATTGAAGAACATAGATGTGAGTTGTCCTTTCCTGTTAAATCTCTCGCGAGTTTATATGAACAGAATTACCTACGCTTCTCTCTCTCCAGCCCATGAAGGTCCCACTGTTAGGCACGGGCCGCGTCTACTTTGGAAGAGAATAATATTATGATCTACTGGGCCGCACTGACCAGGCGTGTTCGCACAGGGTTTATTTTCGTATATTTTCTTTCACAGACGATGTGATCTCATCACAAATAAAATGATGAACACTATTTTGGCAAATTAATTTAAATTTTGTGATTTAATATCATCCAATTTATACACATATCGTTAATCCTTTATCATTTTGTATTTTCAAATGTATTGAGGTCGGCTTTCTCGTGTAACTACATTCCTCAAAGTTTATTTTTTTTCCGCGAAGACATTGCCAGCTGATCATAGCAATCCAAAGGTCATTTCACAGTTAAACTAGATGTTAGAACATTTGAGTTCCATTTGCCACTTTGAAGACATACTGACGTAATATACCATACCATAGTAATTAATTATAATTTTTTTTTATAAATTTTCGTCGACTTTAAGGATTTTCCTGACTAGCTAAGATGTTAAGATTACTTTTAATCAAAACATCTTCTGTCTTCTCACACAACAAACGTTCTACTATCAGACAAGAGTTTATTACATTATTTTGTAAATTTACTATTAAATGCTGACCAGCCGTATTGGTAGAGGGTTTAGTTGCAAGTTTCTCGTTATTCGCAGATGTTATCTATTTATATTAACTTTTAAAAAGAAGGAGAGTAATAAAGGAAATAATTGAAGCATAAAATTAGATGATGCTATGTATCTTCTCCTTCTCCTCCAGCCCATTTACGTCCCACTGTTGGGCACGGGCCTCCTCCACTTTGCGAGGGAATATGGTCTACTGTGCCGTGCTGACCAGGCGTGTTGGCACAGCGTTTATATTCGAGTTTTCCGTCTTTCACAGAGGATGTGTGCAATATCCCTTAGTTGACTTTTACAGCACCCTTGGGAGGAGATGGGGTGGTGACACTTGTATTCTTAATCCGTCACCACACGAAAAGGAATCTTATCAGGTTATCTTAACATGATATGTATAGTTACCGTTAAAACATCGTTGTCTATAAAAGCTCTCATGTGTATGAATTCGTCTGAACATTCCTGGGGAACCACTATCTATTGCTGAAAACTGCAGAACAAATTATTCAGTAGTACTTAGGTTTATTGCGAACAAATATGTTAGGTTAATAAAAACCATTATTAGCAGCCGCAAAATTTATCGCATTAGTACAATGAATGGCTACTACAAAGGCTACTAAACAAATCACTGTACCACACACGCAATAAAAGTCCAAGTAAACATTTTCACATCAAATTGTGATTACATGGAAAAGTGGCACACTGTATATAAGGCTGCCAAACCACAACTGCATTTAATAAGGTCAAGTCGTATGTTATAAGTGTCATACCGGCACTATAAAACGGTCCACAAGTTAAAACAATAACACATTTAGCTGAGATGGAATGGGGTGATTTAAGACCACAACAGGTTTAACTCAATGCGTAGCTACTGTAAAATATATGTATATTTAAACTTACGATTCATTTACACGTCAATTTTAATAGCGTACAGAAAATATCTTATGAAAAGCTATGACTGTTAATATTTGACCCGTTTTGGTGTGTTTAGATTTTTAAACGCTTTTATTTGCTCGGTACCTATCTATCGATGTTTTAATCTATGTAACGGATTATTTGAGAGTGGTTTTCACACACTTGCAGTAGTCGGATCGATCTGAATTGATCTGATTGCACACGTATTTTGGACCGATAACAATGCAATAATTTAACAAAATATATTAAGGATTTTTAGGCTTGTATTTAAGTTTTTGAACTAAGCTAATTATTTAATTGTACACTAATATTTCACCCGCATTCGTATACACCCTTTTAGCAACAATGCCGATAATATTCTTCATCTATACATATAATAAATCTGTAGAAAAAAAAAATGTACTTTGAATATATTTAAAAAAAAAATAGTCAGATGGTTAAAGGATAACCAACAGAACCCATTTCCAGCATTTTTGAAATTTTTGTTTGTTTAGATGTCTGTGCACGCATCACTTAAAATGTACAATACTTATAAATGTTATACGTAAGAATTGTACACAACTCAAGGTATTACTTAGACTTTGTTTCATCGCAATCGGTCCACTCAATCAAGAGATATTTACATAATACGAAATTCCTCAATTTGGTTACTTGCAACGCCTTCTAGCGGCTAAAAAAAGAATCAAAAAATTGATTAGGTCGATCGAAAAAAATCTATCCACGCGGACGGAGTCGTGGGCACAGCTAGTTTCAGTAAATAAATAATTATTCGTGGACATTTCACACAACGTCTTTTGGTCCCAAGCTAAGCTTATATGCTTGTGCTATGGGCACCAGAATAAGTTTTTTTTTTAAATAAACTGCCTGAACGTAATTTCATTAAATTCCTTCCAATAACATTTGCATTAAACTATACGATATAAATAAACTTATGTTAACTTTTATAACTTAAATTAATTTGCATAAAACAAAATTCAATTAGACTTTTAGAAGCTTTTGAAAGCCAGTTATTGGATTGATAAAATCTTCAAACATGCGTCATCCACAAACTTGCGCTCTTTTACATGTGCGAAATTAATTTATATGAACATTTTTGAATTACATTTTCGGCTTAAGAATATGTAGATCATAAATTAAATAAAAAATAATTGGCATTATATGAATTTGGCACTAGAAAACGGGTAATTACAATGTTGTAAACGAGATATATATGTATAATGTGATTGAAGTTGGAGATTTAGTGCCCCATATGAAAAAGGCGTGAAGATAATTTTAATACATTAATTTAAAATTGGCGGTTTCAATTCACATCCTGAGAAAGCTTAAGAATAAAGTACATCTATAGAAACAGTATTGCATTACACAAAAGTTTTTCCATATTTAAAATAATAATAGTTATACGTTATAAATATGGAATAATACGGTTAGCTGAACGTATCCCTACAAACGCCATTAAAATGTTCACAAAAGATGTGCCACAACTTTAAACTTTATTTATTTATTGAAAATGGCTTACCAACAATTGTTAACACTAAAACTAATCAAAACAAACAAAAACATTTATAATTGGAATTTTATAATTTCGCTTAATAAATTGTCAGGATCTAGAATATGTAAAATATACTAAATTACATTTAAACGTCTCTAATAGAAAAGGTGAAGACAGTCAGAGTTACTATCGCAGTTATCTTCTATACTAATATTATAAAGCTGAAGGGTTTGATTGTTTAAACGCGCTAATCTCAGGAACAGCTGGACCGATTGGAAATATTCTTTTTGAGTTTGGCAGTCCTTTTATCGAGGAAGTCTTTAGACTATTTATAACATCACGCTGCAACCGACAGGAGCGAAGCATCTGTAAAAATGTTGCAAAAACGGGAATTCTTTTTTAAATTCCACGCGTACGACGTTACGGGCAACAGCTTGTAGGTAATATTTTTAATTTAAACAATAGAAATTTGCGTAAATGGTTACTAGAAATATTTAGCGAGAAAGTCTATTGAAACGTATACAAAACTGATGAGCAATGAATTCTTGATGACATTTCGATACATTATGGATTCTTTTGAGCATCGATAAATACGACACCGAGTCGTCCTAGGAGGCTACTTACACAAATTCTTATACGTGTCATGAATAATAAAGAAATTACACAGGAAAGGATATCGATTAGAAAATTTTGATCAATGGTTACGATAGCCTTAAATTTAGATACGACACAAAATTTCTATTTCACTCGTTCAGTGGAGCTAGGGCTACCATTACCTAAATTGCGTAAGGCACGGGGGAAAAATGACGGACATTTGGGCGAAAAATGGATTCCTTTTCCAAATAGAAGCAGAAAGAAGAAGCTGTTGCTGTTGTGTTCTGTTTGCTGATGATACTTCCTTGACTTTTAAAATTAATAGACAAATGCGTGATTATGGCGAGGTAAACAGTGCACTCTCAAAACTTGTACAATGGTTTAATGTTAATAACTTATTATTAAATTCTAAGAAAACTAAAGTAATAAAATTCTCTATGCCAAATGTCACCCAAGTAGAAACCAATGTACATTTGAGTGGAGCGAGCTTGGAACCAGTACAGTCAACTATATTTTTAGGAATCACTATTGATTCGAAATTACAGTGGGGCCCACAAATTGAAAAAATGTCTGGCAAACTTAGCTCTGCGGCATATGCGGTGAAAACAATTCGAAGACTTACGGATGTAGATACGGCTAGAATGGTTTACTTTAGTTATTTTCACAGTGTAATGTGCTATGGAATTCTTCTTTGGGGAAGCTGTGCGGACATTAATCGGATATTTGTGCTCCAGAAACGCGCTGTTAGAGCTATATATAACCTAGGTCCTCGGGATTCTCTAAGGGAGAAATTCAAAGACATAAATATTTTAACGGTCGCTTGGCAATATATACGAGTATATGAAAATTTATTGTATGTTCATAAAAATATTCATAATTTTACAAAAAAAAACCGACCACCATAATGTTAATACAAGACATAAACACAATCTTGTAATGCATGTAACCCGTCTCCTCAAAATATGTAACTCTTTCATGGGTGGTGATGTAAGAGAATTTAATAATTCTAAATTTAAAAAATTCATTAAAACTAAATTATGTAAAAAGGCGTATTATAAAATTTCTGATTATTAGGGTTCCGTACCCAAAGGGTAAAAACGGGACCCTATTACTGAGACTTCGCTGTCCGTCCGTCCGTCCGTCTGTCACCAGGTTGTATCTCAAGAACGGTGATAGCTAGAGAGTTGAAATTTTCACAAATGATGTATTTCTATTGCCGCTATAACAACAAATACTAAAAATAAAATAAAATAAATATTTAAGGGGGGCTCCCATACAACAAACATTTTTTTACCGTTTCTTGCTCGATACTAATAACGTTGCCTTATGTTGCATAGATAATGGTACGGAACCCTTCGTGCGCGAGTCCGACTCGCACTTGACCAATTTTATGTATTAAAGATGATAAAGCTTGGGAGTAAGTTGCTCGGGAGCAATACATATTCTATATTATAAAGTTTTATTAGCATTGTAAGTATAATTGACATTTAATTAAAAAAATATTGATTTGATTAAAAGCTCTGCTGAGTTTCTTACGCCGGTTCTTCTCAGCAGATTGCGTCCTGAACCGGTGGTAGGGAAAAAAAAAGCACAGAATTTTTCTGAAAAATTGTGTCTACTTGATTAAATGATTTTTCATTTCAAATGAAACCAACCGTGATATAAAATTTACAAGATGGTGGATCCGCGTTAAATCTTAAAGACACGTAAATTTAATAATGCTAATGCCATGGTCTAATAAAATATGGTATTCTTAATTCAAGTGATGTAGTAGTTTTCGCAAACTACAAACGTCACTTTTATAAGCAATAAAACACTCATTCCATTGAGAAGAGAAGACCTGTTTTATTAGTCTATGATTCAATTTAACATGTGGCGTGTATCATAGACACACATAGAACGTAATTCACGCACATAGATATTATGTGACTTCAAGCTGGGTGAGTCATGTAGCAATAGACACTCTATCTGGCGAATTTGTGATTTACCAGTAGATACGTTTACTACAATAGATGAATTTATTATTACTGAAATACTTCCGAAATATTAAAAACCGCGCAACTTTCTCAGAGATTATCACAAATAAACAAACACAAAATGTTTAAACACAGATGTTCTCAAAATTTATGTAGTTACGTAAAGCGTAGTATCGCATTTAGAAATTTCTTTGAAAGAGATTTCAGTTGTATCTTTGTAATATATTGCGTCGCAAAAAAACTTAAAACTTAAATATTTATTTTACAAAGCGTCGTTTTTTTCGGATTAAATATGCACTATAAAAGAATAGTTTTGTTACTTACAAATATTTGTTTCAATATTAAAAACTCTATTATATTTAGAGCTAACGACAATACAGGATGAAAATTACCAGTTACAAAATGCTGCAAAAATTCTTTTTTTTGTCCAGTTACCAGTGGAATATTATCCATAAGGATTAACTAATAAAATCTAAACGTATAGAAGTTTTCAGATAAATAAAAACGATTTATATTACATAACTTTTTTCACAATGTAAAAGAAATGTGAAAGATAATAACCACACAAAGTGACATTTAACTTCAGGCATAGGTACCATTCTTGATATACCTATCTAAATTAAATGGTTCTCTAATTTCTACAAAAATTGTACGTCTAAGAAGACTTTGTATAGGCTTACCTAAAATATTACTATCAGCTGTCTTTCTCAATCCACAGCAAGGCATACTTACTCGTAGAATGCCGCAATCAACTACAACGCTAAATCTAGCGTTAAACATTTTTTGCGCCCCTTTTTACTTTGTGTATTCCCTCATATACACTCAGAATCTCAATGCCAAAAAAGCAACTACACATTTTCAGTTCATGCATTTGTTCTATTAAGAGTGTATCACGCTAATGTGATGCACAATTATGTATTGGTAGAGTTTAAATTGTTTCAGCTTTCCCAGAATATGTATATATTTTTCTATTACGTAGGCGCTTTCCTTGGGGATAAAATGTGTTTTCCTTTCAACTTACATTATTGCAAATACGAATCGAAATTTAACTTACACTAAAGACATGTTAATATAGAATTCAAGCGACGCTTTTGCCAATTGTTTAAAACCGAGAGTTTACTTTTAAAATTCGTAACGGTTTTGTATACGCATTTGTTCTGTATGCAGTGGAATTTAGTTACAGCCTATTTATGACGCATGAAATACTGTTTTCAGTTTCACATTTCAATTTCAACCGTTGCTAGTTGCACTACGTATAATATCTGCAAACATTTTTAGAGTAATTTAAAACTGCAGAGAAAAAAAAACAAGGAGTGCGAGTTGTTGTCGACATTAATCTGGTGAATTAGTCAGTAGCAAGGAGAAATAGTTTTATTTATCAACTGACGCTGTTATCTGAACATTTATGATATATGTTGTCGATTCAAAATCCTTATTTTAATAAGTTGTTTAATTTGAGGAAGGCGTTTACCCTTGGTATCAACAGTATGAAATAAATTGCGGGGCGAGAAGGGGATTACGCATGCGCAGTAGCGCCGATGTGTAAGGTTATTTACGCTATTTCCGTTACCTACGGCATTTAAATTTAGAATTTTGTGGATTTAGCCTCCACCCTCAAGGCCCGCGATAGA
The DNA here is from genome assembly GCA_916999025.1 of Orgyia antiqua. NCBI lineage: Eukaryota > Metazoa > Arthropoda > Insecta > Lepidoptera > Erebidae > Orgyia > Orgyia antiqua. Next base: position 7,865,874 of record OU779868.1, read on the forward strand.
AGCTATGCAATAGCTTAAAATCCCCATTTTTAGGGTTCCGTACCCAAAGGGTAAAAACGGGACCCTATTACTGAGACTTCGCTGTCCGTCCGTCCGTCCGTCCGTCCGTCCGTCCGTCCGTCCGTCCGTCCGTCCGTCCGTCCGTCTGTCACCAGGCTGTATCTCAAGAACGGTGATAGCTAGAGAGTTGAAATTTTCACAGATGATGTATTTCTATTGCCGCTATAACAACAAATACTAAAAATAAAATAAAATAAATATTTAAGGGGGGCTCCCATACAACAAACATGATTTTTAGGGTTCCGCACCCAGTATCTCAAGAACGGTGATAGCTAGACAGTTGAAATTTTCACAGATGATGTATTTCTATTGCCGCTATAACAACAAATACTAAAAATAAAATAAAATAAATATTTAAGGGGGGCTCCCATACAACAAACATGATTTTTTTACCGTTTCTTGCTCGATACTAATAACGTTGCCTTATGTTGCATAGATAATGGTACGGAACCCTTCGTGCGCGAGTCCGACTCGCACTTGACCAATTATTATTATATTTTTCACTAATGCTTCGCTCCTATTGGTTGCATGTTGTTTGGATGTTATATAGCCTTCCTCGATAAATGAACTATACGACACAAATATAATTTTTCGATTCGCACCCGTAGTTCTGAGATTCACGCGTTCAAACAAACTGCTTTATAATCTTAAGTATAGAAGTATAGATAAATTGAATAAGAACTATACCTTAGTATAGCTAAGGTATAGTTCTTATTCAATAAGAATATAATTAAGAATATAATTGAATAAGAACTATACCTTAGTATAGCTAAGGTATAGTTCTTATTCAATATGGGTAAAATAATAAATTGCAGCCCGTATGTAAACGTATAAAGATTTTTGATGCTCAAATGCCTAACACATTAAGTGTACTATACATGATATTGTATGCTTAAGGCTTATTTTGGGGTTTTTGTTCAGGTACACGCTGTATAATTGCGAAATATAGAGTTTTCACGCAATTCAGAAAATAGATTGTAGATGAGATGTACCAACGTAAAGTAATAAAACTCCAAACGCAATCGATATATCGCTGATTTCTAATCGATTGTATTTGCTGTTGCGACCTGTAGATCTAGTCTAGGATGTTACGCGGGTTCAAGTTCAAACAATCAACCCACCTGACCTGTATTACATACTAAAGTCGGACAAGTTATCGGGTATAATCCCGGTAGATGTTCAATTTACTACAATTTGAGAATTTATTTAACTAACGTATTTCTATTCTACAGGAATTGTAGAAAAATCGTAGTAATAATATTGTCATTTGGAAACATTTAACATTTTGAAATAATTTTTAAAAGAATTTAAGAGAAAATGTAATTTTACTGTGCTTGCGTTTATTACTAGTTATTACTATTTATTATAATTTTTTACAATCATTTATTTTCCAACGAGATAAAGATAAAGGTATTAGACAAATTTACTGTAGAAAATAGAGCACCCATACCTTACTATATTTGAAATTTGTGGCAGCAAAAATGCTTCAGTGGGCAATATAATTCTTGTGTAAGTAATCATCACGACATCAAAGCGGCGCAATTTTATTGCTTTAATCTATTTCTTTAAAATACTTTTCGTTATAAACCTTTTTAAATTCAATAGCACACGGTGCAATTATTTCATAAAAAATTGGCGGCACATTCTGATAAACTTCTTTACAACCAACAACAATAATTTTAATTGTAAAATGAACTAAATCTTCAGGAGTATTTGTGATGGCATCTCTTGAACAGAATCTCACCATAAATGGCGCACTAGAATCAGCAGGGACGGCCGACTTCATTGGTATAACATGAAACATTCGTTTCATTTTAGTAGTTAATTTGATGTGTATGGTAACAGGATATAGTTTATGCTTATTAGTGACTATGAAGCGATCTCCATAATAGCCGTGTACACCTGTACACTGAGACATATCCAATAATTCTGGAGTTATTTGAATCGGGTGAGCTAAAACTTCAGCAAAAACTTTTATTGTCTTTATTATAATTACAGCTTCTGTTTTTGGATCACTTAAAACGAGATCATAATAGCACTGATGGTATCCAATATGCTCAGCTTTTGTGAAATATACAGGAACAATATTTTTAGAATATGGTTGCAAGAATTTGTAGCTAGATTCGAATATAAATGTTTCTAATGCTAATTGCACAATATATTCAACGATCGGCGATACAATATCAATAAATTCCGTATTTTCACTTGTTGAAGCATCTACCATAATTTTTCTTAAATTTTGAGGATCATTAACACTTTTTGTTGAGTGTTTGCCTTTTACTGAAGTTTGTACTAAGTTTTTACTGGTAGTATTAGTTTTACTTACAGCGATGACTTTGTCTTGACTCCGATTTGTACTTTCGGTGTTTTCAATGGCTACATTTTCAGCTGCAGACAGATCTGACGAGTAATTTTCTGATTCGCTAAATAAATGAACGACCCGTTTATAAATATTTAAATGATAGGAATACGGATCATTCACGGATATTTTTATGGATCCAGTAGGGTACTCTGAATCTGGTCCCATATTTATATGCCAAGGATATACAGATGGTATATTGACTGTATCTGATACTTTTACGTTTCGATTAAGTTCAAAAGTACTAACAATGGGAATGAAATATGGCTCTGTAAGAACATCTGCACAATTATACTTGCCAATTTTAAAATATAAACCTGATTTAAACATTCCCGTACTTCTTAATACAAATACAAATTTATACACTACAGGAATTCCTGGATACAACTTCTTGGGAATAACAGGAAATACCTGGGTTTTAGCAAATGGAGACTCATCGGTTACGTATTTAAATCTAACAGATAGATGTTGGCCCGTGCAATTAGTAAGTGAGAAAATAATAGATTGTTGTTTTAAAGTATCATTTCCAACATTTATGGGATTAGGATTACATATAACGGCTTTTGAGGATGGATACCACTCCTTAATGTCTTCTTTATATGACAATTCTTTTTGATCATGTACTGAATGGCAGCTTAACAGACTAGTCTGGGTATCAATTGGAGAAATCAACTTATGTGGATTTGTGTAAATTACTATGGGCAATTTATTATCAGGCAGCTCAACTTGATCAAGACTGTGTTGTATTCCTGCATCTACCCTTGATGGTTCATGTTCAAAAAGGTCTTCTATTAAACTATCTTCTGTATTTGGATGTGGTGTATATTCTACAAGAGTTTCTTCTTCGACCGCTTCATCATGTTCAAGAAATGTTTTATGTTTCCGTTTTCTTATCTCATTTTCTATTTGTTTCCATTTACTAGCTGTTCTTGCCAGTTCTGAGTTTAGCTCGAATGGTGATTTTCTGTTCGACTGTATATACAGCTTGTGTATAATCGCAGCTTTTTGTAGTTTAGCGTATTGGATTCTTCGTTTGTAATCCGTGCGTGAAACATGTAATCTCTTTACTAATTCCTCCCATCTAGGTAATGATCTAAAATCGATATTGAATTCGTTTTCAATTGATTGTATAAAATATTCTATATTCATATGATAATCATTATCATCCCTTATCCGAATGTGGGTGCACGGTGCCCCCGTTTTAGTTTTACTGTAATTTTTCTGCATTATATTAATAAATTATTGTAAAAAGGAAAACAAAATATTCTTATTGGGATTTATAAACACAATTTATAATGTTTATAAACAAACATTGACAGATGTCTTACTTGTACTACATTTTCATAGAGAAAGCCATGAGAAAATTGACATTGCATGTGTAATGATATCAAAAGAGTTGATATCGAATAATGATAAGTACTATAAACCAGTTTCAAATACATACACGAAAAGCAATGATAAGCAAACATACTCTACAGCTTAAAAGAATATAAAATACATAAGCTAAAAAAATATTTGATTTTTAACTAACTTCATTTGTATAATCATCCTGAGTAGTTAGAAATTTATTCTCCACTTATTAGATTAATACTCGTATAAGATGTCGCTATGAGAACTGCTAATACTTACAAGTATTGTTTCAGGTAGGCGATGGATGCAAGAGTTCCTCGTGTGTTGTTGAGCATAGTATTAGCGGCTATGCTGCCTATGGCGTCTTTAGATACACAAGATGGTGTGGCGAAAGAAAATGTTCCTCATTCACGACAGAAAAGATTGTTATGGATTACAAATGATGGTCGCTTGGCATTACCACCAGGCACTACGATGACTATTACACCTTCATTATCACTTCCATTCGTTAGACATCCACCTGTAGGGTTTCTATCTAATATGACAATGGCGTTTCCATTTAGCAGTAAGTAAATATTTCATTACACATTATGAATAGGCTAAAACAAAATCTGTTATCAAAATAAAAAATATCTACATCCATACATGCATCCAGCCTTTCTAAGTCCACTATTAGACCCCCACTCTACCCCATAAATTGTTCTGCGTCAATTGCAGCCAGCGGCTCTCTGCGATCTTGACGATATCGTCGCCCCAGTTATAAGCCACACAAATTGGTAATGCGCCTGGCGGCCATGTTGGTGACGTCAAAGTGACGTAAAGATGAGAATATTACATTTTGTTAGCTGATATTTTTCTTTGCTGATGACGTCACAAGGGCGTTAATTTGACAAGGTTCCAGCGCATTACCAATTTGCGTGGCTTATAGTGGGGATCGCACACAATCAAGCATTGGGCGTGCTATACATTTATAACATGGTATCGCCGATCACTCGACTTCCTTTACGAATTCCGATAAAATACTGTAAAGGAACCAGTTTTAAAAAACCTAGGAGAACTTTGCACTACACACTTATACTGCCGGACTTCTGGCAACAAAACAGTATAATAATCACAACGGCTGTGGTTCACATCGTCACATACTTCACATCGTATAGAACCTAATAAAATGTGCTGTAATTGGCATGATAAATGACGGACTCTGGATAACATCATTTCGAACATAGCGCACTAAAAGTTAAGTGCGTCACATTAGAGCAATCGTGTGAGATACAATGCCACAATTTCCTACAAGTGTATTACAGTAAAACATTATTTAAATTAATACGGAACAATGTTAAAATTCTTATAGAATAAAGCATAACTATAACGCAGAATAACGTAACCAAGGAAAAAGCATTCTTGCGGTATTCGGAATTTGGAGACAAATTACGAATTCAATGATTTCACGGCATGAATAACCACGTCTTTCTAGAAGAAGCAGGCCTGGCAAATAAGTTTCTAAGATTAGAACCATGAACTTATCTATATTTATTTAATACGTCAATATAGACACATGGGGTACATTTTTAAATTATAGCAGTTTAATTAACACAATTTAGATGTCTGAAATGGTATATCAACACACACAAGCTAAAGTTATAAGCTATGACTGGCAAGGTTTAATTTAATACGTAGAACATAACACGCACGCTTGTTGCGTGGTATAACTGTGGGTATAACTAACGTACATAAGTAAAGCACACAGTTTTAAATTTATGTCCGCAACTCTCACTACAAAGCTAAAGAGAATTTTTGTAAAAAAGCGATAAAAATAAATAGGTTTGCGAATAGACTGAGAGAGCGGCTAGATACAAAATATAACTGTACTACAATAAGAAATACAATTATAGACTTAACTGAAACAGTTACTTAATTAGCGAAGATGTTGGCATAGCTTCATAATTAATCTGCTACTTGTATGTAGATACTAAATATTTATTTATTTTTTTATACTGCATCTACGTCATCAGTAATGTTTTGTTTACAATTACAGTTGACTTCGACAAACTTGGACTAACAGATAATGAAAATCCTTTTGGAGATTTCCCGCCGGTGTTATCGAGATCTATGGGAAGAGCAGCAGTTTCTATAATCGCTGATTATGTAGGACAATATTTAAATAGAAGACGAGGGAAACGTTCAGCTATATCTGTCACTCCAGAACAAGAGAGGGCAGCTCTTGATAAATTATATGGAGGAGAAAGGTAAAAAGACTGTAGTTAGTACATCTATCTATGCTATAATTTAATAATGAGGTATTTTGCAACATGTATGTAGGCAGCAACCTCCGAAAGTAAAGGTCTGATCTTGAAATTTTCTCACTGATCGGGAGCTCGTTTTGTAGGTAGTGCCATGGGCTATACAATTCTAAATTCCATGCTTACGAAGCCGCGGGTAACAGCTAGTTTGACATAAATTAGAGTACACACAGTATCTGTCACTCCTTATTTAACTTGAATTGAATCCACTAAATAGTCCTTACCTGTCGTATATACTAGTGAGTATTATTAGCAGTCACTTTCACCTTCTACTGATTATTTATGAACATCAAAAATTCTACTCACGAAGGACAGACGCCAACGAAAGAAGCAGGAACGTTGAGTAGAATTTGTTTTGCGATTCTAAAAGTCATGGCAATTGCGTAACACAAATACCAAAGCATTAAACAATAGCATTTAACATTTACTATTAAGTACAAGAAGCGTTGCAACTAGAACTTGGTATATTATATATTAAGATTTCAAATGTGCTTGGTGTCAGTTGAGTAGTAGTATCCATTCTTCTATCAATCTTTTTCCGTACACTCCTGGACATAGGCCTATCCAAAGAACACAATAACGTACAGTCCTGAGCCGCTCGCACCTAGCAATTCCCTGTGATCCTGACGATATCGTCGCTCTACCTTGTTTTGGGATTTATCACGATTGGGGTCGAGGCTTAAAAGCATCCAACACATTAGTGTATAACTATTGGAGCAGATGTTTATTATTATTTCGCAAATTGTATGATTGCTTTGAACAAGGAAGTTCTATTCATTACTACATTAACAAACACCTAGATACGGAAATAAACTGCAACAAAAGATGCCTCAGTAATCTAAGAAGTCCAAGAAATTAATAAAGAAAGAAATACTATTTCGAACTTTATTTTCAGAGCCATACTGTATGGATTAGCTGAAGATATGTTAGCAAATTTCGGGCTTGCCGGAAAGGAGTGCCTGCTTCGTGCTATTTGCGAAATACAATCGCATCCATTGACAAACTTTGGTTTTATTGGAGAAGTTTTGAAGTTATTTTTTACGTAAGTATTTTTGAAATACAAAAAAAAACCTTTTTTTTTTAGTTTGTATCGTAGCTCTATTTTGATTATCTATATCTTATATATAAAATTCACTTGTCACAGTGTTAGTTACCGTACTCCTCCGGAACGGCTTGACCGATTTTTATGAAATTTTATATGCGTATTCAGTAGGTCTGAGAATCGGCCAACATCTATTTTACAAACCTTTTTGTTTTTAGTATGGCAAAACAACGTTTGCCGGGACAGCTAGTATAATATATATATATCGATATCTTCGAATAAATTTCGTTTACTCTCATTTGCACCTCTTACTCCAGGCTGTTAAAATACCAGTTAAGGAAGTTACATTACGAATACGAGTACGTTAGTAGTTCCGTTGCTTCTTCTGCTTTTTCTGCTCTCCTTCTTTAACGTGAATCCAACTTACATCTTTAGTAGACTCTATCACAGTAAATGGAAGTTAATAAAAAATACTATAATTTCAGGCCAAGTAAGTCGCCATACGCGCATCTTATGGACGAATATGTGGAAGCGCAGCGAGCCGGTGAAGCAGGAGGCGAATGCTGGCCTTACTACAGACTTTGTCCCAAAAGTATATTCCAATCCTCGAATAAATACTCGTAAGTAGAAATTACACAAATTAATCTTAAAAATCAGTTTCCTACTATGGCTAGTACTAAAGTCTATGAAATGAAATGTAATGAAAAGTCATTTAATCATGTAAACATAATTTTTTTTAAGAAAATTATGTGCTTTAAAACAGGTTCAAATTCTTTTCCCTACCACCGATTCAGGACGCAATCTGCTGAGAAGAACCGGCGCGCGGCGTAAGAAACTCAGTAGCTTTCGTCCGCTTATAAACTATAATATATTAAGTAAATAAAAATACATTTTGGCGTATTTAATTATCTGTATTTTAGGGTATTTTAGCTGACTGTTCTAAGATTTTAGTCTATGGTATAGTTAGTACCGTAATGTAGAATAGTTATCTGTAAAAATAATAATCTACAGTAGGTAATTGATAATTTCAGGGAGGAAGCAGAGGACGCGCATAGACGGCAAGAGCATGAGAATATTGAAGAAAACAAAATAGAAGATGTACAAGCAATGTAAACTAATGAGTGACGTCATTCCTGGCTGCGTGCCAAGGACTCCCAAAATGTAGTAATAGATAGTTTGGACCAAAGCTGTTAATTAGACTTTTACTAAATTTATTTATATTTTATACCTAAGTGCCATTCTATAAATAATTTAGTCCAATCATTTTTAATCTATCCCTTAATTTCTTTAGACTCTTATACTCGTTGTTTAATTATTGTTATTTGTTTATCTTTGTTGTCACTGTTATTTAAGTGAAAATCTCCTCTTACGTAGCTAGTGATTTTGTAATTATATTTATAATTGTTAAGTAAATTAATAAATGTTATTCATCGAAACGCATTTATCTCACATCAAAATAAAATAACATTACCACAAATCTTTCTTACATGACTGTTAAACAGGCTTACTATATTATCAATAGCAAATAGCTTAAAACTTAGCAATCAAATTGTTTTTTAAGAAGTCACAACCCTACTAAAAGTAATACGAAAACTCCGTCAGGTGGCGTCGAAACCAAACGTTACGCGACCTGATTATTTTCAGTTTAAGGACCAAAACTGCTATGATTAAGGTAAATATCAACAATTGAAAGTAACCTTAGTGTGTGTGTGTTAAAGTTGTGTTTGTGTGTATTGTGTATGTTATATCTACGTTTCAGACGCAATATGTAATGTTCGCGTTAGTACTTATGTTGAGTGCAATGCTTGAGACTGCTTCAATAACAAAACGAAGCTATTCGGATCAATCAATCCGAGGATACATTACAGAGGTAGGGTATGAAACATTTATTTAATCGTGATCTCGCTTGTTGATGTTATTTAATTAAAATTTATAACTAAATATTGAAAATCAATAAAACTTGTTGTAGCGAACATGTTGGTGGAACGAAGTTTGTAAAGAAGAGTTTCAAATATTATTTCGGTGCAAATGTCCGTCATGGTCATATTGCCGTAGCCCTGGGCGATATTACAACGCAGTGTGTTCCATGACAGAAACCGGATACATATGGGACCAGCCGAATTCTGAATGGCGAGGCCAATAGCAAATAATCAAATATTAAATCAAGATTTTTATTCCCTACACACAAATATATTGTATCTAGCACCCAAAGTATTAGCTTGTTACTAGCCGGTAGGTAACAAGTCGTCTCTATAAAAATCTGAAATGTGCCAATTCAGACAACGATTCTAATTTGAGACTGATTCAGTATAAAATGAAATTAAATTTCGTCATCTATTTTCATAATTAACCTAAGGTTACGCACCTATATAAGTTTTTTCATCACATTAAACAAAATCACAAATGTCGAATTTTGTTCGATTCGGCTTTGAATCTTGACAAATTTTGTTCGATCACTAGTTAAAATTTAAAAATATGTGAATAAAGCTATGTTTATGCGATGTTTGTGGGTTTTATTACACGCTACCTAATATTAACCTTGAGAATATTTGAGAAGCCATTGTTATATCGCGCATGCGTATTCTAGTGCCTGATAACTAATCAATAGCTGGGAATACAGAGAAGACTCCTACAATAGCAGAACACAACAAACATCATATCGTTGGACAAAATGCTCTCGTTCTTATTAATCGCTTTCTTATTCACCGGTATTAACTGTGAGCCAGAAACAGTGAGGGATAACTTTGACTACTTTAGTTATGGCGGTAATGACGACCTACTCAAGAATTTGGATTTACATTTGGTACGTGGCACTTTTACTTTTCATACCTATTACAGCATCGTGTAACTGTAATTTAATTCATAAAATCCTAATAATGCGTCGATTGTCATATTTCTTAATTTGCAGCCAAAAGACGAGGTAGTATTAAGACCGCAAGAAGTGAAAGACTGGCCTCAACAATCTCTAAATGTGGGCCAGATAACTGCCGTATCCATCAATTCTCTTGGACAACCTATCATATTTCACAGAGCTGAAAGGGTTTGGGACGAGAGGTATGCAATCCAAATTAGAATAGAAGCTCAGTTTTTATTAGCATTTAGAAAAATAATCATTTGCTCTCTTTTTCCAGCACATTTAATGAATCAAATGTGTACCAAAATTTAGACAAAGGTCCTATTGTAGAAGATACTATCCTAGTGCTCGATCCACATACAGGATCCGTCCTACACAGTTGGGGAGCCTATGCTTTTTATATGCCACATGGACTCACTATTGACCATCATGACAACGTTTGGGTGACTGATGTCGCAAAACATCAAGTTTTTAAGGTATTTAATAACTGATATATTGAACAGATGTACGCTTTTAGCACGATTTTCATTTGCGGCTTTAATGATAACAGTTTATTTATTACGGTATTATAATCATTAACATCATTTTGGACAATGTCAAAAGAAATGTAATGTTGCCTCTGTTATATCAACCCCGGCATTTATTTAAAAAATAATCGATCAGTGAAAATTAACACCAGTCACGCACGATTTAAAACGTGGATTGCGTGACGATTCGTTGCAAAACATTCACGAAATACACATTTCATTCACAAGTTGTTACATTTAAGATTCTTCTGTTACAGTATACTCCAAATAACCATAAATATCCAAGCTTAACCATTGGAGAGGCTTTCACAGCAGGTTACCCATATAGACGTCGAGTTTTACTATGTATGCCAACAGCAGTAGCAGTCGCTACAACAGGCGAAATATTTGTCGCAGATGGATATTGCAACAATCAGATACTGAAATTCAACGCTGCGGGAAAATTATTACTGGCTATTCCAACATATTCTGATACTTTGACTTTAAATCTACCTCATAGCGTTACCTTATTGGAGCATTTGGACATTGTATGTGTAGCAGATAGGGAGAATATGAGGATTGTGTGCCCAAAGGCCGGTTTAAAGAGCTACGTTAAAATATTTGAACCCGCGACTATTATCGAGGATCCCACTTTGGGAAGAGTGTTTGCAGTAACTTCGCATGGAGATACCATTTATGCTGTCAACGGACCAACGTCTCAAAATATATCGATCCGAGGTTTCACTGTTAATGCTGTGTATGGAAACATTCTAGATACCTGGGAACCAAGTACCGTGAGTATAAATATATTTACAAATTGCTTGTGCGTTGTTGAATTAAAAGTTGTTATACCTACATATCGCGGACGCAACAACGTTGCGTCGCTGACGCAGACGTGACTAGGCCCAAAGAATCCACCAACCTTTATCATGCTACGAGTGCTGTAAGAGCAACAGTTAGCTCATTTTGTCGAATCTAAGCAGATAACATGTTCTGCAAAAAAGAGGAAACCTAGAAAACAGACCCTGTAATACGCCTGGTCAGATTAGTAAATAACTAAATGCCAAATATCATTCCAAAGCAAGAGAGACCCGTGTTCAATGAAGGACTTTTCTGTCACTGTTTAATAGGCACATCAAATCTTCTCCGACCAAATATGTCATGAAGTTAATATGCTGAACTTGTCCCAGGATATTTAATCAAATTCAAAATTAGAACTAGCAAATTTAATTTAAAAACGCGTTTAAATCCGTAAAAAGTATATTTATTTAAACAAATGAATCGCACAAGTATTCATTGATATTCATTGACATTTCACACAACGTCCTCTGGTCCCAAGCTAAGCTTATTATGCTTGTGTTATGGGTACCAGAATACGGATATAATACATAAACTACTTTTCTTTTGTAAATACATACTTATAATACATAGAAACACCCAGACGTAGTACAAACATTTGTATGACATTTATGGATATCACACAAATGATTGTCCCAAGCGGGAATCGAACCCGCGACCTTGTGAACGGCAGAACCACTACACCACGAAGCCCGTCAAGTGTTAGAGAACATTAGAACAAGCAATTAAAAACTTATATTTCTGACATAAATTTTTAACCTTTACAGGGCTTCACCAATCCTCATTCATTAGCTGTGACAAGAAACGGCTCTCATCTATATGTCACCGAAATAGGACCTAACAAGATTTGGAAATTTGAATTGACAGATGTATTTGATAAAAAGTAAGCAGATATATTAGTATAAAAGAATATTCATATAATAATAGCAAAATGCTTCAGAGCGAATGTAATTCGCTAAAAAATATGTACCTAAATAGGAGAGAAATATTTAAATATAGGCTCAACAATTATATAGATGTTACCAACGAAATCCAGTAGTTTTAATAAAAGTGTATTCTTTACAAAGCTTATAGATGTATTTAATAAAAATAACCTTATAAGTAGTAACCAGATAAGCAATATTCATCTTATAATAAACACAGATATATCAGGTAGTGAATACGCGTTCTAATAAGAAATGGTACATATTCATGTGGCGTGTAGTTTTCGTGAACAAAAACGTCCTTTTTACAAGTAATAAAACCAGTATTCTATTGGGACGAGACATGGACATTACAACATTAGATTAACCTGTGACGTTTCTCATAGAAAAACATTATAACGTATTTCACGCACACATAGATAAATGTAAGTGGCTTTGAGCCGGGGCTGAGTGATGTAGCCATAGACACACCGTCTGGTATATCTGTAATAGTAAACTTAATGCAATACTTGTAAATGTTTCAATCATATTGAATAATTTGGCAAGAAGCAAAAATGCCGTAGAGAATATCGCCATGTGGTTTAGCTATAAGGGGATGACTCTAGTTATATTTCGACCTAATTATACGACTGTAGCAATAACTACGAACAATGAAAGTGTTATAAATTCATATTTTTTTAACAAGAGCTACATTTGTCACTGAATTTTGGGACCTACACACCTATTTAGTTTTAAAAATATAAAAAGACCTGACCAACTAAATGACTTGTCGAAGCATGGCGGAAACTACTACTGGAGAAAACTAACAGAATGCACTATTTAAAAAAAATTAAATCAAATTTTCAAGCTGGTGTAAAGAACGAAAAGCGGAAAAAAGAGCAGATTTTTTTTACATCTATCTTTATCCGTATTCATCACTTTTATGTGACGTAGATGAAAAGCTGTTCAGCTAGTTAAGCATTATAAGTATAACTGGAGTCGTATCACTTTGCTATTGGAGCCACAGGTCCAATAAATCACGCACAGATAATGGAATTGATAGCTATCAAAAATTTCCAATGATTATAGTCTTGCTACAAGTTATGCGTCTCAAACAAAAATTCGCCCACGATATAAATATTTGTATTAAACATCTGCCGACACTGAAGTAGTTTTGGCTTGAAAGTGCGACGGATAAGCAGACAGATAAAGCTTTTACCAAGTATAGTATAAGTAAAAAATAACAGCTGTTAAAAATTATACTTTCAAGCACATACCTTGCCAAGGAGGTATTTGGGAGTTCAAGGCACACCCTAATCTCAGGAACTACTGGTTCAAAATAAAAAATTTTTTCAGTGCTGGATAGTCCATTTATCGAGGAAGGTATTATGTATGTAGTATAGGGGTTTCGGCGTAAAACTCTCTCTGGTGTCGCCGGGTAGTTTAATTCAATTATCGAGACGCATTTTAGTTGAGGCAAAAATTTTGAAGTAGGTACTAAAGCTTAGTTGGCTTTATAAGTAGTAGGTTGCCAGAATTACTTTGTAAAATAGTAATAAATTATTCTGATACGAATATCTGCGTATATCGTATAAACGTGTGGAGTATAAACTATATATATCGTATAAACGTAAAATGTGTGGAGAACGAACCCGAGACCTCAGAATATTTAACGTTCAAATTACTTTTCCACATTGCAAGCTATAGAAAATATAAAGCTATATTTCTTAAAATAAATATGGACCAAAAATGGAATGTTCATGATATAATTATTCAAATATTAGTAAGGAAATTATGTATATTGGTAGAAATAAATATTATTATCCGTATAAATGGAAGTTTTATTTTTGTATCTTAATCATAATTACATAGACACACACATAAATAGACTAGTAAATGGTAATATACAAATAAATAATTACAATACCGGGCTTCTGGATCACAATAAAAAATTTTGCCGCCAAAATGACGTTTGACATAAGGTTTGACATTTAAAAATTTACAGGATTCGTTTAGAAACCGAACCTAAGTACAATAAAACAATTTCATACTTATAAATTAAATTATAACAAATAACATAATACATTTATACATAGGCTGCCTCGTATATCCTATAATATCTTGAATTGAAAATCATACATACCTAAATACCTTACAATTCGTATTTCCTTTTCTTCATAACCTTCATGAAAAGAACCATATCTGTGAATAAAAGAAGAAAGTATTGAATACCTATGATATTTTCTTTTTTTAATAGTTGTGGCTAATCCATAGACTTAGGATATAGATCTAGACGTAACACTCAGTACAACGAATCCGGCCTGCTGCTTTTTTTAGTTGAACACTTTAAGAAAAATAAATGATTTAGTAGCCTTTCTAACTCTTTCTTTTTGAGCAGGAGTAAAAGAGAAAGCAAGGCTACTATTTACTATTTCACTTTTAAACCATAAATGGGGCGGCCCTGCCTTGGAACAAATCTATGTTCCCGAGTTGTTACTCCCTATTTATAACCTTCAGGCTTGGGCTAATCAGGCTCTATCCGCCTAGTATCACTGCGACCAGATTGATCTATTGTGATCGCCACTTTCTATAGTTCTTGGTCCAAGCCCGTTGCCTAGTGGTTTTTGTAACGGACTGCCGCTCACGAGGTTGCGGGTTCAAATTAAGGTATCAATGATTGATATTATGCTATGCTCGGTATTTCTCTACGAGATAAAATCCGGAATGCAGAGATCCGTAGAAGGACTGGTGTGTATGACACAGCCCGAAGATGTAACACGCTGAAGTGGCAATGGGCAGGCCACATCGCTCGACGTTTTGATGATCGTTGGGAACGGAAGGTCCGCGAGTGGCGACCACGCAGCGTGGGACGGCCCCCAGCAAGGTGGACTGACGATATCGTCAAATCGGCCACTGGATGCAGCTGTGGCGTTCTATAGGGACCCCTATGTCCAGCGGTGGACGGATAGATGGATGGACGGATGGATGGAATTTAAAATACCATGAAGTGATAACTTACTTATAAATATGACCATAACAACAGCCAACATGATCCACAACCAACATTTCCAAGCACTACGACTGTGCTCTTGTAAACGCTCAGATTCTACCTTCAGGGATGACATATTTCTATCTGTTAGGTCTGAAGATTTCTTCAATGCCTGTAAAATAAAAAGTAATGGATTTTAGTAATGTTTTGAACAACAATAAAGGAAACAAATGAATTTTACTCTTGAATTTTGGTATTTTTACGGATGAATTGATTCACGCGAAAATTTGTTTTAAATTTTAAAAACGGATATTATGCGTCTAAATCCGTAATGGGTATTTTATTTTAATAAATGAGTCAGACAAGTGTTAGAGAATAAAAATACTTTCAAGTCTGGTATACACATTACAGCATTGCGTAATTAGGGACTAAATGACGATGTGTGGCTATAAATAACCAGTTATATGAGGAAACTAACTATTGCCCGCGAATTTCTACACATAGAATTCCGAAAATATATCCTGGGTTTGCAAGATTATTTTCTATTCACTGATGCTTCATTCCTATTAGTTGCATCGTGATGTTATATAGCCTATAGCCTTCCTCACTAAATATTTTATCCAACACTAAACAAACTCTTCAGCTTTATAAAATTAATATAGAAGTATTGATTTTTCATTATATTATACCTCAGTATCTCCTTTAATAATGGTACTAGCAATCTGAGACTGTTCTTTAAGATTCTTAGTGAGCAGAACCATATTTTCGGCAACTTTCTCTTGCATATTCTGATGGTACTTCAGCAATGAATCAATATCTTCCTGACTGCTACTAGTGCTTGTAAAATTAGGTGCCTTTATTATGTTGCGTTTACGTAATGCATCGTCATTGTCGTCTGAAAAACAATATTAGTATGTTAAGGTGACATTCAAAAAGCCCTGCGACCGCGACGTGCAACCCATCAAAGTAGTGGCAATTTCAAACATTGTCAAAAGAAGACATGAGTAGGTACATTTATTTCGATTACACCACTCGCAATGTCAAAAATGGTTGCGCGAGCGGTGAGTGCGTGATCGGTGCCAATTCTGCGGTTATTTTCAATACAAAATGAGAGATGATCGCGCGGCCGGATCGAAGCACTTCCGAATAGGGTATTAATAATTCACATTTTTACAGAAGAAATTATTTTACTAACATTTAATTTAACGTAAGTGTCAACAATCTAATAATGAAATGGGTATAGATTGTAGTAATAATAAGTATTTAGCAAGTGAATAATTTACAAAATTTTAATCTGTACTGACTGCAAAAGTTGAAACTTGAATTTTCCTTATTGCAAATAGAAAATTATTAGTTACAAAATGCTTTGTTTCTTAAGGACATCATATGTAATTTCCCAGTAAATTAAAATAAACTCACCAAGTCCAAATAACTCGGAACGCAGCTCAACTCCATATTTGACGACAGTCTTCTGATGTATTTCTTGAGCCGATGCATCGGTAGTTAATGTGGCTGCTCCATGAGATAGCAACTGGACTGCTTCTAACTAAAAAATCCAATATACATTATGCCTATTGTAGGGATGACATTATATATTGTACATGTGTTTTACATAAATGTCACAGCTTAAATAAGTAATGATTCCTATTGTAAGAACTGCAATAAATTTGAAACATTGTTACCGTAATTTATAGCTACTTAAGGACCAATTCATGTATGAAATTTGACCATTCTGTTTTTTACTCATCACACAGATCTCATGAAACACAGCAAAGTAATACCTTTATTTAAGTCAGGTGATTCTTCGGATCCAACGAATTTCCGACCTGTTTCTATACTTCCTGTATGAGCCAACAGCACACACATGGATTAAACTGCACATCAGCACATTTATATTACATTTTCCACACAATACAGTTACACTTCAGTACTCAGTTAGCAGTCGTTGCAATCATACGCGAACAATACTCATAGTCGTCGTACACAGTTAACACTGTTAGCAGTACTCACACATCAATAATAACCATCATATTAATATAGTCAAATAAACAGCATCTTTCATCCAGGCTATATTACAGTGTTATTATTTTACAAAACCTACGTGTGTACCATTCACTCAGCGGTGCCCACGTAACAGTACATCATTCAATACAAGGTGTGTGGTGTATGCGACTCAGTCAACGCGCATACATCTTCTTGGACTTCTGAGATCACTCAACAACTTGGACGTCTAAGACCATACATCTTTTTGGTCCTCCGGCCTTCAAGGTAAGTCTTTCGTTTTTCTTTGTGCGGTGGCGAATCGGTTAGACTGGCCTCCCACAAGCGGGTCTCACCAGTTTGATTGAGAAGTCGCAAAGGCCGTACAGGGGACACGAAAAGCACTTACAGCAACCAGTACCTAAACAACAAACAGTTCACCGAAGACAATTTTCGCTGAAACATTTTATTTTACTTTGCAAGATCATGCAGGACCGTGATATATCTATAGAAGAGATGTTACGAAAGCTAAGAAGCAACTTCAAGGCCTTCCAAAGAACCACATCAAATATCAACGTGGACACTCTTAAGGAAAAATGGCAATTTGAAGATGCTCTGAAGTCTATGGAAACCAGATGGGGAGTAGTTGACTCGCTTTTTTGGGATCTGGACAGCTTACCTGGCGTCAGCACGGATTATGAATCCACATACAACTCTTGTGAAGTTACTTACAATGAGTTGAAAACCAGTATCAATTCAAAAATGTGGTCACTGGCACACAGAGAACAATCAACCCCAAAAATTGAAATACCAACTTTTGGTGGTTGTTATCAACAGTGGACCACATTCAAGGATTTATTTCACGACACCATTCATGCAAACCCATCACTAACACACGCACAAAGAATGCAATTTCTCAAGAGCAAGGTAAAGGGTGAAGCCGAGAAGCTCATCCAGCACCTCACCATCAGCTCAGAAAATTATAAAACCGCTTGGGAAATTTTAGAACACAGATATAACAACAAAAAACTAATCTTCTCATCTCACATCAAATCTTTATTCGCGGTACCCAACACACAATACCTCTCGGCTGCGTCGGTTAAAAATCTACACGACACCACAAAAGAATGCCTGAACGCGGTCAAGAACCTTGGCGTGGATACGTCATCATGGGATCCGTTAATCATTGAAATTCTGTCTCAAAAATTGGACACAGTGACCTACAATGATTATTTACAGTCACTGGAGGACCCACGTGCTCTGCCAAACATAACAGAATTTCTCAATTTTTTGGAAGGAAAATTCATGTCGTGGGAGTCATCTCGTCGCAAACAAGAAATACCAAAATCATCTCAAAATGAGCAGCCTACACAATCCTACAAGAAATTTCATTCGTATAAAGCATTCAGTGCAAATCAAAATTTCAAAAATAACTTTAATTCACATGACTCAAATACAAATGAACATCAAACAATTTGTCTATACTGCAATAAACCACACAAGTTATTTTATTGCAAAGGTTTTCTCGGATTACAGCCCGACGATAAGCGGCAAGTCATTGTGAAATACAATATTTGCAAGAATTGTTTGAACGTACATAGCGGCGAGTGTCCATCAAAGAACCGATGCCGCGTATGTAATTTGAACCACAATACGCTACTTCACGACACTTATGGGAAATGGAGTAGACAGAAATCAAATAACATACCAAATCAACAAATTTCAAACGCTTCTGATTGCAAGAACATGTCAAATATCAGTAGCAACCACGCATCTCAAGAAGAGTTATCAGAAACCTTGCTTACGACAGCACTTATCAAGGTACAAGCAAATGACGGGTCTATGATAACGTTGAGAGCGCTTTTGGATCAGGGTTCACAAACATCCTTGATTACAGAAAGGGCAGCCCAATTGCTAAAACTACCACGTGGTCGATGCAAGGGTGTCATTTTCGGCGTCGGAACTAAAGAAAATAACTGCAAAGGTGTCATACGAATCACATGCAGTGATATGCAAAATGAATACACATTCAATACAGACGTATTCATTATGCGTAATTTAATAAATAATTTGCCAAATAAATCATTCGCAATACCCGAATCTTGGACTCATCTGGAGAGTATCACGTTGGCCGACCCAAAGTTCAATCAAAGTCGTCCGGTAGATATTTTACTAGGGGCCGAGGTTTATTCAAACATCATACAAGAAGGCATCATCAGACATAAAAAATCACAACCAGTAGCTCAACAAACACGTCTTGGTTGGATTTTATGCGGAAACGTGCAAACATTCAACTGCAACGTTGTCATTAACAACATCGAGGACATTCAAAAATTTTGGTCAATTGAAGACATACCAGAAAATTCTGACATGTCACAGGACGATCTGGACTGTTTACAACACTACAAAAACACCACAACACGCAACGATGAGGGTCGTTATATAGTTGAGATACCATTTGAGCCAAATTTTGAAGAAAAATTAGGTAACTCTAAACCTATGGCCTTGGCACAGTTTAGGCAACTAGAAAAACGGTTTGAGCAACAACCAAAATTATTAGAAGCATACAGCAGCTTCATTACAGAATACCAATCACTAAATCATATGGTTGAATGTACCAGCAAGGAAATACCGAGCTGTTATTTACCTCACCACAGTATTCAACGTCCTGATTCAACAACTACTGCATTAAGGGTAGTTTTCAACGCATCAGCAAAAACGTCCACGGGTTATACGCTCAACGATTTAATGAAGCGTGGTCCGAATTTGCAACAAGATCTCATGTCATTGATCTTGCGATGGAGGCAGTATCAATACGCATATACTGCTGACATTGAAAAAATGTATCGACAGATCCTTTGCAATCTCAATCATCAAAAATATCAAAAGATACTATGGAGAGATTCTCCGAGTCAGCGGTTACGTGAATACCAACTCACAACGGTCACTTATGGAATGAAGGCAGCCCCCTTTTTAGCCATGATGACTGTAAAACAGCTGGCGACTGACGAGGGCCATAAATATCGTAACAGCAGAGCAGCTCAAGCACTAAAAGAAGAGTTCTATACAGATGACCTTGTCAGCGGAAATTTTACGTTGTCATCGGCCAAACAACTACAACAAGATTTAATACAATTACTTAAGTCAGGAGGCTTCAACCTTCGTAAATGGGTATCTAATGACGAGGGTCTACTTCAAAATGTTAGCAGAGCATCTTCAAACGTGTCATCATACGACTTTAAACAGTCAGAATCCACAAAAACACTCGGACTGAAATGGCACCCTAATGAAGATATATTTTCATTCGACTTAAAAATAAGTCAGACAAAACAAGACAAAAAGCATACAAAACGTTCATTACTATCGGACATCTCAAAGATATTCGACCCACTCGGTTGGTTGTCTCCGATTACAACTAAACTAAAACTTTTGTTCAAACGGGTGTGGCTATCTAATATTCAATGGGACGATGAACTTCCCGCAGCAATTAGCATCGAATGGGAGACAATAAAGTCTGATTTGCATAACATTCACGAATTTAAAATTCGAAGGTGGTACCACACTGGAGAAAAAGATTCGATTCAATTACATGGCTACTGTGATAGTTCATTAAAGGCATACTCATGTGTCGTTTATTGCAAAATCGGTAACGTCATAACACTTGTAGCTGCAAAAACGAGACTTGTGCCGGAGAACAAAAGGCTCACTTTGCCGCGCCTCGAACTAAGTGGCGCGCATTTATTATCAACGCTCATGTATAAAATTCAGCAAGCTATCATTGGACGTGAAATCACAGTATTTGGTTGGACCGACTCTACTGCTGTTCTCGGTTGGATTCAAGGTGACATAAGCCGCTGGACCCCCTTTGTAGCAAATAGAGTCAAGAAAATCAGACAAGTAATAAAACCAGAGCGCTGGTACTACATCAAATCATCGGAAAATCCAGCTGACTGCGCGAGTCGAGGTGTCACAGTTGAACAATTGAAACAGAACCACATTTGGTGGGACGGCCCTCGACAACTTACGGTCTTTGAAGAGTCTTCAACAGCAAAAGGTCTCGTTTATACTACCAAAGAAGAAGAGCGAAAATTAAAACAAAGCAACGCTACGATTTGTCAACCATGCAGCAATGACGTCATACAACTCATATTAAACAGAAACAGCAACATGATACGTGCCACACGCGTGCTCGCTTGGATCTTACGTATCAAGCGGCACGTTAAAGGGAGAACAAGTTATTTAAGTAACAATGAACTGCACATATCAAAACAATTTATCATTAAGTACATACAACAAATAGAGTTTGCCAATGAGTTATATAATTTACGTTTACAAAAGCAAATACACAGCAAAAGTAAGCTTTTAAATCTTCACCCATTTTTAGACAAGGACAATCTCTTAAGGGTTGGAGGCAGACTTAAGCATGCAAATATAGATGAAAATATGAAGCATCCTATAATCTTACCACACAGCAGCCACCTGACCGACCTCATTATCGATCAAGCTCACCGCTGCACATTTCATGGCGGAGTTCGGATAACACTCGCATACATTCGACAGAGTTATTGGATATTAGGCGGCAACAGAGCTGTAAAGAAACGTTTACGCGGGTGTGTTACATGCAAAAAACACACAGTAAGCAATTTAAAACAAATCATGGGTGACTTACCTAAATCACGGAGCAATCCTACGCGTCCTTTTCAGCACACCGGAGTAGACTTTACAGGATACGTTGACGTAAAGCTGAATAAAGGACGGGGAGTCAAAACCACCAAGGGGTACATCGCCGTATTTGTCTGCATGGCCACAAAGGCTATACACTTGGAACTAGTGTCTGATTTAACTTCATCAGCATTTCTGGCCGCTTTGAAACGCATGTCATCACGGCGGGGTAAACCAGAACATATCTACAGTGATAATGGCACTAATTTTGTCGGTGCTAATAAAATATTACAACAACAGCAGACAGAAATAAGCAGAACATTTGGCAGCGAGTTCTATACCGAGATCAATGAGATGAGTATACAGTGGCACTTTAACGCACGCGCTTGGCCAAGCGCGGGAGGTCTATGGGAAGCAGCGGTAAAGAGTCTTAAACATCATCTTCGACGTGTGGTTGGGGAACAGAAGCTCACGTTTGAAGAATATTGCACATTACTCGCACAACTCGAAGCCTGTCTCAACAGTCGACCACTAAGCCCCATCACGGAGGATGTAGATGATCTGAATTATCTGACTCCTTCACATTTTCTGAGCAGTGGCCCTGTGCTTACGCTTTTAAACACCGAACAAGACGAAAGAACGAGATGGGCCAGAACACAGCATATTTTCAAAGATATTTGGAAGAGATGGCAGTCGGAATATCTCGCCCAATTATCAGCCAGAAGCAAATGGATGACACCCAGAGAAAACATTAAAGTTGGTGATATAGTCATCTTACATGAGCCTAATCTTCCTGCTGGGAAATGGGCCCTAGGAAGGGTCACAGAGACCCATCCAGGTCATGACGGATTGGTCCGGGTAGTTAGTCTAAAAACAAAAAGCGGCGTCATCAAACGCCCGGTGATTAAACTATCACTTCTCGTATCTGACCCCACACCAACTGCAGCTAAAAACCAGCCAAATGACAAGCGCAATAAATCTCCAATTTTCGCCAGACCCACGAGCGACAGCGAATAATTAAGAAAATTTCACTCATAGTTTTAGTTATTTGTAATAATGAAATTTATAAGTTTAGCATATAAGATTGTAATCATCTTCATCATCCATTCACACACATCACGCATCTCTCGCCCGGGAGTATGTATGAGCCAACAGCACACACATGGATTAAACTGCACATCAGCACATTTATATTACATTTTCCACACAATACAGTTACACTTCAGTACTCAGTTAGCAGTCGTTGCAATCATACGCGAACAATACTCATAGTCGTCGTACACAGTTAACACTGTTAGCAGTACTCACACATCAATAATAACCATCATATTAATATAGTCAAATAAACAGCATCTTTCATCCAGGCTATATTACAGTGTTATTATTTTACAAAACCTACGTGTGTACCATTCACTCAGCGGTGCCCACGTAACAGTACATCATTCAATACAAGGTGTGTGGTGTATGCGACTCAGTCAACGCGCATACATCTTCTTGGACTTCTGAGATCACTCAACAACTTGGACGTCTAAGACCATACACTTCCTTCTTTAAGTAAAATATTTGAAAAAATTATTCTAAATCAGCTCCTCAAGCACTTTAATGACAATAAATTATTACATAAGAAACAGTTTGGATTTACGAAAGGATGTTCAACTACAGATGCAGCGGTTGAACTGTTAAAAGGTATATTCTCGGCCTGGGAGAACTCGCAAGATTCGTTAGGTGTTTTTTGCGATTTGTCCAAAGCTTTTGACTGTGTACAACATGAAACCTTAGTTAGGAAACTACATCATTATGGTATCAGAAATAAAGCACTCGATCTTTTAAACTCTTATTTAGACAACAGAATTCAGAAAGTTGATGTTAACGGTAAACGATCTCCAGGAGCTGCTGTTACATTGGGCGTCCCACAGGGCTCCATTCTCGGTCCATTCCTTTTCCTTACTTATATTAATGACTTACCGTACTATGTTGGGAAC
Organism: Orgyia antiqua; assembly: GCA_916999025.1. Lineage (NCBI taxonomy): Eukaryota > Metazoa > Arthropoda > Insecta > Lepidoptera > Erebidae > Orgyia > Orgyia antiqua. The sequence goes on from OU779868.1 coordinate 7,889,718, forward strand.
GATCAAGAGATTGTTCTGTTTGCTGATGATACTTCCTTGACTTTTAAAATTAATAGACAAATGCGTGATTATGACGAAGTAAACAGTGCACTCTCAAAACTTGTACAATGGTTTAATGTTAATAACTTATTGTTAAACTCTAAGAAAACAAAAGTAATAAAATTCTCCATGCCAAATGTTACCCAAGTAGAAACCAATGTACATTTGAGTGGTGCGAAATTGGAACCAGTACATTCAACTATATTTTTAGGAATCACTATTGATTCGAAATTACAGTGGGGCCCACAAATTGAAAAAATGTCTGGCAAACTTAGCTCTGCGGCATATGCGGTGAAAACAATTAGACGACTTACGGATGTAGATACGGCTAGAATGGTTTACTTTAGTTATTTTCACAGTGTAATGTGCTATGGAATTCTTCTTTGGGGAAGCTGTGCGGACATTAATCGGATATTTGTGCTCCAGAAACGCGCTGTTAGAGCTATATATAACCTAGGTCCGCGGGATTCTCTAAGGGAGAAATTCAAAGACATAAATATTTTAACGGTCGCTTCGCAATATATATATGAAAATTTATTGTATGTTCATAAAAATATTCATAATTTTACAAAAAAAAGCGACCACCATAATGTTAATACAAGGCATAAACACAATCTTGTGATGCATGTAACCCGTCTCCACAAAATATGTAACTCTTTCATGGGTCATTGTATACGATTTTATAATAAACTCCCTATTGATGTAAGAGAATTAAATAATTCTAAATTTAAAAAATTCATTAAAACTAAATTATGTAAAAAGGCGTATTATAAAATTTCTGATTATATTAAAGATGATAAAGCTTGGGAGTAGGTTGCTCTGGAGCAATATATATTCTATATTGTAAAGTTATTAGTATTGTAAGTATAATTGACATTTAATTTAAAAATATTGATTTGATTAAAAGCTCTGCTGAGTTTCTTACGCCGGTTCTTCTCAGCAGATTGCGTCCTGAACCGGTGGTAGGGAAAAAAATTGGACATGTCATAAGCACATAATTTTTCTAAAAAATTGTGTCTACGTGATTAAATGATTTTTCATTTCATTTCATTTCATTTCATTACTTAAACATGTGAGAACCATTGTTTCGAAATTAGTTAAGAATCTTTTGTTGTTAATGACATGGGTTTGACAACTTTAATAGGCGCATCGAGTCGTTACTTTTCTTGTAGAACTTAAGCATAGAAATAAGTTAGTCCTTAATAAACACTGTTCAAGTGAACACGCACATCTATTATATATTAGTATAGGACATCTATACTAAGGTCCCACACCTACACTTAACATTCTTCAATTATTTAATATATTAATTATTTAATTATACCTATCTTACAGTACAGGTACCTTTAACATACCAACAAAGTATTTACATCCATTATGACCCAGTCCCACATCCAGTCCACTTACACCCCAATTGGGCACAGGCCTCCTCCACTTTGGGAGGGATTTTGGTTTATTATACCGCACTGATAAGGTATGTCAGCACAGGGTTTAATTACAAGTTTTCTGTGTACTGTGTTTGTTATCTGTGTACAATATCCCTTAGCACTCTTACTGCACCCTGGGAATTGTAACCTTTAAACTGTTATGTTAAGTGGCATAATAGTCTCCCCTTTACCTTCCCATGGCACTGTTTGAATTAAGAATACCATAGCTTTTTAGACCATGCAGTAAGAAACTCATTAAACTAAATTGCAAATGATTTTTTTTCTCTTTAGCATCTGCAATCACTAAGGCTATGAGCAGGTCGGTTGAGTGAATATAAAGTTCAGGAGGATAGAGGAATTTCTTCAATGAAATAGGGACTACATACTTTTTCAATAGGATTATTGAGAGTAGCTGTTTGTATGACTCCTTTTAAAAAAGCTGTTCTCTTTGTGTATTCTGCTATAACATCTTTTGCTGGTTTACTGAAAAATAAAAATAATAACTTCAAAATTTTGAAGAATATATAAATGAATAAGTAAATATAAATATGGACATGTCACACAACATCCTCTATTAGATATACTTAAATGGATGAATAAGAATCTTCACTTCTCTTCCATACAAAAACTGTTTGGAATATTGTAACCATAAAGCTGGTAAAACCACATAAATACGGCATTAGATATGTAATAATTATTGCAAACAACATAAATAAAATTAAAATTTTTTGGAGCTGATTTTATTTACTTAGGTATATTTTCAGTAGGTACTAATTTAAAAACTAGAGTGACAATTACTACCTTAGAAAGGGTAATAGAATATAGTTTTAATAGATTTCTTAAAAAAGAAAACTACAAAGGTTTGTCTAAAACAGAAATAAAATAGTTCAAAATTATATGAATTTTAGATTTAATAGTAACATAATTACTCAGGCGCTGCCTTTAATTCGGCGATCATTTCACTCAGACCTTCCACGTACTGCTTTAGCCTCCAGTTACCTTCGATAGACTCTTGCTTAGCAATCAACTCGCATTTATTCAAAAGCTGTCGCACATTCATTTCTACACGAGATCTCTTTGGCAATGTAACATTAGGTGGTTTAGGTTTCTCGACAGCCATTCTAAAATTAAAATAACTAGAATTTAGACGCCAGACTTTATAAATTATCGATAACATAGACATATGGAGTAAAGGTATACCTGTAGGAGTTTTTATAGTTTTCTCCTTTTATTTATGCAACACACTATCTACATACAGCTAAACAATTAGAAAAATAGACAGAAAATAAAGATAGCTTAAAATTGGAATGTATATTTAATTAAAATAATATTAATCAATTTCCAACAACACCTACAACAATATTGACAGATAGATCTGTCATTTTGACATCTCATGGATGACAATTTTGACATAAGGTGACACCGACATAATATTTGACCACAGATTCCCCGTTTTCCAATCAGCGCACAATAGCGCATTATACGGCACAATGCTCAACGTTGAGTGTTCCAATTACAGCATCGCATCGCACAATCGAGCACTCTCAAAAGTGATGCGTGCAATCCATACCAACTTCAGCGACAGAAAATTAACAAGTATTTTTTCTTTAAATTGGCATTGATTTTAATTTTATTTATATATTATCGTTAGTAATATAATTTATTGTTAAAAAAAATTTAAGGCTTTCTTTTCGTCGGAGTTTTCTGGAAATATTCAAAGTTAATTCAAGCTGTGTTAAAAAATAAATAAATATAAGTATGGATGAAGGTATAAACAATGACTTTTTTTATATTCCACACATTTAATGTAAATACAATGTTTATTTTAGATTTTTTTTTTCAACACTGAACTTAGCGCACTCTGCTGGCGCATTTTAAAACTAATTCACGTTCCAATTAAGCGTCAGCATTGTGAGGCGTTGTGCGGCACTGAGTCGCATTATGCTCTGCCATTGGAAAACGGGGATTTATGCCGCATAATGCGCTCTTGTGCTGTAATTGGAAAACTACCATTATTTCAACCACTTACCGATTTTGGTCGAATAAATAATAAGTAATTATTCATGGAAATTTCACACAACCTCTGGATTGTTCTGGATATTGTTACAATTAAAAATGTTGTATGTGTAACTACTGCTGTTGGTAAAATACTCATTGGATAGATTCATGTTGATCTTACCATAATAGGTTCTTGCTCTTAGCGACTTTTAGTACCTACTTATTATTAGATATCACCAATGTTAACTAAGTAGGTACCTAAATTTCTTTGAATTACGTAGACATTTAGCAGCTCTAAAAACGCAGGTGGAGCCTAAAATAAAAAGTCATCTTGGAATAGTAAAAAAATAAATCAAATTCCTGACTTCGTTATTTCTGTCTTTAGCATTTATAACATGTATTGTGCTATTTTCTTCTTACGCAGTAAAACACTTGGGGCATGAGAAAAGGATAGTAACAAACATTATGCATATTTTGATGTAGTGGTTTGTACACTGAAACACTCATAACATAGTAATCTGTGCTCATAACTAAATGTCAAAAATTTGTCAAAGTCATCTTTGTTGAATGTCCGGCAAACTTGCTATTTCATGATCTAAAAGTACGTTTAGGAAAACATTTTCTGATATTTAAAGCTAATAGCTTTTACTATTTACAGACATGGTAAGTTTTTGTTTATCTTATTAAATAAAAATATAAACGTTTCTACAAGTAAATGTAGGTTATTATAATAACTTGTTCATTTACATTAATAACAATTTTGCAGGCTCGTCGTTATGATACAAGAACAACTATATTCTCGCCGGAAGGTACCTAATTAAACATATAAATTGTAGCAAATAACGTGTGTAAATATAAAATTATAACAAAATTTTACATTTGTTTATAGGGCGGTTGTACCAAGTGGAATATGCGATGGAAGCAATCAGTCATGCTGGAACGTGCCTTGGTATATTAGCAACAGACGGCATTTTACTTGCAGCAGAACGTCGCAATACAAATAAGCTTCTTGATGAAGTATTCTTCTCTGAGAAGATCTATAAACTTAATGATGATATGGTGTGTTCTGTGGCTGGTATTACCTCAGATGCTAATGTTCTGACGAATGAACTAAGACTGATAGCTCAGAGATATCTATTGCAGTATGGTGAATCTATACCTTGTGAACAGCTTGTGTCGTGGTTATGTGATGTCAAGCAAGCATATACTCAGTATGGAGGTTTGTACAGATATTTGTATTAATAGTTATAATTGTATTGTTTTGATTCATTCTTTTCATACCTAGTACCTCAAAATCAATTTTAATACTTAATTTGTTAGTGTTATGCTTGAAAGTGTAATTTCTTTTTAATATAACAGGTAAGCGACCATTTGGAGTATCTATCTTGTACATGGGCTGGGATAAGCATTATGGATACCAGCTGTATCAATCCGATCCAAGTGGCAACTATGGTGGCTGGAAAGCTACTTGCATTGGCAACAATAGTGCTGTGAGTGTAACATTGATTTAAATTCTATATAAAGAAGCATCTACCAATTGTCTTACCAGTTTCAAAACAAAGCTTGCACAGAATTACAGGGTCTGTACAAAGTAACCTATTGCAAATGCCTTTGAAATGTAAATCACAATTGATATGTTAATTCATGTTGTCCAGCATTGTACAGTATTACTTCATATATGTATAATAAATTAATCTTTATAACTTATTTATTGTTGCAATTTGCTTAAAATTACTCAGGTTCTTCAACTGTATTGCTGAAATCAATAAACATATTATTATTTGTTAGGTGTCGCCCGCAACTTCATACAGGTGGAATTTCGAAAATATTCCCTGTTTTTGCAAAAATTTTCACTGATGTTTCGCTCCTTTTGGTCTCAGCGTGATGCGTGAGTTGTAAAGCTGAAAAGTTAGATTATTTGAACACACTAATCTCAAGAACTATTGGTTCAAATTGAAAATTAATTTTTGTGTTGGATAGTCCATTTATCGAGGATGGTTTTAGGCTATATAATATCACACTGTGATCAGTAGAAGCGAAGCATCAAAGAAAAATTTTATAAGAGTGGAAAAAAATGTTCTAAATTACACATGTATGAAGTCATGGGCAACAGCTACTTGTTCATTCATCATTATAACATCACGCCTTTTTCCCATGGGGGTAGGCAGAGACTATAGAGCGCCATCTGCTACAATCCAAACATACTTCCTTAGCTTCATCCACACTCATACAGCTAGTTGTTCTATATAAAATAAAATAATTTTATATATATTCAGGCTGCTGTGTCAAGTTTGAAGCAAGAGTATAAAGAGAATGAGACAACATTAGCTGAGGCACAAGCATTGGCTGTCAAAGTTCTAAGCAAAACACTTGATATGACCAAGCTTACTCCAGAGAAAGGTAATAAATATCACCAATTGTAACCATATAGTTTAAAATTTGGTGAGACTCTCCGTGTGGTGATGGAGTAAAAATAAAAGTGTCACCACCCCATTTCCTCCCAAGGGTGCTGTAAAAGTCAGCTAGGGGATATTTTACACAGATAACATTCTCTGTGAGAGGCGGAAAACTCGAAAGTAAACCCATAGTAGACCATAATCCCTCCCAAAGTGGAGGAGGCCTGTGCCCAACAGTGGGACGTAAATGAGCTGGAGAGAGAGAGAGAGTTTAAAAGAGTTTGGCCCATTGTAGAATGTAATTTTATTTCCTTTTAGGCTTATTTTATACTTTTACTTTATTTTTATAATTCCTAAATATGTACCATCAGAAGCGTATTTACCCTAGGTCCATGACCATGGCAAGCCTGAAAAGGGCAACGAAAGCTTTCAAGTTAAAAATGTTACTCTATCACTATTAATTTACAGGCTGGCTAATTAAATTGTCCTGGGGCGTGAAATCAAATGGCACAGGGCGCTAATTTATGAAATATGCCTGTGCATACCATCAGATATTTTACTCTAAGCAGGCTTTTATTAACCTTTATATATTGGACTTTATAGAGGACGTTGTGTGAAATATTCATAAATATTTATTTATTTCTAGTTGAAATGGCAACACTGACGCGTCAGGACAATAAGACAGTGATCAGAATTTTATCAAGCAGTGAAGTTGAAAAATTAATTGCAAACTTTGAGAAGAGTGAAGCTGAAACCGAGGCCGCTAAGAAACAGCCACCAAAGTCGTAATCAATTTTGTTTGCAATAAATTTTGTCTTATCAGTACATTAAATATTTTACAATAAATTCTCTTTTATTGGTTACTAGCTGTTGCCCGCGACATCGTTAGCTTGAAATTTAGAAATCAATCCTTAACAAACAGAAGTATACTCTTATGCTCGATAGATGGCGTTGTAAGTTTTTTAAATCGCGCTATCGTTTCGTTCCACACATTAATACTTAAGCTCGTCAAAATTATTATTGTGTTATCATCCGGATTTCGCACTTATAAATTAGTAAGGATGGTAACAAACAGCTATTTAATTGAAGTGCACTAAGGATATAAATAACACATTGTCCGTGTGGTTACGGTTTAAGAATACAAGCGTCACCACCCCATTTCTTTCCCAGGGTGTTGTAAAAGCCAGCTAAGGGACAATATAAGCTAAGCAGTCAACGTCTACTGTGAGAGACGGAAAACTCGAAAATAAACCCTATGCCAACACGCCTGGTCAGCGCGGTACCATAGACCATAATCCATCCCAAAGTGGACGAGGCCCGTGCCCAACAGTGGGACGGCAATGGGCTGGAGAGAGAAGCACTAACTGTCAATACCCCATTTCCACCCCAGGTTGTTCGAAAGCCAGTTTAGGCACGATTAAAGTGTGCAACATCATCTGTGAGAGATGGAAAACTCTCTGGAAACTAACTCTATGTTTTCTAACACTTGCGCAACTCATCTGTTTAAATAAAACTACTTTTTACGGATTTAGACGCGTATATTTACTTCTCTCATATCACTTTCTTTTGTGGTAAAACTTTACCAAATTTGTGTGATAGACGCTGCAACTTTATCTAAAGAAAACCGAAAAAAGTGGGTTTTCGGATCGTCATATTTCTTTTAGTTATTATGTTTTGAAAAAAAATAAAGTGATAGAAGCATAGATATACTCTTTATCTATAATATAACGCAAAAACTATTAAAATCGGTTTAACTTTCGCGAAGAAAAAATGGAAGTACTAACATTTCAGTTCAGTTTCAGTTCATTTTCTTAACGCTGAAGTATATCTATTATTATAAAGCTGAAGAGTTTGTTTGTTTGCACGCGCTCATCTTAATAACCATTGGTTCGATTTGAAAAATTAGAATTTAGAAATCAAACCTTAACAAAAGAAAAGCCATCCTTGTGAATCACTCTATCTATAAAAAAAACCCCATCAAAATCCGTTTCGTAGTTCTGAAGATATAAGCTCACTTAGGCACATACGAGTATATACAAAAATAGTGACTTTGTTTTATAAATAGTAAAGATTTATCGAAGAAGGCTTTAGGCTATAGAACATTACGTTGTGACCAATAGGAGTAAAGCTTCACTGAAAAATATTTAAAAAGACGGGAATTTTCAAAATTCCACGTGTTCCAAGTCTCGGGCAACAGCTACTTATTATTTAAACATTTAAACCTTTGAAAGAATACTCTTTATTGATTATCATCATAACTATAACATCACGCCTTTTTCCCATGGGGGTAGGCAGAGACCATAGAGCGCCAACTGCTACTACTATTCTTTAATATGTTTAAAAAATAATACAAAAATATTAAAAGAAATATTTATTTATTAACACTCATACATGCATGTATTAGGTTACTTATACTTAATATTATTATATAAAATAACAATATAAGCAGACATAACTAAAAATCAATTACGTACACTTAAAATAAACTTAAATATTACAAAAATAATATAATAAATAATGCACACTTTGTAAAAACTGTAATTGCAATTAATTATATCGAAAAAGATGAGTTATTTTTTTTCCATTTACTCAAAACATATGGGATTTTAATGGGTAACAGTTATATTACTCATAAAAACCTTCTAAAGGCACGCATACTCACAATTTTTTTTAAATTTATTTTTTAGAAATTATTAGAAGGTTCCAAATATACCGTTTTGCAAAATTTTATTTGTCAATTAAATTGTCAGTAGAGCAGAGATTTACTAAATGGAGCGTTAATGGCTACGTAACTAACCCGAAGTTCCTTGAAGCCACATATAATATCAGTCTCTCTGACTGAAATTTGTATCTACGTGTGTCTCTGATATACCTAGGTTCAATTGAACCATATACACATAAAACAGGTCTTCTCTTCCCAATGACATACTTATTTAAAGCTTAGAAAAGTGGCACTTGTAGTTCGCGAAAGCTATTATTTCACTTTAAGGGCCTACATCAATATTATCGTCGACATGTACCTTTTAACACAGCTAGTAGGTATAGAAAATGAAGAATTAGGGATATTTTTTTTTCTTTACTCAAAATCTACTAAATATATTTTAATTCCGGTTTTCTTTAAATAATAGTTACTTATTTTTTGAAAGTTATTTTATTAGTTAATACGCAATAATAGACCGACAAATGAAAAAAAAAGAGAGGTTATTTCGCTAAGATTTTCTATCGAGAAAACTTTTTTCAATCGCGTTTCTGAGTTTATGCGATCCTAGATTATGTATTGAAAAAACATATACTTAAAAATTAGAGGCTTAGCCATTCAATCTAAAGAAAAAATGAAAACTTCGTACGTAGAAAAATGCATGAAGCTATTTTGGTATCCTCTTAATTGAGAATACCATATCATAGTAGTCCATGAATTACGACTTAGTTAATTTAAACTTCCGTGTTTATAGACTGAATGCGTACTCACTGTCTGTTAAACATAGACATACTCTGTGAAGTAGAGTTTCGTTGTGCTCTGTTATGGGCGTTATGGCATTTAAATAGTGCTTACTAATCTACTGGTTTATTCATTACTGCAAGATGTTGTCCTTGTGTATTAGAAAATGCTGTCCAAGTTTCATAAACAGAATCATCCCGCCCGTAATCAAGCCACCCTTGATTTTATCTTCAAGTTCAAGTTTAAAATCTTATATTTATCGATCAGATTTTTATGTCTCGGGCAGAGACATTTCATCGTGCATTTCATTTACTTCCGGCATTTCTCCTCTGGCTTTAAGCTTTTACAATATTTTTATGATCGCTGTTTGAAATTTTTAAATCATGCTATAAACGCTAAAGTATTAGTTTTAAAAATTTGAGTACTAACAATTACATGTAAATTAACAGTTCTATGTTTCACCATCACGGTTTGTCATTTTGTGTATGTTTTTGCAAATTCTAAAATACAATTAATATATTTACGTTTCTCTACCTTATGTTATAGTACAACAAATTATACTTATTTACATAGTTACTATAAAAATAATATTAAAATTTATGCCGTGCTATCGCCGTCTGTGGATCCTGGTATTTTCATTAGTCACATCGCATTTCTTGTATTTGAAATTAAATCGTAAATAGGTTGAATTAGAACATAGAACAAAATCATTGTTACAAAAACTATAAGGGCGGTAGATAGGCCTCCTTGTGTAGCGGTAAAATAGTCCATATTGAATCCAATTGCTATTGTTATAAGTCCCATTGAGATGCCGAAAAGACCGAGTCCCATGTGGAGTATCTTGACTGGACCACTTTTTACCATCAAACGTACCTTTGATGAGAATAATGCGGTGATGCCTGTTATAAAACTCACCAAAGCGAATACCAAGGCAATTACACCTGAAATACAAAGTACGATATAATATGTTAGACAAATCACAAGTACAACACTGTGATCGGCAGGGTCGGACCGATCCGAAAGAGCCATGGTGGCTTTCCACAAGTCTGGGACCCGAGATTTAATGATGGTGTTTACCATGGGGCTCAGGCCCAGCCCCAGGGTATATCTAGACCGCGCGACCCTGCGCTATTTCTGGAACATGCCATTTTGACCGTATAAACAGTCCGACGATAAATTGCTAGGTATGTCTATGCTATTGTCAGCCAAGACCAGATACATACTGGTCCTCTTTTATCGATACATTTCCCATTCAGAACAATTAAGTACGTGTGTGTTAAGCACATTTCTGTTTTTTTTTAGTATTATGGCGTCTACTTGTCACTCCAAGGGACCCTCTGGCACCCCCTAAAGATGAAAATCTTCAACACTGACTGTCTTTTCCCGTGCCACATATTATTTAGGTAAATTATTCAGATAACGTTGTGTGAAGTTAATATTTAAAATGTTTCTATCATGTTTTTGCAATCTAGTAAATGTTAATATCAATGAAAACTACTGTTGAATAATATTTTTTTGTAGAAACAGATAATTAATTCACATATATAGTACAAAGTTACAATATTTTATTTGCTTAAATAATGCGTGTATGTTATTTTATTTGAAGTGTTCTGTCAAAATTGTAAGATATTTTTATCATTGATTACTATCAATGTAACACTTAGGTATCGTTAGATACCTACCTAACTGGCGTACTTTGTACTATGTCTTTCATGATGCACAAATACTATTCATAGATTTATCTAACACAGAAATTTCTTCTATATATTAATAAAGTTTTCGAATTGACGGGCCTCGTGGTATAGTGGTCAGTTATGTAACGGCAGTCCGTTACATGACTGACCACTATACAGTGGCGTAGCGTGCCTTGGTGGGGCCCCGTGTAAAAAATTATTTGGGGGCCCTTTAGAAGGGTAAAAATTTTCTACAAAAGAAAAAAATCACCACTATACCACGTTAACGAGATCTCGGTTTATAATTATCATAGAAATGTTTGTACTGCGTCTGGGTGTTTTCTAGGTATAACAAGTATTTATTTACAAAAGAAAAGTAGTTACGTAGTATATCCGTATTCTGGTACCTATAACACAAGCATAATAAGCTTAGCTTGGGACCAGAGGACGTTGTGTGAAATGTTCATGAATATTTATTATTATTATTTATTTATTCTCTAAAAGATTTCTGTATGTGTCGTATAAACGAAATTATGTAAGTACTTACCACAAATACCATGAGGAGTAGATATCACCATGTCGACTTCAGCTAGGCCAAGGAAAGTACCGGCAATGACGAATACAGCACCAATAAGTTGTAGACATCCGTGTACGATCCTTTTGCCATCTTGTGACATTTGAAATGACCAAGAGTTATGTCTGTGTAGTGTAAGGATTGCTTCCACAAGGAAAAGTTGATACTGAAATAATAACACAGACATTACAGTGCATTAACCTGCAACCTGCATCATCCTCAAACCAATCTTCGTTGTAAAGTTAATGAAAAAAAAAAAATGCTTTTTCTTTTCATTCATCTCTCCAGCCAATTTACGTCCCACTGTTGGGCACGGGCCTCCTCCACTTTGGGAGGGATTATGGTCTACTGTGCCGCGCTGACCAGGCGTACTGGTACAGGGTTTATTTTCAAGTTTTCCGTCTATCACAGAGGATGTTATCTGTGTTCAATATCGCTTAGCTGACTTTTACAGCACCCTTGGAAGGAGATGGGGTGGTGACACTTGTATTCTTAATCCGTCACCACACGGAGAGCTCTTTTCATTGCTTTCTTTTAATTCAATAAAACAAAAATAAAACGGATAGAAGAAAAAATCTAAGAAGTTTCTTGTCTTTTCTTCTATACCTAGGATTCACTTTTGAAACAGACGACTACCTTCTGACGTTATAAAAGAGCTTGTTGATCTTGACTACTGACTTTTTTAAATTCATTAACTCAAAAAAGTCAACTTTACATTATCTATTAATAACATATATTAATAATATACTAATATACTAATTACTACTTTACTAATTACATACTAATTTACTAATTATAAAACTGAAGAGTTTGTTTGTTTGTTTGTTTAGACGCGCTAATCTCAGGAACCACTGGTCCGATTTGAGAAATTCTTTCAGTGTTGGATAGTAGATTTATCGAGGAAGGCTATATAACATCACGCTGTGACTAAGAGAAGCGAAGCAGTAGTTAAAAATGTTGCAAGAACGGGAAAAGTTTCTAAGTTTCACGTGTACGGAGTTGCGGGCAACAGCTAGTGTTGAATAAAGTTGTTTTAAAAGTGTTTCCCTAAACAACAATTTTTATTTTATAACGTCATACAAAATACACTAGGTTTTTAAAGTTAATTTCATTTATGTTATGTTTACGTACGTATTCTTGATACAACAGAATTGGTGTCAAAATGTGATTATTGGTACCTATTCTGCGAAACAGCTAAACGTTTAAAAAACCCAAAATTAACTTAAAAACCAAAATATTATAGTGTCAATAACACAAATCGGCAATGTTAACTGTACTTTCTTATTATAAAAACTATGTATTAAAGACACTAACGATTTTATTTAGTTTAAAATGTGTACAACGAATCAATCAATCATAATATACCATAGTTGTTTTGATTTTTTAGTTAAGTTTATTTCTGCACGTAGAATTGGCACTACCATCAGTTAAGTAAATAAATTTTTAAAGCCTTTGTAGTTACCTACTTCAATCAGGAATTAAACCCGAGACTTCCATTTACAGTGTACATTATAAATGTAGGGATAGAGATAAGTAGGTTTATCCACATACTTGCTTAAAGTGTTAAATAAAATTGATAACAGATAAATTGCCTTGAGGTATAAATCAACTTTCATTTATTTATTACTCATACAATAGTTATCTACAGTTACATATTATAAGTATATAGTTTTCTATTAAGATGGAGTTCCTATAACGAGATCATGATAACAGATCATCTGTTATTTTTTAATATTCGTAATTGAAGAAAATGCTTACTTACATGTTAAAGCCCTACAGCCAATTGTTGCACCTAATAAGTTATAGCTGTCTTGATAATTATAGGGATATCGCATTCTTAAATATGCGACTATGATTTTAGATAAGGTGAATCATTTATTGGTAGGTAGGTAATGGTATTTTGTTTTTTTGTTTCTCTCCGCCTTGCCCTGCCGGGCCATGATGGTGCCTTGAGCTTTACTATAACGCAGCGAGGGGTGCCCCTGCTAAACGGGGCCCGGCCCAACAGGGGGAGCATTAGGTCCCCCCATCATGTTTGGATACCGGCCCGCAACGCGCGATCTCATCTTCGTGGGGGGGTGCCAAGCGCGCTGGGCATCCCAGGTAGCTAATGATACCAATTCTATGTGCACAACTAAACTTAACTAAAATTAGTCATTTTTTTGTACATGCATTCTACTAATAGAAAAAATTTTCTTAGTTCAAAAACTAAAAAACACGCTTGTAAATCCTGAATATTTTTTTTTTAATTATTGCATAGTCATCGGTACTCAATAAGTGTGCAAAATTTCAAATCAATCCGATTATTGTTAATGGGTAAAAATCGCGTTAAAAAATTCCGTTAGATAGATTAATACATTGATAGATACATACCGAACTTATAGATGATTGATAGATACATAAACGCGTGGAAAAAATGAAAGTGCTATCTGCTATTTCTTTGTACATATTTATCTTAATTAAGGTCGTTAGTCTATCTATAATACACAGTTTTTATAAAAAGAAAGTTTATTTAACATTGCGCAATTGTGTTACTGACACTATCAATTTTCATTTTTTAGTTAAGTTTAGTTTAGATGTGTTTAGTGCATTTAGAATTGGTACCACTGTTAAATATCTATAGGTTGAAATAAACAAGGAGATAAGTACTATGTTTAATTTGAAATGTTAACCACATGTCTGTACATACAAGTATCATAAAAGCATTGAAGAGTTACAATCAGCACAGACGTAAAGCGAAGGAGAACTTTCGTCTTCAATCCTTCTTCAAAATAAGAGAGACAGTCAGTTTCCAATAAGAGTCAGTTTAGTCTTATTGCATCTTAAGTGTAGAATGAAAAACGTAGTATTTTCGTTATAAATTAGTACAAATCAGGGACTGATTTCCAAAGCTTGCTTAAGTTAAATACTGAAGTATTTTTCTTAAAATCTTTAAAGTATAATGCACGTGCTAGCTACAAGAGTGTTATCAGGCGTAGGTTATAGAAAACAATCTTATTACTTACACCAGTTCCAGCGAAAATAATATGCAGTTGCAAGTTACTGATAGCTCCATTAGCTGCGGAGTTCAATGCAAAATGCCATAAACAGAACACCACAATCGCCACCATCATATGATGTATCAAATTGAACAATTGACATATTGCCCGCCAAGCTGCCTCCCATGATGAACTATACATGCCACTTTCTTCATCATACGCTGTCGGAGCTCTTGTCAGCTCCGGTTGGTATGGCACGTGTTCTCTGACTTCGTACACTTCAACTTTCTCTATTGACTGACGACTTGTACTTGGTCTATCCATCTTTTCCATACGGGTTTTTCAGTTACTTTAGCAATCCCCGACACACAGTCACATGGAGTCCCGTCCCCTTCAGAACTAAACAGTCAGTATTTTTTGAAGATAGCGACACTCATGATGAAGATAACAAAAGAAAATTTCAGTCGATAGTTAAGTTATCGTTGGGGAATTGACAGTTTAAGATTATAAACTTGCGTAACCTATTGATAATACGAGATGATATTATTGTCCGTAAGATTATACGTATCTACATTCTTTTAAATTTCGAAATGCTATAGATTTTAGAATCTATATGAGATGTTTAT
Organism: Orgyia antiqua; assembly: GCA_916999025.1. Taxonomy (NCBI): domain Eukaryota; kingdom Metazoa; phylum Arthropoda; class Insecta; order Lepidoptera; family Erebidae; genus Orgyia; species Orgyia antiqua. Next base: position 7,904,868 of record OU779868.1, read on the forward strand.
ATCGGTTGCGCTGGAATTAAGTGACCCAATTTTGGTGACAATGAATAATTCGATATTTTATCACAACACTTGCGATATTCTTTAGATATTTCTCGTTGTGTTATTGATCCTTCAATAAAATGCGTTAGGGATAGGAAATAAAATTATTGATTGATTTACATTAAGGCACGGTAGTATCCTGCCTAGTAGCGCGTATTTGTAGTATTAAACTGAACTCGCTCTTCGGACCCGAGGGCTCGGGAAGAAAGCCCGGCGCTGACCTCTTCCGGAACACCATTAATTTTTTCAAGTCAAGTAAGAAATATACAGAGGTTAGGAACTTCTAGTTAACAGGTTCAGGCATTAAACAAACACATTTAACTCAGTCACACAGAATGTAACTTCCTGAAGAAAGCTGGACACCCATGTGACAGGCTTGAGAAGTGGCATTATTGAAATTGGTATATTGAAGATGATTTAAATTAAACGAGTGTGGTAGACTATAGTAAAGTAAAGATGGGAAGGATAGATCCTGTAAGAGACTTTAAACACGAAAAGCGTATGATAATTAGAAAAAGCAAAATATGTTAAACTTACTACTGCTGCTAGGTGTCGGTATAGGTGTTTAAAAATAACTACCTAGTTAACTTAATGGTTTATCTAAGAATGGGTAGATAACTATGATTGTTTCTGTTGATGTACATTGTACAGGCACTAAATTATTATTACAACTCCACCGACCTTAAATTACAAGCTCAAGATCGCGATGGCGAATCACTGTGGACGCCCTCTGCCCCACCTGGGGGACATAGGACAATATTGTAATCTCGAAAAAAACAAAAATTACTAAAATAATTTCACCACATTTTTTATTTCGAAATGAATGTAGCTTGTTTAGCTCAGCCTGTTGCTAGTCGAATGAGATACTTTGGTAAGTCATCTTCTAGACATTTTAAATTTCAAATGTGATACGATGTAAGATTTATACAAAAAAAAAATTTGCTACGAATATCTCAAACTCAGAAGGTCGATTCATTTCGTACACAATCACCTGTAGAGCTGTTAGAGCATTGAGAGATTTTTGTTAACGAAAGAACACAGCCACGTTAGAGGAAGGCGCGGTTTGTAGTGTATAAAATGCATTTTGATCGGTCATAGCAAAATCACGCGTCGAGTTTTCATAGGTTACCTATGCGAGAATAGCGCATAGGTTCGGTGTGGTTCGGTGCTTCGGTGAACGTCGATCGTATTGCGTAGGCAATCTTGAGGGTCATCTGTGGATTCAGAGCATAAGGTGCTATATGTTGACTATATGTATACGCTTTGTGTGCTATATGTTGACTTTTAGTATTTTCTGTCCCTTTTATTAATGAACTATTAGATAGTGCCTGTGGTTTTGCCTGCGTTTATAATTTTAATACTATCCCGTTTCTGTTAAAATGCAGTGCTTAAATCTACAGAATATAATTAAAATGTTCACAGCAATTATTTTAGTAATACTACTGGATACTAGATGTCACCTTCTAACAAGGATTCAATTCTGCACCATAGATGGCAGCAGTAGTATTTTATAAAGCTCGCGCTGTGTTATGTGATGTCGGTGTGATATCGGTGTGATATCGACTTGTGTTCCCGAAGTCCTGAGTTCAATTATTATTACTTTACAAATCAATTCTGGGTTTTTTAAAATATATATACAAAATTATAGTATATATATACTATAATTTAAAAAAATATACTTAAGTATGTTTTTTTTTATAGCTTGGGTAGGCAAATGACCACACTCCACCTGATGTTAAGCGAAAGTGTAATCCAGACATGAGGACTATAATAACATTTATTTCGTAATCTGATATATATCATAATATGCATTACGATCAGTTTGGGAGCAGACAGAGCAGCAAGACATTGTGTGAAATTTATGATTTAAACAATATCGCTTGCACAGAATCGTGCGAGTTATAAGCTATAATTATCATCACGCTGAAGGCCTAAGACTAGGGTAGTACCTGTAAAATCGGCAACCCACATATATTAGCTGGCATAGCTGGTTCTTTAATCCAATATCTCTTCATAGATACAAAAGATCAAGTTCCAATAATGTTAAAACATTCATAAAAATAACAGAAAACAAAATATCTAATAGAAAAAAACCCACTGAGAAAAACAACAGTTGAAAGAACCCGAGCGTTATTAAGGAGGGTGTAAGGACCGCCTATCAATTAATTAAGGACTAATGAATTCCTACCTGAGGCATTATGGCTGTACAAGGCGTAACCCATTTGTCAACGGAACACGTGATAACGAGAGGTCAACGTGGCCTCTAGGCTTTATGGTGCATTGAACTGTCTATAAGATAATGGTACCAATTCTACGGGCACAGCTAAACTTAACTAACAAATAAAAAAAATGATAGTGACAATAACACAATTCAACAATGTTAACTGATTTTTTTTATTATGAAAACTATGTATTTTTGAGTGACGCTTTTTATTAAATACATTGTTATGTGTAAAACGAATAACCGAAATACCCAGAAATTTAAATTCACCGCAGTTGTTTTCATTTTAGTTAAGGCAGGATAATTTCTTAAGGGCCTACATCAATATCATCGCCGACACGTACATATCAACACAGCCAGTAGGCACAGAAAATGAAGAATTAGGGATACTTTTCCTATTTACTCAAAATCTACTAAATATATTTTAATTCTGATCCACGTGTTTCTATACATAATAGTTACCTATGTTTTTAAAGTTATTTCATTAGTTAATACGCGATAATAGACCGACAAATGAAAAAAATAGAGATTTTGTTTCGCCAAGATTTTCTATCGAGAAAACTTTTTTCAATCGCGTTTCTGAGTTTATGCGATCCTAGATCATATATTGAAAAAACATATACTTAAAAATTAGAGCTCTAGCCATTCAATCTAAAGAAACAATGAAAACTTCGTACGTAGAAAAATGCACGATGCTATTTTGGTATCCTCTTAAAAAATCATGTTTATAAACGTAAAATGTCTCAAGTCACAGGTATTCAACCGCTAATTAGTTACAGGTGGTACAGGTGTATAAATTTCATTAACAGATTACTTATTGGTTATTAATTTTTTATTATGAGTAGTAAATTTAGTATTTAGTAGAAATTTTCGTTGAAAGACATTACGTAACATGATAAAGTAATTTAAATCTCATATCTTTAACGAGTAAATAGCCGTGACGCGGGTAATATTTTTAAATTTATATTTTTTTTGTAAATTTGTATACCACACACCTCACGTCATTCTAATATTATTAATGAATATAAATGGATGGAGGCTGCTCTATGGGCTTCTCAAGTGGATTCGATTATTATCAACAGATTTATCGCTAGTAATAGACACATGCATGACGCTTATTCACACAGCTTACTCATAGTACACAACGGGTGAAACTGCCTATATACTTGCTGGTATAGTCAATAATGTAAATTTATGCGAATAAAAATGATTAAGTATTTAATAAACTAAATTATAGTGGAAATGTGATGACACTTACTAGATAAACTATCACGTCTACAGAATGTCTATCACGTACTTTGTTATAGTTAATTTTATTGTGTTAAAAATGTAAAAATCTATACTTATAAAATACTTACTATTATAATATTATAAAGCGGAAGAGTTTGTTTGTTTGTTTAAACGCGCTAATCTCCGGAACTACTGCTCCGATTTGAAAAATTCTTTTTTTGTTGGTTAGTCCATTTATAGGGGAAGGCTTTAGGCTATATAACATCACGATGCGATCAATAGGAGCGAAGCAGTAGTGAAAAAGTTACAAAAAACGGGGAAATTTTCTAAATTCTACGCGTACGGAGTCTCGGGCAACAGCTAGTTATTGAATAAAATATATTAAAATAAACTAAAATTAAGACACATCGGACTTCTAATGCCAAAATGCCGTATAGAAAGACGTCACCGTCGTCGAATTTTTAGTTATAAGACGGTGACATATTACATGACGGTTTGTACATAAATTGTGTGTACATATTTTTCTCTATTTTGTTGTTCTAATTTATTGACGTGCAACGAACACTGTTGTATTGAGCTCAAGTCTAGATCGTAATATTAATGACGAATTTAGTTCAAAAACATGCGACATCATGAAAAACAAGTCATAATAATTATAAAGTAAGTAACAGAGGATGATCTGTCGGCGCCATACTATTAATATAACGTTTGCGAGCGGTAGTTAATATCTTAATAAGAAAGCAATAGAGATTATAGAGCTATGGTTCTATGGGGGTGGGCTTTACTAAGTAATAGTACCCGCTATGTGTGGTCCCGTCCCCGCACTTCCAATGTATTGATAAATCTCTGTGTATTCTATGGTTGCGCTTGCAGTTAGTGCAGAATAATGCATAAATAACAGCCTTACAGACTGAGCTTTATAACTGATGTGCAAGTAATTAAATACTTCCACGCACAGATAACCTGTTTTATGCTAGTTGTATTTTTTTTAGATTTGTAAACTCGTTGCTAAATGCACCTTAGAATCTCAGAGCTATTTTGTTTAACAAATAAGATGTTATATGAACTAAATCCCCGTCAAATAGAGCCTAAATGGTATTGAAATATATTATCCTTAGAGAAATTTTTTATGATGCGTGGACAAATTGTAACAAAAGAGCGATACCCCAATTTTAATCGTTTTTACAAACTTTTTTGCAATTTTGCAATATGTTCTCACCGTTCAAACCTTTCCTAGACTACGTCAAATCAGCTGAATTGGCCTAGCCTTTCTCCAACCATTTCGTTCTCGTTTGCAATATTTTATTGGCAATAAATTTCCTAGTATTATAGTGTACAGTTTTAATATCTAAGGCAAATGTAAGATGAGTCCACTGACAGGTTGTGGTGTGGCGAATGAATAAATGCCGTGATCCGAGCCCGCGGGAACTACAAGCGATTTTTGAGGAGAAAATCCTCCTTCCACACAAATTGCTGTAATAAATCACCTATGATTGCTTAGAAATACCTTTTTGCTATTATAAAGTTATTGATTTTCTTTTTTATTTGGTTATGAGCTATTCATAATGTTAGCTTATGAGAGAATGTTGATTTAATGTAGATTATAAATGGCCAGTCAAGCTTATAAACAATAGATCACTTGATTATGTGCTTAGTTATCATTATGGTCTATATTAGTGCTACTTTCGTGGTTTTTTAGTAACTTTAGCCTGGTTAAATCGCACTTCATAGAATAATGACGTTTTATATGGCGTATAGCCTGTGGCATAGACACACATAGATACATTTTCACGCGAACATAGATATATAAGTGTCGTCAAGCCGATTTAGTGATATATCTGTGGTGTAAGTGATTTTCATAATATAACATAATTATGCTAACAATATCTTAAGTTAACTCTGTAGAAGGGCAGTTACTTATCCCATTCGATCAAAATCCTTGTACTCCACTAATTGCCGAAGATGCCATTAACAATACAGAGTTGCATTTGCGCTAAATATTACTTAATAATCGAAACGTTTTCCTTGCCTTTTCGCAGGACATATTAACTGTTACGATATTCTTATGCCTTAAAATTACATATTTTAGGAGAGAATAAAAAAAAAACTCATGAATTAGCATGTATATCTTAGAGCCACACTTTATTTCAAGTAGAGCGCATCGCGCTACCGGTTACAGTTTACTAACCAGGAATGTTCGTTGTTTAGTGTTGTTTTATCTATAAACATAAATTATAATGTCTAATGACAATGTTTAAGTGCCAGAACATGGTGTTTTAAATCCTTTAGCATTTAATTTTACCAAAAGTGCTACTTCGTTATTAGTGTTTCACTAAATGCCCAAAACATCTATACTGATACTAGCTGACCCGGCAAACGTTGTTTTGCCATATACATGTTAAAGGTGGACAACCCTTATGACTTAGAGGTTACAAAATAGATAGGTAGTAGCCGAATCTCAGACCTACTGAATATGCATAGAAAATTTCATAAGAATCGGTCAAGCCGATTCGGAGGAGTGTGGGAACGAACATTGTGACACGGGGATTTTATATATTAGTTAGAAATTATAAAGCTGAAGAGTTTGTTTGTTTGAACGTGCTAATCTCAGGAACCACTCGTCCGATTTGAAAAAATCTTCCAGTGTTGGATAGCAAATTAATTACTATAGGCTATATAACATCACGCTAAAACTATTAGGAGCAAAACATCCGTGAAAAATGTTATAAAAACGAGGAATATTTTCTAAATTCGACTCGTACGAAGTCCTGGGACACAACTTGTTGAATATAATAATATGTATATACTATGGGATTATAGTACATACAGATTCTGGATATATACCTACTCTATGAAGGATTTCATAGAGTAGGTATATATCCAGAATCTAAGTTTATGTTACTAATGTTTTTCATGCCCGACTCAACGATCAAATCCGAAGTCTCCAATTTTAAAGGAGAATATCGTAAGTATTATAAATTTACTAGCAGTGCCCGCGACTTCGTACGCGTGGAATTTAGAAACGAAAAATTAAATGAACTAACAATAACGCCATTTTACAGCTAATTAATAAATCGTCCATTTGGTTTTCTTTTTTTGCACAATTCTAAAGAAGTACACACATGGCCCCAATGTCATTTTAGTAAATGATATCTCAGAGTTTTACCTTTTTAAGGCTTCGTGCAAACCCTTATAGTCTCACTACGGTGTCCGTCTGTCTGTCTATCCGCCCGTTACACTTTTTTTTACTCGGCAACGGCTGCAGGTATCAATTTGAAACTTATACCAAATGTAGATCTATGCCGTCCCTTGCTAAAAGATACAATCAATAATTTAGATCTACGCATTCAGAAGACATAACCGAATTACAGCCATTTTTGAGTATTTTCAACTTCAACACCGATACGTACGTCAGGATTTGAGCAGCCGATGCCGATGCTGACGCCGATGCCGATGCCGATGCCGACGCCGACGCCTATGAAAACCAACTCAGCACCGATACGTCGGGGATTTGAGCAGCGTAACGACCTGTAAGCTATATTATTGGAAAGTTTCATGAAAATCCATCCAGCAGTCTTTACGTGAAAGAACCACAAACATCCTTACATTCATACATCCAACATTAACCAAACATTAAAACATTGGACTATGGATAGAAGACCGAGGAAACGTTCGCGTTGCTCAGCCAACAGTTTTAGTATTTTATTTTACCGCGCGTAATTCTTTTTTCGTCATATCTCCTAAGATATTCATTTAAATTGCATGCTGTAAAAAGCAGTTATAATCTATATTAAATGCGTAAGCTAACTAAGGTATTTAATTTGATAATTTTTTTTTACAAAATACACATAAATAGCTTTTGAAAACACCCTATTGAATTTGATAATTTTTTAGACGTTCGTATGGGTACAGCAGGTTTTCCTTTAAAGATAGACATATGGCCTTGCGGACTTTTTTAAAGATCTTTATGTAACAAACAATTTCTCCATACATTACTTTGTTGTAACTCACATGGATAAGGCAGCGTTTTCATTTAAAGCTCGCGCCAAACAAACAAACAAACAAACTCTTTCGCTTTATAATATTAGTATAGATAATACAAAGAATATTTTAATGGTAAGCAATTTTCGGATCAAACCCTGTTCTTTAATTAAAACTGTGTGGGTTAAAATTTTTACAATTGTGATTCTAATAGACCACTATAGTTTATAAAAGATAAAACAAACATATAAGCTTAGCTTGCGACCAGAGGGCGTTATGTGAAATGTCCATGAATATTTATTTACTTAACTATTTAATCACAGAATACATTTCACGCACAAACTTTTCTCTCCATTTACGCATTTAAAATATTTATTACGCACATAACATCACGAAGTCATGTCCTACGTTTTATATTTCCGCACGACTTTACAGCTATTTCATACTGTCATAATTATTAGAACTTTTACTCGCATTTTTACTTTCAACACAAGTAATAGACAAGTTCTTGAGCCCTTTTTCAAACAGTCGAATGCCGATGCCCGCGTCGAAAGGGACGTATGCGCATGCCGCTTCAAGAAAATCCTGTAATTAAGAAAATTTTAATAGTTTTTAACGAAAGTCTTTTTAGTAGTTAATAATAATTATTGAAGTGTAGTGTATATCATAATAATAAATTTATCAATTTTATTACTATATTACTAGGTGAGTAATTTTTATTATTTTAAATTTGCTGAAAATTTATTTCAGTGTAATCAACTTTACTCGTGAGATGAATGACAATTTTCTTAATAAATTTCTTTGACTTGCACAACGATGCCAAGCTTTATTGTTTGATAATAGTAGACTAAACTATATTATACTAATAATCTCGTAGTATTTTCCCTAAATTTTCGGAAACTTAAGTATTAATAAATTGGAATTGTGTAATGCTTTTTCCCTCCGTGAAAGCTTTTTAAGGAATGTTGTCACATCAAAAACTTAATGTTAATGCTGTCTTTTTATTTTAATTTTTTTCAGATAAATATTGTAAGATCCAACATATTTATAGACATACGACATATTATTAGTTTTCGAGTTAACAATATATAATAATGCGTTAATATTAATAAAGACATTGTGTTACTTCAGAGACAATTTCATTGAGGGATCTAACACAGAATTACAAAATAGTGGATTCGTTTTCAATATTAAGGACACGTAAATTTAGCTTAGCTAAATCGTACCTTAGTCTAAGACGCACTCGGTTATATGTGTAGCTTCTAGCCGAATGAGAGATGTAACCATAAACAAACCATCTTGTAAATCTGTGAACTGTGTCTTCCTAAATGAAAATGTCAACTATAACACACACAATGCCTTCATAGTACAATCATCACATAACTCTATGTCATATTATTATAAAGTTGTCAATATTAATCGCGTGTATTATTAACCACTAAATAAAATTCTAAGCTCAATTGCTTACCGTTATAACATATAATTAACTCAATTGTGTAGTTTGGCATACAAAAGGGTTCATAGTGTCAGTACCTTTTCAAGTCGAAAAGTGTCAGAAACATGAATTTGCACAAGTACCGACTCTTTATGGCTAGTTCACTATGCTATTGTTAGGGTTGTCATCTGACTGGGATTTCCTGAATTGTAATTAAAATAGTAAAACTCGCCTGGTGGGGTTTTTGAAAAGTAATTTTTTTTGTTGTCAAAGCCTAGTATCAATAATCAAATTTATTGAAAGGAACTATACAATTTGTGCCCAAATGTCCGGGATTTTTATCATTTTTGTTGGCGGTTTAGGTGATGACAGCCCTAGGGTATTGGGAACATATGCGTCACTGCTGTACCTTCTGACTGCAACGGTATGTTTCATTTAAGTACGTATTCTATTGCTTGTTGGCTGGGCTTTTAAGGGTGAATACAAATATAATTCAAAGAACTGCAAGCTGTTGGTCAAGTAAGTTAAACATCGATAGGAAAAGAAATTAGTTTCTATGAAGGTGGATTACAGTATGTAGAGATAACTTAAGAAAAATTTCTTTACATTTTTGCAAGCATCTTTCTATAAGAAGTAAGAACTTTGTTTAAATACAAACACTCTTCTTTACTTCAAATTTTATTTCAAGTAAAATTTTCTTTATACCCTAACTTGAATCAGTCTTTAATTATAGAAGTATTATATTTTCTGCGATTTGAATCACTTAAACTCTAATTTTATAGTATATATGACGGATCTAGGAAGCTTTCTATTAGTAAAAAAAGTCGTAGGATCTGCCAATTATTTTCAGAGATTAACTCGTTCATATTACTTATCTTACCCCTCTATAATGTAGACACATAGACATTCTTCTACTTACAGTATAATAAATAAAAGCTTACAAATACATGTAATAAATCTTTAATATTGAACATGTTTAAACTTCCAATCGATGTTCGCAAGGAAGCGCAAGCTTGTACAGTTCCTTTAATATCTCATCATCCGTATAGCGCGAATGTAACCGGACGGTATCCTTCATAATGTTTATAGTATAGCACATAGTACATTGATGTAGTCTTACGACTTGGAGTTTTGAACTTCCGTACACCATTCATAACGACTATTATGTAGTTGTAACGATAGTTTACTAAATAAGAACATAACGATCGTTTTAATTTTTTTTTATATTCTCGATTCTTGCTATTAAAATCAGACTAATATAAACTGTTTAACCGACTTCAGAAAAAAGGAGGATCTCAATTCGTCTGTATGAATTTTTTCTTATGTTTGTTACCTCATAACTTTTAATTGGGCGAAGCGATTTTAATAATTCATTTTTATTTGAATGCTTGTGGTTTCCGTGTGGTCCCATTGGCACCAGGTCAGGATCTGATGGTTATCTCCTAGAAATTTGAGGAAAACCCTCAAAATGTCAAAGACACATGCAGTCGGTTAAACACATATTTTTTTTAAATGGCCATTAATAAAAGTAATTTCTATAAATCATGGGCGGTCGCAAGATCGTGGGTTTGAATCATTCAGTCATGTACGGGCATGACAATTATTTGTGTGTGATCGTGTTCTGTCTCTCTATCTTCTCCAATGTGTTTCTTTAGTAATTAGTGATATTAAAACTATACAACATATTCACACAACATACAAACATATTCATCCATAAAAGATCACCTGAGTCAAAATAAATCTGATGTTATAATTTTCATTCACTTGGTCCGTGTTTAAGGGTTAAGACATTAAGTTAAAAAAATATATTTATGCTGTTAATATAAAATGTATTTTCTAACACATACATGAGTCTTTTACTCTAAAAACAAATAAAAATGTATTTACGAATTGTAGCTAGCAGTAGTATTAGAATATTGGATAGTAAATATAAACCAAGTATAAATCATAATATATCGCGACACTCGCAATGGTCGGATCGACCCGCCGGCACCGAGCGGCATTCTGTTTGCACTGTTATGCACCACGTGCACGATAACAGGTTATTCAGCCTAAAGGTTCACACGTGGTAGCGTAGCGTAGCGATTTTATTATAAAACTAATTATATCATGCTGAAATAACCAATTAATGAAAATATACTATAGTTGTTTTCATTTTAGTTAAGTATGAATAAATTTTTTACTCATCAGCATTTGCCCCATTCGGTGCTAATTCTACGCGCACAACTAAACTTAACTAAAAATGAAGACAACTGTTGCTGTAAATTGATTATTTGGGTATCTTATTGTGCACATTTATAATAATTAAAATCTTTAGTCATAAACAGTTTTTATAACAAGATTTTTTGTTTGATTTTTTTTCACAATTCAGTAATTTTAACTGAACTTTCAGTTAAAATTACTGAATTGTGTTATCGACACAATCAAAATTAATTTCTTAGTTAAGTTTATTTTGGTTGCGCATGTAGAATATATAGAGACTATAGATAATAACAGATATTCATGGTAATTTTTATATAGCACAGACTATAACATGCTCTAACACTTGCGCGACTCATTTTTTCAAAGAAAACTATATTTTGCGGATTTACTTAGTATTTGTTAATTAACAAATACTTACGCAATTGTTAAAAAAAACTAAAACTGATACACGCGTCCAAATCCGTAAAAAGTAGTTTTATTTAGCACAAACGAGTTTATTTCATAGTCAATATCTCACATACTTAATTCAATAACTTTTATGTAAATATTAACGATTTGTGAGCTTATTTTATCTAGAATAATTTGTTAAATCGAGACTTCAAGATAAATTTTAGTCGGCAGATAAATTACATAGATTAAGTCGATTTCAGAGATACAGTTAATTGCTTAATTGCCTACTAGCTAATTTGAAGTATTAGGTAAACAGGTATAAATAAACGTAATAGTATTTATGTATATTTATAACTTTACTAAGTGCTGTAAACATTTAAATTTTGTTGTAAGTATACAAATAACTTGGTCCGTGTGGTGATGGATTAAGAATACAAGTGTCACCACCCCATTTCCTTCCCAGGGTGATGTAAAAGCTAGCTAAGGGGAAGCACCGATAACATCCTCTGTGAGAGACGAAAATCTCGAAAACAAATCCTGTGCGCTGACCATAATCCTTCCTAAAGTAGAGGAGACCCAACAGTTGGACCTAAATTGGCTGGAGAGAGATACTCATAAATTTTATTGATGTTTTTAACTCTTGAGACATTTTTTTGTATTTTCATGATAGGTAGACGGTATATTATAAACTACTTATAAGATATTTTACTTTATTTTTTCCTGACACCTTTTAATTGAATTGCATCGAATACTGCGAAAAAGATAATACGAATTTTCAAAAAAATATACAATTTGGTTTAAATTTTACCTTACTACCTGAAAGCATTAATTTTAAAATATTTGGACAGATGCTCATAGATACAGTGTTAATTTTTTAGATATTAAATCACTATAGGAGCTTCCTAACATCACAATACAGATTTAAATCTTTCACGAATGGGCTCATAGAATATTCGGTTCTATATTTGCATAGTCTTTAGATTACGCTTGCCTGTGCACCACTAGCTAAGATGAATCCGATGATAGCTAGCACAGTTAGACCGTAATCCGTTTATTAAAATGAAAACTTATGTACTTTACGGCATATTAATATAGCGCGAAAAGACGGATGTATATGGAAAAAAGACGAGCTGAAAAGAGATAGATATACAACGTGTTTCAGAAAGGTGTAGTCATATTTGACCATCGTTATACATGGGCGGTGACTAGGCACTAGGCATGGATGAAATTACAAATACTAGTTATATTATGACTTTAATGTGTTCATAAAAGTTTAATTAATTTATTAAATTAATCGATCTTCTTTAAATACAACACTACTATGAGGTCATCTTTTATCGTAAGGTTCAATCGCATTCAATAAACCTTAAACATCTCATAATTGATGCGTTTCTGGAATTTCTGGTAGTTATTTAATAGTAGGCAATCAACAAAAAAAAACTTACCAACTGTATTTTTCTATGTGTAACTGTAATATTTATAATATTTAAGGCCTATCTAATGCAACTTTAAATTATGACTACACCTTTCTGCAACACGTTGTATATTTAGATACCGAGATGTATACTTATGACGTCATCAAAAGATACATCGGTCTCTTTCTCGCCTAGCCATTTACCTATTCACATCTGTCTCTTTTTCGCTATATTAATATTCCGTATGTGATGCCCTTAAATTTTTTTTATTAAAAGGCGCGCTCTAATTTGTGCATTGTTAGTACACACATTTACCAGATATAATGTCTATGGCCACATATCCATGGGTGTGTGAAATATGTATCTATGTGTGTGATTATGATACAGGCTATACGTCATATGACACATTATTAGTCTATGAAGTACGAAATACCCAGGCTCTAGTTACTTGTCTTCAAGATTGAACGGCAACACATTCTCTATATCTGTTTAACATTTATGTGGAAAATGAATTCGCAATGGTGGACATCCTTATCTATCCACCTAGAGCATAGCCGTGATTTACTTTTAGGAGAATATATTATACCTACAGCTTTTAGGTATTTTCGATTGTTCTTTCAACTTAATTTTTTGATAGTTGACATATATTATATATATAGTTATATATTATACAGTTTTTAAACCCAAGAATGGTAATTTGCATGTTTGAGGACAAGTCTGAGAATTGGTCAATAGTTCAATACCTACAAATTATGTAAGAACCACAGAATAAGAACAATGAAATATCTCAGTACGTTTTCCAAAACGTTAAATCGTGAATGAACGTCATATGCTTATCAATATGTCATCAGCCTATTCGTTTCAGTTTGCCCCACCTGTAATTGTTGTTAGATAATCTGACCGGCGGCTATGATGTGCTTCTCAATTTATGAGCATCAAACCAACAGGAGTAGTTATATTATATACAATATACACAGTGTTTTCCTTGACAATTAAATTGCAAGATCCGAGACAACACAATCCGTACACTTAGATTTAGTTGCTCTCACGCCCTTATTAGCTGGGGCCCCTGACAATTTGTTTAATGATCTAAGCTACTTAATCATCGCACAAAATTAAGACACACACATTAAGAGATGACTCTGTCCGTACACTATTATAAAATCTATTGGTCGCAATAGTTGTACACCTTTTCAGCGGCAGCGTTGCCGGACAATGGCTACTCCTGTTGGTTTTAAGCTCTAAATGCATATTACATTAACGTTACTACCTGCAGACATGTTACTTTCGTGTTCGCCGATTTTATCTGACATTAGTTAAACAAGGTTTTCATTACTACTCGTGGTAACAAAGCGAGATTGTTATCTTGATACGGATAACAGTAGTGTTGCTCTATATTGTAAGACAACTCGTATTGAATAATTAAATTATTATCTCTTGCTGGTTATTTTTCCATATTTGAATTTGCGTTGCGTATTGGCAAAGTTTTAATTTTCTTTTAACTTAAGACGGGACTGTCTAAAGTTAATACTAGTGCCGACAAATTCAGAACGACGTTTGCTTGAGGCTTTGCGATAATGATTAAAATTTTACAATAATGTAGCTTATACATTAGAATAATATAGCTACTTTTTATCCCGAAAGAATGCAATGTTCCCGTGGGATAATAAAAAAATTCTAGATTTTTTATCCTTTTTAACACGGGTAACACAGCGGGTCATAGCTAGTATAATATAAATAATATAATATTATATTCTTTACATACAAGGTATTACCAGAACATTATGCCTTTCCATGTTTGCGATTGCAAAAAAAGTAGTGTATAGGCACTACCTATAGTTCCCAGCTGAAGTAACTCACAAGATATACGAGGGAAATTAAATGTAATTCATATTCATTCCCTAGATACAATGAAAATAAATATCTTCGCGCCAGATGGCATTTAGCAATATTTAATAATAATAATAATTTATTTAATCACAAACCATACAGTTACGTACATTGTGTTTGAACGTAAACACATAAGATATTTTTATAGCTATTATTAAAATATTAATCTGTCGTCCATCCGGCTTAAAATGGCACCAGGGCTTAATGCGACATCCTGCTTATACTTAGAGCATTAATACAAGAGGGGTTGACATTATAAGACGTCCCCCGCTGAAAAAGGTACGAGAACAATGATCATACTCATTGTGTACAGACAATGGTACCGATTCTTGCTATACTGTGGAAACCATGCAATCTCGCACAAAAAAGTTTGGTAACTCCTTTCTTTGCAAACCTCGAAGAAATGGAACTCGCTCCCTGCACACGATTTTCCTTACTCCTACAATATGGAGTTTTCAAGCGAGGCGTGAAAAGGCATCTTGTGGGCCGGCAAGGTGGGGGCGGCTAGTGCCCTGACAACGTACTAGCCGTCCTCATGTCTGGATTACACTTTCGCTTAACATCAGGTGGAGTGTGGTCATTTGCCTACCCAAGCTATAAAAAAGAAGCTTCTACGTGCATAACTAAAGTTAACTTAACTAAAAAATGAAAATTGATAGTGTCAATAACACAATTCGGTAAGGTTAGCAGAACTTTTTTATTAGAAAATCTGTATATTATAGAGTAACAATTTTAATTAATAAAAAAGTGCACAACGCAATAGCCAACGAATCACAATACACCATACTTGTTTTCATTTTTTAGTTAAGTTGTGCATGTATAATTGGTACCATTGTCGTGTCTTAGTGTGCGTGAGGTGATTTTGGGCGGGGCGTGCGTAGCGACCGATGAAATAACTTTATACAGTTAGTGTGCGTTACCTCAGCACCCCGCCGATGTGGCAGTATATTATTATTTTTTATAGAAAAACATTCTTTGTAACTGCTCTTGTGGGTTTAATGCTTTAAGCATCTGGGCTTAATACGGCATCCTGCATATACATAGCGATACAACTGTTCTTTAACTTACTCCGTAATTATGTAATGAATACATGATTACGTACTGAAAGACTTTGTACGTTTTATGTGTAGTTAAAATAATTAATTGAACAATAAAATTTAGTGACATTAATTATAGTTAATCAGTAATTATATGTGGTTTATTCTTGTAAATTAAAGTCTTAGACTATCTTATAGAGTATAAAAATCCCGTTTTTTTTTCGGTTTTATTCAGATAAAGTTTCAGCGTCTATCACACAATATTGTTAAGGTTTTACCAAAAAAAAAATGATAGAAGCATAGATATAATCTTCATCTATAATATAGCGCAAGAAAAATTAAAATCTTAAAAAAAGTTTAATTTTTCGAAGAAAAAGGGGGACTACGAAATGTCTTTTTTCAAAGAATTTGTAGGTAAAACCTGCTTCAGCTATATTTGTCCCTTTCAGCGCCGTGCTCAGGAATAGGGATAGCAATACCGAAAGCAAATACCTAAATTAGGAGTATAGTACCCTCTTAATAGGTACGGAATCTTCTGACTACTAGCCTGCTTCGCACTTGACTGGTTTATTTAATTTACTGTCGATATCAATATCGCTGACCTGATTTGTGATTTTAATTCGCAGTGACATTTGTTGGTCAATTTGGAAATAAGTAACTAAGTATCTAACGTTCTTAAGTAATTTCACCTAAATTCAACTATCATGATTAATAGTAAATGATAATTGAGTATTTTTAAAATAAAGTTCAACCGACTTCATGTGCCTGTGAAATTTGAGGGTTTTCCTCGCTTTCTCAGGAGATAACCACCTGATCCCGACCTGGTGCCAATGGGATCAAACGAGAACCACCAGCTTATAAATAAAAAAGAATAATCAAAATCGCTTCGCCCAGTTTAAAGTTATGAGTTATGAGGAAACAAACATAAAAAAAAACATTCAGACGAATTGAGAACCTCCGCCTTCTTTTTAAGTCGGTTAAAAAGTTAAAAGGATAACATTTATATATTAATATTTTGCGATTGACTCGCTATGCTTTTACTAAATAAACTAAATTATAATGGAAACGGAACGGCATTCCGAGGTCGCGGGTTCAAGTCCCGCTTATGGTTATCATTTTTTCCATTATAATTTAGTTTATTTAGGATAACATTTGCTATATTTCAAGAACTAAAAATTAAATACCTACAAAACAATCAAACGTACAAACAAATCTTGGTTTCATAAATAAACTAAGTTTTATTTATTGTTTTAATGTTGCATTTTCTTCAGTCCACGATGAGGACCTCCTTTTCAGGGATAATAATGGGCAGTTAACATCCTCTAAAAGAGACGGAAATTATGAAATTAAGAAAAGCCTTGTGCCAAGATGTCTGGTCAGTGTGGCGTTGTAGAACTAATAATCTCACGAATAGGAGAACAGTGCGACGTTAATAGGTTGAAAATAAGAAGAGAAGAATTGAATAAATTTTCTAATCTCTTTTTCATCATTCTTGTTTTCTTCTTTCTTCTTGTTATTAGTAACAGAACAGACTATACCTAAATGAAAGGTTTTTACAAAAATACAATATTTGACACAAATCTACGAGTAACATACAACGATAAGCAAAAACACGCGAATGTTTTATATAATAACGTTGATAGACATCAGTCAAGGTTGTAAATTATACTGAGGTTTAGTATCTAAATATTTATACCAGTGCCGTGTTAAAAATAGATTCAACTGTGCAGTTTATGACTCTGTACGACACAGTTTAAAAATATTGCATCATTGAGTAAATACTGCTCTATTTCGGGAAGGTACTTCAGTAGTTACATTATTTAGAAAAAAAATTTCACTGCTATAAAAATTTTAAAACTTCGTCTACGTTAATTTTCCGCAATTGCAGAAGTTTTTGTTTTGTGTGCCTAAGCTCGTGAGCGTGCTTGACCAGGACTTGTCGCTCTCAGTCGTCGTTTCATCTATGGCCAAGAGCGAACAGTGTTGGGCCGCCGTCGCCTCCTTTGATCATGGTGATGGCGGCAAAGAGGGAGGCTCTGCGAGAGGTCCCCGTAAAGAAAGGCAGCCACGCTTTCCGAAGTAAAAGAAGTAGTCACTTTCAAAATATCTTTCAAGAAGCTAAGAAAATTGTTAGAACGAAAAGTGCATGTTTATGTCATTTATTGGTATCGCAAATTTTTTACTACTTAAAAATATACACTAAAAATAACTAGACGTTGTATGATAACCAGAATTTTGTTTCTAAACAATTTCGAATAATCTGTAGAAATTAAATGATTAGGTATTTTTTATTCCCACGGTAAATATTAACAATTTTTTGTCTCAAAGTCATGTGCAATAAGTTAAGAGTTGCGGTGCAGGCAGGAAGAGAACCTGACACCAGTCTGCTAATGGCATGCTACAAACTTGTGACGTCGACCACCTCGCTACAGTTCTGTAGGATTGAGTTACGGCAGACATTGTACTTAGATGATTATACATAATAATATAATTAAAAGTTCTTATAGGAATGCATTTTATAGACGCGAAGGATTAATCTAATATATTAAATACGGTTCCCTAATGATTGACCAAAAAATTTTTGACAAATGATCATTTGACAAACAACGTTTCACCAAATGATCATTTAGCAAAAAATACACTTGACAAAAGTATCATCTTACAAAAACTTACTTAGCAAATGATCCATTAGCAAACACTACACTTGACAAATGTGTTAAGTATTCGAATGTCATTTCACCAAATGATATGTGTCGTAAATTAAGTTATCTTAAATGTATCATTATCATCATAAATCATTATTAAAGGCTGAAATGCCCTAAAGTCACTTCTGGCATTTGGGGTTAAAGTTCTAATCTAACCTAACCCAATCTAATAAAAGAGATATATATCTCCAAAGACAAACGGGTTAAAAAAACATATTTTACATTATTTGCAAAATAATTACTTAATTATTTTGCAAATAATGTAAAATATAAATTTTTTTTTCATTCTATCTCTTCTATCTCAATTGATACATAAAGTATTTTCTTTTTCGGAAAATCCAGAGCAGTGGCTTTGCAAAAAGATATGCAAAAGATGGTCATTTTAACAAGAATACCAAAGATTTTAGACCAATAGTAGATTTATCAGATAACTCGCTTGCCAAATGTTAGTTTTATAAAGTAATCATTTGTAAAATATAAATTTAAGTGTTGATCATTTGGCAAAATGAAACATTTGTAAAATAATCAGTAGTAAAATGATCAATAGGCGAATTCATTGTTTTGCCAAACGTTGTTTGTCAAGTGTAGTTTTGCCAAATGACTTTTGGTCAAACAATCGGACACCATTAAATTCTCGTGTCACATTGTTCGTTCCCATACTCCTCCGAAACGGCTTGACCGTTTCTTATGAAATTTTATATGCATAGAGGTTTGAGAATCGGCTACAATATATTTTTCAAACCTCTAAGTGATAAGGGTTGCCCACCCTTAACATTTATATGACAAAACAACGTTTGCCGGGTCAGCTAGTATAATATAAATAAATAAATAAATAAATATTCATGGACTTTTCACACAACATTACCTGGTACCAAGCTAAGCTTACATGCTTGTGTTATGGGTACCAGAACACGGATAGACTACATACACTACTTTTCTTTTGTAAATATGTACATACTTATAATGCATAGAAACCACCCAGAGGTATAAGCCACACAAATTGGTATTGCGCCTGGCGGCCATGTTGGTGACGTCATAGTGACGTATAGATGAAAATATTACATTTTATTAGCTGTATTTTTTCTTTGCTGATGACGTCACAAGGGCGTTAATTTGACAAGGTTCCAGCGCATTACCAATTTGCGTGGCTTATAGTACAAACATTTGTATGAAATTTATAAATATCACACAAATAATTGTCCCGTGCGGGAATCGGACCCATTCCAATAAAACTCTAAGAATTCTTCATATTTCTCCGGGTTCTAATCATTAGATCTTAACGTAATAATCACAAGATCATTTAAATAAGATATCCTTTCAAATAAAGTAAGAATTTTAAAACTAACAGTTACAAATACTCATGATCATCTTTCTCCTCTTATTCTGTTATTAGGGGACGGGAATGTGACGAATATATTATGATATGGTACGGAATCCTTCGTGTATAAGTCCAACTCGTACTTAACCAGTTTTTATTTAAAGCATATATCCTGAAGACGCTACATAAGTTTTACTTTCTATTTTCCTTATTGACAATGGCAAGTTCGTTAGTCTGTACAAACGCTACCGCATAGTGAGGACTTAATCGAGCGTATATGAGTCGCGAACGACTCGGCGACCGTGTGAGTATTAAGTGAGAACCGGCTGGTGGACTACACCAACCGCTCAATATTTTGATACCATACATTGTGACTTCATGAATATTTATATAGAGTTGTTAATTTGTTAATAATAATTGTCAAGATGTGACCGTAAACTACTGCGAGAAATTAAATATATGTAGTTATAATAGCAAAAAGCTGTTTGTAGGGCCTTGCGTATACGTCTATGTTTTTAAATGTATATAATATAATATTAAATTACTGTATTTTTGCAAAATATACCACCAAAATACAACCGCCCGCGTCGCTTGGCCTAATAAAAATGATATATTACAAAAATATATGCAATCTACTACCTGCCGAGGTTTTCCCATTGGACTACAGTATGGGGCTCTTCAAAAAAGGTGTCGAAAGATTTCTACAGGGTCGGCGACGCGCGAGTGATACCTCTGGTGTTGCAGACTTTATAGGCTACGGTAACCGCTTCCCATCAGGTCGGCCGTACCCTTGTTTGCCAATTTAGTAGTATAAAACAAAAAAATATATATTGCGTTGTTTTTCTTGTCATCTTTAATTTGAGTGGCAATATAAATTACAGGTCATTCTTATTTTAAAAATTGAAATGCTGATACATTATATTGTTAACTTATTAATGTAACTTCTTGAAAATTTTATGGCTTGACCTAACTTTATAGTAATTATACTACTATATTATTAAAATGCAACTTTATTATTAAAAACAGTAAAAAAACATAAAAGTATAAATTTATTAACAAAATATAAATTTAATCTTAAATAAAATAAAAGGCTTCGAAAAGTACAGCTATTAACTTCTCTATATAGATATAAACTCGTTAGCCCTAACCCTGTCATTCGATTAACTATAGACGCAAAGTAAAATTAAATTTATTTACGTACTGATACGATAGTTGAATGATTCCGAGGTCTGGCACCAAACATAAGTCTATCGAGTACTTGTAACTACATTCCATTTGATAAATCTAATAATTTAATTATTTATATGATAACATTTCCATTTGTCTTTGATATTAAAAGTATTAACTTAAAACTATTTTGTTAGGATGTTCGCATACTGTCGTAAAGTTTATGATCTATAATAGTTATAATTCTTTATTTATAGTTTTAGTGGTAATTATTTAATTAGATTTTATGAAACGTATAATATATGTTTAAATCGGGACTATTATCGTGTCATCTTCTTTCGATTATTAATATTATGTCCTTATGCGTGCACTGTGATGAGTGTATTACAATATTTTATGTACGTGTTTTCTTTTTTGATTGATAAAAATTGTAATTTACATGTAAAGGTAACTCTGTTCGTCCGTCAGTCGAGCTTTTTGAAGTCAATCTTTTACGCCTTGACTACCAAATTAAAGAAAAATGGTCTTAATCCCGAGAAACACTATAATAAGGGAGTCATAAGTCATAAGCAAGTTGATATTATTGTGGACCTTCCCGGGATTTCTAATAGACAATCCCGTGTGGCCAACAATATCACGAATAAATAATAATAAAAACCTCAGAAATAGACAAATAAAACCAAGATAAATAGCATATAATTTTTATTAGTTTACATTAATTCACAATACAAAATATTGATATCTTAAGTAAGTACATAAATAACTCTACCTAATTCCGACCTCTGGTCATAAGCTACTTTATAAAGCGAAAAAATGTATTTGGAAAAGTAATTATCTACTTACTAGCTGGTGTCCACAACTTCGTACGCGTAGAGTTTTAAATATAGATAGATAGATAGATAGATAACACTTTATTTGCACATTAATGATTTACATTTCATATAAACTAGATTACAATGACAAATGCACAAAGGGCGGCCTTATCGCGAAATGCAATCTCTTACAGGCAACCTTATATACACCAACACCTTATTAATATACACCAAATCTAAACAAATCATTCAAAAAAACAGTCTCATAAGCTACTCTATCTATTAAAAAAAAAACGCATTAAAATCCGTTGCTTATTTTCGAAAATATAAGTTCACATAGGGACATACATACAAATATAACGACTTTGTTTTATAATAATAATAAGTGAAGATAATTAAAAAAAAGTGTTTGATTTTCGGTCGTATGAACACAGAGTCGACAATACTAAAGCATACATTATTCTATTGTTCAAAGCGGAATTATTATGCTAAGTTTTAGACCAGACGACTTGTAGAAAATTGTATTATTTTAAAGGATGATTGTTAATATTTTTAATTATTTATAAAACCTTTAATTCCTGTGAATTACTGAATACATTTTGTTTCCGTGCCGGAAATGATCCATAATTTTGTACAACTTGTAAAATATTAATGTCTTCGGCACAGTTTCTGAATTGTTTTTGAACATTGTCATTATCATTTTAAATCCATTTGATGACCTATTTATCCGTGTGGTGACGGTTTAAGAATACAAATGTCACCACCCCATTTCTTACCCAGGTGCTGTAAAAATGAGTTACTGAGATACTGTGAAAGATTTTCATACAATCTTTCACTCTCCATTTCAACCTTTAGAACTCTTTTTTCGTAGTAAGCTTGTGATCTCAGGACCTATCCCAAAGTTCATTTAAATCGGTTGAGTGGTTTCGTTGTAAAGGCGCAGCAAACGAAATAGCTGTTTTCGCATCCTTACTTATTAATATTAAAATAGTTTCGTTAATTTTTATGTATGTCCATATTTTAGCTTCTTCTCCAGCCCATTTACTTCCTACTGTTGGGCACGGGCCTCCTCCACTTTGAGAGGGATTATGGTCTACTATGTCGCGCTGACCGGGCGTGTTGGCACAGAGTTTATTTTCGAGTTTTCCGTCTCTCGCAGAATTTATCTGTAATTATATTTGTAATTTTATCTGTGTGAAATATCCCTTAGTTGACTTTTACAGCACCCTTGGGAGGAGATGGGGTGGTGACACTTGTATTCTTAATCTTCAAAGCTTTGCAACAGATTATGATGCAGTTTTTTTAATAGATAGATTGGTTTATGAGGATGGCTTTTTTGTATAATTTGTTAAGGTTTGCTTATTAAATTCCACTCGTACAAAGTTGCAGGAAACAGCTAGTTTAAAATAAACGCAAGAATTACATAAGCTTCAATTGTAACTTAATACAAAATTTTGAATTCACTGTATCTCATATTTATTTCTGTTTAATATCCGTGTATATTCTTTTGTAAAAGATCAGTCATTTTGACAAAGATAAATACTGATATTACAGAGTCGGTGCTAAGGATTAACGTCTTATTACAAGTGTATATTTAATACTCATGTCTAATCCATAATGATGTGAGTGACATTTATCCCTTGTGTCAAAAATTTTATTACATACTAACTGTTGCAGGCGGGTTCGTACGCGTGGAATTTAAAAAATGTTCCCTCTTTTTGCGACATTTTCACAAATGCTTCGCTTCTATTAGTCGCAGCGTGATGTTATATAGCCAATAGCCTTCCTCGATAAATGTACTATCCAACACTAAAAAAATTTCAAATCGGACCAGTGGTTCCTGAGATTTGCGCGTTTAAACAAATTCTTCAGCTTTATAATTTTAGTATAGACTAGCTGTTGCCCGCGGCTTCGTACGCTTGGTATTTTATAATCACCACAATAGATATAGCAAATTGTATTTTCTAAGAATTCGCAAACACTATACCTTAATGGTGTAAGCTTTTCTAGGATTGGAGAATTATTTTCGTAGAATATACATGCATACAAGTAGACTAGCTGTGCTGTCACGATATCATCCGCGTGGATTAGTAACTTTGGGTAGCATTTACATTTGTGTTCCGCTCCTATGATAGGTACCATCATCATAACATCACGCCTTTTTCCCATGGGGGTAGGCAGAGACTATAGAGCGCCATCTGCTACGATCCAAACATACTTCCTTGGCTTCATCCACACTCAGGTACCGTGATTTTAAATAGCCCATAATCATCCTTGATAAATCAGTAGTTTCTGAGATTAGCGCAAATAAACATTTGTCAGTTATAGTTATAGAATACATATGTCACCACCCTATTCATATTGTGCAGAGATAACATCCACTGAGGGAGATGGAAAACTCGAAATGAAACTTTATGCCAACACGTCTGATCAGAGAGAGAGAGAGAGAGTTAAAATTTTGTCGTATACACAAAATATTTTCTATAGAATGTTTCAAAGCTTTTATAATTCGGAAGTAATTTGAATATCACAAAAGGTAAATTTTTATTCTATATAATTTTATCACAGCAATAACATTACAATGTGTTTTGGAGTTTAATTGGATTGTTCAATGACGCTTAGAAAAAAAAATTAAACAAGCATTTTAACAATGGTCTGTTACCGTAATGGGCTTTAAGGGAGCGAACATACCTTTTTTATTGTCAACACTCTGTCCAATTTCCATATTAAATTGAGGTTTTGTTATGTAAAGTAGACCATTCACTGTCCTGCCTCCAGGATTTCGTGCTGGAACAACAGCACTTGGTATATGCATACATTAGATGGCGTAGATGTAGTGACAGATTAGTTAAATAGGGCCTTAGTTAATCTGCTACAGAGCCCTGATGGTGATTTAGTACTAATAATCTTAGTATACGTTCCTAATGGGCATATTACCATTAGCGGTCTTATTCATAATGACTTATCGGAAGTTTAAACGGAAATTTTATCGGAGAGATAATAAACGTTTTGAATAACAAGTTTAGACTATTTTCGCGAACCGATTTTAGCGAACTTTTAAACCTCCGATAAGTCATTATGAATAAGACCGTACATGCATAACCATGTCACCTACTTTGGGAACGTGTCATAGCTGTCTGTGTTTATTTTTTGCTAATTGGAATTATTTATTTTTATTATATTAATTTTGCCTTGTAATTTTCGTTCTTACTTTAGAGGTGCGCCCTACCAGAGAGGTAGAAAATACATCTTAAATTCCTAATTTAGAATATTCACACTAACAAAAAAGCCACCAATTAAATTATAATATAAGGTAGTCTGCAAGCCTGGCGTGAATAGTTGTCTTTAAACGGAACATTGTAAGTGCCGTCACGAAATGACCCAATGTCGTCATATTGGAACGTCTGCGATAAGTGTTAATTTTTAAAAATGTCGAATTGTAACTTTCTCTTTTGCCTCCGTATATTTTAATTAAATAAAATTTTTATTAGATCCTATTAAAGAACAGCGTCTGTGATTATTGATTAAATATAATAACATTACAGTCACTACACCCATAGTGTTTTATGCTATGACCAGAGAAGAATTTTAACTACAAATCCTCGTTTTGCATTTACAATTACTAAAAATTGTTGATTAAAATAAGCAAAAAATACTCTGATTCGGTAACCAAATAATACGTACCGGAAATATTATTAGTTTCAGTACGCATTATATTCCCGAGTTGTCAAGTTTTATGGAAAACAATATAAGTATAGATAACAATATACAAAGCCGACATGTTTAAGAAAATCCTTTGCCGTATAATGGTCTTATTCATAATGATTTATAGGAGGTTTAAAAGTTCGCTAAAATAGGTTCGCGAAAATTGTCAAAAACTGTTAGTCATAATAGTCTTTTTATTCTAAAACGTGTATTATCTCTCCGATAAAATCTCCGTTTAAACCTCCGATAAGTCATCTATACTTACCTATAATAAATCTGTAGAGAGGTCAATTCTGTACATGAAATATATTTTCAAAATAACTATCAGGGGGTGATTAGTGATCGATACTGATGCCAAAAATGCAATCAGTAAAATTTTTGTCTGTCTGTCTGTCCGTCTGTATGTTCCTTATAGAAACAAAAACTACTCGACGGATTTTAACGAAACTTGGTACAATTATTCTTCATACTCCTGGGCAGGTTATAGTATACTTTTCATCACGCTACAATCAATAGGAGCAGAGTAGTGAAGGGAAATGTTGGGAAAACGGGAAAAGGTGCTCCATTTTTTAAGCTTCCATCGCGTGTGCAGCCTTAATGGTTACAGTTACATAGAAATCATGTATGACGGAAATATTCTACATAAAATTGTCTAAAAAATGTCCTGAAATAGCACATATCTATATTTTATGGTTGACTCACAATAACACGTGTAACTCCTGATAGCTTAGCAGTTCTTTCATTCTGATTATATTTGTTTACTCTTACGTTTATAATACTCCCACTCAAGCAGTAGTTAAAAATGTTGCAAAAACGGGGAAAATTTCCTAAATTCTACGCGGACGGAGTCGAGGGCAACAGCTAGTTATCAATAAGACCGTAAGTCTTTACTTATTAAAAAGGTCGTTATTTTTGTATTAATGTCTTTATGCGAGCTCATATCTTCATAATCAATATTCTAATATGCAATGGATTTTGATGGGTATTTTTTGATAGATAGAGTGGTTCAAGAGGATGACTTTTTTGTATAATTTCTTAGGGTTCGTTTTTTAAATTCCACGCGTACGAAGTTGCGGCAACAGCTAGTAGACTATAGGAGCGCACAGAAAATTATTATAATTTATTATTTTCTACTTCTACATCCAGCCCAATAATGTCCCGCTTTTGGGCGGTTGTGCATCTGAACAGGCGTGTAAGCATAGGGTTTAGTTTAGAACTTTCCGTTTCTAACAGTTGACGTTAATTGCTCATAGAATCCCAAAGCTGATTCTTACAAATCTCTCTCCAGCCCATCAACTTCCCACTGCTGGGCACGGGTCTCCTCCACGTTGAGAGGGATTTCGGTCAATAACTGTGCCGCGCTGACCAGGTGTGTAGGCACAGGGTTTAATGTCGAGTTTTCCATCCCTCACAGAGTATGTTATTTGTGTACATTATTCCTTAGCTGGCTTTTACAGCACCCTGGGAAGGAAAAGGGGTGGTGACACTTGTATTCGTAATCCATCACCACACGGAGTATATAGTATATTATAGATAGATATTAATAATTAATTGCCAAACAAATGCAATTTAATTTAATTTCACTCAACCATTGAACTTGTTTAGACTTCTAACAATTATCGAAATACTAAAGTCAACTACAAACTACTTATAAATAAACGTATATAAATGTTAGTGTTCATTTAGTGCTTTAAATGGCACTGCTATGTGTGTGGGGTGTCATTGACCCGCTGAAATCACGGGTGTTCAGACAGTTATATCATTATGTCCAATAGTTGCCGATCGTTGTCGCCTGTTGACCCACGACCGACTCTATCAAGTAGCCAGTGTCTATCTATTTATCGTGCGTTTCAATTATTTCTTTTTGTATTTTGTCCTTGAGCCTGAAACATAAGATTTATGTAGTAAATATTGTATATACACAAATCTAACGCTTATAGAATTTGTGTGTAAAAAGTCCCTATATCTGACTTTATTATACACAAATTATACAAGCGTACAATAAACTGATAGATTTAGTAATCAGAATGAAAAAATACCTATATTGATTAACATCAATACGGTTCGTGTGTTGACGGATTAAGGCTAAAAGTGCTACACCCCTTTTCCTTTTCAGGGTGCTGTAAAAGCCAGCTAAGGAATATTGTACACAGATAACATCCTCTGTGAAGACGGATATCTCGAAGCATTATTGTTCGAACATGCACTCAGCGTGACACAATAGGCCATAATCCTTCCCAAAGAGGAGAAGGCCCGTGCCCAATCGTGGGACGTCAATGAGCTGCTGATATGTGTAATTATCAAATATTTTGATAATTATTTAGATGTCTACATACTACGTGTTTTAATATCTTAAAATGTATTATTACAAAAACTATATTATAAATATTACAACTACTAGGTGACTCAAGTAATTTATTGATTTTGCAATTGACATGGTATGCTTTACTTAATAAACTAGATTATGGTGGAAAAAGTAGAAATACGATATAAACTCAATCTAGTAACGATTGTGGTGGTAAAATTGAATGCTACAAGCACGACCGCAATAAGCTCAGTTGGAAAGAGCTTCGGAACGGTATTCCGAGGTCGTGAGTTCATGTCCCGCTTGCGGCGATCACTTTTTCCACCATAATTTAGTTTACTAGGTGACTTGTTTTAATAATTACGTAAATCAAATAAAATCGCTTATCGTGTACATTCCGGTTAGGGTAAAGTTTTTTAAATTGATTGCAGGTATTATTCGAAAAGAGGCAGGTAAAAGCCTGAAAGCTAATAAGATAGCCTGAGTTTAACAATGGTATCTTAACTTAGAAAAACTTAGGATTTTCTGCACTGTTTGTTGAGTTTATTTTCAAATAAAGCTTGGAACACACAACTGATTAATGGCTGCTGATTGGGTAAAACGCCTAGAACTATTTTCATTTTCTATAGCTCACTTGAATTTAACGGGCTTAAGATAAAATTCACAATAGCGAAGAAAGCAAGTATGTAATTTATACAAGACTAGTTGTTGCCCGCGACTTCTTACGCGTGTATTCCCCGTTTGTGTAAAATTTTTTATTGATGCTTCGCTCCTATAAGTTGCAACGCGATGTTATATAACTTATAGCCTTCCTCGGTAAATGTACTAAACAACACTGAAAGAATTTTTCAAATCGGACCATTAGTTCCTGAGAGTAGCGCATTCAAACAAACAAACTCTACAGCTTTATAATGTTAGTATAGAAGTTTAAGTAATTATTTATTCATAACAGTAACTCATTAAACTATCTCCTTTTTAGGGTTCCGTACCCAAAGGGTAAAAACGGGACCCTATTACTGAGACTTCGCTGTCCGTCCGTCCGTCCGTCCGTCCGTCTGTCACCAGGCTGTATCTCAAGAACGGTGATAGCTAGAGAGTTGAAATTTTCACAGATGATGTATTTCTATTGCCGCTATAACAACAAATACTAAAAATAAAATAAAATAAATATTTAATGGGGGCTCCCATACAACAAACATGATTTTTTTACCGTTTCTTGTTCGATACTAATAACGTTGCCTTATGTTGCATAGATAATGGTACGGAACCCTTCGTGCGCGAGTCCGACTCGCACTTGACCAATGTTTTTAGAAAGTTAAAAAGTAACCCACACCTTTATATAGAAATGGCAAAGTAATTAAACAAGTTTCCTAAAAGTACTTGCGGTCTAACTTTTGCCTAAAACCACTAGGAAAACGAACATGTGTCACTAACTTTACTCACATACAGTTGATATGCGGTTTTTGGTACAAGTTTGCTGATTATTCAAGTTGGTACTTTAATCATAAATAAAATGTTATAATGTTCCGTAACCGTGTATTGATGGATTAAGAATATGAGTATCTTTACCCCATTTCGCCGATGATAGCTCTAGGAGACAGTTAAAGCACCAGCAGAGACGGGACTCGTGGTCGAGTGGTTTAGACAACGGACTGCCGTTCAAAAGGTCGCGGGTTCGATTCCCGCTCGGGACAATCATTTGTGTGATATTTATAATTGTCATACGAATGTTTGTGCTGCGTCTGGGTGTTTCTATATATTATATTATGTATGTATTTACAAAAGAAAAGTAGTATATGTTTTCTATCTGTATTCTAGTACCCTTAACCCAAGTATATATTTTAAGCTTAGCCTGGGACCAGAGGACGTTGTGTGAAATATCCATATATGTATATATGTAAAGACATCACGGTGGATTACTAGTTATAACTTATTGCTAATAAAACAGAACTATTTAAACATAGAAAGGACCTGATGTATTTCAGATCTGAATGCATTTGACTTGCTATTACCAATGCTTATGTGTAATGTCTCTATTTGCATTTTCCTGTCAATATTATTAGCACTGCTTTAACTTAAACGGCCCCTTTATCTAGGTTACGTGTTCTAAATGTCAAAAGAAAGCAGTAGAACAGACAGAACAACAATAAATATAACAATAAAGCTAACACAGCGAGTATTAGCAAGTAGGTCACTGTATCGAGACCCTGTTTGAGGTCAAAGGTTCTTGTCCTTAGTGGAAACTCGCTAACAGGTGATAATTGAGCCCTAACTTGCACAACCCGTGCTTCTAATTCGAATAGTTTATGTAAACAGTTATGAGTAATCACCGTTTATGTCACGATAGCTTTTATCTATTGTATCAATAAGTGATTCTAAAGTATTGTTATTTTTGAACGATGTAACGCCTACTTAGACAATATCTTTGTATTCCGGCACAGATAAACTTTATTTTTATCTGCCTAAACTCGGTATTACGTTGCTTAAACCTTTTTGAGACATTTAACATAGGTATAGGTTATTTAAGAGTTCATTTTAATACTACAAAAAGCTTTACTTAAATCTATTTCAGTATTTAAGATACTTTTCGCCACTATAATTGTAAGTAGAACTGCTGTATGGTGTCCTTTATGATTACTTGCGGCTCGCGTAGGTGTTAGAAAAGGCTTTCCTGATTTATTCACAGCTGTAAGCATATCGGGCTCAATAATGTATGTATCCTTTAACGTATTGAGCTTACAAATGTAATTCTCTAAATATCTTACAAAGTATAGACGTAACAATATATGAGTATTTGTAAGTGAAACCATAATTTGACGACTATTTATTTGTTCGATAAGAGAACAAAGTGATGTGAAATATAAGGACAATAAAAGCTATCAGGGGCGCGTTAAAGCCCATCATTGTGGGGTAATGAAATGTATGGTTGCTATAAGACCACCTAGTAAGTCTCTCATAGTTTTCTTAACGAATCGCATCGTACAGAAATTTTATGGCGTTTTGAACGGTATCAATGGAATTTGTTAAGGCGAAACATTCAAATTAACACCTACGCCACTATGTAGGTATAATCTAATGTGGCCGATTCAGTAAATTTGAAATTATGTGTTTGGTTTGTTTATGTTTAATTCATTGATTTAAATAATTCTTTAAAGCGGTAAATTTAATATTTAAAATTTTTGGTTCGGCCTGTTCACGCATTCTGTTTTGTCCCACAACTCGCAGGTTAGATCGATTTCCATTCAGCATAAATAAACTAAATTGTTCAGTGTTTTTAATTACAAACAATGGTCTTTATTTACTCATACTAAATTAAAATAAGGAATTGACTTTAGTTTAGTTAAGAAATAAATTTAAAACTGTTCATGTCTGTTAGCTCTGGTCTGATAGCTCTCGCATTATTCTCTAAAAGGCACCTTTCTTAGTCTTGTACATACGTTAGGCATTTCAATACATGAATCTACTCTCTACATTACTTTCTTTTATAAGTAAACATGTAGAAAACTTAAAAAATTCTAATAAATTGTCGTAGCTTATTATCTTTTGACGGTTGCTTTAATGAACTATGTTTCAACAGGTATACTCGTAATTCTGTAAATGAATTTATTGTAGGTAAATGTAATAGTAAGTGTTTATGACGCGAGTGCATTAGTTGCGTAAACAGATGAATTATGTTTACGGATGCGTTCCTCGGTTATTGATTAAACAAGTTCCATGAATTCTCTCCATTTAGATTTCATTACCATTATTTTTGTCATTACCTACACATTATTCAGTTTAGAGCTTTATGCTAATTGAGAGCTTGTAATTGTTAGATTCACTTTAAAATATCAAAGCTTTTAATTTGTGCTACGACGGATTAATAAACATTTCTTAAGATAAGGGCTACAAGTTTTTTTTTGTGAGAGATTAAATCCTATACCAAAACGTTTAGTTTGCTCAAACCAGTCAAGTACGAGTTGGAATCGCAAAAGAAGGGTTCCCTACCCTGATTATCATGGAATATCGATATCATCAAATGACAGGATCAGGGCAGTAAAATTGGGATGATGAGATCTCTAGCTATTACAGTTCTAGAGATACAGCCGGATGACAGATGGTCTGAGGGACAGGGTCGACAGAAATCTCAGTAATAAGGACCCATTTTACTCAAATCTTCGAAGTACATGAAGTGTAAAGTTAATCAACAGTGTATAAAGGATTTTCCTCTTAAGGGCCTACATCAATATTATCGTCGATATGTACATATTAACACAGCTAGTAGGTATAGAAAATGAAGAAATAGGGCTATTTTTTTTGTTTACTCAAAATCTACTAAATATATTTTAATTCTGATTTACGTGTTTCTATATATAATAGTTACTTATGTTTTTAAAGTTATTTCATTAGTTAGTACGCGATAATAGACCGACAAATGAAAAAATAAAAAATGAGAGAGGTTGTTTCGCTAAGATTTTCTATCGAGAAAACTTTTTTCAATCGCGTTTCTGAGTTTATGCGATCCTAGATTATATATTGAAAAAACATGTACTTAAAAATTAGAGCTCTAGCCATTCAATCTAAAGAAACAATGAAAACTTCGTACGTAGAAAAATGCACGAAGAATTTTGGTATCCTCTTAATTATTTATCTTATTTTTCCTATTTCATAATGTTGGTATATTATTTGGGTTCGTAACCGCAAAAATGTGCTCCAGCCTAGGCATGTATTATACAAAACAACAATACTCGATTGACGTCGACATTTATGCCCGTTTAACAATTGAATGATAAACGACATATTATTGCAATGCGAATAACTAAAGATTGATTCTCGATTCGGTTCATGATCTCCATTTTATTACTCATCAAAATTTTTGTCTATTGCACAATAAATACGCGTGTAACACACTATGGGCTTACGTTATTGACAAATTAAAATTATAGTCATTTTAAATTAGCATATTGCCGGCCACGTGAACGAATTCCATTCTAATGAAAATTGTTTCTTCTTGGTCATCGTGTAAATTTAATTCAGTCTGTTAATAAATTGTTAGGCGTCGACAAGGGATAGGACTGATTTTCTTGTTTCTAAGTACTCTCAAACTATACAACTTTGGAAGTTACGGATGCGTTCAATGTCCAGTCTGCTAAAAGCAACACGCAAGCGCGTACTTACATCGGGCGACGCGGATACATGAACGCGTGATATGGCCCTTAAATTACGCGCCTTTTTTGAATTTATTCAAAATTTTTAAAAAAAATATTTGTATATCGAACACTGTTTATATGTACTATTATCATTGTGAAATTTTTGTAAAGTGATTTCAATTAATAATAATAATTTATGTTAATATAAATCAGGTGAGTTTTTTATAAAACGCCATTAATTTTTATTTTCATTTATGTTAATAGTTATTAGGATTTAATTTATTTAATTAAATTTGTGTACAATGCACGCAACAGTCTTAAAAACTTTCTTAAATAAATTACTATGGCATGATTACTAATTATATATTTCTAATTATTAGTAACTAATTACTTCATTGATAGAAGGAAAAAATAAAAACAAAAACATCAATATGCTTTTCTTTTTTTAGGTTTTTTCTTGTGTTAGATAAGTATATGCGTTAATATGACGTAGATTTTCACTTGATAGTTCGTGTATTGTGAGAGTGATTGCATTATGACCCAATTTGCCGTTCATTATTTACCCTAGCAACGCTGGCGTGAGGCGTAATCATAAAACAATAATGAAGTTTACAATTCTTTAATTAAGGCCGTCATAAGTTGTCTGTAAACAGTATGTCAATAATAAATAATAATAAATAATAAATATTCATGGACATTTCACACAACGTCCTCTGGTCCCAAGCTAAGCTTATATGCTTGTGTTATGGGTACCAGAATACGGATATAATACATAAACTACTTTTCTTTTGTAAATACATACTTATAATACATAGAAAACACCCAGACGTAGTACGAACATTTGTATGACATTTATGAATATCACACAAATGATTGTCCCAAGCGGGAATCGAACCCGCGACCTTATGAACGGCAGTCCAGTACATGAACCACTACGCCACGAAGCCCGTCTAAATATTTTGAGTATATTTTAGTATATAGTATATTTTGAGTATATTATTATTATATAATATATATTATTTAATAATATATATATTTATCCTGCAAACGATTGGCCGTCCTCTGAAGGAAAAAGTGCATTTAAACGGGCGTCCACCGGCATTGAGCGTCCGTATACCGGACGCCACTTTTTTGAGCGGTTGCTCTGAGACGCTATTGGTCCCAGCTAGCCGTAGTACAAATATCGACGGAAGTAAAAAAATCGTTGAAATGGCTGCAAAAAAATATTAATAAGTTCCCGAAAAAATCTCAGCGCGGGTGAGGCGCTGCTGCAGCGCGTATATCCACACGCGTATATCCAAGCGAATTTCTAGCTACGGACTCGGTTATTTGGCGTCCGTATTTGCGACGTTGCCAGCTCAGCCATAACATTAAGACTATAACTCAAACAATATCTACTACAGTCAATACAATATACAAAGTCTTCGAACACATAGGTTTTGCGTTCTATTCGGCGCCCCTCGTATTATGACATCACTTATTATTCAATGAACTAAGTTAATTAAATAATATTACATTTGTTACATTAATTACTTTTTTATAAAATATGAAGATAGTTTGAGACTCGGAAAAGAACTTTGAATACTTTTATCTCTGAAATCATCCATGGGGCAAAAGGAGAATAGAAGTTAGTATAGGGAATCACACCTGCTGTATCGAATTGTATTATATCTGATAAGGTAATAGAAAAGAATGGAAGTTTGCATAACCGTTCTACCGATTGTATAGGGGAAACAGAAAGGTTTGGTCAATTTTCAGGACGTAAATTAACTTATGAAACACAAAAAAAACTTTCTGCAAGACACATAGGTTGAAATTCGTAAACAAAAATGTATCGACTTCTATAATAAATTGATCAGCTGATCGAAATTTTTGAATAGGAGACGAACGTTTCGTAGATAGATACACCGTCTAGAATGACTACACCTTTCTGTTACGCCCAGTACATTGGTACCTACCTATCGGTATTTGTTATTTAGTATCGTTCAACTGACGCAAAGCTTTGTG
The DNA here is from genome assembly GCA_916999025.1 of Orgyia antiqua. Lineage (NCBI taxonomy): Eukaryota > Metazoa > Arthropoda > Insecta > Lepidoptera > Erebidae > Orgyia > Orgyia antiqua. The sequence goes on from OU779868.1 coordinate 7,939,856, forward strand.
CTATGTACGTACACATAATACGGACGTACTATTGCAATATACAGACGCCCAATAGCTGTATACGGACGTCCAATTGCATAATACGGACGTTCAATTACAATTGTGATTTCATCATATATCATCATTTATAATTTTCCGAGAGGTTTCCTTCGCAGAGAATACATTTTACTTGGTCACACCTTACTTTATATTCACAATTCATTAAAGCATGCTGTCCAGCACATTTGATACATTAAATACTTGTTTAATGAAATATGAAGATAGTTTGAGACTCAGGGAAGAACTTTGAATACTTTTACCTCTGAAATCATCTCCTAAGGGGTAAAAGAAGAATAAAAGTTTGTATAAGAAATCTATACCTGCTGTAGCGATTTGTATTATATCTGATAAGGAAATAGAAAAGGATGGAAGTTTGCATAATATTTTGGACTCTTATAATAAATTGATCATCTGATCGAAATTTTTGAATAGAAGACGAACGTTTCGTTGATAGATACAGCGTCTAAAATGACTACACCTTTCTGTTACGCCCAGTACATTAATACCTATCGGTATTTGTTATTTGGTATCATCAAACTGACGCAAAGTTTTGTGCAATGTACGTACACATAATACGGACGTCCTATTGCAATATACAGACGCACAATAGCTGTATACGGACGTCCAATTGCAGAATACGGACGTTCAATTGCAATTGTGATCATGATTGCATCATAATAATATATCATTTATAACATTCCGAGCGGTTTCCTTCGCAGGGAATACATTTTACTTGGTCACACCTTACTTTATGTTCGCAATTCATTAAAGCATGCTGTCCAGCACATTTTATACATTAAATACTTGTTTAATGAAATATGAAGATAGTTTGAGACTCGGGGAAGAACTTTGAATACTTTTACCTCTGAAATCATCTCCTAAGGGGTAAAAGAAGAATTAAAGCTTGTATAGGAAATATCTACCTGCTGTATCGATTAGTATTATATCTGATAAGGAAATAGAAAAGGATGGAAGTTTGCATAATATTTTGGACTCCTATAATAAATTGATCATCTGATCGAAATTTTTGAATAGGAGACGAACGTTTCGTTGATAGATACACCGTCTAAAATGACTACACCTTTCTGTTACGCCCAGTACATTGGTACCTATCAGTATTTGTTATTTAGTATCGTCAAACTGACGCAAAGCTTTGTGCTATGTACGTACACATAATACGGACGTCCTATTGCAATATACAGACGCCCAATGGCTATATACGGACGTTCAATAGCTGTATACGGACGCTCAATAGCTGTATACGGACGTTCAATAGCAGAATACAGACGTTCAATTGCAATTATGATCACGATTGAAGATAGACGGTACTATATGACTGTAAGCTACCAACTGTAAGCAGAAAGCACGATTCTCAGTATATTTTCATTTTTTTAAATTGTATTTATTAAATTACAAAATCTACCAAATTTCACTAAAGTTTTTAGTAGATAGGTATGTAAACCTGACACATATGTATTTAAATAAATGGGTATTTATCTTTAAGTAGTTCTTGGAAAACTGAGCATCCTTTATAATTTGCCGGGCGGTTCCTTTCCAGGGAACACATTTTACTTGGTCAGACCTTACTTTATGTTCGCAATTCATTAAAGCATGCTGTTCAGCACATTTGATACATTAAATACTTGATTTATAAAATATGAAGATAGTTTGAGACTCGGGAAAGAACTTTGAATACTTTTATCTCTGAAATCACCTCCTAAGGGGTAAAAGTAGAATAGAAGTGTGTATAGGGAATCTATACCTGCTATATCTATTTGTATTATATTTGATAAGGAAATAAAAAAGGTGGAAGTTTGCATAACCGTTCTACCCATTGTACAGGGGAAACAGATAGGTTTGGTCAATTTTCAGGACGTAAGTTATCTCAAGAAACACAACAAAGAACTTTCTCCAAGACACATAGGTTGAAATTCGAAAACAAATGCGTGGACTCCTATAATAAGTTGATCAGCTGATCGAAATTTTTGAATAGGAGACCAACATTTGGTTTTTGGGATCTATCTCATGTTTTATGGTAAATTTGTCCAGTTTCGTTGATAGATTATTGGTTTTATATGACTACATCTTTCTGTTACGCCCAGTACATTGGTACCTATCAGTATTTGTTATTTAGTATCGTCAAACTGACGCAAAGCTTTGTGCTATGTACGTACACATAATACGGACGTCCTATTGCAATATACAGACGCCCAATAGCTGTATACGGACGTTCAATAGCAGAATACGGACGTTCAATTGCAATTATGATCATGATTGAAGATAGACGGTACTATATGACTGTAAGCTACCAACTATAAACAGAAAGCACGGTTCTCAGTATATTTTAATTTTTTTTAAATTGTTAAGAAATTACAATATCTACCAAATTTCACTAACATTTTTAGTAGATAGGTATGTAAACCTAACACATATTTAAATAAATGGGTATTTATCTTTAAGTAGTTCTTGGAAAACCGAGCATACTTTATAATTTGCCGGGTGGTTCCTTTCCAGGGAACACATTTTACTTGGTCAGACCTTACTTTATGTTCGCAATTCATTAAAGCATGCTGTCCAGCACATTTGATACATTAAATACTTGATTTATAAAATATGAAGTTAGTTTGTGACTCGGGAAAGAACTTTGAATACTTTTATCTCTGAAATCATCTCCTAAGGGGTAAAAGGAGAATAGAAGTGTGCATAGGGAATCTATACGTGCTATATCGATTTGTATTATATTTGATAAGGAAATTAAAAAAGGTGGAAGTTTGCATAACCGTTCTACCCATTGTACAGGGGAAACAGATAGGTTTGGTCAATTTTCAGGACGTAAATTATCTCATGAAACACAAAAAAGAACTTTCTCCAAGACACATAGGTTGAAATTCGAAAACAAATGTTTGGACTCCTATAATAAATTGATCAGCTGATCGAAATTTTTGAATAGGAGACCAACATTTGGTTTTTGGGATCTATCTCATGTTTTATGGTAAATTTGTCCAGTTTCGTTGATTGGTTTTAAATGACTACACCTTTCTGTTACGCCCAGTACATTGGTACCTATCAGTATTTGTTATTTAGTATCGTCAAACTGACGCAAAGCTTTGTGCTATGTACGTACGCATAATACGGACGTCCTATTGCAATATACAGACGCCCAATAGCTGTATACGGACGTTCAATTGCAGAATACGGACGTTCAATAGCAATTATGATCATGATTGAAGATATACGGTACTATGTGACTGTAAGCTACCAACTGTAAGCAGAAAGCACGGTTCCCAGTATTTCTTAATTTTTTAATCATAATAAATATGAAATTACAAAATTTAGCAAATTTCATTAGAGTTCTTCAATAGGTGTTGCGTGAAAGATGGGCATAAGACATTCATTGACCATTCAATCCATTAATTGATAATAATAATTAATATGTGTTAATTATTGTTAATAGTTATGTGTTAATTATGTGTTTAATAGTTATGAGGATGGTATCAACAGAAATAATCCCGATAGTTGTATCGGTGAACGGTTTAGTCCCAAAGAGCCTCTCACAAAATCTCGAGAGGCTCGGCGTCAATAGCAAGTTGGTGACCGATGCAGAAAGCGGTCTTGCTTGACAATGCCCGTATAGTTCGTCGGTTTCTTTCCCATTAGGCTCCACCACTCCGGCTGATTGTTGCGGACCCCGTCGGAGTGCGTCCTGCCGCCTTTCGAGGCGAGGCAGTGTTATATCCAAAATAATAATAATTAATAAAAAGAAAGTAATATTGATTAATTCAACATTAAGTGTATTATTATTATTTTATTTTATATTTAAAAATGTAATTTATAAGAGAAATAAATGAATAATGAATAATAAATATGATAATAGGATAATTATAAGGTAGGCAAGTAGTCGTATGTTATTACACGTGGGGCATCCGGCATCCGTATATAGATTATAGATATAAAACTAACAAATGTTTAAATCTAAGAAATGTTGAAATTGTGTGTCACAAGCAAGCGGTAGGTATCTAAAGAGATGATAAAAGTAAATCTGGCAACGTCGCATTCCCCAAAGTACCTACCATCCTGTCAGGACGTTACATAATCGACGCCATGGCTGAAGTACCACCTATATATCCTGGATGCCTGTAATGTATCATTATGGTTCGGGGTTCAAAAATGTCTGGGCATAACTGCATGACGAATATCTCGAAAAATTTAAATATCAAAAAATGACGTACCCCACGCAGCTAGAAATAAAAAAACTAAGCAATATTCATCGAAACATGTTAGAAAAAGTAAGGGGAACCCGGGGACGTCGTACTGATGGGCTTTGTGCATGACGCCAAAATGATTCTGGGATGTAAATATATATTTATATAAATATATTATTTTATATATAAATATATTATTATATTATATAATAATATATTAATATATTATTATATAATATATATTATATAATATATATTATATATTATATAATAGTATATTTTGAGTAGCTGGTGCCCGCGACATCTTACATTACGTTACATTACGTTTTAGCAACATTTTTCACTGATGCTGGGCTCCTATAGGTCGCGGCGTGGTGTTATGTATCCTATAGCCTTCCTCGATAAATGTACTATGCAACATTGAAAGAGTTTTTCAAATTGGACTAGCAGTTCCTGAGATTAGCGCGTTCAAACAAACAAACTCTTCAGTTTTATAATGTTAGCATAGATTGACCCTTTTCTATATCCCTAATACTAACATGCAACTTATAGTACATCTTTTCTCACGGTTTAGGTTAAGAACATTAGACGCTATAGGAATTTAAGTGTAAATTAGGTTCTTTGAATAAGGTGGCAACCCTAAATACCAAACTTTCAAATTTAGAACTTACGTATTAGTAATTCATTATCACTTGTTTAAACGATATAAAAGCATCAACACAATATCCTGTGTGACAAAGATTTATAAGTATTCTTTCGCTTAACTGTACACATTAGATAAATATATATTTTACAGGAGATAAAAGATAATAAGTAACATGACTATAAATAAATCCTAACTAATTTATATAAGTGAAAACGAGCTGATGACACAATAAAATTTTGATGAGCTTAAGTGTCAATGTGTGGATCGAAACTATAGCACAATTTAAAAAATGGTACAACGCCATCTACCGAGCGATATAGTAAACTTCTGTTTGTTAAGGTTTGATTTCTAAATTTCACGCGTACGAAGTCGCGGGCTACAGCTTGTGTATATGACTTAATTAATTATAATTGTGATAGTGACTTAAAAAATTTTAAGACAATCAATTGCCTGATTAGTAGTTTCCCTATTTTTTGGGGGTTTTGTCTTTTTATTGACGCAACATTGCTGGTTACAGCGGTTTTTGGCAGATTTTTACGACTGACCCTGACATCAACCCTTCTTGGATATATGCGAAGGTATTATGCGACATGGTTTCTTAAATCGACTCTTATCACCCCGCGGTCAAGACATGGGTCACTTGTATTCTTAATATTGCATAATAGGCAAACATGTATGGTCTTATTCATAATGACTTATCGGAGGTTTAAAAGTTCGCCAAAATAATGTCAAAACTTGTTATTCATGATAGCCTTTTTACGCTGAAACGTTTATTATCTCTCCGATAAAATCTCCGTTTAAACCTCCGATAAGTCATTATATGAATAAGACCACTAGTGTTTAATATGACGTTTCCCATACTCTCATGGAGAATAAGGTCCTAATTGCAAGTAGATAATTATACCAATTCTACGTTCACAACTAAACTTAACTAAAAATGATAACAACTATGACGTATTTTGAATATTTGGCTATTTAATTATTTGACGGGCCTCGTGGTCTAGTGGTTCATATAACGGACTGCCATTCACGAGGTCGCGGGTTCGATTACTATATTTATTACTACTACTAATACGTTCGATAACTGTCATACAAATGTTTGTACTGCGTCTGGGTGTTTACTATGTATTATGAGTATGTATTTACAAAAAAAAAGTAGTATATGAATTCTATCCGTATTCTGGTACCCATAACACAAGCATAATAAACTCAGCTTGGGACCAGAGGACGTTGTGTGAAATATCAATGAATATTTATTTATTTATTATTTATTTATTTTATTGCAAACATTAAATTTATATTAATTAAAATTTTCAGCTTATAAATATACAGATTTTTTAATAGAATAGTTCTGTTAACATTGCCGAATTGTGTTACTGACACTGTCATTTTTTATTTTTTAGTTAAATATTGTTGTGCACGTAGAATCGGTACCAATGTAGCTACGTATGCTACATGCAACACAAATCAGTTTTGAACGTCGCGTCTGTTTGTTTAGTACACGTTAATGATAACAGGTTGTCTGCTAACACACTGACACAGTGCACCACGTTGTCGTAATAGTTTTGTAACACTATATCACAATATTTGCATTTATTATTTACTTTGTTCTAACTTAGATAACGTGAGATGAAGATAAAATGTGCACCAGCTTTTATTAACTTTGATGCTATCAATGAATTATGTTAAAACAGAGGTGTCACTGTTTGTTTTCTCTGTGTGTGTATGCAAGTTCATAGGTGTGATCGTGTGTGTTTTTCTGTTGATTTGACGACACACCTAAACTTAACAAAAAAAAATCAAAATTAGTAGTGTAACACAATTCGGCAATGTTAGCTGAACTTTTTTGAATGAATAGCCAATACATCAAAATATGGCAGTTGTATTCATATTTTAGTTAAGTTTAGTTGTGTACGTAAAATCGGTACCATTTACTGACTTTATTCTTATCTGTTGTAACAACAGTCTTTGTAGCCCATTCTTTATTCGCATGCACCTAGGTACCTAGGTCTTTTTTATGGGGGAATATCCCCCATAAAAAAGACATAGGTACGCAGGCAAATTAGCCTACGTAGCAAGCTAATTGACACGATCGGGTTGCAAATAAAACTTAAGTTATCCGTAGAGTTTTATTTCTTGATTATTTACTTATGCAATATGTATGTTTACTGAGTTTACATTTTACCAACAAGTCAAAATAAATCATAGGATAAATAATAATCTTAATTGATAAAATTATGACATTAAGGGCTTAAACTAAGTTATTTAAAAGTGAACACGTGTACCGAAATGACGCATTAAAATACAAAAAACAAAATACAAAAAGAAAAATTACAAAATTAAAAAATAACAAGAATACAAATACAAAAAGAAAAATTACAATATAGCCACTACAAACAACAGGCAAGAAGCGTGGGTTATTTTGTATGCCAAATTATGCCAATTTCTATCTGATAAGTTAAATAATGGTACCAATTCTACGTGCACAACTAAACCTAACTAAAAAATGAGAATTGATAGTGTCAATGTATCTATTATTTGCAATTACAGTGTACATAATATATTGACGGGCCTCGTGGTCTAGTGGTTCAGATAACGGACTGCCGTTCACGAGGTCGCGGGTTCGATTCTCGCTCGGGACAATCATTTGTGTGACATTTATAATTCTCATACAAATGTTTGTCCTGCGTCTGGGTGTTTCTATGTATTATAAGTATGTATTTACAAAAGAAAAGTAGTATATGTATTATATCCGTATTCTGGTACCCATAACACAAGCATAATAAGCTTAGCTTGGGACCAGAGGACGTTGTGTGAAATGTCCATGAATATTTATTATTATTATTTATTTTAATTAAAATCGTCAGTCAGTTATAATACACAGATTTTATAATAAAAAAATTCAGTTCCGAATCGTTGCCGAATTGTGTTATTTATACTATTAATTTTCATGTTTTAGTTAAGTTTAGTCTAGTTGTGCACGTAGAATCAGTACCAATATTCTTTATAGTATGTTGTAAATTTAAGCCTACTCGTATTTTATACAACTTTTAACAACATATTTGTAAGTATAACATAACATATGTATTTGTAAGTTATGGCAGGAGAAGCACAAAAGTAGAATAAATGCTGTAGAGATGCGCTCTTTGAGAAGTATGTGTGGTGTGACTTTGAAAGATAAATTAAGAAATGAAGTTATAAGAGAACGTTGCGGTCTGAAAGAGGATGTAGTGACTAAGGTGGAGAAAAGTATGCTTAGGTGGTTTGGTCATGTGGAGAGGATGGATGAGAGACGCTTAACGAAAGGCATATACACGGCGAAAGTAAGTGGAAATGCTGGGAGAGGACGCCCGAGAAAAATATACTCCGATGTCATCGCCGGGATGCTCCAAAAGGGGCAAGTGCGTAGCACTTACAACCGTCGGGCATGTATGACCAGATGTATGAGTGTGGATGAAGCCAAGGAAGTATGCTTCGATCGTAGCAGATGGCGCTCTATAGTCTCTGCCTACCCCCATGGGAAAAAGGCGTGATGTTATGATGATGATGATGATGATTGTAAGTATGATTGAACAACTTGAGTCTATGAAGCTACTATACTACTATCTATCTGTATTTAAGTACCTGTATTATATGTCCCTGAATGTCGGCCTCATAACAATACTCAGAGTCGCGCAGCGTGCTATGGAGAGGGCTATGCTCGGTGTTTCCCTACGTGATAAGATCCGGAATGCGGAGATCCGTAGAAGGACTGGTGTGTACGACATAGCCCGAAGAGTTAGCACGCTGAAGTGGCAATGGGCAGGCCACATCGCTCGACGATCTGATGACCGTTGGGGACGGAAGGTCCTCGAGTGGCGACCACGAACCGGACGACGCAGCGTGGGGCGGCCCCCAACAAGGTGGACCGACGATATCGTCAAATACGCCGGGGGCTGCTGGATGCAGTTAGCGCAAGACCGCACGTTGTGGCGTTGTATGGGGGAGGCCTATGTCCAGCAGTGGACTGAGAAAGGTTGATGGATGGATGGATGGATTATATGTATTTATGGTATGTAAAATGTGCGTATATATCTGTGTATGTATGTATGACATGTATGTATCTGTTTAATTGTATTGATTTACGTGTATCTCTATGTATGTGTATGTAATGTACTCTTTATAGGATTTATCTATGTCAATAAGTCTTTAACAACTATAATCTTTGATAATCTAGCTTAATTTGTTACACTTCTACCTTCCCTTTTTCTGCACCACCCTATGGTTGACTGGTAGAAAATGCCTTAGGCATTAAGTCCGCCTTTGCATAGTTTAAGCATAAAGTGTAAATAAATAAAACAATACGTCATAGGTATCTAAGTGCATCTATGCCATAATTTATTACCGAAAATAAAACAGTTTATGAATAAAGTAAATAGTTATTAAATTGTGAAATAATAATGTTAGGTAGGTATCTCATCTGGTTACTATAAAGTAGATGTTAATAGATAATTGCACTAACCCACAGTTCCCTTTTCTAAGTGAGTCAGTGTTTCTCACTGTTATGTTTGTACTTCGAATCTTATCTTATTAGGTACCTGCTTCCGTTTCTTTGTTGTACATAAATCAGTTTAAAGTGAAAATTAATTTTAGCGAATCCATTCTCTTACTTCTTCTATGTTATTCTTAGTGATTATATATTTTTTTTTTAGTTGTGTAGTGACGCATTAGCAATATAAACATCACCAACCCTTTTCCTGCATTGGTCAAGGCTAGCTAAGGGATATTGTACATAGCATCCTCTGTGAGATACGGAAACTCTAACTCTGTGGGACGTTACTAGGTTAGAGAGAGGGAGGAAGAGAGAGAGAGAGAGAATTAGTTATATGTTTTTGTTTTGTTTCAGACTCGTGGAAAAGAACTATGTATTGCGACCAATCGTGCTAGAGATATTTTATTTGACATGATGAGCCAACTTTCATACATTTTCGGAAAATATTATATAACTCCATAAATATATATTAATGTAGTGAAGTTGATGTGCTTTTTAAAAATGAACATACTAAAGTATAGTCATATTATTGAAGATTTTATCAATTTATAGTGAAGTTGTAAAATGGAGAAGGAATATTTTCTGTGTAAGAAATTAATATGGTAAGTTATTAAATACCTACTTAATTTATTTTTTATGGTAAATACCTAGAAAGGAAGAAAGTAGACTATATTATTCCCCAAAAACAAACCTACAAACACAAACTTACTTAAAATGTAAGTTAATGACAAGAAAATGATAAAAGAAATTTAATTGACGGGCCTCGTGGTGGAGTGGTTTATATAACGGACTGCTGATTATGAGGTCTCCAGTTCGATTCCCGGTCAGGACAATAATTTGTGTGATGTTTTTAATTGTCATACAAATGTTTGTACTGCGTCTGGGTGTTTACTATGTATTATAAGTATGTATTTACAAAAGACAAGTAGTTTATGTATTATATCCGTATTCTGGTACCCATAACACAAGCATAATAAGCTTAGCTTGGGACCAGAGGACGTTGTGTAAAATGTCTATGAATATTTATTATTATTATTACTTATTTACAAACTCAGACTTGAACTGGAGATTGTCGTGTTGCTAGTTTAATCTACCACAGACAAGGAGACTACAAGTATCAAGTTTCGAAACGAAATAGTTTATCAGAATGGCAAGCAACCACCAGTTGCAAGCGGCACAGGTTTGTGCGTTATAGTTTTGAATAAAAGCGGCCTACGTAGAGCATTGAATGGAGAATAGGCTGATGGATGGATGGATTCAATCAGAATTTGATACCGAATATATTTTCAAAGTAACAGCGATACATAAATAACTGTTTTTAACGTTACATACCACATGTTCATCAAAAAATTTCTTCAAACTATAATAACTTATTTTATGATTATATTATTATGAGTGATTTAGTTGTTGCGTAGACGTACAAAGTATCTCGTCTGCGTAATTTTATATTTTATTGAATCGCCTAAAGTTGCAGAGATCTAAGAAGACTACTGGAAAACTAAACATCCGTATCTAAATGCCTACAAATTATAAACAATATTAAAAAGTTTTTTAGAAACATGTACGACTAAATTATCTTATTTATGTTCAGAGTAATTATTAATTAGCTAAGAAACAACGGGAACTATGTCATGAAAAAAATTAAAATTTAAAAGAATTTTCTGGAATGTTACTAACTTTATCATAACTTTTCTTATATTTGTATCTATTAAATATGTATTAGTATTTATTTTAAAAATTTGCGCAACTTTTTTTATTGGTCGCAGCGTGATTCTATGTAGCCTATAGCTGTAATCGATAAATGGACTGTACAACAGAAAAAGAATTTTACAATTCGATCCAGTAGTTTTTGAGATTAAAGCGTGCAAACAAACAAACTCTTCAGCTTTATACATAGTATTCGTAGCTTCAGTTCCAGTAACACTAAACTTATGTATTTATTTGAATTAAGGACTGGTTTTGTATAGAGTAACAGTTAAAAAATCAATGGGGAATCAACACATGTATTACGTCATGTTCCTTTAATTCAAGGTCACGGTCTCCACTGTTAGGTTACGTGGAACTCGTGTGAACTAAATGTAACAATAGACAACTAAATGCATTCACAATGACTGCTGTAGAAACATTTGTCCATCATAAATATTTTTCTGTACGTGTTCAAACGGTAAACTTTTATGATCAATACTTGATGGTCCTTCCAAAGTAAAAATAAATAGAAATTATACGGTCCATTCAGAAGGTAGGGGCACGCGCTGCGTCAGGATAAAGAATAATAAGGTCAAGATTAACGCTAGTGATGGGCTAGTGGACTCAAACGGTGTTTGAACTTCAAATAAATAAATAAGTAAATAAATATTCATGGACATTTTATACATTGTCATCTGGTCCCAAGCTAATCTTATATGCTTGTGTTAGGGGTACGATAATACGGATTGTTTGTGCTGGCGCTTGGGTGTGTTTTCTATGTATTTTAAGTATGTATTTACAAAAGAAAAGTAGTCCGAGAATTAAATCACTAAGAGTGTTTACTTATTTAGTAAATTCTATTTATGTAATTTTTTGGTTAAATTCATAGTGGAATCACTACAATCTAATAATAGAATTTTGTAACAAAAATCAAATTCGGATAGCAAATCTTTGCTACGAAAATCGATAACCGTGGAGTCTAGTGTCCATCACTATAACACTCGATATTTTCAAGTCGTCCTTAACATGCTAACGGTGAGCAGTGATTTTCGAAACGTGTGATTAGTCGGCAAAAATTTAGTCTTGTTTTAATTGTAGCGGAGTTGTTTAATAAGTCACCATTGCATTTGTTTACAGTAATTTAACTTGTCTTTATATTATGTTAAGCTTTTCTTATTTATTCACTTACGGTCTTATTCATAATGACTTATCGGAGGTTTAAACGGAGATTTTATCGGAGAGATAATAAACGTTTTACCGTGAAAAGACGATTATGAATAACAAGTTTTGACAATTTTTGCGAACCTATTTTAGCGAACTTTTAAACCTCCGATAAGTTATTATGAATAAGACCATACTGTTTCAAGTTCATATGTCCAGTAAATCCTTGTGAAGGTGTCTAACAACCTAATAATTTTATGTAGCTCTACTTATTTAAGAGGATACCAAAATAGCTTCGTGCATTTTTCTACGTACGAAGTTTTCATTGTTTCTTTAGATTGAATGGCTAGAGCTCTAATTTTTAAGTATATATGTTTTTTCAATATAAGATCTAGGATCGCATAAACTCAGAAACGCGATTGAAAAAGTTTTCTCGTTTTATATTTTCTTTATTTGTCGGTCTATTATCGCGTATTAACGAATTAAATAACTTTAAAAACATAAGTACTTAACTATTATATATAGAAACACGTAAATCAGAGTTAAAATATATCTAGTAGATTTTGAGTAAACGAAAAAAATATCCCTAATTCTTCATTTTCTATACCTACTAGCTGTGTTAATATGTACATGTCGACGATAATATTGATGTAGGCCTTTAACTTGAGTTAACATAATAAAGTTGTATTTCTTTACGCATAGCTATGGTAGATGTCGCTAGCCGCCGGCGGTTTCTTCGTAAATCCAATTAGTACTATTGACATGTTTATAAATATTTATTGAAGCAGAAAGCCATTACTTAGATGTTAATTATTATGTTATTTTTAATTGTAATGTGTCTATATTTGCATTACCAATTTTTATGTATTAATATTTATTGCTGTAGATATTGAAGCTTATATAAATAGCCCCTCTCCTCCTCTCTAGCCTATTATCGTCCCACTGTTGGGTACGGACCTCCTCCTCTTTGGAGGGATTATGGTCAAAATAAACCCTGTGCCAACACGCGGTACAGTGCTGACCAGGCGTGTTGGCACAGGGTTTATTTTTGAATTTTCCGTCTCTCACAGAGGCTGTTATCTGTGTGCAATATCCCTTAGCTGACTTTTACTGCACCCTGAGAAGAAGAAGGGGTGGTGACACTTGTATTCTTAATCCACCAGTCACCACACGGAGGGCTAAGCTATAAATAGGCTAGGCTAGGCCTATAAATAGCTAATCAAAACTAATCTTAAACTTTATACATTTTAGTCAGCATTTAGTCTCCTTGTAGTGACGGATTAAGAATACAAGTGTCACCAACCCGTTTGCTCCCCAGGGTGCTGTAGAAGCTAGCTAAGGGATATTATACAATGATAACAACCTCTGTGAGAGACAGAAAACTCGTTAATAAAACCCATGCCAACACGCCTGGTCAGCGCGGCATAGTAAATCTATACTCTATTTCCGCTGAGTTTATTCCTTAGATGACTCTTACGGCATTCTTGGGACCTTAGAACATAGGGCCCCCATATCCTATACGAGTTTTTAATTAGTGACAATTTTTATTAATTGTTTTCTTAATTTCTCTAAAATTTACAGTGAAATACAATCAATGTCAATCAGGCATGAATATATGAATAGTTATGCAGAGGTTTAGTTTCGAGATTCCGTAGACATGGACGGACCTAATAAAGTAAGGTTTCTCTTCGAGTGTCCGAATCAGAAAGATCCTATAAATTTTTTATCCTTGATTTGCCTTTTGAACTTTGAAACATATAAGAAACACGATTCGCGTAGGTCACCTAAATGAATAGATGTTGCATAACTTTGAAACTGTGACAGTTACAAACGGAAGCTATTGCTATAATAACCGGCGTCAAAATGTTTCGCTTCAAGGCATGTAACTAATTAGCCAATTAAAAAATACAGTCATAAATCTATTGTACATATCAAAGTAATTTGTAATGTTTATTATGAATGTTCATTAATTTGCGAATACAAGCATACCACTAGAATTTCGTCATTCATATTCACATGAATAAGAACTGATTTCTCATGTGGTAATAGAAGGTGAAGTGATTTTAACATAAAAATAACGGCAATCGGCACTTAATAAACCACTTAAGATGTTCATTAGGCCGTTTTACAGAGTCGTTTGATCGTTTTAATGTGGAGTGCGATGCTGGTGCATACGGTCGGTGTGCCTCGATTCAGCTTCAAATATCTAATGGAGTTGTCAGATTGCGCAATACGGTGAGAACTGCGTGGGCGCATTTTCAACAGGGTTGGCCGAATTTCGTTATTAAATCCTTATAATATTTGCTTATTATGCTTACTGAGTGGATTGAGCTCACAGATCAATCGTACATTTAATGTGTTTATATTTTTCTAATAACTATTGCAGGTATAATATTATACCTTTTGATTCTGTCCTCGCTTGAACCATTGTTGTAGTGGTTGATACCGTCATCCCCGATTTGACTCACCTATTAATAAACATAATCTTTAGCCCATAAAAATTGTGCTGTTGTTTACAATTTTTATTTTTGTTCACCCTAATATCAGTTAAAAGATAGCAAAGCTTGAAAAAGTATCTAGTTTCGTAAGCTGTATTTGCTATAAAAACGGCAAGGCAGTAATTGCTTGTTTCTTAAAAGTAAAGAAATTTATTAGAAGTGTCGAATTAAAATAGCAGGAATATTAAAGTTAAAATCCTAAAGGAGTATCTGTTTAAAAGATTGTTGTTATTTGGAGGGAAATACAACATTTTTACGCTACATATTTCTAAGACGTCAATGTTATACGGAACACATTAAAATCTCATAAAACTTTCGTATAAATAACGCATCCGTTATTTGCTACGTGACCTTGAACTGAGCACGTGTTAACGAAGATTACGTAATTATAAATAAAATTAAACGTTGGTATAAATAGACATTTTTATTGCAGTTCTATGTATGATAATAGATTTATTTTCCCGTCGCCGCGTCGCCCTGTTCTTTGACATAGTTTACCTCATATTTTAACTGCGTCAAATGTTTCTAATGATGATTCTAATGTTGTGTTTGTGTGTGTATGTTTGTTTGTTACTCCACCACCCTCTAACACAGATAGCTACATTCTAGATTAACATTTACGCTATTTGAAATCCCTGGAAAATGCAGTCTTACCGTGGGATATTGGAATAAGTCAACAGCAGTTTTTACTTTGTCAAACACACCTAGATGGCGTTAGCGACATGTTGGAAATCTGCGATTTGTATAACTTATCTTAGCGCCAGGTTTCACTGTATATTTATTAAAAACTAGCTGTTGCCCGTGACTCCGTCCGCGTGGAATTTAGACAATTTTCCCCGCATTTGCAACATTTTCACTACTGCTTCGCTTCTACTAGTCGTAGCGTGATGTTATATACCTAGCATAAAGCCTTCCTCGATAAATGCCCTATCTAACACTGAATTTTTCTAATCGGCCCCGTGGTTTCTGAGATTAGCGCGTTAAAACAAACAAACAAACTCAGCTTTATAATATTAGTATAATTTATAGATTTAACACGTACAATATGTACATTTTACACGTAAACCTAACACGATGGATAATCTTGAAAGATAACATGCTCTAAGGGTATACTAATTATACCCTTAGAGCATGTTATCTTTGTTTATAATTATGTATCTACTATGTAGTACCTATATTAATACTACTAATTAATATTAAATAATTAAATATATGTCTGACAGCCCTATTAACATTTGTAACGCGGGTAAGTGGTAACATACAAAGTGATGTCACTACGGTCACCCATCGATTTATCTACAAGCATGCTTGTTTAACTATAGACAATCATGTAAGTGTATATTGTTAGTTGTAACTCCATGTTTAACCGTGAGAGGAAATTCTGTTAGACAGGCAGATTGTTTGGAACGTGACGATAATTGACGTACCGCTGTTATCCGGCTCTTTTTCACAATTTGCTCATTAAATTGTCTTGTGCGGTGTAATTTATAACAAAGGAAAGACTGATCCCTTGATTTAAGTCTGACGAGTGATGCGAAGCAAATGATGCTATAAAATTTATGTGCTTAAACAGTCTTATGGTCTTATTCATAATTACTTATCGGAGGTTTAAAAGTACGCTAAAATAGGTTCGCGAAAATTGTCAAAACTTTCATAATAGTCTTTTTACGCTAAAAGGTTTATTATCTCTCCGATAAAATCTCCGTTTAAACCTCCGATAAGTCATTATGAATAAGACCGTTAGAGTTTATTAATTCATTTAAACACCATAACTTTATTGGATCCGCTCTATTGCAGCTCCATCTATCGCTCAATGGCAGAATTAAGTTCGTGTTCAACTTTCTTTTGGGTTATCGTTTAGCTAACAAAATGAGTTCTTATCTCTATAACCGCTCGCTTGCCTTAAGGGCCTACATCAATATTATCGTCGACATGTACATATTAACACAGCTAGTAGGTATAGAAAATGAATGAAAAATTTTTTTTGTTTACTCAAAATCAACTAAATATATTTTAATTCTGATTTACGTGTTTCTATATATAATAGTTACTTATGTTTTTAAAGTTATTTCATTAGTTAATACGCGATAATAGACCGACAAATGAAAAAAAAAATGAGAGAGGTTGTTTCGCTAAGATTTTCTATCGAGAAAATTTTTTTCAATCGCGTTTCTGAGTTAATGCGATCCTAGATCATATATTGAAAAAATTGATCAAGTGCGAGTCGGACTCGCGCACGAAGGGTTCCGTACCATTATCTATGCAACATAAGGCAACGTTATTAGTATCGAGCAAGAAACGGTAAAAAAATCATGTTTGTTGTATGGGAGCCCCCCTTAAATATTTATTTTATTTTATTTTTAGTATTTGTTGTTATAGCGGCAATAGAAATACATCATCTGTGAAAATTTCAACTCTCTAGCTATCACCGTTCTTGAGATACAGCCTGGTGACAGACGGACGGACGGACGGACGGACGGACAGCGAAGTCTCAGTAATAGGGTCCCGTTTTTACCCTTTGGGTACGGAACCCTAAAAACATATATTTAAAAATTTGATCTCTAGCCATTCAATCTAAAGAAACAATGAAAACTTCGTACGTAGAAAAATGCACGAAGCTATTTTGGTATCCTCTTAAGTATAATAACATATTATACATATAGTGTACCATATTAGTTCCAAGTATTTTTCTAATGCAAGTCTATTGTTAGGTATTACATATATGTGATTTTTATTTACTGTTGTTGATAAAATATTTTTGTTTTCAGGGCTTACGTAGTAGTACATATCACAATGTTCTCGACAGCTACTAATTTGACTACAACAGATATTCCACCGCAGGTATTATTGATTAACTAATTTACGTTTTAAATTAAATTATTAGACACCTTCATGCTATTTGTGGTATTTAGCTAATACCCACTAATACTCTACTATCCCTACTAAAAATAAATAAATAAATATTCATTTACATTTCACACAACATCCTCTGATCCCAAGCTAAGCTTTATATGCTTGTGTTATGGGTACCAGAATACGGATAGAATACATAAACTACTTTTCTTTTGTAAATACATACTTATAATACATAGTAAACACTCAGACGCAAAACAAACATTTGTATGACAGTATTAAAAGCATCACACAAATGATTGTCCTGACCGGGAATCGAACCCGAGACCTCGTGAATGTCCGTTACATAAACCACTAGACCTCGAGGCCCGTCACTTACTAATATTATAAATGCGAAAGTAACTCTGTCTGTCTGTCTGTTACGCTTTCCCCCTTAAAACTCTCAAGCGATTTTGATGAAATTTGGCACACACAATCTTTAGATCCTGAGAAAGGACATAGGCTACCTTTTATTGCGAAAAAAAGAATTTTCCAATTTCCGAGCGGACGGAGTCGCGGGCGACAGCTAGTAAGTATTATAATCTAATACCTATATGTAATTGTCAAAAAAGGATTCTCCGTGCATATTGTGTATTTGATAACAGAATCAGTCAAAATCTTTTTTTGGAGTGTTTCAGTACGCAAGTAATACCAAAGTCTTTTTACGCTGTTTCGTTTACGTACTTAGAAGTCTTAGAACATACAGAAAAAAAAATGTATTAACTTAATTTTGAAAATATCAAATTAATTATTTCATTAATTTTATACTTACAGATTATAGAGTCAACGACAACTAATGACAGAGAGATCGAAGGTTATGCATGGAGTGCATGGAGCAGTTGGAGTTCTTGCTCCAAGTCATGCGGTGGTGGAGTAGCCATGCAAGAACGACAGTGTTTACCGAGGTATTTATTGTTACTATATCTTCATCACCACTAGCAATATTATTACAGTAAGTATTTATGGTCTTATTCATAATGACTTATCGGAGGTTTAAACGGAGATTTTATCGGAGAGATAATAAACGTTTTATCGCAAAAAGAACCGATTTTAGCGAACTTTTAAACCTCCGACAAGTCATTATGAATAAGACCATTAGACTATTGCAGCGTCCCGCGTTTACTACTTCGATTTTCTTAGTGTAGAATTAAAGTAAATCTCCCTTCCCCGCCTTGCCCTTCCCTTTTGCCCTTCCCTTGCCCGTTAACGATATGCTTTTCTGGTTTGATGCACAAGTTAAACATAATAATCTAAAAGTCTTCTTTGGTTTGTTTTAGCTTGTTGCTTGCAACTTTTTGACGTATTTTGATCCTTTGCATAGTTTTGAATATAGGGACATAGGGACATACAAAAATAACGACTTTGTTTTATAATAAGTAAAGATAATGACGCATGCATTAAATAGATACCTATTAATAAAGGTAAATTATTATTTATATTATTTCAGTTATTTATATTATTTCAGTCATTTAAAGCATGCGGTAATAGTTGTAGGTACATCTGTGGCTATACATGATAGGTACCCACAGATGTACCTACAACTATTCCCGCCAAATTCTAATGCTTGACAACAAACGTTTTATAACAATCATTCAGTAATTGCTGGTTATTGCTTCAAAACGATTTCAATACAATGTTCTCATAATATATTTTTAACAAATTATGCGATGAGTGGATTACCTACAAATTGATGAACAAGGCGGCGCCGACAAGCTGCTTAAGGGCGTACTTAATATCTCATAATGTGCCGCGTATAAAATCAAAAATTGTAAACACTTAGTTTTATAACGCTTGAAATAATACGATTAAATGATCTTGTATATGTTCCGATGAAACTGTATAGAGTTAGGAAACTTTGATACTTGCAACTTTCGCGTGTTTTAGCACAAATTGTAATAAAATTGTGCCAACACGCCAAAGCTTTTGCTGAAATCTGAAAGAACAAATGTCATAGTCATGTCATATTTCCTTTGCTGTCGCTTAAAGAGGATAAGAGACAGCTGTCTCTTACAGAGCGTAAGAGACCCAGTAGGAGTAGAAAAGATCTTATACCTTTAGTGGCTTTCGAGAGGAAAATGGTTTATGGCATACTGTTACGTATTGTTCTTACACTTGTTTACATAAAATTATCTCTGCGACTACAGTTCTCAAGACGAATTATATCCTTGCGACAGATACAGTTCACCCACAAAACTTGTATCCAATAGAATTAACATTAACAACATCATTGTTATTCCCTTACTTCACAGACTTCCCTTCCTTTTCATTCCGTTAACATCCCACGGCACGGGTCTCAACCCTCCTGAGGATGGTTTCCTATTTCACGATGACCAGGCGTGTTGTAGGGTTTATTGTTATTCCGTCATCACACTGTCTGATTTTTATTAACAACTAGATCTAACCATAACATCTGTGTGCTTTTTTATTTGCACAAATATCAAATTACATAATCAACGACTAGAATGTCCCTGTACGCGAGTTCGGTGGCATTTCGGCTGTCAACATTCATTAAATCTTGTTCATTTGCGTTTATCATACTGTTGACATATGCAATTTACTAATCTGACGGCGTTTGATCCTGCCAGTTCACTGGTCGCCATGATTTCATTAGCTTTTCGTATGTCGGTGGTAGTTTCATCAAGGAATTCAACTGTCTAAATAAGCAGATAAGGTTACTAATTTGCTGTTTACATGATTCAACTGTTAACTATTGTATGATGATTTCAATATATTTACTTTATGCTACTTTATCGTACCCGAATTCAATATTTGCTATCGTATTGGTTCGGAGTTGAAATGGAAAATAAATTGGTCTTGTATAAAAACTTTGATTTGTCTGGAATTGGCCAATTCTGTTAAGGTTTCGGAAAAGTATTAGCATTCTTTTCTTTTTAGAGTTTGATTACAAAAATATTTAGATTTATGATACGTTTACTTCTTCAATAAAGTTTTAAAATGAGGGTTATCTTACTATGTGCAACATACTAACTTATAATACGATTATCACAAAGCATTCTAGTTTTTCTTACTCATGGGAACGTGGGTGTTATAATAACAATAAAATTACATACGAACCATGGATATTAGTAATAAGGTTAACATAAAATCATGTGTGATTTTAATTACTAACAAAACACTAAAATGTGCATTAAAAAGTACTAAAACTGTACTAAAAAGAGGACATAAAGTGATGATTATGATTTAAGTACAAATTTTAAATAAATATCTTTATAACTTGCAATTACTTTACAATATAGGTGTATTTTATAGTTCCTTAAGTAGTACTTATAGCTTACAATTAGGTATATAATTATCATTAAAAATGAAACGTGTCTTACGTCTATCCATAATGCTTAATGCGTAGTAAATATTAATGTAATTTAGAAAGAAAGAAAAATACATTTATTGGAAGGATAATAAAGTAATCACACAAATACAATTAAGTACAGAGAAGAATATAATATAAGGAATAAAACAAAAGATGTGTGAACCCTTCATTATTCAATTTTGTTTTTACTTAAGTAACAAAAATAACATTTGTGTCAATTTCAAGTCTAAAAGCGCAACTTATACCATAAATTTATTTGTTAAGTAATGTCATATTCTTGGTAATGGAAATAAAAATTAATGTTCTTTCGGTTTTATGCACTCATTTTAGAAATTTATATGTATATTAGACACATTACTTTTAAAACAGGTACGCGTTAGAGTACGGTAAGTACTCGTATGTGTTATTGCTATTCGATTACAACAACGAAAGTTATGTCTGTAGCTATTTCTCTGTATACATTGAACTTATCGTAAATGTGTTCTCCTGAATGAGAAATCCAACCTTGACCTTATAAATAGAATACAGTCTTAAAAACTACACCTATTTATTTCTGCATATCCATATACATATTTTATTGCTATAATAATAAAATATAAAATATTCGCCATGTGTAAAAGCTTCTAAAGTGTGCTCGGGTCAAAGGCTAAAGATGCCCTCGCGACCCCACTCGTACGGTTTTTATCGACTAAATTACATTACCTTAACGAAACCCCGTAGCGTCGGTTGTAACAAGCTGTTATTGTAGTGGGAGCATTGATTGCTTGCACTTGCGCCTCTTGATTGACATGCATTAGCTTCGATACAGCCGCTAATGAGCTCGCGATTACCTTCCATTTTATAGACAAACTTTATTTTTGTCTACATATTTGTATCTACTTACATGCGCTAATGAGGGATTGCTTTTGAACGTGTGGTAATTGACGTGACGCGAATGCGGTAGTATTATGTCCGAATACTCATAGGATGGCAGAAACAAGTGTGATTGGAGTCGAGTTCATGTAATTAATGTAGGGTTTATTTTTGGTACACATTTTACTAGATTTTTTCGTTGGTTGAATTTTTTTTAGGCAATAAACTAGTTTTTATGGAAATACAAACATGTACGCGAATGATTAATTAATCGATATTCTTCGAGACCTTTTCCGCCACAGTTATTCGATAATAAATGTTGTAACTGAAATAAAAATAAATCGAGAATGTATGTTTTATAAAAATTATTTTAGTTATTTAGATATAACTTAGTGTAATTTGTAATAGTGTGTCAAATACCTGCTACTTATAATAGTAATAATTGCATTAATACCGGTTTAATGGCATGGGTAGTGGCAGTCAAGTGAAAATAACGAAAGTACGAATGTTGTTCTCTGTTAATTGAGTTATTAACATTGACATACATTATAGTAATACTTAGTAAGTAGTTTAATAATACTTACTATTTAAAATCTTTGTTTATGTATTACTTGTGATCATATTTATTATTTCATATATGTATTAAATCAGTTGGACGATATCTAGTAGACATATTATGGACAAGGGAACAAAACGAATATGTTTAGCTTTTTTGTGACGTTATTTTTGTCTTTATCTAAAACTAGCTGTTGCCCGCGACTCCACACTCGTGGAATGTAGAAAAATTTTCTTGTTTTTGTAAATTTTTTTACTGATGCTTCGCTCCTATTGGTGCAGCGTGATGTTATGTAGCCTATAACCTTCCTGGATAGTACAATTATCAATTGTACTATCCAGCACTGAAAGATTTTTTTAGCGCGTTCAAACAAACAAACTCTTCAGCTTTATAATATCAGTATAGATAATGCAATTAAGAGCAGAACGCAGGATCAAAGATATAGGTATATAGATAGTTTAAAGCTCACATTATTTTAGGTGCCTAAAAGGTAAATTTCTTGATATATCGTGCATCACCCCTATGGCTACCCTTACCAAAATACATAAACGTACATTAATAAAAGTGTCAGATAAAATAGACAGACTTGGCATACTCGCACTTTAAATATTACTAAACGAGACGCTATATAATTATACACGCATTTTTCAGACCCAAAGAACTTTTACTACTCGTCCATTTATCAAGTAACAATTAAAAATTCAAACCAAATAATATTCAACCGTTATTGGAACAGGTCAGGAATATTTATAAGTAAATGCACACGACCCGAGATAATTAAAACGAGTCGAGGATCCAGGATTAATACGACCAGATATGGGGTCCTGTTAGTTAGATAAGTAGGTAATCAAAATACCGTCACTCTTAATTAGAGTGGGTGCCGCCGGCGACGCCAAGATTTAACGGTCTAAGACTGCATTATAAATATCTTAACCATGTAAAGATACCTTGCAAATTAAGATACAGGAAATTGGGAAATGGAAAACATGAATCGTTTGCGTCAATAAGCTATTTTGCTTTCGCTCAAGATGTATTTCAAGAAAGAGGATACAAAGATTTAAAGTCCCACCGATAAATACAGCAAAAGACATCATGTTGTTTTGATTCCAGATTCCAAAAGGATAAAGGCAGCACAATGTTTATACTCTAGATATATTCTACGCGTTGATATTAGGTATGGGAGTCTTCCATAAGTATTTGAAGGTTTTCTACGAGTATACCATTCTTTTGATCAGGTCTTTTGGCTTTCTTTTGAGTTCTCGCTTCTTGCAGATGTTATCTGTTCAGATTGACATGTAACTAGTCCTTGATACGCACTTGAAAAGAAATAGAATAATAAAATTTGCACTCTTTATCCAATTTTACATTTTTCAATTGTGTAGACCGACTTCTGTATCATCTTGAATGCGATAAAACTCTTCAATACTTTTAGGTGTTTAATCTAATAAGTGTTAAAAGTTCTATATGTCGATTTAAAGAAGTAATTGCCTATTTAGACTGCACATAAACTTAAATGCTGCTTTGACTAGGTAGATTTTAATGGCGATATATTATTAGAAGTGAATAGTCAATTTTGCACTATCGTTATTTGTAAGTTCCGTTTATAGTCTGGAATACGGTACTTCATAAATGATGTCTAACTGCTAACTGCCTTTCAAGAAATCGTTTAAAGATTAATGTCTTCGCACCATATGAGTGAGTATTACTTGATAGCTATTGATCCTTGTTACTTAGAAATATAATATCATATTTATTTTGAATAACGCGTTACTGGTAACCTTTTGTAGATTTTATAAACAAGTTATGAAATCGTGCTTTCGTTTTAGTCCAAGAGCCCGCGAACGCCAGACATACGTTATTTTATAAAAGCTGAAAAATCTTGTATATGTGCCTCTAGTACAGGTAAGAACGATCCCGGGCTCTTGCTCTATTTCCAAGCTCGTAAACGAAGTTTACACTATTAGACATGGGCCTTCCCGAAAATGAAAGGCCACACGGTGGATGACATTTTTGTTCGTCTTCTTAGCTTTTTGGTCTACTTATGCCACGCAAACCAGACATGCTGACAAAATTAAGTTCGCCCTCTCTCGTCTGCTTATTTTGTCCCATAGCATTATATAGCTTACAGCCTTCTTCAGCCAAAAACCTTTTTTGATTTTGAGGAACAAGATTACTATAATTTGTTATGTAAGTAATGAAATTACCATAAAATTATGTAAACAAATCACAAACAGAACGCAAGCTATTACCATGCGACTATATTTATCTAGTAATCCAATTATACTCCGACATTTTTAAGTGTAGTATCCTTAAATGGATTAATATGTCAAACTGTAATGTTAGAATAAGTTATAAATTCCTCCATTATAAATACGGGGTATACTGGGATAGTATCCTGCTGATAGCGCCTCGTATAACACGCTCGACAAATTAGGATGGACGTCGTTTGTCATGTAACTCGCACCACGTACACGTTTCATTAGGACGGCTATAAAGCTCACATGAATTATTACACGCTATATATCGCCAGACATGAATTTTTGAGCAAAGTTATCGATATATCAATGCACTGTTATTTTATGAACGAAATGTTTCCGATTATTTTATTTGATATTTTGAATATACAGTTCTATTTGATATCCAAAGGGACTTTAGATAGGTACGTGTTTTATTTATAAATAAAAATAAACTCTGCAATGAAGCGAGGACAGTAGAATGTGGCGCGAATTGAGAAAGAATTCAGCCGTGGACTGTATTAGGCTAATGCAACGTATTTTTTTTAAACACAAACGATTTTTGAATTTTTATTCATAAATTTGTTTCGCACTCTTATAAGAAATATTTTGGATACAATCCTAGTTAATAGTAGGTACGTGATAGGAGAAAGAAGCGACTGAAATATGGTTCTTAATGGTGCATGTTTATTTTACACTAAACCCTTATGTTTCTCGTGAATTAGAACCGATTCATCCATTTCTAAATATTTAACTTTATTTTGGAACCATTAATTTCTGACTTCAAACTTATAAATTAATAATCACCGTTCTAGCATCGCGTTTTGCTTTCATAGAACTTTCTTTAAACTGCAAAGCAGATGACTTAAATGAATTCTGAGAGCAGTTGTTATTTCTTAGTTAAATTAGTTACAAAGGTTAGGTATAGTCGTGACTTTTACAGTTATATAATACGAATTGCACTGCATTGTAGTACTTCATTTTAACAAGAAGCTTCTCATTTATATCTTCTACGAACTAATCTTCGGGTGTCATCTTTTTAATGGCGCCAAGGAACCTGTGACGTCAAATTTATCTTTTTAAATACCATTAGATAAAAAGTATCCAACGCTCAAAGCATTAACCCAACCAGAGTCGATATTGACCTTAACAGAAAAAGTAGGAGAGCAATTCTCGTTCCCATAGTGCAAGGAAACCAAATCTGATGCATCAATAACTTAACCTAACTCTAATAAAACGAAATCAACTATGGTGTATTTTGATTTAATGGCCACAACATTGTGCACATTTGTGTTACATATCTCTCCTCTCTCCAGCCCATTTACGTCCCACTGTTGGGCATGGGCCTCCTCCACTTTGGAGGGATAATGGTCTACTGTGCCGCGCTGACCAAGTGTGTTGGCACAGGTTTTATTTTCGAGTTTTCCGTCTCTCACAGAGGATGTCATCTGTGTGCAATATCCCTTAGCTGACTTTTACAGCACCCTTGGGAGGAGATGGGGTGGTGACACTTGTATTCTTAATCCGTCACCACACGGAGATGATTATGTTACAACGTAATTATAAATTACGCATGTTTATTAATAAAAAGTTAGGTTAATACCGCTGAATAGTGTTACTGACACTATCAATATTCAATTTTAGGTAAGTATAGGTGTGCACGTAGAATTGTTATCGGGCTCGTCTCTTTGAGTGCCTGTATCCATTTTGTGCGACGCATGCTCAGTGAATAATGGTATCGAGTTATAGCGTTTTTACGTTACCACGGTATTCATGGCAGTATATTTGTTGAATTAAACACCGTGTGTAACTCGTCACCATCATTCGTTACCTTTTTGCTTATTATTTGGGGTCAACGCGCTATGTTCTTTTCTTCAATACTCCTCTGTCAAATTAGTGAATTTAAATCTATCTTCTTCATAATATCCTATTCCACACAATCTATTCGTGTGTGATAACGAGCGCATGTAACTCCTGTGGTATTAATACTCTGAAATCCAACGGAACTAATCTTTTACTTCGTGAACATGAATATTCAAATTGGTGGTTGAGTTTACATTAAATTAATGTTCTAGTCCTGTTATAGAGCGTTTGTAAGCCACGGTTGTAATGTGGAACGATTGGTCTATACATCACATTATTTTTTATTCTAATAAATTATATTAACGTGTTTGTAGCTATTTGTTAGCGGCATCGTTGATTTTATTATATTACCTTTCTGTTAATGCCGCTAAGCTGCCTCTTGTTCTGTTTTATTTGCGTCAAAACTTATTAACGCAATTATAACTATATGATTTATTATTTTTAATTAATATTGACGTATTTAAATTTATTGTTCTTAACGCTCTCTAACTAGATCGGGACATAAATTGTTTACTAAAAGAATACTCTTGTTATTTGCCGTAATACATTTATAAATCTTTTTGTAAACTTGTTTTAAGACTTGTCTAATTATTTTATTTTTAACCGACTACTCTGGAGTAGTGGGATTATGTTTTGTGGTACATTTTAACCTAATAAATATATAATTAAGGTTAGTGCGGTGACAGATTAAGAATACAAGTATCACATCTCATTACCTCTCGTCCCCCGGGATTGCTGTAACACCCAGTTAGGGGATATATTTTATTATGCATATAACATCTTCTATGAAAGACCGAGAACTCAAAATAAATACATATGCTAAAAAGCTTGGCCAGCGTGGCATAGTAGACTACGCTCCCAAAGTGGAAGAGGCTCGTGCCGTACTAATTTTGGATTTTAGAGATCGGAATTTATTAGACCAAGAAAACAAATAAACAGAGATACTTAATATGATCAATAAATTTAAAAGAAATTAGGGAATACCGATTTTGAAATTTGAAACATATTGAAATTTTTGAAATTTGGTCACCCGTGACCATGGTGACTGCAAAGTCTCCGAAACGTCGGGCCAAAATTTAAAACAAATATACGCGTCTAAATCCGTAAAAAGTAGTTTTATTTAAACAGATGAGTCGCGCAAGTGTTAGAAAATATTACATATTGAAATGCTAAATTTGTATTGTTACAGGGTAAAAACATCATCTGACAATAGCAGTACCATCTCACCTGCAGCTGCTATGCGCGTCATCAGACAAATACTTAAAGATTGCCAGGGTGTTGACAAGAGATATCACGAGTGTAATAACAATGTAAGTGGCTATAGGGTAGGGGTCCTGGAGAAGAAAGGTTTCCGTAGAGAAAACGAAAGAGAGTTTTATTGCTGAGTTACAGAGGTTGTTAGTATAGGATGGGTCGAAAAATTGGACCTTAATTACTAAGGCTGTCCATCCGTCTGTTTGTCACCAAACTGTCCCATAAACGGTAGTAGCTAGACTGTCGATTTTATTTTATGTAATTCTGTTGTCGCTATAGCAACGGACCAAAAACTATAATAAATTTGGGCTTTTTCTCTTTTTCTTTTTTTTCTATGCAATCTTGATGATAATGAACTTAGACGTCAAGTAATATTATATTAGCTAGAGCTCGCGAATTTTTGCACGTAGAATTTTGCATACTATTTTTGTACCCCCGTTTTGCTTGATTTTAAGGAATGATCTTTCAAAAATCCTTTCATAATCCTTCCCTATATTATAAAAGAATATAGTTTAGGTCCAACATTGATATTTTAGGCAGCCAGTCATCATTATAGAAAAGCACTTTTAAACATAAAGAAAGTCTCTTTATAATAAGAAATCATTGTATTCATACAAATATTTAAGTGTCCTCACTAACTTGTATAACTTCTCATTCAGCTAGATAACTGTTTAAAAATCAATTAATATTAGTGTATTCCCACAATTAAGTTTCAATACATCAATAATGACTTACAATCACATTATTATGTTCGATTGGAGAGTAAAGGGCTCTTAGTATTAAGCCACTTAATCGTTCACATTAAACAGTAATATTGATTTACGACGTTCTTTATCGTAAATATTTCTGTGATTAGTATTGTTCTATAGAATTTGTTAAGTCATGGACGCCATAAAAGCACGGTTTTATATTTTGTAGGTGTTTAACAAGTAGTACTTATGTAATACACGTATAAAATTACTGTAGTTTGTAGTTATTGGTTGTGCTATAAGTTTGCGTTTATGTTGTTTATGATTATGAAGCTTTGGGGCTTAATATAGGGATCGTTTTTCTGTTTAATACCTAATTCTTAAGCAGCGTGTATTAAATTTATAAAAAGTGTGATGGTACTCACAGAATGCATCGGGAGACTCTTAGAGCAGTCCGATGAGCCAAGTTATAGTCTAGAGCGTTTAGCCGGAATATTCCGTTGCCAGAATCTACGAATTAACTGCAGTAGCTGCTGACTGGCTCCACAAACTGGACATCCGTATATAAATAAGGCTTTCACAGGACGCCATACCAAATGATGATGATGATGATAAAAAGTGTATGCTGGAAGTGTTAAAGCAAATTATTTAGATTGCTTAAAAGTGAATGAAATTATGGTGGAAAAAGTGAAATGAGTTTGATTTATCAAGTAAAAGCATAGCATGTCAAATACAAAATTAATAAATTACTTTAGTAATGAACGTCGTGTCATTATTTCAACCCATTCGTATTCTGGAAAGAATACTCAAGTGTTGGTCGAGATGGTGTAAAGCAATCTTGATAGATGGCGCTGTACGTAAAAATATATAAACTCATTCGAGTGACAAGTATGGTGGTTAATTTGAGATGTTGCAAGTAGACCGCAATAAGCTCAGTTGGAAGAGCTTCGGAACGGTATTCCGAGGTCGTGGGTTCAAGTCCCGCTTGCGGCATTTCACTTTTTCCACCATAATTTGATTTATTAAGTAAAAGCATAGCATGTCAAATGCAAAATTAATAAATTACTTTTGCTTAAAAGTGGTTTAGAATGGGTTTACCGTGGTAGAAAACACTGATTTCATTTATGTTTATTGTGTTCATCTGCATGAACATTATAAATGACAATACATAATATGTTTTCTGTGTAGATTTTTATGGTAGTGTTTTATTGGTTCTTTAAAATCAGTCTAAAGGCTGCAAATATATAAAATTTTAGTCAAGGAAAGATTACAAGACCGCGTAGATAGGCTTGAGTAGCTATGAAATTTCACAAGTGTGACGTACTATTTAAAATATCCTTCGAGAACATAAGCGTCCGCTAGATGTCGCTAGTATCTACGAAATCAACTTTTGTGATTGGATTTTTTATTATCCATGTATGATCGATATTCGGGATTCGATTGCATGGAGCAATAGTCGATATACAGTTTATTTGTTATATTCCATGAACAAATGTTTTAATCAGCTATGGATGAAAGTTTACACATGTTTATTTAGATTCTTTCCCTGTCCTGTGGGATAAAATGGGTTTGGAATTCTACTGGTTCTTTTACTACTCGTATAACCAGATTAATGTTTAAATATTTAAAAGAAAGAAGAAAAAAGAAAATGCGTTTATTTTGATTCAGTTTACTTACAACATCTTTACTTATTATAAAACAAAGTCGTCATCTTCGTATGTACATCCCTATGACAGCTTATATCTTCAAAACTATAGTAGTTTATGACGATGGCTTTTTTGTATAATTTGTTAAGGTTTAATTTCTAAACTTCACGCGTACGAAGTTACGGGCCACAGCTAGTTGTATATAAATAAAAACAAATATTTATCATAATTGTAATAAAATAAAGATACAGAGTGCCAAAACTAAGTTCATTCTCAGCATAAGCTGCACACTAAGTCAAAGTCAAAATTTTTTATTTCAAGTTGGCATGATTTACAAGCTCTTTTGAAACGTCAGAAACTAGGTGTCTGTTCCAAACGCGAATCCTATGGAGATGAACAGACAAGAAACTCCATGGATTTTATTTTCTCTTAATTTTTTTTTTGAGTTTTACAGCGCTGCAACGTTCTTGAGTGTTGCAGCTTTTCAAAATGACCCGATTTCTGCTTAATGTTTTTATTGTATTTTAATTACTGGAATGTCAGATATGACTGACATCAGTTAATGAATTATTTGAATATTTTATTTTTATTGCAGCCATGTCCCGGAGGTGCAAGTAATTCGCGAGCAGAACAATGTGCAGCGTTTGATAGAAGACCATTCCGAGGACGGTTCTACACATGGATTCCTTACATAGACGGTCAGTATTTACTGATTAAATTAAACTAGTTACAATAATTTATTTAACCTGACAGTTAAAGATAGCTATCTAGTGAAAATGACGTCTTCAGAGTGCAATAATATTACACTATGCACAGGAGTAGGCGCAACATGTCTTTTACTTCCATAGTATTTTGTCAGCTGTCACATTTGTGTTAACTCTTCTTTCTTTCATGTCCTCATTAACACATTCCATCCATCTTTTCTGCGCAACACAGTAGACCATCTGTTAAATAAATGTTATTATTCCATTGAACAATTTCTCAATGACCAAACTGATTAACATTGGTGCCTATTCTATGTGCAGAACTAAACTTAACTTAACTAAAAAATGAAAACAACTATTGCTGTATCTTAAATATTAGGCTATTTTTTGCACACATTTATATTAATTAAAATCATTAGTCTATAATACACAGTTTTTATATTAAAAAAGTTCTGTTAACATTGCCGAATTGTGTTATTGACGCTATCAATTTTCATTTTTTAGTTAAGTTAAGTTTAGTTCTGCACATAGAATAGGCACCATTGTATGCATTGTATGACATTTAGCTTCTTATTTTTGACATTATTTTACTATTAATTTGACAATTGTTTAAAAAAAAAATTTTAATAGTGTTTAAATTTGTATATTGTATGACATTTAGCTTCTGTTTTTGACATTAGGTACTATTTATTTGACTATTGTTTAAAAGAATGATTATTATTAGTGCTTATATTTGTACGCCATATTTTGGCAGGACATAGCAGAAATTACATTATTATTTAATACCATATTTATACCTATGTACACAAATAAATAAATTTGATTTGATTTGATTTGACCATAACTCCTCCACAGTGGAGGAGGCCCGTGCCCAGCAGTGGGACACTAATGGGCTGGGAAGGAAAGTCTGTAACTTTATTTGCTTGTACTTTTTAATTGTGTTAATTGTGTGTAGGTAATAAGGTAATAACTGACAAAGGTACCATATTTTTTATTCTTAACCAGTTACACTTCAAAACATTTGAAAAAATGATTATCTCTAAAAAAAGCCATACTTAATCCTAGAAGTAAAATTATAATTATATTATTCAAAAACTGTTTTTATATCTTTATACATATTTCAACAGATATACATAGTTAATATAGGCTGATTTTTTAAGGATTGTTTTTTTTTAAAATCGAATAGAACACTCGATTTGCATCATGTATTATTTTTTTTATAGGAATCAACAACTCGGCTTTTGCCATTTATATTTTAATGATAAATTCATGTAAATGTTCAACTTTTAAGGTCCAATTTTGCGTCACTTTTTCGTGCCTTTCGGCCTGTTTACTATGAATTACACGTGTTTTGTTTTCTCACGTGGCTTCGATCGTGTTCGGACTGTCTACATAGACTAAAGACTTTACATAACCCTACAAGAAATAATCAAGAGGCGTTAAATCATCGCTAAGCACAATTTTTCTATAAAACAGCGGATTATCATGCAGGTGTACATAAGGCGGCATAAATTCTTGAAGTAGTAGTAGTAAGTAATTTACTAGTTAGTAGTTAATTTTCCATGTGGTTGAGGAACAGGGCCCAATTGTTGAGCAACTAACAAAACATTTTGTTAGTACTAACCCTAGATCATTTTGGGCGTACGTAAAAAGCAAGCGAAATGCTGGTACTTTTCCTAATGTTATGTACTACCGTGACATATCAGCCAACACAGGAGAAAATATTAGCAACTTATTTGCTAATTACTTTCAGTCTACCTTCCTGGAACCTGACCTAGCAGTTGGTGCTCCACGCACAACCGGTGAACAATTTAACAGTACTACTATGTCTGTCAGCACGGTTGAGATTAACCCCTCATGTGTATTAAGGCTACTCAAATCACTTGACCTCACTAAGTCAGGTGGTCCGGACCTAATACCTCCAATATTCATAGTCACCTGTGCTGACAGTCTTGTTGTCCCTATTTGCATTTTATTCAGGCGCTCTGTTTCTGAAGGAGTAGTCCCTAGGATCTGGAAGTCTGCATTTATCACCCCGGTCTTTAAAAAAGGTGATAAGTCTAATGTTGAAAATTACCGGCCTATATCTAAAATAAGTCTTTTTTCAAAAATTCTGGAGCGTATAGTTTACACTGATGTCTATGCGGCATTCCAGTCTAGTCTGGGTGACGAACAACATGGCTTTGTCAGGAACCGGTCAACTACGTCCAACTTGCTGTTATCACATGAGTTTATTACTAACGGAATGGCACAGCGCCAGGTGGACGTAGTTTATACTGACTATAGCAAATGCTTTGATCGTATAGACCATAGTATGCTACTTGAGAAGCTACTGCTGGCGGGAATACACGGAGATTTGTACAGATGGTTCTCCTCTTATATAGAAAATAGAACGCAGGCTGTGGTTCTTCAGGGCTACACCTCCGGATGGAGTTTTGTCCCATCTGGTGTGCCACAGGGCTCCATCTTGGGACCTCTGCTGTTTATATTATTTATTGCAGACATTAAACAGTGCTTTCATCACTCGTATATCGTACTTTATGCTGACGATATGAAGATTCACAAAGTCGTACGTGATATATCTGATGCATATCAATTGCAGGAAGACCTGTATAGGTTTGAAACATATTGTAATAGATACAAACTTGAACTAAATGTGTCCAAATGTTTTCGAGTGTCTTTTTCACGTTGTACGTCTTTAATTAACTATAGGTACACCTTAAATGATCATGCTATTAATAAAGTGAATAACATTAAAGATTTGGGAGTTTTACAAGATAGCAAGCTTCTATTTGATCAACATATAGACAGTATAGTTAAAAAAGCATCTAAAGCTCTGGGGTTTATATTGCGAACTACGATAAATTTTCGCTCTTTAAAGCCAATAAAAGTACTATATTGTTCGTACGTACGCAGCCATCTAGAGTATGCATCTCAAGTTTGGAACCCTCAATACGAAGTTTATAAGTCTCGTATAGAGGGCGTCCAACGGAAATTTCTGCGATATCTGGACTACCGTACACAACAAAGATCTAAAGATTATGACCATCGTTGTAAAAGATACCACTTCTTACCTCTTGAAATGAGACGCCATATTGCTGATATAACTACACTACTAAATATAGCAAATGGCACCATCGACTGCTCCGAGCTCCTCGCCAACATATCTATACGCACAAACTTATTAGGCTTTCGACAGCGACCGATATTAAATGTTCCCTTCGTCCGGACTAATTATGGGCGGAATGCCTTCTCGGTGAGAAGTGCATTTAATTTTAATGTACTTCTTCGGGACCATGATATTGACCTGTTCTGCACCGGTGTGGCGACCGTAAAACGGCTCTTGGCCGAGTCATATTTTAATAATGTAGGCACCAAGTAAAATGGCACGCACCTAATCTATCTGTATAAGTGTATGTATATATTATTATTCCTATCTTATATGTGTATGTATATATATGTATATGTGTAATGTATATATACATTGTCACTGATGTTTTGTTTTGTTTTTTCTCTCAATCTGTTTTAGTTACATATATGTGGAAGCTTGTTAATAGCGAATTGTTTATTTAAGTTGTTATTAATTTGTATTAAATTAGTCTGTAAGCTTTCTTCAAAATCTAATAAATAAATAAATAAAATAAATAAATATACTTAAATTACTACAATTTGCAATCATTGCTCGTTTGTAAGTTTTTCCATGATAAAATGGCAGAGTTTACTGAAAACTTTTCACTATCGCAGATGACAATTGGACGCCATTACCAATAGTGATGGCAGTTTGAAAAACTTAACTCTTAAAAAATCATCCTTTATAAGCATGTTAATGAATATTAACACAGAGAACAATATTATGTTAATAATGACTTAGCAGTTTAATTATGTATTTCCAAACAATGAGTATTTTTTTAGCAGGCTGTTGTGCAAATCATAAAGTTGTTAAAATTTTTATATGAGTGTGAAACCGTTGCGGGTCATATTCTACTTCAAGTAAATCAAATAGGAAGTAGGTAGCTTGTTGAGTTAGTCATATAATGACAAATACAGTGAACTTTGCTTAAACTGTCATAATTATAGTTTTAATACCTTTTTAAACAAACAGACGGCATGTATTTTGTAGTGGTAGACCACAAATGAACGAATATTGACTCATTAGACCGGCGCCGCGACTTTATTCGTCATTTAATAAATAGAACTGAAAAATCTTAAAATAGACAAATTTTAGGTGCACACCTAAACTTAACTAAAAAATGAAAACATTTACGGTGTATTTTTATTGATTGGCTATATCGTTGCGCACATGATTATTAAATAAAATCGTTAGTTTATAATACACAGATTTTCTAATAAAAATGTTGAGTTAACAGTCAATATTCCTTAGATGGCTTTTACAGCATCCTAGGAGGGAAAAGGGACGGTGACACACATCAAACGGACAACACCTAGGTACACACCTGCCTTGAAACACCTACCATGTCGAAAGAGCTATGTTATAGGCTTAAGGCTAATAACATCACGCTACGATCAACAGAAGCGAGAAGTATCTGTAAACAAATGTTACAAAAAACGGGGGAAATTTTCTAAATTCCAGGCGTATGAATTTGCTAGTTTAATATTTGTTTGTTAGCATAATATATAAAATTTATTTTATATGTATACTGTCAGGCATTGCTGTTAGGAATAAAAGACAGCGTAATGCTGCAGTATAAAGTTATCATCGAGATGACGAACTTCGGAGTCATTTGTAATAAAAATAATTAAAAATAGTTTAAAAAAACTAAAAAACACGCTTTATTTAATCGAATTATTGTATTGTCATCGGTCTTTGACAGGTGTGCAAAATTTGAATAGAATCTAACCGTTTAAAGTGGGTCAAAATAGCGTCCAAAGGAGTCGGTTACAAACATACAAACAAACATACAAACAAACATACAAACAAACATACAAACAAACATACAAGTGAAGCTAATATAAAGCGTGTAAAACATGAGACAATATAATTTCTATGTCGACAGCTAATCTATATTATTACATCGCTTGTCTGCGCATTTGACACGCTTGTTTTGTCAATTTGTTACTAATAATATGTTAGAATTGTCGCCTGTTTTTTATATCAACGACTAGATAATGCCCGTGGTTTCACTCTCATTTATAGTTACTACCTGGATCCTTGAGCTTGAGCTTGATTAGGTATATATCCTGATGCATAAACTACAAAGTTTGTTCTAAAATACGTTCAGTAGGTTTTCCGTGAAAGAGTTAAACACATACACCCATACATTCTTATAAACTTTCGCGTTTTTAATATTAGTAAAAAAGGCTGGAGAGAGAGAGAGAGAAGTAGGAGGGATATAATTTTGTAGTAACTTAATATTCTCTAACACTTGCGCGACTCAGTCATTCAAATAAAACTACTTTTTACGGATTTAGACGCGTTTAGCCTGACGTTTTTTTATATTTTAGACTTTGCAGTCACCATGGTCAGGACTGACCTTCTACTCGTGACCATGGTGACTGCAAAGCCTTCAAAACGTCGGGCTAAAATTTAAAACAAATACACGTGTCTAAATCCGTATAAAGTAGTTTTATTTCTAATAAACTAATAACCTACTTACTACAGGTAATGCGCCATGTATGCTAAACTGCAGACCACTGGGGCAACAATTTTACGCGTCACTTGCGCTAGTTAGTGATGGTACCCCATGCTCCAGACAGGGTGGCAGGGCAATATGTGTGCAGGGAACTTGCAAGGTAAGTTCTATATATTCTAGTACATTGTTTATTAACAGAATAAGTCACTTCTATTATTCACTTCTAATTAATTTGTTAGGCACTCACTGTTGCCCGCGATTTTGTACGCGTGAAATTGGAATCACTGTTCATACATTTTTTTTTTATTAACTGCAAAGTCGACAAAGTTTTATATTTAATTTTGCACCTCAATTTTATACTTTTAATTTTCAAAAATCATTTCTCACAGCTGCTTTACGTTATACTCTATTGCTTATTTTAGGTTTAATCGTTTATAGCTAACGCGTTGATGTGTCAATCAGCTTCTCTATAAATAGAAAAAAAACTCCATCCAAAGAAATAAAAATTCTTTTAAATGTCACATTATAGCAGAATGATTAGTGGTATAATATCTTAGGCAGACCACGTCTCAGTTAAACATCTACTTAGCTTCTAACGACAACTGTTCTATTCCCTATACAGCTATCAACTTGTGCCATTAGATCTTGTCCTACGTGGGCGACGGAGAAATTTCTCTTAACATCATCTCGTCTCAGTATCATTACTTTTTTTGGACTGTGGTCAAAGCTTACTAGTATATCCGTCTCGAATTTGCTTCCATAGCGATGTTTCAAAACTATATTTACTAATGTATTCGTCGTTTGTATTTTAACTAAGAGTAGTGTCCTCAGTGGAGAATACACTCTACCTGTCTTGACTCAAGCAACTCATCTGCTTATGGCACTGCCGATCGCAGATTTTAAATAAAAAAAAAAAAAAAAAAATTCGTCGTA
Organism: Orgyia antiqua; assembly: GCA_916999025.1. Lineage (NCBI taxonomy): Eukaryota > Metazoa > Arthropoda > Insecta > Lepidoptera > Erebidae > Orgyia > Orgyia antiqua. The sequence goes on from OU779868.1 coordinate 7,977,161, forward strand.
TTTCGTCACGATGAATGCAAACAAGTAATTTAAGTTCGAATTCCAGCAATTTTTGTTGGATTTGAATGCACTTACTACGCTTTAACATTTTTTTTACATAAGCGTTTACACTCATGGGGAGAGGAGGGTACAATTTTGAATACTGAAAGTGGAATCGCAAAACGAATATGACGAAGCCTTGAACTGACAATACGGCCATGGCTATGAAATAAGAAGATAGATATAAAATACAAAGTGGTCAGAAATACGAAGTTATAGATATTTTACGAGTTACCACGTGTACCACGACATGAGGCCAATGTTAACGGTAGAATAACACATTTCGTTGCCTATGCCAATTTTGTTGCGCCAAGAACTAAATAGAATCACCTATCGAGTATTTAGTTTTAAATTCTAATAATTTATTGTTATTCAAATTGTTAGTTTATTAATGACTTATTGTTTCTTCGGATATTTACTTGGTACAAGCAAATTTCTAACAACTCAAAAATATACATATTATGTCAAAACAAGGAATGTTGTTACCACGATGTAAAAAAATTAGCAGAGCTCTAGTCCTTAACAAAATAATTCCAAATTCTATCAAATTGTGAATTTGACTATCTATATAATTTCGTCATCATCATCATCATAACTCACGTCTTTTTCCCAAGGGAGTAGGCACAGACTTCTTCTTCTTCTTCTTCAGCCTCTCTCCGTCCACTGCTGGACATAGGCCTCCCCCATAGAACGCCACAACGCGCGGTCCTGTGCCACCTGCATCCAATGTCTCCCCGCGACCTTGACGATATCGTCGCTCCACCTTGTCGGGGGCCGCCCAACGCTGCGTCGTGAGGTACGTGGTCGCCACTCTAGGACCTTCCTTCCCCAACGATCATCAGTCCTACGAGCGATGTGGCCTGCCCATTTCCACTTCAGCGTGCTAACCTTTCGGGCTATTTATGACACGCCAGTTCTCCTACGGATCTCCGTGTTTCGGATTTTATCCCGTAGGGAAATACCGAGCATAGCCCTCTCCATAGCACGCTGTGCAATCTTACGAGGTCAACATTTAAGGACAACATTTCTGTTGCGTATGTCGTCGCTGGTAACACACACTGGTCTTAGAACTTTGTCTTCAGGCACTGCGGAATGTTGGACGAGAAGATATGCCTAAGCTTCCTGAACACTGCCCAGCCGAGTTAGATTCGTCGGTTGACCTCTTTCTCGAAGTTGGATTTGCCTAACTGGACTGTTTGTCCTAGATAGACGTAGTAATAATATTAAATAATAATAAAGTAGTGGTCGACAACTTCGAGAATCGCATTCCCAACAGATACTGGTGGCAGAGACTATAGAGCGAAAATTATTATTATTTATAAAGATTTTTATTTAACTATTAATATTGACAATTTAGTTTAGTTAAGTTGATTCAAGCAGAATAGCTTCCTAAGTATTTTGTATTAGACACCCATAAGTATTAGTCTCTCGTGCAATAAAGCTAGATGAATTGACTATTAGGTATTGAAGGAGCACACCGTTTGTTCCACTGATCTATAAACTGTTCAATCTGTGCAACATTGTGGGGCGCAAGGACGCAAGTGTAATAATCGTAAATTATTTAGTTTATTATTTATTACGTGGTAATGATTCCGTTGTTCGTTGTGACATTTTGCGGCCGCTGTATTGTAACCTCATCAGACCTCATAAAGTTGCATTGCTTACGAGTATTGTTTTACACAAGCTGCTACATAAAACCTAACTCATCTCTAATTACATCATTAGATATGAATCTACAAACGGTAACTATGTAAGTGATAAATGAGTATAGCAATTATAGCAATCTATCTGTAATCGTAAATTAGTTACGGAAAACTTTTTCACGTCAGCATCATGAAAATAAATATTTATTAAATTCAGCGTTTCAATTACTTCAATTGGTGTAAATTCATGATTTTTTAAAATAGGATGTATTTATCAAGATAAAAACATTTATTATGGCTTTGAATTTATTGTATTAAAATAAAAAAATGGTCAAGTGCGAGTCGGACTCGCGCACAAAGGGTTCTGTACCATTATCTATGCAACATAAGGCAACGTTATTAGTATCGAACAAGAAACGGTAAAAAAAAATCATGTTTGTTGTATGGGAGCCCCCCTTAAATATTTATTTTATTTTATTTTTAGTATTTGTTGTTATAGCGGCAATAGAAATACATCATCTGTGAAAATTTCAACTCTCTAGCTATCACCGTTCTTGAGATACAGCCTGGTGACAGACGGACGGACGGACGGACGGACGGACGGACAGCGAAGTCTCAGTAATAGGGTCCCGTTTTTACCCTTTGGGTACGGAACCCTAAAAAGGAACATATGTATAAGCAATTTCTAAGTGGAAACACAATTATATATCTCTTACACCAAGACGTATGCTAACAACTTTGTCATCGCTAAAATATCCATTAGCATAAATATATTTATAAAAATCATTCATTATCACCTGCAAGCAATTGTATACAGTCATTATTATATTACATCACAAACAGAAAAGCTATATCCGATGTGTCCCAATAATTATCATATTTACACTAATCCATAATAAAATTGGTCAAGTGCGAGTCGGACTCGCGCACGAAGGGTTCCGTACCATTATCTATGCAACATAAGGCAACGTTATTAGTATCGAGCAAGAAACGGTAAAAAAATCATGTTTGTTATATGGGAGCCCCCCTTAAATATTTATTTTATTTTATTTTTAGTATTTGTTGTTATAGCGGCAATAGAAATACATCATCTGTGAAAATTTCAACTCTCTAGCTATCACCGCTCTTGAGATACAGCCTGGTGACAGACGGACGGACGGACGGACGGACGGACGGACAGCGAAGTCTCAGTAATAGGGTCCCGTTTTTACCCTTTGGGTACGGAACCCTAAAAACTGGCGAAGTACGAATTGGACTTTGCACGAAGGGTTCCATACCATTTATCCGCCACAATGATGTAGTCTAACTTAGGGAATTTAATTTAATTTATTTATTTAAAACTTTAGGCATTAAGTCCGCCATCCGCCATGTTCATGCACAACATGGCGGATGGCGGTCTTAATGTCTTAGGCAATGGCACCAATTCTAAACACACAACTAAACTAATTAACTTAAAAATGAATTTTGATAGTGTCGATAACACAATTCGGCAATGTTAACTTTCTTGTTATAGAAACTGTTTATTATAGACTAAAGATTATAATTTATGTGACGAGCCTCGTGGTCGAGTGGTTCACGTAGTGGACTGCCGTTCAAGAGGTCGCGAGTTCGATTCCCGCTCGGGACAATTATTTGTGTGATATTTATAATTGTCATACAAATGTTTGTACTGCGTCTGGGTATTTTTATGTATTATAAGTATATATTCACAAAAGAAAAGTAGTATATGTAGTATATCCGTATTCTGGTACCCATAACACAAGCATATAAGCTTAGCTTGGGACCAGAGGACGTTGTGTGAAATGTCCGTTAATATTTATTTATTTATTCATGTAAATTTGCACATCAAAATATCAAAGTAATCAAAATACAGCAATAATTGTTTTTAACATTTTTTAGTTAAGTTTAGTTGTGCGCTTAGAATTTGCACCTATACCTACCAGCCAATCAATGTTAGTGCAGAGATAAACAGTGTGGACGCTAAATGAACAGGAATCATTAAGTTACACTGTCATAATACTCAACATTTATTGTATAAGCACTCCCTTAAATATTTATTGTAGTAGAGGTTTTAGTATTTGTTTTTATAGCGTCGTCAGGTATGTGAAAATTACAACTCTCTAGATACAGCCTGGTGACAGACGGGTGGACAACAAAGTCTCGCTTTACATTCTGATACGGAGCCCTAAAACTACACACGATATGTCGTAATGATTATTACATTCACACTTTATAAAAATAATGGATAGAATAGGAAGTTTCAGTAATTCTAGTAATAGACTATGATCGCTAACGCTATCCGAACCGGCTGTTTCTTGGTCTGCAAATTTATACTAAATAGTTTTATATTCATCAAAATAAGAAAATTTATTCGTACATATAGCCATAGGTGCTGTATTTGTAGCTGTAAGTGTGTGTTCGGAGGTAAGTGTAAGACTTGTTTTCAAAAGTTCCCGGTAGAAATCGCTTTTAGGAAGAAAATCCATTGTACTCATTACATATTTTTTTGTATCCTAAATTGATAGCATTAATTCAAACCATAGCTTCCCTAACAACTTACTTCCCTTCTCACCATTTCTCTATAAAATATATTTTGATAAAAAATAAAACAATGAAAAAAAAATCCATGGAATTTCTTGTCTGTTCTTCTCCATAGGATTCACTTTTGGAACAGACGCCTAGCTACTGACTTTTTATGAGAACATGTTAATCTTGGCTATCTGAAATAAAAGTATTTGTGACTTTAAACGACTCGGCAAAAGGACTGTTACCGGGTCAGCCACGGTCCAAAAACAGACGAAAGCGACTATAGTAGTCGTTCCCTTTTTCTCGACACTGGCCTACTGGGATAACGTAGTTATTACCTGTTCCATACAGAAAAGTAAAACAGGACCCTTTTACTGAGGTTCACTGTTCGACCGTTCGTCCGTCCGTCCGTCCGTCTGTCATGAGGCTGTATCTCAGGAGCGGTGATAGCTAGAGAGCGGAAAGTTACACGGTTCATGTAAACCGATGAACTTACATTGTGATATACATAATGTTAATTCTATAATAAACACTGTTAAATATATAATTACCAACAATGTAAAATGTATAAATAATGTAAATATATTTAATGATCTTTACTTTTGAATAATTCAAAGAGACAATTATTGTCTCTACATTAATTCTATTCTTTCATTGTTGCTCTATAAGCAGGACCTCTTTGGACAGGAGGCTCTTTTACCTATGACCACAATAAATTAAATTTGATTTGATTTGATTTGATTTGATACACCTCCAATAATAAATTGTCTCTTAGTTTTCTCTACAAAGACTATATTACAATATAGTGACTAACCACGTTGCAATTAATTGGTTTTATTACCGTAATTACGTATTATAAGATACCAGACAAGATACTAATATTGTTATGAGCAAAATTTACAGTATCGGCTTGTTAGTATCGTAGAATAATATTGTGATAAACGATTAATAATAAACAATGAGGCCAATTCTAATGCGTCAAAAATGTTATCTAACTTAACTAAAATGAAAATAACGCTGATGTATTTTTGTTAATTGACTATTTTCTTGTACATATTTATACAAATTAAAATCACTAGCCTGTATTACAAAGTTTTGTACTAAGAAAGCTCAATTAACATTTCTGAATTGTGTTATAGACACTACCAATTTTCACTTTTTAGTTAAGTTTAGTTGTCCATGTAAAATTGCTGCCAGTATTCGTATCCGTTAGTACTTTATAGTTATTACAAATACTTGTTAATTTAAACAGCGATTTGTGAACGCCTTGCGACGGTGATTAAGTTTTGGAAATGTTATCGATTCCAATAATCCCTCTATTATTTTATCAGCTTCAGCTACGATGATGATAATTTATTTATATTATTAGCAATTGAGTTATTATCACTGTAAGCGCATTTTAGTATTTTTGTCTGCACTAAGGACAAGATATTTATCTTACAAATGTTTTTCCTGAGAGTCACAATTCGGGAAAAAATCTTATATATTAAAATCAATTGCTGTTCGTTAGTCTCGCTAAAACTCGAGAAAAGTTAGGCCAATTTTGGTGATTTTGGTATTGAAATATTTGTGAAAGTCCAGGAAAGGTTTATACAGTGAAAAAATTAAAACAATTGAATTGACATTGAATAATATGGAGATCTAAAATTCCACGCGTACGGAGTAGCGGGAATCAGCTAGTAATAAACAAACGTAAAAGAAAGAACAGCTGATAAAATAAGAGAATACTACGGACTTCTTTTAAAGTTCATCATAATTTTATTGACTTTTTTTTACATGTAGTAGTAATTAATATGACTATAACATCTTATATTCATGGAAGAAAGCGTGGCGCTTTGATGGTGCCCATCTGCCACTTACACAGCTAAAGCAGTACCTATACAAAATATACCTAATATAATAATATACCCTAATATAATGTTAAGTAACAGTAGCATTTATGTAGTATAAATTAACTTATATCTTAAAGAAATCAAAATAAAATTGGTCAAGTGCGAGTCGGACTCGCACACGAAGGGTTCCGTACCATTATCTATGCAACATAAGGCAACGTTATTAGTATCGAGCAAGAAACGGTAAAAAAATCATGTGTGTTGTATGGGAGCCCCCCTTAAATATTTATTTTATTTTATTTTTAGTATTTGTTGTTATAGCGGCAATAGAAATACATCATCTGTGAAAATTTCAACTCTCTAGCTATCACCGTTCTTGAGATACAGCCTGGTGACAGACGGACGGACGGACGGACAGCGAAGTCTCAGTAATAGGGTCCCGTTTTTACCCTTTGGGTACGGAACCCTAAAAAATCAACAAATTGTCCCCATCTCCGGCCTATCAAATGAACCAATTTCTCTTGTTTAAAAATTACCCAACTTTAATTAATACATTCCGTATTTTTAAGAATAGGTTGTGTCAGAACACAGATCACTCCTAATAGTTTACGCACGGCAAGACAATCAACGAACACCAAACATATGCGCGAACGAGCATATACTCGTATGTAGGAAAACTGAACGTATACGCATTCAGTGTGTGATTTTGCTACGACCAATGGAAATGCATTAATTCATAACCTATCTAGCCGAGCCTGTCTCCAACGCTGCGGTGCGTTTTTTTCTGTGTCTTTCTCTCCAGCCTATTAACGTCCCACTATTGGGCGTGGGCCTCGTGCACTTATGGGAGGGATTATGGTCTACTGAGCCGCGCCTATCAGGTGTGTTTGCACAAGGATTTTTTTCGAGTTTTCTGTCTATCACAGCGGATGTTATCTGTATACGGTAATCTCTTAGCTGGCTTCCACAACACCTAGGAAGAAAAAGGGGTGGTGACACTTGTACCTATTCTTAATCTGTCACCACACGGAAAATCGTACGTTTAGTCGTTAATGAAAATCTCGTACTGCTATATCTATTGAAGTTGATCTCTGTGTTAGAACTACCGTATACTTGTTTATGTATGTTAGTGAGTGACGGCGGCTTGCGGCGCCAGTCAGAAGGTATGCGGGAGATCAGTGATTAGCGCCACCCATCGCCCCAGGCATCAAGACATTGCCACTATATTCCGACACACCGACGACTAACAAATAAATGAATGTAAAATTTATGTTTTATGTAAATTTGTGAATACTTTGAATTCGGTCCCTTTTAGAGATTTTTGAGAAGTAGCAATTCATTTTGCAATTAAAACGGACAAAATTCACGTTAAAATATTTGTCATTTGAATCGGAAAAATAATGAGAAAAAGGTTCTTGCAGATTTTGTTTTATTCGATGGATTTAATACCTCATATTATTTATTTATTTATTTAAAACTTTATATACAAACAAATTGTATAAAGGCGGCCTTAATGCCGTAGGCATTCTCTACCAGTCAACCTTGGGTGGTGCAGAAACAAATGAAGTAGGTATATTCTGTGATAGTAAATATTATCAGAAAATGTATATTATAGAGTCGATAATTTTTATCATTAATTATTTTTGAATGTTTTTTGTTATTTTGCTACGGATTTTGATGCAGTTTTTTAATAGATATAGTCGTTTAAGAGGAAGGTTTATACATGTATAGTTTGTTAAGATTTAATTTAATTTGATTTGATTTCTAAGATTTGATTTGACGAATTTGGTCGAGTGGTTAATGTAACGGATTGTCGTACACGAGGTCGCAGGTTTGATTCCTGCTCGGAATAATCATTTGTGTGATATTTATAATTGTCATGCAAATGATGGTACTGCGTCTGGGTGTTTCTTTGTATTATAAAGTACTAGCTATTGCCCGCGACTCCGTACGCGTGGAAAGTTTCATGAAAATACATCCAGTAGTCTTTACGTGAAAGAACAACAAACATCCTTACATTCATGCAATCCAACATTAACCAAACATCCAAAATTATATTAGAGTACTAGCTGTCCCGGCAAACGTTGTTTTGTATAAGCTCACATAGGGACATACATACAAAAATTACGACTTTGTTTTATAAGAAGTAAAGACTTACAAAAGAAAAGTACCATACAAAAAGTAAAAAGTATCCATAACACAAGCATATAAGTTTAGCTTAGGATCAGAGGAAGTTGTGTGAAATGTCCATGAATATTTATGTTTATTTTATTTATTTATAAATTCCACGCGTACGATTTCACGGCCAACAGCTAGTTAAATATAAACATTAATTTAGTTCAAATCTTCTTAGTAGAGAAGCAAAATAATGAATCTCAAGGTGTCTCTGCCAAGTATTGTCTGAGTTTAAATAACAATAGGTTTCCGGATTGTTGCATCCAGCACTCCAAATTAACGTTATACAATATAATGTTGTTATTTATACTAATACAGATAAAAGCTTTACAAACTGCTTCAAATAGATTACAGGTATAAATGTTACAAACTATTGATACGCCTACATACAATTATATGAGTTTCTACCTAGGACACAGCTATTGTATGTGAAATTTCTGGGTTTGATCGTGATATATTTTGCAATAAATATGATGTATTTATCCTACTTAAAAAAATGAAAGTTTGGAAGAAATAATGGGCGTATGTTGGTTAGTATTTCGCGCTAAAATTTGTGAATGAATGATACTATCTCTCTCCAGCCAATTAACTTCCCACTGTTGGGAACGGGCCTTTTCCACTTTGGGAGGAATTATGGTCTATTGTGCCGCACTGACCAGACGTGTTGGCACAAAGTTTATTTTCGAGTTTTCCTTTTCTCACAGGGGATGTTATCTGTGTGCAATATTCTGCAGCTGGCAGCACACTAGGAAGAAAAGGGGTGGTGACATTTTTATTCTTAATCCGTCACCACATGGTCAATGATACTATATAGCACTATAACTCATCTGAATTACACGTAAACCTATTTACTGTCAAAAATTGTTTAACTTTTGATTAGAACTGATAAACAGCAGTTTAACATCATCATCTTCATACCGTCACACTTTTTTCCTGTAGGGGTAGGTAGGGACTACAGAGCGCCGTCTGGTACGGTCTAAACACACTTCTTTGGCTACACCCTTGGTCTTTTTGGAGGACATCGCCGATGACATCAGCATTATGTATTCTTCTGGTGACCCTCCCAGGGTTTCCACTGTCAGTTCTATACTTTGTAGATTTTTACCTGAGAGCCTTAGAAGAATAATAAAAATATATTTGTCAAAGTAAATACGTTTAGCTTTTGCTCTGTCATCGTAGGTGTAATTAATAATTAACTTAAGATTGCGGTTTTCCTTTCCATCTTCTATAGAACAAATGACTATTATTTATTATATGATTTTTAAATAATTTCAAAATATTATTGTTAATTAAGAATTCTTCCTTATTTATATAAATTATTACAAATTCATTTTCTCTTTATACGTTTTTATTTGTTATACTCTCTTGTACACATGAAATAATGTTGTATAGAAAACTAGTTGTGTCCCACAGTGTTACTCGCAGTAAAAAGGATAAAAAATCAGACAGTAATAGGTGCTTTTAGGACCCTGCTTCTATCTTATTACCAAATTTAATTTCAATCAACACATCCGTTTGAGCGTGAAGGAGAAAGAAAACACAGTTTATTTTCCGATTATCTCACGACAATCTTGTATACTTTCGGGATAAAAACTATGTTTTAATCGGCTACATAAGTTACATTATTGTAAAGTTTGATTCCATTCAGTAGTTTTTGCGTGAACAAGTAACATACATCCAATTAAATGTCTAAATCGAAAGAAATCACCTGGATATGATTTAATTACGAGTGAAGTTCTCCAACATCTACCTCGTAAGGCAATAGTTAAACTAACCACGCTTATTAATGCGGCATTTAGACTAAAGTATGTTTGCCGAAACCAGGCAAACCCATGCACGAAACCACCTCATACAGACCAATTTCTTTGCTACCAATCATAGCCAAAATTTTTGAAAAATTGCTTCTGAAGCGGTTACAGCCTATCATAGAAGAAAGATACCTAATACCCGACTATCAGTTTGGTTTTAGGAAAAATCATTCAACTATCGATCAGGTGCACAGAATAACGAGCGTGATTGAACAGTCTTTAGAAGGAAAACAAGTCTGCACAACAGTATTTCTAGATGTTCAGCAGGCATTTGATAGAGTCTGGCATAAAGGGCTCATACATAAACTAAAAGAAAGAAAAGAAAGAAAGAAAGAAAAAAATATTTATTTCACACTCACGGTGAGGCCATGCAGAGTAAAATATAACTACTAGCTTATTAACTAAAATTTAATTCAAAACCCATCCGTAAGCGGGAAAAAACTAAGAAAGATGCTTCCAAAACAATATGCCGATATTTTAGAGTCCTATCTTACACAATGGATGTTTTTAGTAAGGCATGACGATGGATATTCCGACCTTAAACAAATCAAAGCTGGTGTACCTCAAGGAAGTGTCCTAGGTCCGGTACTATATTTGCTATATACTTGTGATATACCAGAATTGGGTAATAATATTATTACCCAATTCTGGTATATCACAGCCGTGTCATCAGCAAACGTAGTCAGCGTAGTCAGCCGTGTCATCAGCAAACGTAGCAATTATATAATTGCTACGTTTGCTGATGACACGGCTATTATGGCCACAGGATCTACTCAAGCGGAAGCTGTAGAAAAAGTTCAAACATCTGTAAACACTCTGCTCAAGTGGACTAAGAAGTGGCGAATAAAGTTAAATGAGTCAAAATCTACTCATATAGACTTTACCAACAAAAAAGAAAATTACGAGCCTTTGTATCTAAATAATCAGGTAATACCTCACCAGAACACAGCCAAATACCTAGGCATGACATTAGACGCAAAGCCTCGCTGGAAGGCCCATGTCAAAAAGAAACGCGAAGAGTTGGAGCTTCGCTACAAGAATATGTACTGGCTACTGGATAAGCATTCGTCGTTGTCAGTACATAATAAATTGCTCTTGTACAAACTGGTCCTAATGCCAGTGTGGACCTATGGTATCCAGCTGTGGGGCTGTACCAAAAAACGTAATGTGGAAATTATACAAAGCAGCTCCAGCTCCTTGACAATACGGATCTAGTTAGAAGACTTAAAAGAACAAAACCGTTCGAACTAGTTCTTTAATAGTGATAGTGTTAATTAGTGCAGTGAGTGCTAACTTTTAGGAACACAAAAACAAAGTGCCTTCGCCTTAAATAGAGACAATAAGAAAAGTGTTGATGGACACATTCTTAGATATTATTCTATTTAGTAATTTAAGTTAGACTAAAATTACCTATTAGCCTCCAAAGACCGGAATCATCAAAAAGAAAAAAAAAATACATCCAAACATCCATACTCACAAACGTTCACATGTATTATATTTTTAGGATAAATATAACTGAGACAGTACAATAATAGGAGGCCTCATCACTGACATCGATCTCTGTTATGCAACCTTTGGATAGACCTAAAAGAGGAATTAAATAATAGTTATATGTACCTACTATCCACTTGAACATTTTCAGAAGCCATATTCGTAATAACTAGTACTTCGTGCGTCAAAGCCCTATAACTATAGCATATAAATAAATATCTACGAAATGTACTATAAGCTCACTAACCCAGAATCCATGTCAATGACGAATTAAACCATTTTATAGTCAACTATAAATAACAAAATATTGTAGTATTACTTTACTGTTACATTTCGTAATAAATATTATTTACAGATGTTTTTGTTCTATGATTCCTTAATTATCTTTTCCTGTAACTTTTATAGACAATGGTACCGATTCTACGTGCATAACTAATCTAAACTTAACTAAAAAATTAAAATTGATAGTGTCAATAACACAATTTGTCAATGTTAACTGAACTTTCTTATTATAAAAACTGTGTATTACAGACTAACGAATTTACAACAAAATAGCCAAAAATAGATATACTGATTCAATTCAATTCAATTTCATTTATTTGCGATAATGGGTAGTAAATAAGATTTTACAATAAAAAATGTATCACCACAATCAGCCAAAATAGCATGCAAATATTTAACATGATTTTAACGTTATAATTACAATAAATTAAAAACATTATTACAATTAAAATAACATTAGCTCATAATTTGTCAATTTAGGTAAAATAGCAATAAATAAAATACATGTCATCAAGAATTAAAGGCAAAGTCAAATAATATAATTACTAAAATGATTATACATAAACACTTCAAGATCATACAATGATTAAAAATCTACACATTAGCTTCGGTCGTTTAAATATTCTTTAGTGCTATAATAACATTTGTTAATCAGAAACTTTTTAACACAGTTCTTAAAATGAGCCAATTTTGTTATTTTTAATATCTCAGTAGGTAAATTATTGTAAAGCCGGGGTGCCATACAGTATATACTTTTATTTAGGAACGCAGTTCTGTTGCTAGGGAAACCTATTTTAAGATTTTGTCTTCTACTATTTAGTTTATCAAATAAACCAATATACTTGCGAGTAAATAGCACAACCTCGTAAATATAAATGCATGGTAGGGTAAGAAGCTTATGTTTAATAAAATAAGGTCTGCAACTATCTGTTTGCCTAAGACTGAAAATGGACCTTAAGCACCTTTTTTGTGCCTTGAATGCAATTTCTCTGTCAGTAGCATTGCCCCAGAACACAACCCCATATCGCAACAAAGGTGTAACGTAACCATGATAACCCGTGATAACAGTGGAACAGCTCGCGGCCTTTTAAAAAAAAATAAAGTGCGTACGAAAACTTATTAAGTTTGGAACATAATACCTCTATAAGGGATGTCCAATTGACATTATCAACTTTCATTTTTTAGTCAAGTTAAGTTTAGTTGAGTACCTACGTAGAATTGGTACCAATGGATATATACGCAATAAAATACGTTTAATTATTATCATTGAAAATCGTGTTCAAGAACACTGCAGGAATTTTATGTTTTATTTTATACAACAATCATGATATCCTTGAGAATTATAATATTATGCTTAGGAACAGAAATTTATGAAAATGAGGGTTGCTACTTAATTTATTAACAGACCATCATAAATGATAGGGCTACTAAAAGTAACTTTGCATACTTGGCTATGTTAAGGCGAAGTTCACCAATAAACATTAAAATTATACAACATACATTTGTTATCCAAGCGCATAAACGCGTAGAAGAGACTACAAAACGAATTGACTGGCCTAATGGTCGAGTGATTCATGTAATATTCTGCCGTTCACGAGGTTGCAGGTTCGATTCCTGCTCGAGACAATAATTTGTGTGATATTTATAAATTGTCATACAAATATTTGTGCTCTGTGTCTAGGTGTTTTCTATGTTTTATGTGTATATATTTACAAAAGAAAAATAGTTTATTTATATATTTATATTCTATAGGCACGCATTCTGGTACCCATACAACAAGCTTATAAGCTTAACTTGGGACCAAGAGAACGTTTTGTGAAGTGTAAATAAAAATTCCGAGAAGTTACATTATTTGAAAAACAGAAATCAGAGTATATTCACCGTACTGAAGTATTTAGATTAGATTTTAAGCTGCCTAGATTAGTCCCTAACTGGCTCTTACGATTTTGCTATTGCTCTTTTTCATATTTATTAGCTCTTACAAAATCGACGAGACAATCTGAGGTGGTCACATAATTATATCGATTTCCATGTGGGATTGAAAATTCATCCCCAAGACAATAGTCTTGGGGATGAAATTTCATGTTGACGTTGAAGTTAATAAACTTCAACGTCAACATGAATATGATTAAAGAAGTTGAAAGCCATTTTATAGTCACGTTGAATTCACGAGACCGATGTTGATCAATTGAATAAATCATTACAGTCCGTATGAGCTTTACGAAATTGTATCTGTAAACTAGGTATGACGTCCGTTGCATTAATGTCAAGGTAGTGACACAATGAGTTATATACACACCGGCACAATTAGCGGAACACAAAAAAAGCAGGATTTTAAAATCTTTTACTTGAGGAACTGGCCTTATATGATATTTTTTTAATTTATTGTCAAATTTGAAAATAGAAAATTAGATCACATACACTTTTTTCATTCATTTGTTTTATTTTCCAAAACAATACGTTTTGTCAACTTGTTCGAGTAATAACTACGTAATTGTAATTTTTTTGAAAAATTGCACTTGATGGTTTTTTATAAATTTGTTATTCTATAGGCAATTTTGTTTATTAAAAGCTCTTTATTATGCCTGACTTAACAACACTGGAAATCATTAGGGCTGATGAAATGAGTAGAAATGGCCATACCTACAGATCGATTGCCTCAAGGCTTCGTCGACCAGTATCAACGATTCATCGCAGCATCCAGCGGTACAGATCGTCTAATTCTCTTGTGAGGAGGAGGGGCCAAGGTAGAAAAAGATGTACATCGAGGCGAGATGACAGTTTTTTACAACTTGGAGTTCGTAGGAATACGCGATTAACGGCTGTACAAGCTCGAAATGAACTCGAAGACGTTCGAGGAGTACGAGTAAGTGAGCGTACAGTTCGCAGGAGATTTGAAGAAGTTGGTTTAGGGTCGTATATACCTGCCAAAGGCCCAAAACTTGAGAGACGTCACCGCGTAAACCGATTAAGCTATGCGCGGGGACATAGTCATTGGGATTTGAACGAATGGCAGCAGGTTCTCTTTACTGATGAGTGCAGAGTTCTTTTAAAACAGATCGATGGGAGACAGCGAATATGGAGACGCAAAGGAGAACGCCACATACAGTCTAATTTTGAACACACCGTGGCTTATGGTGGCGGCTCGATTATGGTTTGGGGAGGGATATGTTTGGGAGCTCGCACGGAGTTAGTGATAGTCACAGGAGGGACCATGACAGCAGATCGATACATCAGAGACATTTTAGAAGAACATGTTGTACCATTTGCCCCATTTATTGGTGACGACTTTATTCTAATGCAAGATAATGCTCGTGCTCATAGTGCACAATCGGTACAGGCATATCTGAGTCACGTAGGTATACCGGTAATGCAGTGGCCAGCAAATTCCCCCGACATGAATCCGATAGAGCATGTCTTAGACTTGCTAAAAAGAAGGGTTAAATCCAGAATGCCACCCCCCAACAATCTGAATGAACTTGGAAACGCATTACTTGAGGAGTGGGAGCGGTTGCCTCAAGAAATCATCGATACCATATTATGTAGCATGCCCAGACGAATGGAAACCGTAATTAGAGCAAGTGGGAGAAACCCTCATTATAAATTTTTCTTTAATTTTATTGTTAATTCATTTAATGATCGACGGGCCTCGTGGTCTAGTGGTTCATATAACGGACTGCCGATCACGAGGTCTCGGGTTCGATTCCCGGTCGGGACAAATATTTGTGTGATGTTTTTAATTGTCATACAAATGTTTGTACTGCGTCTGGGTGTTTACTATGTATTATAAGTATGTATTTACAAAAGAAAAGTAGTATATGTATTATATCCGTATTCTGGTACCCATAACACAAGCATATAAAGCTTAGCTTGGGACCAGAGGACGTTGTGTGAAATGTCCATGAATATTTATTATTATTATTATTATTAATGATTACATTTTTTTTTGTGATGGTTCATAATCATCTAAAAAATTCACTTATTTCAAATTTCTTTATTTTTCAATAAAAAATAACGAAGACTTTTCAAAGTCGTTGTTAAAAGATGTTAATCAATTTGTTATTTTGTGTATAATTACATTTTCGTCAATTATATGCGTTATTATCTCATAGTCTCACTTTTTTTTCTGTTCCGCTAACTGTGCCGGTGTGTATAAAATAGAAAGATTATTCTCATAAAAACAACAGTAATCTTATGGAATAAACAAGGGAAGATGGGACCAAAAAATAAATATAAGGAAAATTAATTGCATTGCAAGGCTCGCATATGAACGTCTCTGAAGAATAAAATAAACTGAGTCATTGACTGTATAATATGTGTATAGATAGTTATTAAATCATTGTAACCACAAATAGTTCAAATAATATTAAAATTGGCCAGCATTAACAGTTATAACATTATTAAAATTCAAATGTTGATGAGACAGGAAGCAGTTTTGAGTTTTCTTTTGCAATTACTGAGTTAACATTTATCATGTTTTAATGTTGCATTCATTCGTTGTTCCGTTGTGAACATAATATTTCGTTGAGACAGTTTGTTGTGACACACAACTCTGTTGACGTTAGTGTGAGTGTTCTCGGTATGCTACGGGATTGAGTCTCTGTCAGTTTGTCGGTTTTCCACATATGAATGCGCGAGAGTAGCGTGCTTTACGAGTCAGTAGTGCACAGCATCGCGTCTCGAGGCGCGCTTACCCGCTGCGCTTACGTGCATAATCGCCGGGAAAAATTGCACATTTATACTAACAACTTTTCATTCATTTGTGTCTTAATTAAATAAAGTTATTGTAGGTGATGGAAGTGTCGTGGTGGTAAGAAAATGAAGAAAAAGACCTTTTTAAAGAAAATCGCGTGACGTGTGCGGAAACGTACAGCGCGGGCGTTCCGTTCAAGGCTACTCGGGCGACTGCTGCTCGCCGACGACCGAACGACGCGCGCGCGCCGCTCGGCGCGCGATTATGCCGCGGCGAAATACAAAATGGCGGACTGGTCCCGCGAAACACGTTGCCGCACCCGGCCGCGCTTGCGTTTAATTTTTAATTAATATTTTTAACAATATTGTTTAGTTTTTAAGTTTATTTTTCAGGTTGCCGTCGTCAACATCTTCCCCCCTAGTGTCAGCATTCTGACACTCATAACCTAGTAGTAAGGCTACACGCGCAGCTGATCGCTTCAACACTCCGTTCCTAGTCCTAACGTCTACAACCCTGACACGCCCGTCCTTACCAGGATACGCTGCCTCAATAATACCTTTAAGCCAACAGTTTCGCGGTGAAGATGGATCGACTATTACTACGAGATCTCCGATTTTAAGCTGAGTACCCTCACGCTGCCATTTACTTCGCGGCACGAGAGAAGGTAGAACTTCTTTAAGCCATCTACTCCAAAAAAGATCGGCGAGGCGCTGCGAGATCCTCCACTGTTTCCGTAAATATAGATCCCCCTCATCGAAAACTCCGGGCAAGGGGAGATTAGACGAGGATCCGATCAAGAAATGATTAGGCGTTAAAGCCTCTCGGCTGCGTGGATCGACAGACACATGTGTCAAAGGACGGCTGTTGATCATATTTTCAACTTCCGCTAAAAACGTTATAAGAATTTCTTCCTTAGGGGACCTTTCTTTAAGCACGACTTTAAGTGCGGTTTTTACACTCCGTATGAGTCGCTCCCACGCACCACCCATATGTGGGCTCGCTGGGGGTATAAAGTGCCAATCAACTCCTCGATTTACAGACTCGGAAACTACTAAATCTGTATCCAGCTCCTTAATAGCCTTTTTCATTTCGGCATCTGCGCCCCGCATGTTTGTCCCATTATCCGAATAGACGTGTTTTGGCCAACCTCTCCGAGCTGCCATTCTGCGTAACGCCATTATCAATGTGTCGGCGGTGAGATTGTAAACAATTTCTATATGAACCGCTCGCACAGTCAGACACGTGAAGAGAACTCCGTAACGGCATAGCTTTTGTCGTCCGACTGTGACATTAATAGGACCGAACAGATCGACACCACAAATAGTAAAAGGTCGTCGATGGTGAGTTAACCTGGCTTCAGGCAGATCTCCAAGCCTTGGTGGACATGGGCTTGCCCTTTTAATACGGCAGGCGTTGCATTGAGACGCAACATTGCGAACAGTAGGGCGCAGTCGCAGTAACCAATATTTTTGACGTAACTCGTTCACCACCAACTCATTGTACGAGTGTCCGGCGCGGATGTGATAGTCCTTTACAATCAGTCGCGCTGTGTGGTGACGGCCGTCTAAAATAACTGGGGATTTAACATCCGTGGTCACTTCCTTAGCGGCGCCTATACGTCCACTGACTCTCAACAGCCCATCGTTGTCCAACACAGGTGTAAGCGCTCGCAATCGGCTATCGTTTCTCAGCTCCTTGCCGTGTTGAATGAGCTTAATTTCTTCTAGAAAACTTTCCATTTGTGAATGTCGAAGTAACAACGTTTCCCCCCTGTGCATCAACTCGTTATTAAGGCCACTTGTCTTACGTTTCTTACATTTTTCAATGAACAATAACACATTCGCGGTGGCACGAAGTAGACGCAACCAACTCGAGAAGCGGCGGGGGTCAGGTACAGGTAAGTCCAGTGTAATGTTTTGTTCGTTTTCAGGTACAGCGTGAACTGTTTCTAATAATGTTTCATTAATTTTAGATATCATTGCAGGTTCTTGCGGCCAGCGCTTGCAGTCTTGGCGAAGAAAGGAAGGTCCAGTAAACCAAACAGTGTCACTGCTCAACTCGAAGTCATTATTTTTAGTCGCTAAATCAGATACGTTCAACTCCGATGGAACATAATGCCATTCACATATTTTACTTAGCTCGTCAATTTCACCAAGCCTGTTTGCAATAAATATTTTATAATTTCTATTTTCATTTCTAATCCAATGTAAAACAGTTGTAGAATCAGTCCAATAAAATGTAGAATCAGGTTTCATTCGGTGTTCCTTTTTAATACTATCCGCTAAGCGGCATGCTAATAAAGCGCCCTGTAGTTCGAGTCTCGGGATCGTCACGGGTTTCGCAGGAGTAACTCGACTTTTGCTTCCAATAAATGAAACGACAATTTTTCCGTGGTTGAGTTTCTTACGCCAGTATGCGACGGCTGCGTATGCGTGCGGCGAGGCGTCGCAGAAGACATGCAGTTGTAGGTTTGTCTCGCTCGCACTTGTATGATTGGCCGACCTCGCATCTGTTTCGTTCTTAGCACACGTAGATGCTGCTACGCTTTCGTAGCGGCTCGTAGCATCCGCTACCGCGCTATAGCTATCGTGCTTATCTAGTGCACTATCCGGAAAGTACCATCTTGGTATGCGTAATTTACCTATTTTCTGTAACTGTGTCAGCCACTCAAAAAATAAATTAAATAGGTCTTCATTTAATTGTTCATCCCATTTTAAATTAGTTCTCCATGTCTGTTGCATTAAAATCTTTGCTTTAATAGTGATGGGACCGAGAAATCCATGTATATCAAATATAGACATAACTATACGTAGTAGCTCACGCTTTGTAGGTATTCTAGTGAAGTTAAGAATATCTTCCGGGATGCGCTTGAGCGACAAATCAAAGGCAAACGTATCGCTAGCGGGGTACCATAACAGGCCAAGTGTGCGCTCCGGTGAATTGCTCAGCATGATTTTCTCTATATTTTCGCTTATATTTTCTTTAGGCACGCACTCAAGTAAGCTAGGCTCATTACTTAACCAGTTTCGCATTTGGAATCCGCCTTGTTGGTGGATGTATGAGACTTCTTTTACGATCTTCTTAGCCGTGTCTTTATCTTCGTGGCTGTCAATGTAGTCGTCCATGTATTGGTTGTTCTGTATGGCGTGGACAGCTGCCGGCATGACGTGTTGGAAGCGCGAAGCGTTAAGTGTCTGGTTAACGTACTGCGCTATAAAAGGTGAGCAGTTCGCGCCGAAAACAAGTGACGTCATCGCGTATTCCCTTACAGGCTCATTTTTATTTTTCCACAAAAAACGTAACGCGTGTTGATCATCGTCCCTAATTTTAATACACAGAAACATATCTTTAATATCGCCAACTACGGCGAAAGAGTACTCTCGAAATCTGTACATAATGCCGTATAATGAATTTAATAAATCTGGGCCTTGAAGTAGAAAGTCATTAAGTGAATAGCCGTGAGATTTTGCAGCTGCATCAAAAACTAATCGCAATTTCTTTTTATTAGGGTTATCTACTCCGAAATGTGGTAAGTACCAAACTCTTTTACCGGTCTCCGCGTCGTTGACAGCCCTAGCATAATTATTTGTAAATAAATGTTCTATCCTATCCTGATAACGAGACGCGTACACCTCACTCGCTGCCATCTTCCTTAGCACGGATTGTAACCGACGCGAAGCATTAGCATAAGAATCTGGCATTACGGTGTTATCGCTTTTCCATGGTAAACCTACAGTCCACTGACTACCTATAAGCTTGCTAGTGTTATTTAGAATCTCAGTAGCTCGCAACTCGTCGCGATTTCTACGCGGTTTTTGTGAAATTCCGATCGAATCTAACGAAAATGATTGACGTACTAGCTCATGCAATTTTAATAAGTCGTAATCAGTATTAGTAAAACAATCGTGTGTAGAATCATAATAATGTAAAATACAATCGAATCGCTCAGAGTATGTAGAAGACATAGGTTGCGCGGGGTGCGCGGGGGCGGCAGTGCGTACACGCGAGGTGCTGCTCTCGCTCGTAGTGCCGCCGGCGCTGGCGCCACGTAGCTCCGGCGCGCTTCCCGCTACGGGGTTGGCAATGCAGGGGCGACAAGAGCGTTCAATAAGGGTCGGTTCACACTGCGCAAAACATACATGAGTGTTGGAGCGATCAGATAATAAATTGGAATTTGTTACCTTGTCTATAATCCCGTGTACACACCATCCCAGTGGAGTTTTTGTGACGTACGGCTCACCTGGTTGACCTCGAACACAGAAGATAGGCGCAATTAAATCATAGTTATCTTGACCGATTAACAATTTGGGCTGAATATTACATTTACATAGCTCGTAATTATGATCTAAATGTTCACATTTTTCAAAGTCAATATTAGATAAACACTGCACAGGTAAGTTCAGTTCTTTCATTTTTCTTGCACGTAACTTAAATTTCTGACCGTCACCGCTTGTGACATCGAAATTAACTATTTCAGTTTCACAGATTAGTTCACCAGTGTTCCAGGGGCCGCGGGCGCGCATCGTGACATTCTCACCGTGTAGTCCGACCTTATTCGCGACGTCAGCTGATAACAGGGTTACGGTCGAACCGTCATCTAATAACGCGTGAATGTGAGCACTGCCCTTAGGGCCGTAAATGGTAAGTGGAACGATTTTTAATAACACTTTAGGTACGGTAACACTTTGGTTCGCTACGGCGTGGGTTACGGTTTCGTCTGTCTGCTCTTCTGTGTTCTCAGGTTGCTGATGGTTCTTAGGCTTCGTCCAGTGTAGCAGGTGGTGATGTGGGTGTCCGCATTCTTCTATATCGCAGTTAGGGGCGGTGCACATGGACATATCTGCGTGTCGCTGGCCGAGGCACTTATAGCAAAGCTTATGCATGCGTGCGAATCGCCAGCGGTCTTTGCGTAAGGCGCGCTTAAACTTAGTGCATTTTTCCAGTGCATGCTTATTCGCTCGGCAAAACTTACATTTGTCGTTGTCGGAGCTCGTACAGACTAAGACATTGTGTGGTGAATGTTTCGTGTTTTCAGATTTGCGCTTGTACTCGGACTGGCTGTGCAGGAAACTCACTCCAGAGGCGGCGGTCTTGCGCGCTTCCATGTATAGAAAATCAGCCAGGTGTTCTAGTCTCGGCTTCGGAAATTCATTTGCTGTGTGAACGTAGTCGGCCCACCCCGTGATAAGAATAGTAGGTAGCTTCGAGACTACGAGAGACACAAGTTCGGGGCTTCGTAAATGATCTGTTTGTTTGAGAGCACTGGCCGCTGCTACGTAGTTCCTTATTTTTATGGAAAATGGAACCAATTCCTTGTGATATGCTTGAGATAACGGCGGTAGCTTCTTCAATTGTGCCACTATCTTGTTCATAATAACTTCTGGTCTGCCGAATCGAAGTTCGAGAGTATCGAGGATGATATGGGACGCAGATTGTCCTATGAGGAGGGATGACACAGCTTCTTTAGCTTCGCCACGAAGACATTTGCGTAGGCGCCAGATGTTTTCCGTGTCGCTGTAGTTGCACAACTGAGTCGACTCATAGAACGCTTCTTTAAATTGCAGCCACTCTAAAGGATCGCCATAATAAATTGGTAAGTCCTTTGAGGTAGCAAGTCTGGCAAGTAGCTCTTGGTTATTTTGACTTTTCGGTGCCGACAAGGTTATGGCTTCTTTTAGGGCAGTAGCAAGTTCTTGAATATCAGTGCGCTGCGGAACGCCGCTGTTGCGAATGGGATTGGCAATGTCACGCGTGCCGTCGGCACCTTGTTCGCACTCGCGTTCGCCTGTCTTTTCGACGTTATCCAATGACTTGTCGAGCCAATCCTCGACGTTGCTTCTGCGGGATGCCAAAGACCGATGGGAAGTACTTCTTAATTCTAGGTCCGCCAGCTCGGCTTCCAGTTCCTTGTTGACCAAGGCCACTTCTATATTAGCTTTCTTCGCTGCCAGTTCAGCGTGTGCTTCTAAAGCTTTCATCTCGATTTCCGCTTTCTTTCGTGCAGCTTGTAATTCGAGTCGTTTTCGTACCGTGGACGACGAAGAGCGCGTAGCCTGACTGCCCGCACTACTACTCATTTTTCTGGGTTCCGTGGGCTCAGATTGTACTTTAAACTCTTTTTTCAACGTTGTATCATCTTGGTTAGTCATCTTCTGTCTCCTCTGGCGAGTAGTGACGCCGGTAGGACTGCGAAGCAATGACATCCTGCATACAGGTTTTGGTTTCTTTATACTGTGATCCGGCTAGATGGGCCACTTTGTAGGTGATGGAAGTGTCGTGGTGGTAAGAAAATGAAGAAAAAGACCTTTTTAAAGAAAATCGCGTGACGTGTGCGGAAACGTACAGCGCGGGCGTTCCGTTCAAGGCTACTCGGGCGACTGCTGCTCGCCGACGACCGAACGACGCGCGCGCGCCGCTCGGCGCGCGATTATGCCGCGGCGAAATACAAAATGGCGGACTGGTCCCGCGAAACACGTTGCCGCACCCGGCCGCGCTTGCGTTTAATTTTTAATTAATATTTTTAACAATATTGTTTAGTTTTTAAGTTTATTTTTCAGGTTGCCGTCGTCAACAGTTATAAAACAAGTGTTTTAAGTTTTAAACTTAAATAAAATGCATAATTTTTAATGGTATTTGGTTGATTGTATAAAACAAAATTAAAGGAAAACTTTAAATAAAAAAAAAGTATTATATTTGTGACGTGGTTTCCGTTAAATTCAAAAAAGGTTAAACCAAACATCTAAACAAATTAACGGCTGCTTTCAAGCATATAATTTAATTTCCGTTAAAAAATATTTTATTGTGTGCAATCACTTCACGTTATATGATGTAATGATTGGTCATTAACAATCTAATGTTAATTTGATAGCTGTCAAAGTTGGTTATCGAGTTGACTGGCAAAAGAACCGTATACTTCGGTAGCATATAAAAAACTTATCAGTATCCGCCATAAGTGACGAGAGATATACAAAAGAGCAAAAACAAATTAATATAAAGTACATATTTCGTAAATCACATATCTTTAATCTAAGTTTTAAGAGGATACCAAAATAGCTTCGTGCATTTTTCTACGTACGAAGTTTTCATTGTTTCTTTAGATTGAATAGCTAGAGCTTTAATTTTTAAGTATATGTTTTTTCAATATATGATCTAGGATCGCATAAACCCAGAAACGCGATTGAAAAAAGTTTTCTCGATAGAAAATCTTGGCGAAACAACCTCTCAAATTGATTATTTTTTTCATTTGTCGGTCTATTATCGCGTATTAACTAATGAAATAACTTTAAAAACATAGGTAACTATTATGTATAGAAACACGTAAATCAGAATTAAAATATATTTAGTAGATTTTGAGTAAATAGGAAAAGTATCCCTAATTCTTCATTTTCTGTGCCTACTGGCTGTGTTAATATGTACGTGTCGGCTATGATATACGATAATATTGATGTAGGCCCTTAATGTAAAGTTTTTAAACCATTAACTATTTAAGCTTTTGAATTATCAAATACTTTAATAGAAGGCTTTGCAATGTTATTTTGTAACAAATTGATTTTCGTGACTTTTTAATTTTAAAATAAGAAGCTAGATAACATTATCTAGCTTCTTATTTTAAAATTAAAAAATCACAAATGCCCCCTATGAAAGCTCTTCGGACATTAAGTTATCTTTAAAAGACGAATATTCCCTTAATAAATTTCATATATACATTTTCACTATACCTACTACTTTCAGTTTTGATTTTTGGTAACTGTATTGGTTTTTTGTTATGTTCAAGTGAATATTGTTTTGAATAACAGTCCAACAACAGTAGTCCAGAGGTCCAAAGCAATATTTAAAATAATAACCTCACTATGATTATTGTCTGCACATTCACAATGATCGACTCTTATCGTTTTACTGATTTTGTGTTATATATTATTAATTATAGTAAGGAAGTATATAACTTCGTATTTCACTCATATATATACAAGCAAAATCTTTCGCTGAAGTTCAGAAAATAAAAATAAACTTAAAAAGTGCGATACATTTATAAATTAAAAGTTAGGAGTTAAAAAAAAAAATATCAACGCGCGACTGAAAATTACAAGTGCCTGAATTTGCATACTAGGTTATTTTACTCTTCTGACTAGTACTGAGAAAGCTTTTCTAAAACTTATTCACTAAAGCGATGAAAGGTGGGATTATTACATGTATGAAAAACATGTCATTTTATAAGTAAACCAGATCTACCACGCTTATATCTTAGGTGCGAACTAAGAAGTAAATGTTGAAAATATTGCACGAATCTGTAATGATTCTAAAATATGGTGACAAAATAAAATAATCCTATCCAATTGTTTTGATACTCAACATCTCTCAAGAGAATCAATAAAAACCCAAACTAAATACTGTTACACCAACGGGGCAGTAATCTAGTATTGCAACATAAAAATATATTTACAAGTACATTGCAACCGCAAGTAATAAAATATAAATGTATTTTTAAACCTATTATATTAAACCAATACATAATAGATTGACGACCGGCGTCAGTGCGTTGATCTTAACAGTCTGATCGACAATTTTAGCTGCGTCATCCACAACACTGTTTGTGTTAATTTTTCATTAAGAAATGATTAAAAGACCGCTATAAAAGCGTCATATGTAGTGATCAACAAATTGGGGTTACTACAAGGTCGATTAACATCTGCTTTAGGGCTGGCATTGTCCTAAAACTCGGCCACGCTGTGCTAATTAGTGTAATTTATTTTAAAAAGAAATACGTGGCTTTAATTAAGATTTATGCGTCTGTCGAATAAAATTATGTCTATTTTATATGCCGAAGCCCTTTATTTGTACGTTGACGTCACCAGTAGCTTGAAATTTATTCATTTTAATAGACCAATCAGAAAAATTGTTTATTAAAACAAAAGATTTTGGTCAGCCCTAGTTTTGGTCATATTCTTATAGTGTACATCTTTATTTCGGTCATATTGCCATTCATCATCATTGTTATTCTCTGAATTTTGTGACACAGATATTAACATGCCAATAGTACATTGCTTTATGTCGTCTGGACACAATTCATTATGTGGTCTACTGATTGTATTGCTTGCATCACTAGGAAGACATAATATTTAGTGTTCTTGTGTGTACAATTGTAAATGTCTTGATTTACTAGAATAAATATTATAAAGTTCTAATATTATAAAGTTGAAGGTTTTGTTTGTTTGCTTGAACGCGATAATCTCAGGAACCACTGGTCTGATTTGTAAAATTCTTACAGTGTTGGATACTGCATTTATTGAGGAAGGTTATAAGTTTATAACATCGGCCTACAACCAATAGGAGCGAAGCATTACCGAAAAATGTTGCAGAAACGGGAAAAAATTTCAATCCCACGCGTACGAAGGCGCGAGCGACAATTGGTAGTATTATATAGTCACAGAAAGCGAACCAGTGCTAAGAGTCACGAATCACTTCTTCAACAGATAGGATATTCCTCATTATATTCTCCTATGGTCTGAGCATTCTTCTGTACCTCGAACAGAATCAAAAATTAAATTACGGAACAGATTTGCTTGTATTAACTTCAAATCAAATTAACTAAAAGTATTTTTAAATTTAGAATGAAATTAGGGTCTGAATAGTTACACAAAAGAATTGCTAACGAAATGATTTCAAGATAAAGTCTAAAACTTTCGATATTATTATAGTTCTTTTGTTAGGTTTACTATTACTGTATTTATGTGTGGTCTGCGAATCACCCGTATGTCTTAAGGGTATAAACCAAGATTCTCACTCATCTTATTTATATGTACCTGTAATTACAATCAGATGATAGTACAAAGCTGTCTACTATTTGCGGCATACGGGGGCACCCCGCTTGTTGCAAACAATGTAATTACATGTTTAAACAAAAACAGAGTACACACAAACCCAGGTGCTCAAGTCTACTATTTTGGAACAATTGTCATACCGGCACAATACCGGCACGATACCGTTGCAATTGAAGTCAAATATCCGTAGTCTGCTATATGCCGTCATAACGGTCGTTCAATGGTAATAGAATTGTCGATCTCTTTTATCTATGCATTGAATTTTCGGTCTCTTTTATCTATGAATTGTGTTAGAATGGTATGTATGTGTTGCCGTTTTTAAAAAATGCGTTAGTTGACGTGATTTTCGAAAAACTACTAATAAATTTAAACATTTAATCATGCTAGACTTCGTTTAGATATATTTGTACATACTATTTATTAGTATAAAAAGCAATGTGAAGTTTAGGAGATTAGTAAATTGCAATAAATTACAAAGAACAATTTCTAATATTTCTATCTATCTATTTTTTATTTATGGCAATCTGTCGACACAGGACAATTTAAAAATATTACTGTCAAATTCAAAATAGCAGACTACCGAAACATTTCAGTCATTGAATTGCAATTGTGAAGCAGTTGTGTACGAGACTAGCAATTTATGTCACTTTGACAATTGTAAGTCAATGATGAAGTCGTTATGACGACACAATAATAGTAGACTACCAAAAACTTTACTATTGCACCATAATGGTACAATAATGGTACAGTTGTGACACCGTTGAAATACCCGACTCAGGGCCCAGATTAAGCATATTTACCAGTGAAATGTTACCGTTGTTGGAGTCCAACTCTTAGAAAATGTATACATTTATAAACGTGTAGAAAAATCTTTGAACACGTTTTGACTAGAATAACGTGATGAAAAGACAATGAGAATTATTTAGAAGAATACAATATTGCCATCAGAGGACCTTTGCCTCCCCGCAGGACCCCGGATAGGGGTTGTCGGCACGCAATAGCCTACGGCCCCACCCGATGACGACGCCACGCGCGGCATGTCGGAGGGCCGGTCGCGCCAGCAGCGGCGGATGACCTCTCTCCACGTGTTCTGGGGAGAGGCGTCGGACTGACGGGGGCGCCTAGGACCCGCCCCGTCACAGTGAGCCCCCACCGATAGGGGGCCACCCCTGGTCGGGTCATGGTAATACCTGAGAGACTACCATGGCCAGCCAAGGGGCGAGGAGGAACACTGTGGGGCTTAGTGGATAGTCCGGGTCCGTTTCTGACCCGGGAGTCCCACACAAAATGCGTAAAATGCATTCCTAACGTAAAAAAAAAACCACAAGCACCCAAAGAAGGCATTTCTTTGGGTGCTTTAAGAGTTAGTTATAAAATAATTATAATGAAATGATTTGCGTGAAACGGAATACTGGGAACAATACTCTATTCTTATCGTTGCAGACTAAACAGATATACTAAGTAGATCACAAAATTTGCAAGTTAAGGAGGCCAGTGCCAGCCGGAAAAGATCTAATTTAAAAAAAAAAAAATTGGACATGTCATAAGCACATAATTTTTCTGAAAAATTGTGTCTACGTTCATTTCATTTCATTTCATTTCATTTCAATAAAACGATTTTTTTATAGTTTTTACATACAAGACTCTCCAGAGAAAGTTAAATTAATGATAAATTGCTCGTTTATCATAACTATCAGAAAGTTAATTTTATAGCGACCGCGTCATACTGACAAATATCATTATAACAATAATTGAAATATTTAGTGTTGACACGCGACCAAATCGGGGTTAAATAGGGACATACGTCGACTAGATTTATGCTCCCAAAACATGTCATCGGCAATAAAATTTAAACGATTTTGTCGTAAAAATATAATATGAACCACACGATACCGAAGGGTCTTAAATAGATTGATGGTTATATTCAATAGATTTTATTAGATCTTATTAGTAATAGTCAATGTATCAAATTTAAAAAGCATAGTATAAAGTGTGATTAATGTATATAGATTTAGCTAATAAGGTGGTACTTGATAATAGATACCGTACACGGATGATGATTCAGATTAATAAAAATTATTTTTAGTAAAGATGAACTCACGTATTTGCTCATAGATAAAATTGGCAACATGTGCAGAACAGGATGATAGCTATATTACATCGCACTTCATGGTAGTTCAAGTGCATTATTGTATCGCCTCTTTGGGAACGCATTAGTATAATTTTTTGCATTACCTAAATGTGCTTTTTCGGCAATACCTTTCTAACACCTTAAAGGTATTACACCTTTCACCACTTTAGGTGTAAATGTCGTGTCGGTTGGTTAGAGGATAAAATGAAATACGTCCGGACTTGAATGGTGTTTATTTGCGACTCAATATATTTAATATAATATTAGCTTATATAGTTAAGGAGAACAATCGTTTCTATATATTCCTAAAACTGCTGATATGCTGAGTGTTGCATACAATGAATCCCTACATAATATATTTGTATACAATAAATTAGGCGTCGAGCAAACATACTGTAATAAATATATTTGTTTATTATAACTTGGGTGGCTAGCACAATGGTCTCTATAGATTCGTAGACCTGTTGACAAACGTCTACTTGCAAACAATGAATTCATACAATGTGTTCCTACAAAGCAAAAATTACCGTACCTACATTCAAGCATAAAATAGGTAAATATTGTTTTCTAAACGGAAAGGAAAGGTTTAGTTAAGCGATTTTAATTAAAATACCAGTGTTATAGATAGATACTAATAAAATTCATAATCTATAAATGTTATACTAGATTTTCTACTTCACTGGCGCCTCTTATTCGGTTCTATGGGATATTATTTAGATGGTATCTACAATAATCTCCTTTCGTAATAAGATCTGCATAAAATCAAAATAATATAGAATATTTTTCGCATACATTTGAATGTATATGAAACTCATGAATGTAAATTAATAGGATGAACATAATAGAGGTATAATTTAAGTAAAACTGCATAATTCAACTTATGTAAATTTAAAATAAAGCTGTTATGACGAATGCAAAAGCACTCGGCACGAATGCAGAACGCGTACGGATTTTGTCAAAGCTATCAGTGGTTCGTATAATCGCATAAAGATATCAATACGGATTTGCTAAACACTAGTTAAATTGAATTCATGTAACGAGATCAAAGGGGCTATTACTCTTGTCTTGGCAGTTTGTTCTACTGATAATAAAGAAATCATTAACTTCGAGCTCCGATAATAGTTACTTTATTTAAATAACTGAACGGTCTTTGGCTCGTCACTCTATACCATAACCTTCATGGACATAAAATTTAATTTATGATGCGAATTGTTATGGGTCATTCATTTTATGTTTGGTATTCCAAAAATTGGAACAGAGTAAATGTATCTAATTCATCACGAACCTTTATTCTATTTCATAAACAAGACATTTCTTTAATGAGGCATAGCTTTATTTAGTTATTTGTTGTTAATATTCTATTACATATCTTAATTTTACAATAGTCTCTATTCGTGACATCGTTCCTATAAAGAATATAAATATTGCAGTTCGTTAGTCTCGCTAAAACTCGAGAACGGCTGGGCCGATTTTTGTAATTTTGGTCTTAAAATATTCGTAAGGTCCCGGGAAGGTTACTATATGGGGTGATAAAATATATGGGGATCTAAAATTCCAAGCGTTCGGCGTAGCGGACATAAGCTAGTAAACAATAAAATTCATACATAACTCTGTGTTCAGAAACTCTAAACTTTCTTTCACTTTATGTTTCAGCCGTGTGTTGATTATGTCAGTCATTCCGTCAGATTCATTGCGCCACTAATTAAGAGTAGTAAATAATTCTATGATCAGTTTAGTAATTGACTTGCCATGCATTTTTATCTTATTTACATATTTTTATTCTATTATTTGTCGATTCTGTGTTATTTAAATTTGGTCGTAGCTTATGCGTAGCATCAAAATATCGTGTATTCAATCACGATACCAGAAAAAATGCGTCTGATTTTTGTTCAAATGACAGTAAATCCGTATTAAATTTGGATAAATAAATTGGAATAGAAATATATTTACTTTGGGACCAGAGGCAGTTCTATGAAATGTACATAAATAAATAATGAGGAGAATGCTAGAATACATAAATTATTAAGTCATAGCTAATACCCGCGACTTCACCCACGTTTATAGTAATTGAGCCCCATGTCAAAAAATACACCATCATAAATTTTAACAAATTATCCAAAAAGCCATCCTCTTGAACTACTCTTTTTATTAAAAAACGCATCAATATCCGTTGCGTAGTATATACGCTCACATAGGGACAAATACAAAAAGAACCACTCTTTAATAGAAAGATATATCATTGAAAATTATGCATTTTATCGTTCATTGTTAAAGCAATATAGCGAAGTTTAAGATTTCAACATGTGTCATTGAACATGATATACATCCATCAACTGTTTGAAAGATCATCTGCGTGTGAATAACAGTGCTATCTAATAACTTATCTATCGCACACATCGACAACACTGCCAACATGCTGTCTTCCGGCCTAGTTTTCATTCTCTTCGCCCTAGTAAGTATTGTTTACACAAATTTTGTCATTGTCATTAGATTATAATAACATTAAGCAATATTTAAATAGATTAAATTGGAGTGGAGTCATATATCATGATGGATTATCCCAATTATAGTTAAGAGTTTTAGCATAATTCTGAGCTTTGTAAAGGCTCGCGTATACGTTAATTTTTAGGGATCCGTACCAAAAGGTAAAACAGGACCCCATTACTGTGACTTCATTGTTTTTCTGACCGTCCGTGTATTACCAGGCTGTATCACTGGAACGGTAATAGCTAGAGAGCTAAAAATTTCACAGTTTATATATATCTGTGGATGCTGTAACAATAAATACTCATCATCAGCACTCTATCGAACACTCCTGTCACTATCCCGTTATTTAGGGTCGGGTCGGGACCGACAACAAATATGCTAGTCTGGCCACCCGCAGTAGTGCCCACCGCGCAGGGCTGATGTCTCAGTGTGCCCGGACATCACTAGAGACACGTGCACTGCCAGGGGTTTTAGTGGGTGAGGACCCCACAATACCCTTCTCAGTCTTCCCCGGACAGAGAGGTGTGCGGTCAGGCATTTCCCACGACCTAAGCAAAAAAAAGGGACCGACATCAAATAACGGGATGATGATGATTATATTGTTAATGAGTGTCTAATAACGGTAAGGAACCTTTCGTGGGCGGGTCCAACTCGTACTTGACTGTTCAATATGCCATACAACTCCTCAGATAGTAGGATAGTAATATGACAGCTAACTGTTGACCGGTACTTGTTTAATATTTATGACATTTTCTGTTAAATAAATAAATGATACAGTTGAATGAGCAACTTAAGATATAATCAATGAAGTCCAAGAAAGGGGAAAGGTGTATTATTTGATTTATAACAAGACATTACAGCCAATTAAAGATTTCTTACCAATTACATACACACTTAATGGAAAAGTCTATCTTTTTGTATAGTTTTGTGACATTACGCATTTATTTTGTGAAAAAAACCCAGTGACCATTACACCCACGCTTCATTAGTCAAAAACACAGAATCCATATTATACGATTTAGAGCACATTCTTTTAATTTAAAGAGTCATTATTGGATTCCATTGAGTATCATAAATTTTTGAATAATTTAAAACGGTTTTTTTGTTGTGGCATGAAGAATGAATACGAAGGGGGCGTCTATGGTTTGAATGTTGAGTAACTTGTAAAGTATTTGTTGATAGGCGTAAACCACAGTTCAAAGCCGTAAAGACCTGTTCGCTGACAGGTGATTCGTTAACTTACACTTAATCCTAATTAATAGCCTATTAGTGGATGTTTTCAATTATTAATTTGATTTATAAATAGATTATACTAAGTATTTGTTGATTTATATCCGTGACGATTATTGTGATTGCATTAATATTTTAAATTCCTGTTCATTATTTTGATATATCTATATAAAATATGATAATATTATAAACTATCTCCATTTTATTAAAGAAATGCGTTGACTAGAAACGATGTTTTAATATTATACTATGGTTTATTACAAGATTCAACTGCCGCTTACTATCAGATGGCATGAGATCAAGTGCCAACATGTTATATTATAAAAAAAGTTATATCAATTTCACGTTTAAATGTTAGGTTAGTTAGTGTTAAGTATTATAAACTTTAATATATGAGCAAGCATTCCTTTTTTGGTTTTGCTATAAAAATATAATTTATGTATTTGGATAAATACGGGTGCTTTAATTCGTCTATTAACATTTATAAACACCTATTATAAAGCAATAAAAATCTCACAATATTAAGTATACTATTGTTTAGTAAGTTATTTTGAAACAATGAGACAATAGTCACCAATATCATGGCCTTTAATCTACCATATAAAAATAAGTCGGGTTTTCCTTCCTGACGCTATAACTCCAGAACGCACGGACCGATTTCCACGGTTTTGCATTCGTTGGAAAGGTCTCGGGCTCCGTGAGGTTTATAGTTCATTTTTTTTTTCCTTTTTTTTGGTATGGCAAAACAACGTTTGCCGGGCCAGCTAGTTTAGGTATGAAATAAATGAAACTGCTGTTCAATTACTTTCTG
Source organism: Orgyia antiqua (assembly GCA_916999025.1). NCBI lineage: Eukaryota > Metazoa > Arthropoda > Insecta > Lepidoptera > Erebidae > Orgyia > Orgyia antiqua. The sequence continues at coordinate 8,010,127 of OU779868.1, forward strand.
TTTGCACAAATTTGGGTGGAAGCCAACTTATAAATTGTGTAGTAAGCGATACAAACATACGTACATACTCATGTATAATTATTTTATTACTCATCGGATTCATTTCAAAAGCAGTAAATATACATTCTTACTTCGGCAACTGTTCGTCCTCAAGGATCATTAGCTGCAAATTAATATTCCTTTGCAACATCTTGTTCTCGTTTCAAGCATTAAGTCTCTCAAATATGTGTGATACTACTAATTATAGCAACATTAGTTTGTAAATGAGCTTTTGACAAGATCAAAATTTTAATAAAGACAATTTACTTGTAAGTGGTTTGAGACATTGAAAGCATAAAACAAACAAAGTAATTATCATTTTTTACAAGATTACTTTGTGCAAATATGTGGTCGCATAAACTTAAAGGAATTTCTTAAAAACATTTTCAACCGACGATTGGTAACATTGATATGAGTTAAAGATAAAGATTTAATCCTACGTCTGCCAAGCAACCGGACAAATAACTTATACTACTAAAGTACCTTGTTCAAGACTAACAGCTAGCCTACGGCTTTGGTTTTAAACACTTTACAAAACATTTTTGTGTCAATACTATATGTCCAAAAGCTTATTGTTCATTGACTCTACATAAGTATGAAGTGGCAATGGGCAGCCCATATCGCTGGCTGACCCAACGACCATTGGAGATCGAAGGACCTCGAGTATCGACCACGCACTGGATGCCGCAGCGTGAGACAACTCCCTATAAGGTGGACTGACGATATCGTCAGATGTGCCGCTGGATGCAGTTAACTTAGGACCGTGCGTCGTTGCGCTTTATGGGGGAGGCCTATGTCCAGCAGTGGACGGAGACAGGCTGATAGATGGATGGATATAAGTATGACTAATAATCTTGAGAGTAGACATAAATCTTGGAGATTTTTGTTCTTCTACTACTTCCTTTTAAAGAATATTTCAAATTCTTAGCTACTGAAATGTTGCTATCGTAATTAATCAATTGTTGTTTGACTTAGTAAGAGCAGTAGATACTACCTGTGCCAGTAAATCATGTAGTATTTTATCTTTTATCAATCGCACTAATAGAATGAAAGTTAACAATTTGATACCCAATTAATTTGCCCATTTTAGTAGCAGCAACATTTCAATTGAACAGCAAACTTGTTTTAACTGTGATAAGATCGTATCTGGTAATACAATATTTTCATCAGGCTAAGACTTTCGAACCAACTCGTTTGAAATCCTAATCAACATCGTAAATTGCACTTTGTTTGAATACAATGTTGTTTAGACATTAAGTGTCATAGAGATATTGATGGACAATAAGTCGTGGAGTAGCCCATTTCGATTATGAAGCATTGTGTTATGATTGTCATCGCTAAACATAGATGGCACTTTAATGTTGTCGTAAAACATTTACTTCAGTAATTTACCAGCCGTGATTTATAATTGACAGAAGGAAAACTACAAAACTAAACTCTAAGTCATGTACCGCACAGTAAACCAAATATCCTCCTGAAGTGGAGGCGACTTGTGCTCAATAGTAGGACGTTAAGAGGCTAAGACGAGCTGATATACAAAATATCCCTAATGTGTTATTTTCCGTACAGAGTTACACATTAAGAAACATAAAATAGACAAAATTTTAACTTAGTTTGAACTAGTACGTTTAATTTGTTCTTATTTTTTTATGTCCCAAGGCTGTCTATTGGGGCTACGCCATATTGACAGGACATTATGACCCATTATAATATGCCAGGCATCTTGGTAATGAGTTTCGTGGCATGTTTTCCATCTTTGGCAGAAAATAATGTAGGTTTTGATTTTAATTTAGCAGTTCCCTTTGGAGACAATGGGGGAGTTACACGTTATATTCATTTTTAACATTGCTAGTTATATTAATATTAGCAATATTTTTAACAGACAGTGGGCCACGAGAGCGTTCTGGCTCTGTCCTCCTCCAGAGAGTTAAAATGTGGCAGACGTTTGGTTTCTGGCCTCTTCTCACGTCCTCGACTGCCACTGGGATATTCTTATGTTACTACAGTACCAAAAGGCGCTTGCAGACTCAACGTCTCGGAAATTATGCCAAGTGATAACTACATAGGTAAAACAATCAATTTATTATTATATACCTATTTACTTGTCAAGATCACGTCATATTTTTATATTTACTACATGTACTGCAATGTCTACTGAGATATTATGTAATTCAATATGAAAAAATATTTCGATTAAAATATTCATAGTATTAGCAAGTAGATCTGTAATAAAATAAAATTATCAAGCAATGTTAGGTGCGCTTAAATGTTGAATTGTAAAATGTATTCATTGAATCTATTAATAAAATTAAAAGATCACATCATATCTATAGCTAGCTCTTAGTTGATTATAATTATCTAGATTAAATATAGCATACAATGCCTTAATGCCGACAATCGAATGAATAGAGCTTTAGTTATTTGGCTAGACATTTCATTATACAAGCAGTCTTTTGACTTGGGTAAATGAGTCGCAAATATGGGGTTGGTTCGTTCAATCAGCATTGTTAAATACTAGTTAGTTATCAAATTTATCTGTGATAAATAACACTTTACACAGTCACTATATTTTTGTAGCGTATGCCTAGGTTTTAATGTAATGTGATGTTAGATCATTTCAAACACGATTGACAGGTAGTTTACAGAGTGCTAATCTTGGTAATATAAATCTGTTGAAATTCTTTTTCAACAGCTGTATCATAGCATGCAATTCTCAGTTTTCATGCCATCATACCTGTGTGGAGATACGTGGGAGATCAATATAGAATAGATTGATAATGCTATCTTAAATAGTTCTGTTAACTCTCTAACATTATTTTCAAATTTAAATAACCTGATGTCAGGAGTATTTTTTTATTTTTGCTTATATTTTTGAGGAAAGATGTATTAGTTAAGCATTATTCTTAGTGACCATCCCTATAATTTCTTTAAAATAGAGAAAATTGCTTTTATTTTACTATTATGAAATTTTATGGTATTTTTTATTAGAATTAAAAACACGGGACGATTTTGAAGCCATCTTTTACTGAAAGTCGTACTTTATCGATATCGTTGCAACTTTATTCATTTCTGAATTACTTAGTAAGAACAAACTATATCAACATATAATATTGCTAAATTATTCACAGCATTAAAAATATCTAATGGTTCATATATAATGAATGGCGAATTTGCCGTGAGTACTCCCGGGACTTACGAAGCGGCCGGTGCAAGGTTCCTATACACTAGGCCTGCTACTCAAGACAACATCTATGTGCACGGACCAATACATCATCCCATCGATATTATGGTAATATATTTATCAACTTTTATATCCCTTTATCCATCTTGTGCAAAATGTTACATGAATCTTTGTCAAGCACCAACCAATTGTTAATTGCTATAATATTCGGGTGACTTAATTATCGCTCCTCGATCTCAAATATCATTCCTCTATCTTTCAGGCCATTTTTGGGTAGCCATTAATGCCCTAAAAATGGCACTTGGAGATGTAACACTTAGATATACATCATATTATCATGTATATGTATTGTATCTATAAGTATTTTCTAAACTGAATAAGCGAGACTCGCAATAAGCGAGATTTTAAATCTGCTACAATATTTTCAGATTCTTTATACACAACCAAATCCAAGCATAAAATACGAGTATTTCACGGAATCCTTACCTGGTGAAATTGAGTCGGACTCCATTACTAAATCTGACGTTCATGATGTAACGCCTACATCAGCCTCAAAACATTATCGAAGGCATCATAGTTATGACATCTTTTCAAGAGGTGTACCTAAGCGTTCAGGTTTAGGAGATATTGGCAGCTCAGAAGAAGACATTGAGGTGAATATTGTTGGAAACAGAAAATTTGTATGGAAGATTTTATCATACACCCAATGTACGCGCAGTTGTGGTGGTGGTATACAAGTAAGTCGTCACGATTAATGGCTAAATAATAATAAACTTTTTATTTGCGAGTTTCATAGGTCTTCTAGACCTATTACTCCTATTTTGACCAGATTGATTAGTACAGTTTTATGCCATATTACCTTTTGTTTTTATTTGTATTTTTTACAGCAGATTTTCAGTATCTTTTGGCGAAAAATAAGTTCACTATTATTCTCTTCCACTTTTTGGGACACGGCAGGTACATAAATGTTGAGCAGTATATTATCAGCAGTATTTCATAAAATATTGGGAAATATGCCCCTTTAATTTTTGCCAACAGAAATTCCCTTTTATTGCAGTTAGGCAAATTCCGTTGTGTTGAAGTAAATGCTGAAGACCGCGAAGTATCTGGTGTGCACTGTACTGGTTCAGCTCCATCTCCTCGTCGTAGACGTTGTGGAGGGAACCCGTGTCCTCCACGTTGGAGAGCTGCGAACTGGTCTGCGTGTCCACGTTGTGGTCCAGCAACAAGACATAGACTTGTTGGTTGTGTACAAGATCATGCTAGAGGAATCACAAAGGTACCGTATTCACACAGAATATTTTCTTTTTTCTAGTATTTATATATTTTTCTAGCAATGGGGAAGAAAGGCTGAAAATGTTGTAAAGTAACTATCATGTTATTAGGATATTGAATTTTTAACATAAATGAAATATTTTGATGAATTCTAGGTAATTAAAAACATTGGAGTTCTGTTTTCTTTGTTTTATGTGGGTTATTCGCGTTGGACTGGTTTTTCTACGTGTCTTCCATTGACTAACAACATTTTGTCAGTATCTAAATCTTTTGCTATGTTTGCATAGTTCACCAAAATATTCTATTTATGTCATGAGAGGATAGAAATTACTTTTAAGTTATTAATATTTTAGATCAGTGACCATAAATGTCCGGCACCAAAACCTCCTACAACTGAAATTTGTGATGTTCCGGATTGTAAAGATACTAACGGTGGAGAAATACGACGAATTGCTTCGAAACGAGTTATACGACCGAGAGAACATACCGATAACTTTAGAGTAGGGCCTATATACACGATGGCTGCAAACAATAGCGATATTGACGTTGGTCCACAATACTCTTTCACTGCAACTGCTGGATGGATGTACACTGACTGGTCCAAGGTAGGTGATATAGCTACTTAATTTTTTTGTTAACGTATAATTATTATCATCTAGGCTTAAGTACACAGCATATTGTAAAAAATCTGGATACAAACACAGATAGACTGAAGCAATCTGACTAAGCTGACTAAACACTTAGATTCACTTAAGCGATATAAATATCGCATGTAATAAAAATTTTGTGTTATTTTCATACTTTACGCTTACAAAAATTTTTTTTTCAGAAGATTATTTTTACTTATACGCATTCTCGAAGTCATAGATATCTAATACCTAAAATATGCGTTGCAATAAATTAGCTATTTATACCACATCGCACATAAAATTAAAGTATTATTTGTGTTCTTTTACCATTTTATCTGAATATAGTTTTATTTAGATTAAAAACATGTGTTGCCGTAGTACCATTACTGGATATCTATTATCACTACTAATTTTTAAAGCTACTAATTCTTTTAGTATCTTGTATCACATTGACGGGCTTCGTGGTGGAGTGGTTTATGTAATGGACTGCCCATCACGAGGTCTCGGGTTCGATTCCCGGTCAGGACAATCATTTGTGTGATATCCATAAATGTCATACAAATGTTTGTACTGCGTCTGGGTGTTTACTATGTATTATAAGTATGTATTTACAAAAGAAAAGTAGTTTATGTATTATATCCGTATTCTGGTACCCATAACACAAGCGTATAAGCTTAGCTTGGGACCAGAGGACGTTGTGTGAAATGTCCATGAATATTTATTATTTATATTTATTTATTGTATTTGTGATCTTTTGTATATTTTGTAAATGCGTCACCAGCTTTCAAATGTCTGACTAAGCACAGATGTTGCTGTGTTTATATAACAGAGAGGTGCAAATTTATTCAGTGTTTAATGTTTTTAATTTTGGGAGAGCATACTGTATTTTTATGGTAATGTAATGTCCATAAACGTTTGCTAACCGTTTTTAGTATCAACAATTACCATTAAGGAATAATCAAGTACGTTTACAGACGCGCGTATTTCCTTTATTAGATTTTCTGACAATTGTTGTCTGCATTACTTATATTGTAATAACACAAGTGCTTTTAGAATGTTAATGATTAGATTTTATAGTTATAACATATGTTATCAGTGTGCAATATCCCATAACTGACTTTTACATCACCCTTGGGAGGAAATAGTGTGGTGACACTTTTCTTAATCCGTCACCACACGGAGATAATGAAACATGTATCTTTTGATAATTGAATAGTGAATATATATTATTTATTATATATATTTATTATTTATAATGAAAAATACTCACTCTGACATGGATTCGATTCGACATGAATATTTAAAAATTGTAAACTATTACTATTATTATAATTTTTTTTTGTTAATGTATGTTTGTTTATAATTTCTCACAATAAATGACGTGTAAAAATAATTACCAATAAATGAGTATTGAGTATTGAATATTTACCTATTTTTTATATGTACATTGTAGCAAAATTTATCCTTATTGGCAGGGAAACGTATGCATTTTCCATTAGTTTCTGCAAGTTTACGGTAGTTACTTGCAATGCATTTAAAAAGGTTCTTAACTAAAATTCAACAAATTTCAAAGCTTAGACTTACGTCGTAACAAAATAGAGAATGTACTTGTTTTTTTTAAGGAATTTTGCTCGAAACTTCGCTTTAACGATGCTCTTAACTTTTTTGTTTGCTACGTTAAAATGTTACAATAGGCCTTGGTAACACCCGAACAATTTTCTATATTTGCTAATATTTTAAAAGCCATAAAATATTCAATTTAACAAATGCATTTTTCACGATGCAGCCTACGCAAATAGAAACATCTGTAATGTATTTTTAAGAGAGTGGTATCTGTAAGTGCTGTCATTTTAGACTAAAACATATTATTGTGAAAATATTGCAGTAAAATATATAATTGTTGAATTGTTCGGAGGTGGTTTGTGAGTTATTGCGTAGATAAGAGCATGTCAGATTTGCTTATTGCAATGACGCTATTGATTCAACTTTTAAATCATTCGTAAAATAGAGATATTCTGCATTGGCTTCTATTTGACGGATATAATTTATGGCTGTATCTATGCAATATATCTGAATCTCCAATGAAAGCGTGTTAAAAACTAAAACAATTTCACCCTCACTTGTTAGACTTGCCTTTTCCCGTGACTTCTTACGTCTTAAGATCTATTTCGATCTGTCTATCTACGTATCTGTATGACAATTTTTGCCAAATATTTTAAACAAACTATTTGTCTGCCAGTGTGTAGGTTGGTGTGTAGGCGGCGGGGTACAATCACGAGGGGTACGTTGCGCTGACCCTTCAGGGTGCACTCCGCGTCAAGCACCTGATACCTTTCGCACTTGTACTCCTAGTACTATATGTGAACCATTGGAAGGTACCTGGTTTACTGGTAAGTTATATATTCTGGAATATTGGCTTGCACAATGAGAAGAAAACCTCATATTCGACTGACATATTATACGATGATAATGACGTAGGATATAAAATGAATCCTTCTTATAAACAGGTGAATGGTCTGAGTGTTCTGGTTGTGGCGGTAAACAAGTTCGTGGCGTACTTTGTATCGGTGGTAGTGGACGACATCTGAAGGACTCTGCGTGCAGAACACCTAAACCATCAAATGTCAGAGACTGTCAAGCAGATTGTGTTCCTACTTGGTATTATAGTGATTGGGGACAGGTGAGTTTCACTCATAATAATTGTATTTTTTAATTTAGAAACATATTTGACGCAATAAAATTTTCCTACTAAACGATCATAACTCAAATTATTACAAGTGCCCTCAACCTTGGAAAATCCTTGATCGTTAGTGCAAAGTGTAAAAGGACCCGTTTCTATATTAATTGGACACGAAGGGAACTTGAGATTCATATTCTAATTAATAGAGACGTTAACAATATCGGTTTAGACACTTCTCTGTATATTTTAATGACTTTATTACTCCGACCTTTTCAATTCATTACAATGTTTTACATAGGTAAGATGACAACTGCAAATAAAGTATTATTAAATCAATTACGGAGCTTTATTAAGATGTAACACAAAGATAAATATAACCATGTGCCTGTTTATTATCAAAAAATATAAGAGTTGTTTATCACAAAAGTGCATCTTTAAAAGCCTTCGTTTATAAATATGACTTAAGCATCTGAATCTATTAATTCTTTAATATTTTAACCCGGTTACCCCTAAATACTTAGAAACCCTTATGATTCTTTTCAGTTTGTACAAAAATTATGATTGGGACAATTAGTAGTCGTTTTGGTTCTGAACCAATTATTATAATTTTCTTTCATAATTCAGTCTATTCTCCTCTGGAATGCACTCCCTCGTGAGGTCAGGATGTCTACCACTCGTAGTCTTTTTAAACGCAGAGTTCGACGTATCTATCTTAAACTTTCGGCAGAAACCTAGTAGCTTTTCTCACACTACTTTAATTTTATATAAATATGTATTATGTATATGTATTATGTGTATGTTTATGTGTTTGTATGATTATGTGTGTTATTATATTGTGTATTTTTATGTAATGTTTATTGTTTGTAGACTGTAGGTATATTTTTGTTGTAGATTTAATTACTATCAATTAATAGCACCTACCAGTAGCACTTTCTGCACCTACCAATGGTTGCCTGGTAGAAAATGCCCTAGGCATTAAGTCCGCCACTGTACAACTTAATTATTGTGCATAAAGTTTAATAAATAAAAATAAATAAATAAATAAATAATAGAGAAGCTTTGTAAAGAATACATCTAGGCTAATTTGAAAGAATTAACTTTCTCTTATAGAAAAAAAAATCCGAATAATCATTACTGCTAGTAACAATTTGTAACAAGCTACCTGGTTTGAATACATACGCTTAATAGAGCATTAATCCAATAGTAGTTGAAAGTTACGAGAGCAATGGTCATACTCATTTGTACCGATGGGGCAGGATATTTTTCAAAGAAAACAGCGGGTGTAGAATTAACAGTCTAAGACTGTGGGTATCAAAAATAATAACGTATCCACTGTAAAGCAAATTTTCTCCTAAACAGTGTATCAACAACTGCAGTGCAAGCCCAGCAACAGGCGTACAACGTCGTTCTGTGATATGTTCTCAAGTAGGTAATGCGACGCCGAGCGATAAATGTTCAGACTTATCCACTCCACCTGCACAACGCAAGTGTGACGCAACATGTGACAGCATCTTAGTTACTACGTCATCACCTGGATTTAATATTGGTATGTAAACGGGCTTATAACTAGATAACTAGACACATTGGACACTAAACATATTATTTTATCTTAATAGGTACTAGCTGTTGCCTGTGACCTCGTACACGTGGAATTTACAAAAATTTGCCTGTTTATGCAACATCTTTCACATATGCTTCCGGCATTGTTTTTTTTTGAAATATTCATGGACATTTCCATACAACGTCCTCTGGTCCCAAGCTAAGCTTATATGCTTGTGTTATGGGCACCAGAATACGGATAGAATACATATACTACTTTTTTTTGTAAATACATACTTATAATACATAGAAACACCCAGAAGCAGTACAAATATTTATATGACAATTAGAAAAATCACACAAATGATTGTTCCGAGCGGCAGTCCATTACATAAACCAGTCAACCACGAGGCTCGTCGATATTAGTCGCATCGAGAGATTAAATAGCCTATAACCTTCCTAGATAAATGTAGTATCCTACATTAAATGAATTTTTCAAATAGGGGTAGCGGTTCCTGAAATTAGCGCGTGCAAACAAACAGACTCTGCAGCTTTATAATATTATAGTTTAAAATAGATAAATAGTGATCAATACTCTGTTGCCATACAACAAATTTCCTTTCAGAGTCACAGAAAAGCCTGGCTGAGGATAATCTCTCAACTCCTAGAATAACAACAAGAGATCACTTTTCTAAAGGTATTAAATACTGGTTTTGATATCGTTTCTTTTGTATTATTGCGAAAACTAAATACTAATTTATTGTATTTTTTGTAGGTTGCAAGGACAAATTAAATAACTGTTTATTAGCGGTTCAAGCCCGACTGTGTCACTACAATTATTATATACAGAATTGCTGCCATTCTTGTGCTGGACGATAAGATCATGTGCCAATTTTACGTCAAACTTACTTTAAACTGCATACTTACTGTCATTTGTTTTCAGTTTTTTTAAAGGAGCATAATTTGCAATTCTAATTTGAAAGTGACGTAACTCGAAAATAAATTATTGAGTAATAATATATATTAACTTTTATCTTTTAATTACTACTATACTATAACTTTTAATTTATCGACATTTTGATTAGGTTACATGAGTGCCAAGCTTAATTACGTGTTTATTTATTTTTGTGTTAGATCAGTTTCATTCGCAAAGTGTAAAATGGATTTGGACAGATTATATGTCAGTTAGTGAAATAATTAAAATTTCAGTTATAATTTTAGCTACTTTACCTTATTATTTTCTGTTAAGGAGTTTTAGTTATTGCACAACTGTGAAAAAGTTTTACTTTTTTTCAGCTAAACAGAAATATTGTAAGCAAATAATACACTTTAAAAATATTTCTTTTAATGTAAAACTGTATTAATATATATAAAAGTAGATTAAAGCATAGTTTTAACAATTTCTATATGCTGCTTATTCGGTGTGATATTTAAACTAAGTTATAGTTTTATATAATGTAATTTAAAGTACAAGTAAATCATGACTCAATGTAGAATTTAGAATAAAATCTGACGCTTTTGTGTTACTATTGATTTTTAAATACTGTTTTTCAATTATTGTGTGTACCTTAAGTTATTTCTACAGTTAGTGTCTAATATATCATTGTACATAAATAATTAGTATTAAAACAAGTGATGAATAGATAAAATTACAATCTATATACCGACTTGACTATTATTTTTCCTTTCTTTCTTAAATAAATAAATAAAAATAAATACGAGGCAGCGTGTTAATCGGATAATTTTTTTGCAGAAAAGTGTCGAATTATTAAATTTGTCGGATTATAAAGTAAAACTGCCTCAGGTCCCTATAGTCCAAAATTCATGAAAATAAATACCTACGTTGTAATCTGGCAAATTACATATCAAACAGTAAAATTCTTTTGAATAGTGTATCGGATTTAGGAAATTTTACTTACCTACCTACTTAATGACCCCTTATCATAAAATTTCTATCTAACCAAGGTTTGCTGGTAAAAAATTCATCTATGAATTATCTATTATCTAACCTAACCTAACCAAAATTTAACTTTATTTTATGTAATTTCTGTGTTCAATAAAGAATACAAGAATACCTACATTAAAAAAAAAATTAGGTACTTACTCATGAAGCGAAATGCAACAACCTTCCTTTAGTAAAATAACATTTACGTTGCATGTCAGTTTTCAAAGAACGCCTGATAATACAGAACGTAGTATTTTACAAGGGACGTTAAAGGCTGGCGTATGAGAAAAAATTGGTCAAGTGCGAGTCGGACTGGCGCACGAAGGGTTCCGTACCATTATCTATGCAACATAAGGCAACGTTATTAGTATCGAGCAAGAAACGATAAAAATATCATGTTTGTTGTATGGGAGCCCCCCTTAAATATTTTTTTTTATTTTATTTTTAGTATTTGTTGTTATAGTGGCAATAGAAATACATCATCTGTGAAAATTTCAACTGTCTAACTATCACCGTTCTTGAGATACAGCCTGGTGACAGACGGATGGACGGACGGACAGCGAAGTCTCAGTAATAGGGTCCCGTTTTTACCCTTTGGGTACGGAACCCTAAAAATTTAAGTAATAGTAGAAAATTTTAATAAATCTGATATTATAATACCTTGAACTATTATTGAAAACGTCATTACGTATACAACAATAATAGGTTTTCAATATTGTGATATAGGTCAACTGCCCATCATGTGCAATATTGTATTGGCAATGACCGCGCTGGCACTGATTTTAGACGTTGCAATTTCAAATTGAGTGATGAGGTTTAATTCATAATGATATGTAATGATAGCTTATTGGTATATCACTTTACGGTTAAATAAATGGAAATTAATAAATAAAGAAATTTCATTTTTTTTTTTCATTTCACACAACGTCCTCTGGTCCGAAAGTAAGCTATATTTCTTATTGCTTGTGTTATGGGTACTTACCAGAATACGGATATACAGTGAAACCTGGTTAATTGGGATCTCAAGGGACCAAGACATATGTAACAATTATTGAGGGTTTTCAATAATCCAGTTTTCCAATTAAACAGGTTTAAATTTATAGTTGTCTCATTTACAGAGGTCCCCGCTTACAGAGGTCGAAATGTGCCGTTATTCCATTTTTAGAGGTGGAAATGTTAATAAAAATGCGTATTTTTGATGTTATGAATTTAATGTAGGTATGAATGTACATACATAATGTATTGCGTCGAAAAAAAAAACTTACGGTAAAGTTTATGACTTAAAATAATCGGTTGTTTGTTTGTATTTGATTGCTAGTTGCTGAAACCTGTTTCTCGATAGAATAAATTTGATCAAAAATATTAGAATTATCAATATTTGACATTTCGAAATATTTCTACACAATAAAATTTAATTAATAATTCTACTCAGGGTTGACTTTGGTATGTTATTCTCCCTACACAGTTCATCACGCGACTTTCCACAATCATAATGTGATAGAAGTTTTAATTTTTCAGATACTGATAACGTTTTATATTTGCGTTTGGACATTTTGTACACTTTTATTCCCTTGTTTTTAGGTCAAAACATGAGATAGTACTGACAATCAAAGCATGCGCGAAAGACGACGAGAAATGTATGTAAACAAACACGTCAAAACGTGTTGAAACCTGATTAATTTGTCTCACTTATACAGGTAATTGAGCTACAGAGTCTCAATTATAGAGGTAAACATCGAAAAAGTTTTAGAATTCAAATCTTATTTAACCAGGTTCAAAAAGTCCCATTAACAGAGGTAATTTAATGAAAAAGAACCGGGAATTCGTTGCAACTCTCAATAATAGAGGTTTCTCATTTATCCAGGTCCCACTTAACCAGGTTTCACTGTAATACATAAACTACTTTTCTTTTGTAAATACATACTTTTAATACATATAAAACACATACAAACTTAAAATACATGAAAACAACTATAGCGTATTTTGATTAATTATCTATTTCGTTTTAAACGGAGAATTTATCGGAGAGATAATAAACGTTTTAGCGTAAAAAGACTATTATGAATAACAAGTTTTGACAATTTTCGCGAATCTATTGTAGCGAACTTGTAAACCTCCGATAACTCATTATGAATAAGACCATATTGAATGACTTATCGAAGGTTTTAACGGAGATTTTATCGGAGAGATAATAAACGTTTTAGCGTAAAAAGACTATTATGAATAACAAGTTTAGACAATTTTCGCGAACCTATTTTAGCGAACTTTTAAACCTCTGATAAGTCATTATGAATAAGACCATTAGACTTTAATACACAGATTTTACAAAAGAAAAGCTTAGTTAATGTTTCCAAATTGTGTTATTAACACAAAATTTTCAATAATATAATTTTTAGTTATGTTAAGTTTAGTTGTGTAGAGAGAATCTAGTTCCACTTTAAGTAAAGAAAAGTGACAAGATCAATTCGGAAAAAGATAAACTATCTTATTGCTACTTAAATAGCAAAATAGTTTGTTGTGCTTAAAACACAGTTATTAATAATTTTGACGTTGGTATAAATACCTCGTAATAGTTCGCAATTATAACAAAGGGTTAGTCTTATAACTCGTGACTCCAGCATTACTGTACATAATGTCTAAGGTGTGGCAAATAAAGCATTAGCTTATGGCGTCGATTAACTAATATTAGACTAAAGGACAAATAGCTATATATTTAATAATCAATTTACTTATATCATTATTCAAATTACTATTGACAATAGCAATCGTAATGAGGAAATGGTACCGATTCTACGCGCAGAACTGAACTTAACTAAAAAATAAATAAGTAAATTAATATTCATGGACATTTCACACAACGTCCTCTGGTCCCAAGCTAAGCTTTATATGCTTGTGTTATGGGTACCAGAATACGGATAGAATACATATACTACTTTTCTTTTGTAAATACATACTTACAATACATAGTAAACACCCAGACGCAAGACAAACATTTGTGTGACAATTATAAATATTACACACATAATTGTCTGACCGGGAATCGAACCCGAGACCCCGTAAGCGTCAGTCCGTTATATGAACACACGATACGAGGCCCGTCGAAAGAAAATTGATGTCGAATGAGATGAAAATTGATAGTGTCAATTGATAACACAATTCGGCAATGTTAACAGAACTTTTTAATAGAAAATCTGTATATTATATACCAACGATTTTAATTAAAATGAATGTGTACAACGAAATGACAAGTAATAAATATTTTGGCATTATCAATTTACATTTTTTTAGTTAAGTTTAGCTATGCACGTAGAATTGGTACCATTATCATCTATACTATCAATTCAAAACAAATTTTATGTATTCGTGAAATACACAAATATTGTCTTTTTTGGAAAATTAGGCTGCCTTACACACGATATAAAAGATAAGATAGATTGAAATAAAAAACAAGGAAAATAACTTACAACGATAACAGCGTTAAACTAAAATTTGTGTTACATGTAGTAGGACATATTTCTAATTATAATTTAAAACTATACGATTTATATAAGATTCACTGGCCTAAAATGCGTCTAACATTATTGACCGATGCCATTAGCAATGTTCCAATTAAGGCAAATACAGTAAGAACTATAGCAAGGTTCGCATTTCCATCACCCGCTAAAATTCTGTAGTACAAATGGAACGCTAGAAGTAAAGCAATGAATGCCATAAACATGGTTATTGAACCAACACATGAATGGAAGACCTTCATAAATCTATTATTCAAACGTTGCTGGAATATTAAGTGCAGAACTCCACCTAGTAAGCTCACTACTGTCATGAAGAACGCGATGAAACCTGAAAGAAAATATTTTTAAATAAAAGTAAGTAAGTCCGTGTGGTGACGGATTCAGAATACAAGCGTCACCACCCCATTTCTTTTCCAGGGTACTGTAAGAGCGAACTAAGGAACAATACAAGCCGTTAACGTCTACTGTAAGAGACAGAAAACACGAAACTAAACCCTGTGTCAACACGCCTGGTCAGTGTACTATAATCCCTCCCAAATTGGAGAAGGCCCGTTCCCAACAGTGAAACTTTAATGGGCTGGAGAGAGAGAGGAAGTAAGTAAGTAAAGTACCTATCTCACTAGGTCAGTTGAATATAAGAAATAGAAAAACCTTTGTTTCTTTTAAATTAAAATAGATAAAGAAAGACAAGACAGAAGATCAGAATTTGTTAGGAACATATTTTTATTTTTAAATTTTTCGCATTCTATGTCCGTACCTTAAAGGTAGGTACTATAAAAGTTTAAAAAGTTTATTTTGATTAATAATATTATATTCATGAAATAATATGAATTCTTAATTATAACGCGATAAGATGACTCTAAACAAGATAACTTGCATACCTAAGAAGTAAGGCAGAAAAATTTTAGATTTCACCCTAATAAGCTAAAATAGCATAAAAATTGTATGATAATCTTACCACAAATCGAATGGTTTGAATTGAAATGCACCTCTGTTTCAGCCATCGCAATTGCAGCACCAGCGATTGCCAAAATACAACCTAATATATGCAATGTAAAGTGAATTATCTTCTTGTTCTCGTGCTTCAGACTACTTGCCCAGCCAACAGGGCTGAATGATAGTATTGCTTGTGACATCAATATTACATACTGCAACAATACATGAGAATGTTTAAAATTATATTGGAAATGGAACAAAAGGAGCATTTGGTAAACTAGCTGGTAAAGGTTGCTGCCTTTGTCTCGTCATTTTAGTTTTATATAGATACTTAATTTTCTTCTATACCAGGTGTGGCCAACTTTTGTGCACATAAGATCGACTTTTTATTTTAAAATTGAGTCGCGATCGACCTACTTTTTATCAATCGACTTTGCAGTCACCATGGTCACGGATGAGACGGGTAAGTCTCCGAAACGTCGGGCCAAAAATTTTAAACAAATATACGCGTCTAAATCCGTAAAAAGTAATTTTATTTAAACAGATGAGTCGCGCAAGTGTTAGAAAATATTACGTCTAAACTACTTAACCAACATCCTACTATCCTATCTTACGAGGTAATAATAAAAACGGTTATTTGTTGCTCTTTTACGCAAAAACTACTGAATGGATTTTAAAGAAACTTTATTGTTAAATAATTGATAAATCAGAATAAGACATACCTAATCCTATAGTATTACGCTAAGAGCCAAGGCGCGGGGCAGTAAGTATTAACGCGCAAGTCATTAATGACCTTTAGAAAAATAGTAATAAACTGTACACTTACCCCAGTAATACATAGTATAATATGTCTTGAGAGAGTGTCGGATAATGCAAATACGTTTACTATAACTAAAGCACAAACTATAACACCTCCGAGACATATTTGAGTTGCAGCATGAAGTATACTTAAAGTAACTACAATTCCGTTTGAATTTGCTGGTGGTTTAGGGTTATACCCACCATTCTCCATATCTGACATATGGTTCATAGGAGGAGGGGGCGGCGGTGGGGGCTGCATATTTATTTAATATATTATATTATCCAAAATTTACACATTCACACTATGCAAAGTCACTATCACGTTAGAAATATCCACTTTCGTACATCAATAATATCTAATTCTGTTATCATCGATTCTTGATAAGCGTAAAATAACTGACAAGTACACATATTTTCTATATCTACTGATATAACCAATCCTACGTTGTAAGATTTATCTCTCTCTGTGTATACAGAATAATACGTAATAATAGGCTGTATAATACATCTATAAAATGAATGAGTAATGGCTGCAAAATCTGCCTTAAGACTTGAAGAACAAGTCATAAGGCATTCAAGTTGCAAGAGCTTAAGCTTAACTGACGGTGGGATAAAAGTTAGCTTATCTATCTTTGATTTGTCCATTTGGCAGGGAATGACAATGAATAGGCTCTTCTACATCTTTATATATAAAAATTACGTGTCACGTTGTTTGTCCGCGATGGACTCCTAAACTACTGAACTGATTTTCAATTTGATTTGCACACCGTGTGCAATTCGACCCAACTTCTAAGATAGGATAGCTTACATTTCAATTCAGAGTCACAATATTATTTTATTGCAAATTATTTGTCCACCCCTGACATTTGTATGGCAAAACAACGATTGCCGGATCAGCTAGTGTAAAATATGTACAATGTACTTACATACTAAGTGGGATAAAACCTAATCATATGTATTTTTGGGTATTTTCTTCTGCTAAGTCCTCAATGAAACATTGTAATCTACTAACGGTCTTATAATGACTTATCGGAGGTTTAAACGGAGATTTTATCGGAGAGATAATAAACGTTTTAGCGTAAAAAGACTATTAGGTATGAATAACAAGTTTTAACAATTTTCGCAAACCTATTTTAGCGAACTTTTAAACTTCCGATAAGTCATTATGAATAAGACCATAAGTGTATACTTAATGCTAATTATCCATATTCTACATATCAATACATGGATTGAAACTTTCTACGTACTTATAAAGACTAGGTATGTGGACGAAGGACTGTAAAATTTGGCACAATTAGCCAAATTATTTTTTTTTTGTTTTATAAAACAAAAAAAAAAAATTTGGCTAATTGGCTAATAAAAGTTGTATATTTACGACTTTTCCTTCCTACTTATAAGTAGGAAGGAAAAGTCGTAAATATACAACTTTTATAATAAATATATGTAAACCTGCAGTTAGTTTCGGCAATATGCACAAAAATGTACTAAGTTTTATACTTTTACGAATTAATTCATTGATGATTCAATTAAAAACAATATACATAGAATATACCTAATACTGTTTTTAATTTGAACTTGTTATTAAGCTGATTTGACATTCTTATAGAGCAGTAAGTACCTAAAAGGAGGGTTTAAAAAAAGAAAACACATACATATATAATAAGTTGTATTAAATTAACGACTATACAATATTTTACACAAAACAAATGTATCACTTAATATACTTGCTATACTTTAGTTACTAGCAAGTGCTGCAAATTTTTTTAGTATAGTATAGTATTTTAAAATAGTCTCTTTCTTCTTCTCCAGCCCATTTACGTCCCACTGTTGGGCACGGGCCTCCGCCACTTTGGAAGGGATTGTGGTCTACTGTACCGCGCTGACCAGGACCGCTTTATTTTTTTGAGTTTTCCGTCTCTCACATAAGAATGCAATATTGCTGTGTGCAATATCCCTTAGCTGATTTTTACAGCACCCTTGGGAGGAGATGGATGACACTTCTATTCTTAATCCGTCACCACACGGAATAGGTCTCTTTACCTGTCTTTAAAATATATTTTACTTGTACGTATAATACGTATCGTTATGAAATATTTGAAGACAACCCTTCGTTGGCATTTGGGCAAAAATACAGCAAATAATTATTACATTGATCGATAATCTTATTTAACGTTATTATTCAAAACTAGCTGGCCCGGCAAACGTTGTTTTGCCGTACCAAAAAAAAGTAAAAAAAAAAATGAACTAGAAACCTCACGGAGCCCGAGACCTTTCCATCGAATGCAAAACCGTGGAAATCGGTTCGTGCGTTCTGGAGTTATAGCGTCAGGAAGGAAAACCCGACTTATTTTTATATAGTAGATTACAACTATTTAGTGAGTAGGAAAATTAGTAGAGTAATGAAAATCATCACATTTAAGTGAGTGATTTAAGACGGGCCTCGTGGTCTAGTGGTTCAAGTAACGGACTGCTGTCACAAGGTCGCGGGTTCGATTCCCACTCGGGACCATCATTTCTGTGATATTTTTAGTTGTCATGCAAATAATTGTCCTGCGTCTGGGTGTTTACTATGTACCTATTATAAGTTTGTATTTAAAAAAGAAAATTTGGTTATGTATTATATCCGTATTCTGGTACCCATAACACAAGCATAATAAGCTTAGTTTGGGACCAGAGGACGTTGTGTGAAATGTCCATGAATATTTATTTTCAATATTAAAATAATAAAAATAAAATAATAATAATTTGAAGTCAACTTATTTACCAATGACTCGATTCACATTCTTAATGATAGCCATCAATAATAATCCTACCAAGGAGAACATTGTTAATACTATAGCTGTATTTGCATTTCGCACACCTAGAGCCTGTTTGTAGTAACGGTGAAATGCAAAAACTAAGGCGATGAATGCGAAAGACATAGTTGTGGCACCAACACATGCATGTAATATCTTCATTATTTTATTATTTAGTTGCTGCGGGAATAACATATTTAATATTCCACCTACGAGGCTCACGACTGTCAGTACTAACGCAATGAAACCTGAAACAAACAACAGCGTTGAAATGTCATAATTATAAACTATACTAAAATCAATATTAGAAAGAAAAATTAACGAATGCATATTTCAAACCGTTTAATTTTACTGACGTTGCATTTTGGTGGCCCTAACTAGTTAGCTTTGAACTTTTAGTTTAACTTTTATTTAGGTGAAAATAGCAGAAAATTGCTATCTAATATGAAGTTAAAAGAGTGTATGATTTTCTTTTCTACCAGGGTGTTGTAAGAGCTTGCTAGGGCATAAGATAGTTGTAAAATTTCTGTGAGATATGAGACTTGTAAAACCTATACTCAGTTTGCTTTCTGAAGTGGAAGCTCTTAAAATAGGATGATAAATAAATAAATAAATTTTTATTTCAGATTTAACATCCTATCTTAGAAACTAATGTTAGTTTTGTATGCTAAAATTGAATTTAAAAATCTAACAGTTACAATCTCGATGCTAGGACGCTGTATACTTTATGTTGTATTATGGCTTACAAATATATATTTGTTATTCCAATGTAGTTTGGGGATGCTGTTATGCTAACAATTCTCACACACGTATTCAACTGTCTAAAATAGCTAAAAGTACACCAAAACATGTTTTTCAAATTATTATGTTATTGCCAATTGTTATAACACTGACACCATGACTGTGATAAGATTTTTTATCGCTAACCACATTCATAAAATGATTTCCGAGAAAGATAAGATTAACTGACTAGTTGGTCTGGCGGATTATATTGCGTTCCATTATTAAAAAGTTTTGAGTTTCATTCCTGGCTGCGCTAAAATTATTAGCAGTAGTAGTTATGAAATGTGAAACGTTTGTTCTTCTCAGGCACGGTAAAATAAAGCACAGAATACTGTGTGTGATAGAGAACAAATCAAACAATTATGTTTAAATACTTGAATACTCATATGCTACCAAAACTTAAAGTACATATTATAAAATGTTGATATTATTATTTACATATGTAGTTTTGATGTTAAATATGAACCTTACGCAAGGAATAGCTCAGAAGGTGATGCATTTTGTTAAATGTGCTGGTTTTTACCTGCTTGCTTTTTTATAAGGGAGTCAAAATGATGATATTCTCTTTCTTCAGTCCATTAACGTCTCACTGTTGAGCACTAGCCTTCTCCATTTTGGGAGGAATTGTAGTCTACTGTGCCACGCTGATCAAGCGTGTTTGCACAGGGTTTATTTTTGAATTTTCCGTCGCTAACAGCGGATGCTATCCGTAAACAATATTTCTTAGCTGACCTTTACAGCACCCTGGGAAGCCAAAGGGGTGATGATCCGTCACCATAAATGAAAAAATGACATTGCTTACCACAAATAGCGTGACCAGAATTCAAGTTAAATTGGCTATCAACCATCCGAATAAAACTGCCAGTTATAGCCAATATACTGCCTAGCAAATGCATCGCGAAGTGAATTATCTTCTTGTTCTCGTAACTCATGTTACTAGCCCATCCCACCGGACTGAAGGTTAATATTGCTTGAGCCATCAGGATAAAGTACTGTAAAAATATATGGGTGAATAGTGTTAAGAAATTGTTAAAAATGACGTATAAATAAAACCAATTTGTTGCTTTCAAGGCACATTACATTAGTACTACCTCAGAATGCAAAATAAGTTATGTTCAGTTTCAATTTTTTTGTAAGAGTATCAGATTACCGATATAATATATCTTTACAACAAAAACTTACTTTTTGGTTATTTTTATTCTGCTAAAGTTTAACCCAGAATATAATCATATTTTTGGCTGGTTTTATGCCAAACAATCAATATTCTATGAAATCTAATTACAGTGTTAGAAATTAAGCAAAATCGTGGGAAATATAACCAATAAAAATTATTATTACTTACCCCACAAGTACATAAAATGACATGTTGTGCGAAACTTTCAGACAACGTAGATATGTTTGGTAATATCAGAGCATGCACTATGACACCACCAAGACAAAGTTGAGTAAGGTTATGAATAACATTTAAACTAAACGCAACAGGTGTTGACTGTGACTTCATTGGTCTATCCATTCCTGAAGAATAACGTGGTGCAGGTTGATGATGCATTTAGAAATTAATACTTTATTATTTCCGTGGTTTTGAAAGGCGCTTTGAAAGAGCTTTACTCTAGAGACACCGGTACTTGACTGTGTTGCTTTATAGAATCCTAGATATCGTGAAATATTTATAAAAAATATTTGCATAAGTAGGTTTTAAGTGACTTGCAGGATAATAAGTTTTATTTTTTAAAACAATAACCTCCCGAATAACTCACTGTTGTAACTATCACACCAAAACGTATCAACTGGGCTATAAATATAACAGTTATCTTCGATTTTATGATTACTGTAGCTTTGTAAAAAGGTATCCTGTAATATCTACTGATAATACGTTTCATGAGTCACTGCGTATGTATCTACTAATCGCCATAACTATTACAACTTTTGTTAATTTATTGAATAATTTTTGCCTCGTAACATTTTAGATATTTTGATTAGATTAATACGATAATTATTGATTTAAACTTTTAACTCGTAATTATGGCGTGTTGTTACATACGCTTATATATGGAAGCGAATGTTGGGTGTGGCAGAAAATAGAATAAATGCTATAGAGATGCGCTCTTTGAGAAGTATGTGTGGTGTGACTTTGAAAGATGGAATAAGAAATGAAGATAAAAGAGAACGTTGCGGTCTGAAAAAGGATGTAGTGACCAAGGTGGTGGTAAAAGTATGCTTAGGTGGTTTGGTCATGTGGAGAGGATGGATGAGAGACGATTATCGAAAGGCATATACACGGCGGAGGTAAGTGGAAATGCTGGGAGAGGACCCCGAGAAAAATATACTCCGATGTCATCGCCGGGATACTCCAAAAGGGGCAAGTGTGTAGCACTTACAACCGTCAGGCATGTATGACCAGATGTATGAGTGTGGATGAAGCCAAGGAAGTATATTTGGATCGTATCAGATGGCGCTCTATAGTCTCTGCCTACACCCATGGGAAAAAGGCGTGATGTTATGATGACGATGAACTCGTAATTATAGCGAAGTAATACTTACATTCTTTGCTCCTTTTGCAATTTCTATCGATGTTTGACCTATTGAGTGTTTCTCGTATGTGTCAGAAACAGTAGATCATGAGACCTACACAGGTTTCCCTTCCAAGAGACTATAAGACTGCTTTAATTTTTTTTTTTATAAATATTAACGGACATTTCACACTACGTCCTCTGGTCCCAAGCTAAGCTTATTACGCTTGTCTTATGGGTACCAGAATACGGATAGAATACATAAACTACTTTTTTTTTGTAAATACACTCTTATAATACATAGAAACACCCAGACGCAGGACAAACATTTGTATGACAATTATAAACATCACACAAATTATTGTCCGAGGCGGGAATCGAACCTGCGACCTCGTGAATGGCAGTCCGTTATATGAACCACTAGACCACGAAGCCCGTCGTTTTAGCCACGGCTGACCACGGTCGATGCCATATGAAAAGTATTGTTTAAATATTTCCTTTGTTGTAGTTCTAAATCTCACTATGATCCTGTACGTCACTTTTGAAGGTCTCATAAAAGAATACCATGAATACTGTGAGACAATAGTAAAAGTCCAACATTTTTGTACTGAAAACGAACTGGTTGCAAATTTGCTCTATATATCGATGCACACGAGAATTCTTGTGGGCCTTATCTTATTTCTTTGATTGATATGTGATAGAAATAATAAATATTAGATTAACTTGTAATGCATGTGGTAACTGATTAGGTATACAAATTATTAATACCCCGTTTCCTTTATATGTCTAAAGACTAAAAGATAACTAAGAAGATAACATATTGTTGATTAGCGTAGTACAGCGGATCTAATATTAATATCCCATTCTTTATAATTCATACACTTATTATAGACTTTTTAAGACGTTTAAATAATGAAAACGGCGACAAAATATCAACGAAATCTAATAATCCAATCATCATCTAAAGCCTCTTTTAAAATAATTTAAAAATATAAATGAAATCGAAAAATTGTGCAAATGTAGCAAAATCATATTTCATACAATATTTATTACGAAACTATGTTTTAAGGGCATATTACGTTAAAATATTATTAGAGACAGATGTATAATATTAATATACCGAGATGTATCTATACTTATGACGTCACCGACAGATATATTTGTCTCTTTCTCGCCTCGCCGTTTTTAGGGTTCCGTACCCAAAGGGTAAAAACGGGACCCTATTACTGAGACTTCGCTGTCCGTCCGTCCGTCCGTCCGTCCGTCCGTCCGTCTGTCACCAGGCTGTATCTCAAGAACGGTGATAGCTAGAGAGTTGAAATTTTCACAGATGATGTATTTCTATTGCCGCTATAACAACAAATACTAAAAATAAAATAAAATAAATATTTAAGGGGGGCTCCCATACAACAAACATGATTTTTTTACCGTTTCTTGCTCTCATACAACAAACGTGATTAATTAAGTATTGTGTGTGTTGTTTGCTCATTTATTAATAACGTGCCTTATGTTGCATAGATAATGGTACGGAACCCTTCGTGCGCGAGTCCAAATCGCACTTGACCAATTTTCTATATACATCTATCTCTTTATGCCGTTTGTGAGCAGTGTCAAGACTGCCGCGCTGTTTTCGACAGCATATTTTATAACTTAAAAATATTGCTATTGTTATTATTCACGGATATATAAAAGCTTGTGTATGAATAAATAGTATCCTATTTAAAGCTCGGCTTTGTCCTACTAACTGCTTGGCAGCGCGTAAAGAGGTTTTATGGTGCCACAGCCCTTGATCTAATTTTATATTAGTTATTTGTGTTTTTGAAGAATATGTTAACCTACGTCAAAATTTACGTTTGGATATAATAGCAAAAAGATCATATTATTATAGGTATTTTTATTTCAAAAGCTTATCAAAAAGTTTTTTCGTAAAAGTTTGCTACCAATTTTTTACATTAATGTCGACATGACATTGAAAATTTAAAAGTAAGATCCTAAGAGTTTGAGATCTTAATAGCGATAAAGTTTGAAATATATAAAATAACTAAAAAAACACGCTTTATTTAATCGAATTATTGCATTGTCATCGGTCTTTGACAGGTGTGCAAAATTTGAATAGAATCTGACCGTTTAAAGTGGGTCAAAATAGCGTCCAAAGGAGTCGGTTACAAACATACAAACAAACATACAAACAAACATACAAACAAACATACAAGTGAAGCTAATATAAAGCGTGTAATAAAATAAACTAGCTGGCCCGGCAAACGTTGTTTTGCCATACCAAAAAAAAGTAAAAAAAAAAAATTAAAAAAAATGAACTATAAACCTCACGGAGCCCGAGACCTTTCCAACGAATGCAAAACCGTGGAAATCGGTTCGTGCGTTCCGGAGTTATAGCGTCAGGAAGGAAAACCCGACTTATTTTTATATAGTAGATTAAAAGACTGGAAGTATTAAAACAGGCTAGATAAGTAAAAATCTACAAAAAGAAGATAGAACATTTCTAATATGAACGATTTAAAAAGTTTTCACATCTTGTCCGCAGGAATAATTTGATTTCGTGGGGCATTTCAATACTTCGTTTTATATTGGGGGTTCTCCAGTTTGAGTGTAGAAGTGCCAAATCTTGATTGGTTTAATTTTAGGCAGTTAGAGGGATTAAATCTACGCCCAAGGGTAATAATAAAGGTTTTTTTTTTTTAATTCGTCTTTAACCCGCTGGTCACTTGAGCCTTTTTTTCATCTTTATTTAAATTTAAAAAAGGTAGGCTTTATCATACAAGATAATGGTGGCTATTCCATGTGCACAACTAAACTTAACTAAAAAATGAAAACAACTATTGCTGTATCTTAATTATTTGGCTATTTTGTTATGCATGTTAATTATAATTTTTATAATAACAAAGTTCAGTTAACATTACGGAATTGTGTTATTATCAATTTTCATTTTTTAGTTAAGTTAAGTTTAGTTGAGCACGTAGAATTGGTACCAATGTCGCCCATTAAAAGATGCCAGCCTTACCACTCGATTGACTAGATTAGGGGAACATTAGGTCCCCCCTTGAAAGTAAAGGAGAAAATACAAACAACCAAAGGTGTTTAAAGCTTATTATATTTGTACAATGTTATATGCATAATTAGTAAAGACAAATTTAATAAACTGTATTTAAATTTCTAATTACTTAAAGAAAATCAATTAAATAGTAAATACATTATTGTGATGGTAAAATGATTACCTAATGTAATCGTATAAATACTTAACAGCCAGTAAGTAAATGCAATATACATATAAAAATAATTAACTATTTACATAATTTCACTTTATTAATACAGAAGTGACTCTTTGATATTAGAATCGGTGTGATAAGATCATAAGATCATATAATATGTCATACGTCTAAAAATATAAAACTTTTCTTGAAGAGATAATCATTAAAATTGTGACAAAAATTGCCAGTTACTTTTTTGCTCAACTGTTTATGAAAGGCTTTATCAGACGTACTTGCTTATATTATTATATCAGCAGTCTTTTAATGAATTTTGGTTTTAATAGAGAAGGATATTCGTAAAATTTACTTAAATTGATTAAGATCGTTCTATTTATTTATTAGTTTACAAATAAATAGATATATTTCAGTGTTCAATTATATCTCTGTATACAAATTTTTATATATTGATAGACGTATGGACATCACATCATAGTAAAATTTATTTATATTAAGAAAACTATTACAGCAAAATACTATGTTTCTCTTAAACTAAAGCATAGCCTAAGTTGCGTCCAAACGCAACGAAAGTTGTAGTATCGACATGATTATGTTTTTAATCTCCTAAATAATACAGAAGTATACAAAATTCGATAAAATGCTCTCATTACTTGATTATAGGCAAGTTTAATACTACACAGTGCTTAAATCTCTAATTTTCATTAAGTGCAGTAATATTTTATAATTTTTTTTTATAGTTTTGAGTTATATTCTAACACAGATCGACTCCAAAACTCGACTAAACAATCTGGAGATCACAAAACTACATCTAGTACTTATACAACTCAAATTATCCTACTGGGATTGTAAGTAATGACCGTATTATTAGATATTGAAGTATGGTAAAGTAAATGGTAAAATTAAATACGGTGAAATGTTAGAATATCGTTCAGTGAGTAAGCGAACAGGCAGTTTTGGGACACTTATTCGTAAAACAAATAAGGTTTTTACATTCTTCGTACCCAATGTAACATTAATAAAGATTTAAATTCATATAAATGAGTAGGTACATTTCTATTATTACATCAATTTACGTAGATGTTTCTATCAAATTGAATAAAACAATGCAACAAAACAATTTATGTTTTACTTTTTATTTCATCTGAAATTTTATTTCAAACAATTAATTTGAGTTGTAATAAATATTATTTATTCACTTATTATTAAATTAACGCATAAAGTGATGTCAAGTCTAAGTCTAATGTTATAATAATTTTTTTTTTATTAGTCTGTTTCACTTTGGTTTGATTCAGACTTAAATACAAAATACATTGATAAAATCTCCAAAGTAAAACGATGTTCCACTTTAAATCCGCATTCATATTTATGTGACGTGATGTGAAGTGTTGCATCAGAATGATATCGTTTTCATATATTTTGCGTCATTTTTCACTCACAGCGCATCAGAGATTAATCTGATGTGCTGTGGGTGAACTAATTTTTCAATCTGATGCCACAAGTCACGACACATCAGAAGTAAATGCGGGTTAGCAAGTGAAAGGTTTTTAATGTTGTGGTTTACATGAACACAAATATAACTGTAACGATATATTTAATAATATGTACATACTCGTACTAATATAAATATTCACACACGCCTGCATAAAATTCATTGTATTTATATTTGCGTGAGTCCAAATACTATCAAATGTTTATTACACTCTCTGTCCTTTGTCCTTAGTCACTATTGGTGTGCGCTTGGCAGCTTATTTACTGTTTGTACCTGCATAAAGAAAAAAATATTAAATAAACATCATAAAATTAACAAATTTGTTAGTTATTAAATGCTACTTAATATATAATATGTTACACGTATTAAGGAACTGGAAATGCGCTGTTTCTTGCAATCATATTTTATTTATATAATTATTGGAAAGAATAAGACTAGAGGGATGTGTGGTATTAGATTAACAACATAGTGTGTATGTTGTTGTCACGTAATTTTTTTTGTATTTAAAGAATAAATAGTATTATTCTCTTACACCTAGCTACTGACGCCTAGCTTCTGACTTTTTTAAAAGAGCATGTATATCTTGCCTACTTAAAATAAAAATCTTTGAATTTGACTTTGACACTTGCACGTCTCTAGTAAAATAAAACAAATTTTGTGTTTAAATTCTTTTAAACGTTCTTTAATAAAAAACGTAAAAGAAGCATGATAGATTTTATTCAAATTGGCATTGTTCATATTTTTTAAAACTCTTAATTCGAAAACCATTTCGGGGAATAGAGTTTCTGATCATGATTCATTAGTTTTTTTTGGTAAATTTGCTATATTAACTATTATTTTTCCCAAAAATCAAATGATCTCTATTTGCCCTTGAAATGAAGGACTTAAAATATTAAAGCGTTCCTAGGGATATTCTACTCTGTGGTGGATTTGAAATTGGTCTATTATATCAACTTGGCAACTTTGAAAAGATGTATTGCAATCTGTCTTAAGTCTATCAGGAAAAGGCAATACATAGATTGCGTACAACGATGACGTCACAATATTTAAAATAATATCTTTAAGTAATTTTAAAAAATTCTATATAGGGAATATTTCAATAATATTGAAATTAGTTGCTTAAAATAGTCTATATTTTCTAAAAAATAAATAAATACAGCAGGTCAAAAATTATGAACAATCCCAATTATATATAAAAAGTCCCTCTTTAGTGAATAAATGTCTCCATTATGCATCTTACCACATAATTTCATCCGTGGCAGCTTATCGTCCATGGCACGATTTGCAGCAGTAATCAGCGTAGTATGGGTAGTGGCAGAGTCTAGCCTGTACTGCTAGAGCACAGTTGTTTAACTTATCCACACATACACCTACGATAAAACAAATATATTATTAACTAGCTGTTCCTCGCGATTTTGTTCATGTAATGATGAAAGACTAAACAATAAGAAACTCATTGCAGGTTTTGCCGAAGGAATTAGAAAGAAAGAAATAATAAATCTACTTTTTACGGATTTAGACGCGTATGTTTGTTTTAAATTTTGGCCCGACGTTTCGGAGACTTTGCAGTCACCATGGTCACGGGTGAGACTGGTGACTGCAAAGTCTCCGAAACGTCGGGATAAAATTTAAAACAAATATACGCGTCTAAATCCGTAAAAAGTAATTTATTTAAACAAATGAGTCGCGCAAGTATTAGAAAATATTAAGAAAGAAATAAAATAAATTTTATAGTGATAAGCAATACACATACAAACACAGAAATAGTAAAAAACAAAGCATGAAAAGTAATACAATATGACAAGATATTAATAAAATCTAATTTATATAAAATTTAACAAAAAGAAAGAAAACAAAACAGGGCCGCTAAGTGAAGCCACAGATAGCAAGGATAAAGAAGGAGCTAATTAGACATTATTCTGGGACAAATTGTAGCCTATACTTTAAGTTAGATATCTACCAACATATTACTGAAAACGGTATTCAATTCTATGCAGTAGTTTTCGCGTGATACGCGTACAAACATACAGACTGAAAAACGTCCTCTGGTCCTACAGTAAGCTATATTTCTATATATATATACCTACCAGATATTGATATACTACATGTACCTATACTTTTTTTTTGTAAATTCATACTTATAATAGAAAACACCTAGACGCAGTACAAACATAATTGTACCGTGCGGGAATCGATGCGGGAATCGAACCCGAGACTTCGTAAGCGGCAGTCCGTTGCATGACCCACTAGACCACGAGGCCTTTAAAAATTTTCTATCCATTTCTTATTCAATATCTTCAAAGTAATGATTATTTTAATTTATCTTTCAAAATTACGACTAACTTGTTTATATACAGAGATTGAAAACAAAAATGTGACCTACATATTGCGAATATTTGCAGTTTCATTTCATTTTAGTTTATTTTAGCATGATAAGAATAAATTTACATACTCCTATCGCAAGAGACGAGACTGTAAATAAAAATATTCAAGGTTCTGTTTTATCATTCATAGCATTTATTACGTTTTTTACACCTTTGAGAGCGTTAATGTGTATACTATGTATGTAAAGTAGTTTATATATAATTTAGCCATGACTATGGTGGCGATCCTATGTGTACAAGTAAACTAAACCTTATTACATGTAACAGGAAGAGACCTTAGTTTCATTGTGTTATATAAATAATATATATTCACGGACATTTCATACAATGTCCTCCTCTTGTCCCAAGCTAAGCTTTAACTAAGGAACCGGAATACGGAATTATAGTATTACTACTTTTCTTTTGTAAATACATACCTATAATACATAGAAACACCCAGACGCAGTACAAATATTTGTATGACAATAAAATTATAAATATTATACAAATGACAGTCTCGTGCGGAAGTCGAACCCGTGACCTCGTGAACGGCAGTCCGTTACATACATCACTCGACCACGAGACCTATAGGATTTATCTTCACGTTCTCATATCTAAAGACCTAACTAGAGATCTCGTTATTAAATAAAACCACCTTTTACGGATTTAGACGCGTATATTTGATTCTACGCTTTATGGTCAATGTAAAATTAAATTGGATGTGGGTAAACCCTGTAATAACTGATTGTAGAAGACACATTACAGCTCAGTCTCACCCGTGACCATGGTGACTGCAAAGTCTCCGAAACGTCAGGCTAAAATTTAAAACAAATATACGCGTCTAAATCCGTAAAAGGTGGTTTTATTTAGGCAGATGAGTCGCGGAAGTGTTAGAAAAAGATCTCGTTATTGTTATGATTATGAAAGAGTTCTCGTTGTGTGTAGTTATTGCCTAATAAATATTTAAATTAAACTTACCATCAGAATAAGATCTGTCTCTGGCGTTTTGTGGGTTATGGCTTTGGTGACGCGTTACTCGCTGTTGTGGATCTGAAACTGAATGAAATATATTTCTTTAAGCACTAATATAAATTAAAATAAAACTTGAAATAAAGTGTTACATAAAATAAATATTAAGTGGTTAAGAAATTTTATTTTCTACAGAAATCGTAATATAATTGCTCGGATAATTTCAAGGTAACGTCTAAATGTTAAGAAAAACATTACTACAAAACATTAAAACAGTAAAAGTTATCTGAAATAAGCTGTAAATATAAACTTTCAAAGAAATACTGAGGCACTTCTATCTTTTTAGATAGAAGTGCCTCAGAATTTCTTGCTCACGAGCTATGTAAATAACGTTTTCGTTATTTACATAGCTCAAATGTCCCGTCAAATGGTGTGCGAAAAATGGAATACTGACCTGATGGTGGCTGATTTACCACCACAGTATTGGTTGAAGGTCTAGTAGAACATCTTGAAGGTACACATGATCTTTTAGCTGGAGGACGAACGCCGGTACAGTCAGCGTCTCTAGCCGCACCTCCGGCACCGCTTGCACCTCCTTTGGCACACCAGACTGTACGCGATTGTACACCAGCTTCACATGGGCCTTGGCACTGGGGATAAAATTTGTGATGTTAGTATCCATTCGAAATCTTGCCAAGTCTCTATATCTAAACTAATATTATAAAGATGAAGAGTTTGTTTGTTTGTTTAAATGTGCTAATCTCAGGAACCTCTGGTCTGATTTGAAAAATTATTTCAGTGTTGGATAGTCCATTTAGCAAAGAAGGCTATCGGCTATATAAAATCGCGCTGCGACTAATAGGAGAGAAGCAGTAGTGAAAAATGTTACAAAAACGGGGAACATTTTCTAAATTCTACGAGTACGAAGTCGCTAGTACGAACAGCTAGTCTATAATAAAAATTTTAATAGTAGAGAACTAAAATAAAATAATCATACCGTCACGCCTATTTCCCATAGGGTAAGCAGAAACTATAGATCGCCATCTGATACGATCTAAACACACTTCATTTTATTCATTTTATTTACTTCGGTTTATTCCGGTTTATTCGGCCGCAAACGATCATATTATCTCTCTCTTCAGCCCTTTCATGTCTCACTGTTAGGCACGGGGCTCCTCCACCCAGGAAGGGATTATGGTATACTGTGCGCGCTGACCATACGTATAGGCACGGGATACGATCATATAGTTGGTTGGAAAGATGATTAATTAGCCGATAAGTGCGAGGTGGGCTTAAACCAAATTATTGCATGGCAAAATATACCAAATTCTTCATAAAACTACTACATAATCAGAAAACTACAAGAAGTAAAAGCGAAAACTGAGTCTTTGTTTATGTTGTAAAATATACAAATTAACCTAATGTAAATAGTAGGTAGTTTTAGTTTTAAAATCTAACAATTATATATAACACTATCTGGACCGGAAAACGTTGTTTTTTTTTGGGACATTTAACACAACGTCCTCTGGTCGCAAGCTAAGCTTATATGCTTGTGTTATGGGTACCAGAATACGGATAGAATACATATACTACTTTTTTTTGTAAATAAGTACTTATAATACATACCATATAATACATACTTATAATACACACCCAGACGCAGTACAAACATTTGTATGAAAATTAGAAAAATCACACAAATGATTGTCCCCAGCGGGAATCGAACCCGCAACCTCTTGATCGACAGTCCGTTACGTAAACCACTCAACCACGAGGCTCGTCGCCTTGCCGTTTTGCCTTATAAATGTTAGGGGTGGGACCACCCTTAACATTTAGGGGGATGAAAAATAGATGTTGTCTGATTCTCAGACCTAACAGATATGTATACAAAATTTCACGAAAATCGGTCGAGCCATTTCGGAGGAGTATAATTACAAACACCGTGACACGTGAATTTTATATGTAAGATTAGATTTGCTTCAGTAAAGTCACGATATTTTACTCTGTGTTTAGGTCTACTTATAATTACGAAATGGGAGTAATCATAGTCAACCGCAATGACTAGGTAACAAGTAATATTTAGCCACCGTAATAACCCTGGTAATAGTCAGTCCAAAATTACTTTGTGGGAAAAATAAATGCTTGCGGTAAATGTTGCAAAAAGGGATGATTTTACTGTATACACTTATACATGGCTGATGTGTGCGTTATACTCGTGAACGGGTGCCTTCTGCTGGGACTGGTCGACTTGCTCTAACAAGGCTATTTTATTATTAAGTTAGTTTTAGTTAGTCTTGATTGTAGGTACTAATCGGCATCATTCTCACACTCCTGATACAACAATGTATATTTTGGAATAAAAAATGAAAAGAAATGAAGAGAATAGAAAAAATGAAATCCATTGAGTTTCTTGTCTGTTCTTCTCCACAGGATTCACGTTTGGAACAGACATCTAGTTTCTGACGTTTCAAAAGAGCTTGAAATAAACTTTTGCCAACTTGAAATAAAAAATTTTGACTTTGACTTTGACTTATATAGAAATAAAGTAAAATCATCCCTTTTAGGGTATAAAGTCTATCTTCAGCTCATTAGCTCGTTAACGACTCACTGCTGGGCATGGGCTTCCTCCACTTCGGGAGGGCCCATGGCCTACTACGCCACGCTAGGTTTAATTTCGAGTTTTCCGTATCTCTGTTATATTCGGAATTTTGAACCATTCAGAATTATAAAAATAAGTAACTATTATGAAATTCGTATTTGTGACTTTCGGTATAAAGTTTTTCGTGTTTATGTTGTAGTGTACCCACCTAAAAGTCATTCGAGTCAAAATATATTAACCCACTTTGAGAGATGTTAATAAAAATGATTACCTAAATCAAAAATGCTGAATCTGCAATTGCTGGGCTTAATTTCGAGTTTTCCCTCTCTCTCTGTTAAATTCGAAATTTTAAACCATTCAGAATGATAAAAATAAGTACCTATTACGAAATTCGTATTTGTGACTTTCGGAATAAAGTTTTTCATGTTTATGTTGTAGTGTACCAACTTATAAGTCATTCGAGTCAAAAAATATTAACCCACTTTGAGAGATGTTAATAAAAATGATTACATCAACAATGCTGAATCTGCAATTACTGGGCACGCCCTCACTAATATGTCTAATGAAGATAAATTCCTAACAGCTTTACTAATAAAGTCAGACCCTATTCTCTTAGCCAGGATACATACTTGACATGAAAATTGATAAAGTAATTTATTGTTTATGCAATGGGCATTGTTCATATTTTTTTTAAACTCTTAATTCGAAAACCATTTCGGGGAATAGAGTTTCTGATCATGATCCATTAGTTTTTTTCTGAAAATTTGCTATATTAACGATTATTTTTCCAAAAAAGCAAATGATCTCTATTTGCCCTTGAAATGAAGGACTAAAAATATTAAGGCGTTTTTAGGGATATACTACTCTGAAGTGGAATTGAAATTGGTCTAATATCAACTTGTCAACTTTGAAAAGATAAAGTGCAATCTGTATTAAGTCTATCAAGAAAAGTCTATACACAGATTGCGTAAAACGATGACGTCACAACATTTAAAGTAATATCTTCAAGAATTTTTTAAAAATTCTGTATATTGAATATTTCAATAATATTAAAATTAGTTGCTTAAACTAGTCTATATTTTCTAAAAGAATATAAAAACAGTAGGTCAAAAATTATGAACAATCCCAATTGACATGCTATGCTTTACTTAATAAATTAAATTATGGTGGAAAAAGTCCCGCTTGCGGCAATCACTTTTTCCACCATAATTTAATTTATTATATAAATTGATTCTCACTCTGCCTACCTCCATGAGAAAAACGTGTGATATTATGATGAACATGATGATCGATAAGTTCGATCAAATTATAGTGGAAAAATGGTCACTATGAGCGGGACATTATTTTTTCTACTTATAGTAAAAGCATATCAAGTCAAATTAATAATCCAATTATTTTTAACTTTTGATTTCGATCGTAGTACAAAATTGCTTACATGTAGTCTCTTAAGCCTAACCCTTAAAGCTCTGATGAAATTAGCTATTATTGAAAATGTTTACTTCTTAATCATGTATATCACACTATCGAGCCCAGGTTTTTCTCATATGGCAAGGCAAGTCTATAATGCAATGGTTACCAGGTATCCATCATACCTATAACACTGGTTGAATTTTATTATATCTTACGTGGTTCCTCTTCAACGAAGCTTGTGACATTTTTCTTGCAGTATGATAACAAGATTTACAACAATATAAATAGATTCAACAAAACAAATAGGTGCATTTAAAAATATTCCTTATTTAGTTCATACCTCAGTCCAATCACTAAGATACCACGACGGACTGCATTCACCGCCACATTCTCTTTTTGTATCAGGTTTGTTTCCTCTACAAGAAGCATCTCGCAGTCTTCTGCCATTGCCACCGATACATATCACGCCACGGACTTGGAAACCACCACAAGCAGCCGAGCAAGGAGACCATTCACCTGAATTAATCAATCTATCAGTCCAATATAAATGCTACTCTCATTTCTAATGCAACTTGTTCATTTAGTTTTTTTTTTAATTTATATCCTCCCGCCCTGCCGGGCTATGGTAATAACTTGACCCAGCAAGGTTTTCCAAAAGGAAAATTAGTCTCGGATTTGAATAATATACCGGCTTAAATACTAAATACAAACTTTACATACCGGCGCAGCTATTTAATTAAATCACTCTTAAGTTGGGAATGAATTAAAAATTAATCGTGAGTCAACAGATATCAATACACGAATCTAGTTGTAACTTACTGGTGAACCATTGTGCGTCGCATTGTTTTCTAACGGGGCAAGTTTGTGATGAATCTGGTGCACGGTGGCTAGTGCATCCATTAGGGTTAGCACATCGCACTCCACGAGACTGTACACCTCCACCAACACACCAGCCCACGCACTAAAATATAATAAAATATTAAGATTTTTAAAATATGGCAAATTCATTATCATTAGTATCAGAATTTAGGGTTAGCACGCTGACTGGCAATGGGCAGGCGGCATCGCTCGTAGGACTTATGATCGTTGGGGAAGAAAAGTCCTAGAGTGGTGACCACGTACCAGACGAAGCAGCGTAGGGTGACTCCCGACAAGATGGAGTGACGATATCGTCAAGGTCGCGGGGAGGCATTCGATGTGAGCGGTACAAAACCTATGTCTAACAGTGGGTGGAGAGAGGCTGATGGATTGATGGGCAGTAATAAAATCACAGAGATTTCTTTTTTTGGGGTCCGTAATTCAAAAAACTTTTTTACTTTAAAACCGCCAATATATGGTATGTTTACCGATTACGGATTTTTCAAAAATATTAAGCACTTTAATTAGAACAGTAGAATACAATATTTAATTTCAGACTAGAACTGTTTTGTACCTCAGACCATTCAGTATAAAGCCATCCGCCACCAGCATTGAAGTTGTAGTGTGGTGCTTGCGTTGTACCGATATCAGTGTCAGTATAATTAGTCGTCAGAGAAATCACAGGTCCGTCTCTAAAGGAATCAGTCCGATCTTTTGGCCGAACTTGTCGTCTAGCATCGGTACGAGGTACAGCGGTTGTAGCTGCAGTACCATCACAGTTCGGAATGTCACATAGTTCACTGCTTGGTGGCATTGGAAGTGGACATTTTTGATCACTTATCTGAAAAAAACTTTATAATATAGACTTGTTCACTTAAATGTATAAATTGACAAGTATTTATTGGCAATACCTTAGTTATTCCTCTAGCGTGGTCCTGTACGCAACCTACAATACGAGTTCTATGAGCTGGTCCACAAACAGGGCAGGGTCCCCAAGCAGCAGCTCTCCAACGTGGAGGACAAGGATTTCCACCACAGCGACGCCTACGAGCTGGAGGGGGAGCTCCAGTACAGTGGAATGGAGACACCTCTTTATCAATATCATCAGTTACTTCAGCACACTTGAATTTACCAATTTGCAGTCCTCCGCCACAACTCCGCGAGCACTGTGAGAATTCCAATATCTTCCAAATAAACTTCCTGCTGCCTATAATATTGCTATCTACTTGTGATTGACTCTCCAAATTATTAAAATTTGGATTTGATAACGATGATTCTGGTCGAGTTTCGAGGTCTCTCGTGTGTGCTTCAGCATTATGATGCCTGTGATGTCGTTGAGCTACATGATGTGGTGGGGCAGGGTTAGTATTCGGTATGTCGTTACTAGTTTCGACTGGGTCGACGTCTGTTAAAAATTCGTATTTTATATTCGGATTTGGCTGCGTGTACAATATCTGCAAAACGATAGATCATGTTGAATGTTCAATATTTAATATTTTTGTTGGAGGTAATCTGTAATGTTGGCAATTACGCCTATTAGGAATTCGAAAAGAATGAAACAGAATATAGTTACCATGATGTCAATAGGGTGATGTATTGGTCCATGTGCAAAGATGTGGTCCTGTCCAGCTTGCCTCGTATAAATAAATCGTGCTCCTGCTGCTTCATACGTACCGGGAGCACTTACCGCAAATTCGCCGTTCATTATGTATGAGCCATTAGATACTTTTAACGCTGCAATAGAAAATAAACGTGCAAGTATCGAATAACCAAAATGAAATGAAAGTAATTAAATAAACAAGCGTTTAATAAATAGTTGAACTCGACTAAATTGTTCGTGGCTGCGTCATGCAAATAATTAACCAACAATTGCGCAGACGGCTACCTCCATTTATCTGACAATTTGCGGCGTAGGCGCTTCCATTGAAGCTACGCGCGCGGTGCGCATCTTGCAATTCCTATTAATCGATTCGACATCGATCTTTGCACTCTAAACACTTCATCTCTCGATTAAGATGTCTCTTTATGACTCTTCTATTAATACACGTGATATTTTCAATCAAAAATCGATAGTGAAGCAATTATGAATAAAGCTATTTAACAAGACCAATATGATGTATATGATATTTAGAATGATGTGACCTAATTTTGGAGGTCATATTGCTTATGACAAATATTTTCGCGTATATTATACTGACCTATATAATTGTCACTGGATGTGACCTCGGAAATATTGAGGCGGCAAGCACCTCGGGGCACAGTTGTTACATACGAATAGCCTAGTGGTAGCCGTGGACGTGAGAACAGCCCTGACACAAGTCGTCGACCACATCGCAGTTCGCGGGATGATGCGGATGCCAACACACCCTCGCGCCCAACCACCTGTAAAAAGATGCACGATGTATACCACAATAGGATTTAAGTTTCTGCAAGTAATTACTCGTACAAAAATAAAATTATGGCTTGGAGGAATAGGTGATTTTCGACATTACATAGTATTATTGAGAGATTGAATTAGGAAACTGGTAAAATATGTAACGTAAACGCTTAGTTGGGTCACGTAGGGACATACGTCTCCACTTCATTTCTGTTCATAGATACAGTTGTAGCTAAGCAAGCAAGCTACGGGTTGAAGAGAGTGAGATGCTCTATTTCGTTGGAAAGTGTTCCGAGCACGGCAAATGATTTATACGTGTAGGTGGCTTAGAAGACAATCCATAATTGGAGATACCTATTCTTATGGATACAAAATATACCATAAATTATGAAAACAAACGTGGACCAACAAAAAATCGGAGCTTTTATATCAATGAAGATTTCACGTTAGTCACGGAATTTCATACAAGGCGGTGAGATGAAATTCCACGTTGAATATTAAGTTGTCAGCGTATTACACGGATACCAGAGCACGGTCTGCCAACTGGGATTACATGGTTTCCTACTACTATGCGTATATTGTCAGTCAAGGTTTATTTCTAATGTTTCATAATATAGACTAATCTTATATAACAAAATTTATTCATGGGATACTATGATTTTTAGGGTTCCGTACCCAAAGGGTAAAAACGGGACCCTATTACTGAGACTTCGCTGTCCGTCCGTCCGTCCGTCCGTCTGTCACCAGGCTGTATCTCAAGAACGGTGATAGCTAGACAGTTGAAATTTTCAAAGATGATGTATTTCTATTGCCGCTATAACAATTTTTTCGATTTCGAAGTATATGCTAATAAAACAACGATTCCAATAAGTAAATTTAAAATAGCAATCCAGTTTAGTCAGTAAATAAATCTATGTTTATTAAAGTATACAAATTACGTTAAAACTCTGTTTATTTTAAATGTCTTAAATGTTTTCTGTAATCCTCTATTTTGATACAACTATCAACTTACAAGCATTAATTGAGTTTAGACTAGATTATTTTGGGAACAGCTGTTCTCCAAATTACAAAACTAATTAATTCAATAAATTTTAAACATTAAGTTCAGTTAAATTTTCACGATCTTGTCAGTATTATTTATCTTTTGTTTGCAATAAAACGTTGATATTCTAATACCGTATATTGTTAATTTTATAGCATAATGAATAACATTTTAATAGGCGTTTTAACTTATTTTAATTATCACTGTTTCATTAGTTAATTAGGTGTATCGTGACTTAAAAGGTAAATAAAGATATTTTTATTATAGCTTTTGAATTTTCCTATAGCACAGTCAGTGGCGTGCACTCCATACAAGCTGATAGGCTCTGCTTTACTTGCCATTCACAGATATTTTAATAAAACGTTCGTATGATTTAGATGACTTTATTCATGTATTTACTATTAATTAAACAAAATATTATAACTTAAAAACGCCTACCTAATAATTCATAAATAGCACCAATATGTGCTTGCAAATTGTTTTTTGCCAGGCGTTTGGCGAAGGAATAATATTGGTCGGACGAACGCGTCGGACAAGCTCCACGCCGCTCGCCTGCCATGAGTTCATATGTGTGTAGAAATTTTGGTGTCCGTGCACAGTTCCCAAACGCACACAGGCTTACATATCCAAGACGATTTATACTGAAAATCCTGCCGTCTGCTTTCGCGATCGGATGTTATCGCGAGTATTCGGCAATGTTCGTTCGTTACTTATAATCCGATTAAATATAGTCGGAAGCAGTGTTGCCAGAAGGTTACATTTTTTACATTTTACGTAACTTTTGATCAGTTCATGTAACATGTATGTAAGAAACAATTTTAGTTAGATTTAAGTAACTTCTCAAGAATTACAAAAGAGGTAAAAATGAAAAAAAAAACTTGAAAAATTAAAATATTCTTATCTAAATTTATTTAATGAAAACAAAAACTACCGCAAAAAATTAAAAAGGTTATAATTATATTGATAAATATAATTTTTTTTAAATTATTGTGTACAAGAAAAAATAAAATAATAATAATTTTTGATCTGCGAGCTGAAAATTACATGAGCGTGAATGTAGCAGACATCAGAAAAATTTAAAACTACTAATAAATAGAGTAAATAATTTAAAAAATAATATTTATAAAAAATGCATTTATTAATTTGAAAATTTTTTAAATGCGCATTTAAAAAAAATCTTTTATTAATTATTTACTCTATTTGTAAATAATTATAAATTTGGCTGATGGCTGTTACATTCACACTCATAAAATTACCACTACGTAAGTTTTAGTTTAAAAATGTAACTTTTCATGGATGCCAACGTAACTTTCGACCAAATCACTCTGGCAACACTGGTCGGAAGTCTAATAAATCACGTATGCATTTTTGTTTAGTAAGGTTTTATTTATTTAAATAGCAGAAATATTTTGGTTCGACGGAGGCCATTTTATTTTATCGTGTGATTCATTGAACTGTTTAATATTGAGTTTCTTTAATTTAATAATTGTATGGATTTTCGTTTGTTGATTTTAAAATGTTATTTGATTGTGAAATGTGTGTTGATAGTGTGTGTTTGTTAAAAATTAAAAATAACAAGTTCTCACAATTGTCGTTCGGTGAAAAAATTCAAATTGTGTCTATAGGTAGATGTATACCCGAGTTACAACTTAATCAACAAAAGCGTAACGTAACTAGAAAATTTCATGTTAAAAGTTATGAAACGTATAACTGGCTATGTGGTTGTGTACACACGAATAAATTATTTTGTTTCCCTTGCATATTGTTTAGTAATTCTAGTACAGTGTGGACTGATTCGGGATATTCAGATTTAAATAATTTCCATTCCGCGACAAAGAAGCATGACCATACAGAAAAACATCTGGAGGCCTGCTTAAAATTAAATACTTTTGGTAAATCTCGTATCGAAACGAGTATCAACAGTCAGTTACGATTAGATATTGAGAGGCATAATTCTAAAGTCGATCGCAATAGAAACATTTTTCAAAGGCTGATCGATGTTGTTTGCTTTCTGGGAAAACAAGAATTAGCTTTTCGCGGTCACGATGAGTCAGTATCATCGGTGAATAGAGGTAATTATTTAGAAATAGTAGATTTATTAGCCAAGTATGATGGAGTTTTAGAAACCCATTTACAGAATGCAAGTACCTCATTCACGGGCATGTCGAACCGTACGCAGAATGATTTGATCTCGAGCGTTGCATCTGTGATGATCGATCGCGTTAAAACCGAAATTAAACAGTCCGATTTTGTCGCCGTCATGGTAGATGAGACTCCTGATGTTAGCGGCCGTGAACAATTAGTATTAATTTTGAGATACTTTCGTGATTCTGAAGTAGTAGATCGATTTATCAAATATGTTGATGTCAGCGCGGATCGGACCGCTGTAACCTTGAGTTCTATAATTTTGGAAATTTTAGAGGAGTTCGATTGTGTATCCAAATTAGTTGCACAAACTTACGACGGGGCAGCAGTTTTATCCTCACAAATTAATGGCGTGCAGGCTTTGGTGAGACAAAAATGTCCACAAGCTATGTACGTTTGGTGTTCAGCACATATATTAAATTTAGTTTTATCGAAATCGTTCGAACGAGTTGCTGAAACAAAACGCTTTTTTAGTATTATAAAATCAATCGCGGCTTTTTTTCATACCAGTACAAAGCGAATGGCCCATTACAACAACTTTGCCAATATGAAAAAGCTGCCTCGTGTCGCGGAAACAAGGTGGACATATCACTCGCGCACGCTTAATGTAATTAATAATGCGTCCACCCACCTCCTGGAATTGTTTGAAAATATGAACGAAAATACACAGGACTGGGACGGTGAAACACTGACACAGGTCAGTACATTTTTATTTATTATGAAAGATTTTGAATTTAATTTTCTTTTGAAATCTTTCGCAGATATTTTTGCAGAAACGGATATTCTGTACGATATTTTGCAAAAAAAAACTAGTGACATCGCGTATTGTGTAAGAAAGATAAAAGAGTTGGAGTCATTTTTAGAACGTTTCAGAGAGAAGTTCGAGATCTATTATGATGCCGCCGTTCACATTACCGGACCACCTAAAAGAAAGCGCAATGTCGATGATGTAAAAATACATTATCGGCGAATTTTTGTTGAAATAATTGATAATGTAGTCAGTGAATTAAGAAATCGCTATAAAAACATTAAAGATTTAAAGTTTATTGAGCTACTTTCTTGTGAGAATTTTAAAAAATATAGTGAACGTTTCCCTGAAAATGAAATCAGGGAGTTCACTAATAATTATCAAGCAAATTTTAATTTTGATAAATTGAAAAATGAATTGCGCTGTATTTACAGATCACCTCAATTTACAAATAGTTGTGTATTTAGTATTATTCAAAATTTGTATAAGGACAATTTAAATACAGTTTTTTCTGAAGTGTTACGGTTAGCGAAATTCATTGTGACTATCCCAGCAAGCAGCGCATCGACAGAGCGTTCATTTTCGTGTTTAAAACGTATCCACACTTATTTGAGAAACACACAAAATCAACAACGACTCACAGAGCTTTCCATGATTTCTATAGAAAAGGCATTAATGATGGAATTAAAACGCAATCCAACTTTCTATGACGATATCCTAAAATCATATTTAAAAAAGGATAGGCGCATAGATTTAATCTATAAATGAATGAGTAGTTTGTTTTTTTTTTACTAACCCGTAGTTTTATTTTTAAGTTTATTTATATATTTTGCGAATCACATGAAAATCGGCCTTTTCAAAGGCCACATCGGATATCTTGCAAGGGACGTGTTCTGTAACTATCACTCACTTGGATAAGATATTTCAGGTGGCCGAAATCTTACATCGGGATATAGTAATCTTCAGTAACCAGAACTTTGTGAATGTGAACCAGAACGTTTAAAATAAATTGAAGCTGACTAGGTGAGTAAGTTTTACGTATTAATTATCTGCGTTGCCGTAGAATATGTACATAAATAGTAGTACATCTAAGACTTGTTCTGTTGGAATGGTTTCCGACTTAGAGATCCGTCGCGTGGCTATGCTAAAAATCTATAAAAGAAAAAGTTTTTGTGACTGAGTACTGCCCCGCATACCCAGTGTCATAATCCTGTGCACGCCACTGAGCACAGTTATAGTTTTACTTGTTTTGTAATGCACTGAGTAGAATAGTAAAACCAGATCAATATCGTTATATGTTTTCGGGAGTAATGGCGCCTTGTAAATACACAGTTTTTGATCAAATTAGTTTATACATATCAAGTCCATCGAACTAGAAAGGTATATCAGTGAGTAAATTAAACAGAGATTTTTCATACTGATAAAATAATATTTGAAATAAAAAAAATATACAGAAATTTTGCCAGCATACGGCTCATTGCAACTTTCTTCTTTAAATATTTCACACAACGTCCTTTGGTCCCAAGCTAACCTTATGTGCCTGTGTTATGGATACTAGAATACGCATAGGTATACTAGTTAAACTACTTTTTTTTGTAAATACATACATACATTATATGCATAGAAAGACCCAGAAGCAAAACAAACATTTGAATGACAATTTTATATATCACACAAATGATTGTCCCGAGCGAAAATCGAATCCGAGCCCTCGTGAACGGCAGTCTATGACATGAACCACCAGACCACGAATCCCGTCAAGTATAAACATTGAGTTAGAAAAGCAAATAAAACTGTGTATA
The DNA here is from genome assembly GCA_916999025.1 of Orgyia antiqua. Lineage (NCBI taxonomy): Eukaryota > Metazoa > Arthropoda > Insecta > Lepidoptera > Erebidae > Orgyia > Orgyia antiqua. The sequence continues at coordinate 8,053,778 of OU779868.1, forward strand.
ATATGGTATCTTACCATCGAACTAGAAAGGTATATCAGTGAGTAAATTAAACAGAGATTTTTCATACTGATAAAATAATATTTGAAATAAAAAAAATATACAGAAATTTTGCCAGCATACGGCTCATTGCAACTTTCTTCTTTAAATATTTCACACAACGTCCTTTGGTCCCAAGCTAACCTTATGTGCCTGTGTTATGGATACTAGAATACGCATAGGTATACTAGTTAAACTACTTTTTTTTTGTAAATACATACATACATTATATGCATAGAAAGACCCAGAAGCAAAACAAACATTTGAATGACAATTTTATATATCACACAAATGATTGTCCCGAGCGAAAATCGAATCCGAGCCCTCGTGAACGGCAGTCTATGACATGAACCACCAGACCACGAATCCCGTCAAGTATAAACATTGAGTTAGAAAAGCAAATAAAACTGTGTATAATATGGTAAGATACACCCGTATAAAATAATCTACAAGAGGCTATCCTTCATCTAGCTAAACTAATTGACAAATTGTACGATACCAGCATATCGAGCAAGTAAATATTATAATGAAGATGTCCGATTAACATTTCACGGCTATCACCGTTGAATACAGATATTAACATCGTTTAAACAAGGGTTTCAATGTTGTGGTACTATAAAGCTATTTTGTAAGCTGTTACATACACTACGTACATATTATTCACTTGTCCTTAATCTAGATGACGTCGGCTATGCGTAAATCTACGTAAGTTAAATACAAAAATAAGTAACTACAAAGACTGCCCTCGTGGCTTAGGGGTAATGAATCTGTCTTGCACAAAGACAGGTATTTCATCACCATAACATGTGTGATAAAAATAAATAAATAAAATAAATAAAAATATTCATGGACATTTCACACAACGTCCTCTGGTCCCAAGCTAAGCTAATATGCTTGTGCTATGGGTATCAGAATACGGATAGAATACATATACTACTTTTCTTTTGTAAATACCTACATACTTATAATACATAGAAACACCCAGACGCAGTACAAACATTTGTATGACAATTAGAAAAATCACACAAATGATTGTCCCGAGCGGGAATCGAACCCGCGACCTCTTGAACGGCAGTCCGTTACATAAACCACTCAACCACGAGGCTCGTTAGAGATATTAGTATGGAGCGATTGAAAATCATTTTCAAAGATTCTTTAATATGGATATAGATTAAAAAATAGATAGATACAAACGATGCTACTAAAATCGGGTTAAAAAAATCTTGTATAAGTATTATACCGTAAACTGGTAACCAAATTAGAAATGTAAGGTCAGAGTAAGGTTATATATATACTAGCTGTTGCCCGCGACTCCGTATGCGTAGTCCTTAGAAAAATATTCCCGTTTTTGAAACATTTTTCACTAATGATTCGCCCCTATTGGTCGCAGCGTGATTTTATATACCCTATAGCCTTCCTCGATCAATGTATCTACTATCTAACACTGTAATAATTTTTCAAATTGGTTCAGTGGTTCCTGAGATAGAGCGTTCAAACAAAGAAACAAACAAAAAAACTCTTCAGCTTTATAACATTAGTAAAGATATAAAAAAACAATCATGAGAAACTGTCTTAAACCTCCGGAGATTCAATACTCTAAATATCTCTACATTATTTTGTGTTAGAAGCTATCTAGCTACAGGAATATAATATATCACGGCTCTTTAAATTATGTTTACAGTTCGTAGAAATACGCAACACAGGAACGATATTTGATTGAATCATTTAACCCTCTTTGTACAAAACTAGACCACAAGGTCACAAGGATCGACAGTTGTGGACTAAAACACTTACGGTCACACTAACAAACATTTCGTAATTATTAATGTGACACTAATGCATTTAGAACATTAGGCGTCTTTAATGTGGACTTTTATGGGTCTACAGAAGATAAGAGCTTCCAAAACTCAATATGGGTGGATACTTATAGCGACCTCAATGCGAAAAGACAATATGTTCAATTAAATATGTCATGATTCATTTATAAAGGGTAATAAATTGGCTTTCCTTTGTGTAGTGAATTTTGTGTACACAGAAAAGATTTCAAGTCTGTCGACATTGATACATTGGAGTTTAAGCAAGTGCAACTAAATGAGTTTTATTGCCTGTAATAATTCACATAATATATAGAGACATGACCCGTAGGGGAAGTTCAATGATTTTGTGTAAGTTCTTGATTCATATAGTTAAGGGTGAGAAAGAAAATGTTGGAAATCAGCAATACTGTGGTTTATTACAAAAAGATCTACCAAGACTGGGCTATTGGTATAGTAGTTCATAAATATATAATTACTAGCTGTCCTGGCAAACGTTGTTTTGCCATACTAAAAAAAAAAGTTTGAAAAATAGATGTTGGAAAAATAGATGTTGGTTGTTCAAGTTTTTCTATAATAAGCTAACGTTTGGTATCTAAAATTGCGATCAACAGCTGGTAATAAATACATATTTATGGATATTCCACACAATATCCCGTGGTCCCAAAGCAAGCTACATTTATATGTATAGTTGTATTCTGGGTACCAGATATGGATATACATACTACATCTATTAAATAAAATTCACGTGTCACAGTGTTAGTTACCGTACTCCTCCGAAACGGCTTGACCGATTCTTCTCAAATTTTACATACATATTCAGTAGGTCTGAGAATCGGCCAACATCTATTTTTCAAACCTTTTTTAGGGTTCCGTACCCAAAGGGTAAAAACGGGACCCTATTACTGAGACTTCGCTGTCCGTCCGTCCGTCTGTCACCAGGCTGTATCTCAAGAACGGTGATAGCTAGACAGTTGAAATTTTCACAGATGATGTATTTCTATTGCCGCTATAACAACAAATACTAAAAATAAAATAAATATTTAAGGAGGGCTCCCATATAACAAACATGATTTTTTTACCGTTTCTAGCTCGATACTAATAACGTTGCCTTATGTTGCATAGATAATGGTACGGAACCCTTCGTGCGCGAGTCCGACTCGCACTTGACCAATTTTTTTCTTTTTTTTTTTAGTATGGCAAAACAACGTTTGCCGGGTCAGCTAGTATCTTTATAAATTTCAGTCTTTGTGTCATTCTAATGTATAAAAGCTACATTTTTGTAAAGTTTCACGATAATCCATTCAGTAGTTTTTCACATCATCCATACTCACAAACTTTTTCATTTATAATATTATTAGGATAGTAGGATGTCTATAGATAAACTGTTAGCTTATTCTTGAAGCAGCTATGACATGAAAGAAGGTGTTGACATATTTTATATGTAATACACTTAATCCACACGGGCCCTTCCGACCGAGATCATATATCACTTTTCCATAAAGAATATCAGTTGTCCATTTAAAGTACATTCATTAAGCTCTCTGTCGAAAAAATATTATGTTCTGATTTAGATTCAATCAACTATTATATTATTGATTGTACCAAATATGAGGCGATAACTCTATCAAAGATAGTACTGATTCTACGTGCACAACTAAACTTATCTCTATGCCATGAAAATAAGAGACATCAATTTAGGTTACATAGTGCCAGTAACACAATTGGACAATGTTATGAGAACTTTTTTGTTAGGTAATCTGTATTTTATAGACTAACGATTTTAATTAATAAAAATTTGCAAAACGAAAAATAGCCAATTAATCAAAATACGCCATAGTTATTTTCATTTTTTTGTTAAGTTTAGTTGGGCGCATATAATTAGTACCAATAGCATTTAATTATGTTGCAACAACTTAGTACTAGTCAAAATTAATCAAACTAATCACGAACCTCGAACTAATTTTTATCGATTAAATGAATGAATAACACGTAAAAAGCGAAAGAATGTATAAAAGTATAAAAGAGAAGCAAGGTTAATAATAGTTACTTACTAAAAATAAAATAAATCCAAGTTCGTAGCAAAGAAAATTTTTTAAAACCATTCTAGTTATAATCATCCTTCCTAGTGTGCAAGTAACTTTCGTCTGCATATTGCTCTTTCACACCAAAACAACTGAACCGATGAAAAATACGGGTACTTACATAATCTAGACTATCTAGAGCCTGAGTAAAGACATGGCTACTTATTCATGCAAAAAAGGGTGTGTGGTGTCATCGGTAATAGCTGTGCCAATACGCCTAATAAGCGGGGCACGGTAGACCAAAATCCCTCCAAAGTGGCACCTCCACTTTGGAGGGATTTTGGTCTACCGTGCCCAACAGTGGGACGCTGATGGGTCGGAGAGAGAGAGAGTGTGTGTGTGTCTCTAACTTCTACTCGTACGATGTTGCAGCAAGATAATGGAAATATAAATTTGAGACGTCTATACATAAATTTAACTACGTAAGGTGAGTTTTCATTGTATACTATAAACATGTTATCTAGTCAACGTATATGTCACTTTATTACTTTCAATTGTTTGTCGTTTATGGTTCGAGAAATACGAGCGTGCGTGGACAAGGCTAAAACATTTAGGGCTTGCAATGCAAATTTAGAAAAATAGGACAAATGGTTATTAGATATCAAACAAAATGTATTCAAGGTAAATAACAAATTGTCACATTAACACACGTTTACTAACTTCGTTTATCTATCTTTTAATATCTATCTATTATGTAGCAGAATTTCAGTCGGATTAATCTGAAATTTTGCATACTAATTAGGAGACTGATACTATGCGATAGTAAAATGGAAAATAACGGGTTGTCAAATTAGTATTTAAGCATGTTTTAAGCTATTGCATAGCTTCTATCGCGGGCCTTGAGCGTGGAGACTAAATCCACAAAATTCGAAATTTAAATTCCGTAACAAAGATAGCGTAACTAAAAAATACTACACACGGCGCTAACGCTAACGGCGTTACGCTGTTCGCGCTGGTGACTCATGTCAGTTTTGGCGTTAGTTTTTATTTTATTGACATTTGATTGACAATCGCTATTTTATCATAATTACCATAAACAATGGACAGATGTAAGCATCAATAAATAAGGATTATTAATCTTATTTTAGTTTATGGTATTTAGATTCTTGCATAAATAAAATAAATAAATAATTATAATTGCATAAGTTAATAAAAAATACTATGCAATAGCTTTACCGCGGCAGTCCCCGAGTGCCACATGTCTTTTTTTTTAGTTTTTAAAGTAAGGTAATATCTATCAGTACCTACCACAGGTACCTACTATTAATAAAGAGATGAAATTTTTAAATTTGTATGCAGGGGTTTACCTCCATACACATACACGTATGCTCCGGAAGTAATTGGTAGTCCGAATCAAAATGTTTTTTTTACTAATAGGAAGCTACAGTACTCCACTGCTATGAATATCTACATTATGTCTATATTGTAGTGTTTCAAAGTCCCAAGCGTACGAAATCGCGGGCAATAACTATTGTTTATATAATTAACACAATCTATATTACCGAGGTAACGTTTATTATTCTAACTGGACCAGTCTTTCCATTATAATACACGATGAGTTGCGCTCATTGGGAATTAAAAATTTATTAACTAACTTGTCTTTTTGCTCTTTCACAGAATATATTTAGTATACCGTTACAGTATCATTAACGCGTGCAAACTTAATGATCCAAGACAGAGTCCAGGCACTGAAGGCCTGTTTCAAATCCATCTGTCTAAAAGCAGCCTGAACAAATTATTCTGTTTAATGTAACATGTGATTTAATGTTTACTTTTCAATCAAATTTGGAACATAATTGTTTAAATTTTTTTTGACGTTTGGTATTCTTTTGTATTTAATTATTTTTTTCGTCACATGCCAGATACTATGCTTATTTTCTAAGAGATAGAAATAAGCAACATCAAATTTTTATAAAGCACAAGAATTTTTATTGCAGCTCACTGAACTATTGACACTTTTGTCGCATTTGAGAAAAATTGGTCAAGTGCGAGTCGGACTCGCGCACCAAGGGTTCCGTACCATTATCTATGCAACATAAGGCAACGTTATTAGTATCGAGCAAGAAACGGTAAAAAAATCATGTTTGTTGTATGGGAGCCCCCCTTAAATATTTATTTTATTTTATTTTTAGTATTTGTTGTTATAGCGGCAATAGAAATACATCATCTGTGAAAATTTCAACTCTTTAGCTATCACCGTTCTTGGGATACAGCCTGGTGACAGACGGACGGACGGACGGACGGACGGACGGACGGACGGACAGCGAAGTCTCAGTAATAGGGTCCCGTTTTTACCCTTTGGGTACGGAACCCTAAAAATGATAAGAGTAAAATTTTACAATACGCATGCACACCGACACACGAAAAAAAGTTAGTTAAAAATGTAGGCTAATGCGAAAGATCAGCAAAGAAGTAAAATTTCTTACGTAAACACATCCTTTTTATTAACAGGCCGCTAATGTAAATAATGAATTTAGAGATTTATAATATCTATTATCAGCTGATGCCTGCGATTTCATCCGCGCTTATAGTTATTGAGCCCCGCGTTTCTCAATATCCAATGATACACAAAAGCCATCCTCTGATCCTCTGTCTATTACAAAATCCGCATCGAGATTCGTCACTTAGATTTGCTGATAAGCTCACATAGGTTCATACATACAAAAATAACGACTTTGTTTTATAATAAAATAAATAAATAAATAAATAAATATTCATGGACATTTCACACAACGTCCTCTGGTCCCAAGCTAAGCTTATATGCTTGTGTTATGGGTACCAGAATACGGATATAATACATAAACTACTTTTCTTTTGTAAATACATACTTATAATACATAGTAAACACCCAGACGCAGTACAAACATTTGTATGACAATTAAAAACATCACACAAATGATTGTCCTGACCGGGAATCGAACCCGAGACCTCATGATCGGTAGTCCGTTATATGAACCACTACACCACGAGGCCCGTCGTATAATAAGTAAATATATTGTTTATGCTGTTTAATTTTGGGAACCATCGTAGATCCCTGTGACGTCACTAGATCGGTCTGTCAACATATAGAAGAGTATATCAAACGTAGTACATAGTAGGGTAAAAGTATTTGAGTCGAAATGTTATTAATAGTTTAACAAAGACAATGGCATGCCATCGATATGACGCGAGCACGAAATTTATGAAACCGTAATATTGAGGTCGAATGAACAACTGAATCAGATAAGTGGGATTCTAATTAGCCATTCAGCCGTAGTCGGCAACTTAGACAAAGGTGGTTAGAGGAGTGCGTTGAAGCGACTATACAAACACCCATCTGTAGTGCGTGTATCTAGGTCGCGTCCGTTAACTATTTATTTTGTGAATAACAACTATTGTTTTAGTCATTATTTAATGTGCACAATTAATTAAATATTACTGTGACAATAAATGAAGTCACATTGAAAAGGTAACCTTTATACATGTGGTAGGTACTATATTTTATTTCAGAAAATATGTATAACTAGCTGGCCCGGCAAACGTTGTTTTACCATACCAAAAAAAAGTAAAAAAAAAAAATTTAAAAAAAATGAACTATTAACCTCACGGAGCCCGAGACCTTTCCAACGAATGCAAAACCGTGGAAATCGGTTCGTGCGTTCTGGAGTTATAGCGTCAGGAAGGAAAACCGGACTTATTTTTTATATAGTAGATTTGTTAGGGTTGGTTTAATCGATATACTAAATCGAATATTTGGCATTCAGATATCGACTTCCTTTTTCAAATATTGGCAACATTACAATGTGTCAAGGGAGTTTTTGGGCGGGAGGTTGGTTCGGTGGAGGAAGGAGATGCGATTTTTGGTGACACAGTCTTATGTTGGTTTAAAATGTAGATAATATGAGTTACGAATAGATTTCATATAGATTGAGTTAATAATAGAAATCGTGTCCTTAATCCGGAATAGATAAATGGATGGATAATACTAGAGAAGTTGTCTAATACTTTGTTTTTGTGGAAATTATTAAATACAGAGAATAAACGTATTTACAGTAACAAATTATGAAGTATCATTCACTAGAACCCGAAGGAAAACTCTTTTAATAAATTGTAATCTAACTATATTATGATGTATCTTTACTTATTATAAAACAAAGTCATATGTCCCTATGTGAGCTTATATTTACAAAACTACGTAAGGGATTATGATGCTTTTTTAATAGATAGAGTGATTCAAGAGAATGGCTTTTTTGTATAATTTGTTAGGATTTGGTTTTTAAACCCCACGCGTACGAAGTTGGGTACTGCTCCCAACTTCGTACGCGTGGGGTTTAAAAAGACCTATAATAAATTAAATATTGGTATGGTAGATTTCTAAATATTGTTTCAATTGTAATTTAATCAAAAAACGGTTCACGTTTCTACATGACACACATACGAGGGACCTCAGATCATCGGAAAACCTAACATTGACTGTAGTTATGCATTCGACTAGATTCTTTACTAAATCTTTTACAGTAGAAGCGGCGCGGCTATGGAATGCCTTACCTTTGACGATAAGAAACGCTCAGACCATATCAACATTCAAAAAACTTGTTAAGGAACACTACTTGTCCCTACCGATAAATTGATATACTTCCATATTAATATTCTATGTATCTATATAATATGTATGTATTGTGTATGTATGTATATGTCAAAATATGTATATAAGTATATATTTATGTAAGTGTTATGTATGTATATGTATTTGTATATATCTGCTACTATAGTATATTCACTTATTTTTAGTACACCAAAAGTCGCCTATTCTGCCTCGGTCAAATCCATCTTATGGTTTTCTGGGAGAGATCGCAGCTCGCGATAAGACCGCCCTTTGTACCTATGATATGTCTGTTATGTAAGCTTTATAAATCATTATGGTGTGCAATAAAGAATATTTTACTTTACTTTTACTTTTTAATAAGTTTTGGCTACAATCTAAGGTATGGTAGAAAATTTTAATGTAAATCATTTAAAACAAATTTCTGTAGCTCTTCTGCGGCCGTATTATGAGCTATTATTTCCAGGCAGGTTACATCGTGAATTTAACTGCGTGGCAAATTCGCATTATGAACATAACTCCCAGTCAGTCAGTTCGCTAAACCAGTCATAGATTAATATGTTTAAAAGAGAAGGTACAACTAAAAGCTTTAGTACTAACAAACATTTTTCAGTTAAAAGTTTCATATATGCCATAATATGCAATTTAGCCAGGCAGTGTACGGCCTGCCTAGAACTTGCATGATTTTTAAAAGGCTCATAATACGCCCGCTGATCTGATTTAAATTTAGTGTATTTATATAAAACATACATCTCCTGCTGAATACTCTCTAACACTCATCTCCTGCTTACCTATTTAATGCTATGTAAGCATTATATTATGTATATAGGTACGTAATATTTACCAATAGTAATAAATATGAGTAAATGAATAACTCGTGACAATTGAGTTTGAAGGTTTACATTGCGTTTACGTGATATCCGCTGCCATATTTAAATAGAGTTGCGGCATGAATGGCGCCAACATTCTCCATGTATATCGTAAGCACAAACCTAACACTTATTCACACGTTTGGAGAGGGACCTCGGTCTCTACAGCAACGTGCCTTTCCCCATACAAACGTACTCTATAGTTTCCTTCGTGGGGTTAATAACATTTCCCAATAATATTTGGAGCTTATAAATAATAAATAAATAAAATATTTTATTTTCAAATATTATTACAATTCTTGCTTACGTAACTCTGGATCCAGTGGTAGTAAATACATGCCTCTAGATTTCCTTTTTCCTAAAAGATATTTACTAAACGCAATATGGCCAACCAAAAAGTAGATTTTTTACCTTATTAAGATGATTTGTAAAAGCAGCAAAGATAATAAGATAGCGTAAATATACTGTCCACTTATATTTAAGTTTTATTTTTTTCAAATCAGTCCTAGAAATAGCGAACTGCAAAACATATTTTTTTAGAATACTTTTCTGAAACATCAGGCTCTTAGTATCAGTATCCTTTTCCGCACTATCTTAATGTGGTCCGGGAGCCAGGTACATTTTTGGTTAATGATTTCTTCTCGAGTGAAACTTTGTAAAATGCATAAGGGACTTATACTATGAATACTCGCGACCGTCAGCTGCGACTCCGTAGGTGGTGTGGGCAGTGGCAGCCTCCCAAACATGGAGAAAAAAAAAATTCAGTCATTTCCTTTCATTTGTAAATTTGTCAGATTATAGTTTATCGAGTGCTTTGATAGAAAAACAAAGTCAGCTGACCATAACACGGTGGATTATACGTCAGCTGGCTACTTGAACGAGAAAAAAAAATTACAGTTTCAATGATTTCCTCTCAACTAAAAATTTACCTGGTGATTGTTTATATTATACTACTATGAATGAAAATTAATGTCTGCTTGCTGTATCTCAGTGGAAAGTTTGTCAGCTGGTACCTTGAAAGGTGAAACGCAACAGCTTTAGATTGAGAAATTTACACGTACATATATGTAAATTGCTCTTTTATTTATTCTATCTATTCTGATCGGACTTTTCGTTTAATATTACGGTCTGATTAAATAGCAAAAAAAATTAATTTGCTATTTAATCCGACCGAATCAACAATTTTACCCTTAATAATTCTAGGGATCCTCCCTCTTCCAGAAAAATATAATTATGAACACAGCTAATGCCGTTTGCAATAAAAATAAAGCAATTTTTTGCAATTTGTGGTTTTATTTATTATTATTTATGAATATCAAATAATGTTAAGTGGGTGGGTACTACTAGGTACCTAGTACCTACTATGACTAATGAGGAATTATTTATTTTAAAACAATTTATCTATTAGCCTATGAATAAGAACTGTCATACTCGCTTAGTATTACTTAAGAGGGCTCGATACCAAATTATGCTCTATACAAAAATTTGGGTATCATACTCCTCATTTTTCTTTGCGAAAGTTGTATATTATCTATGCTTGTATCATCATCATCCCTCATGCATTTCTCGAATTTTTGACTTGGGGGCCTTGGTCTGGCCTTGGCCTTGGGACTTGGTCATGAAAATCTGTCACTGGCTCCCGGACCAATGCTGGACGTGGCATGACAGCTATGGCGATAGATATTATAAACTTGTATATTGTAGCCTGTATGAGCGATATCGCCTGTTTCACAGCACGAGTCACCTCTTAAGCCATTCACACAATAATTACTGACCAATATTTTACGATCAAGCAAAAGTGTTCAACACCGTGTTGATTTCCTGGCATTAATACTGAACAAACAGTTTCAATGTCAGACTTTACGAGGAGTAAATTAAATACGACGGAAAATCTTTTCAGAAGAATTCCAAGTACATCTTTAATCTTTGTGTTATATTTTACAAGGTTTTATTGCTATGGAGTATACAATATTTAACTTATGAATGAAACATAAAACACGTGCCAGAGATAATGTTATGGTTACTTTTTTTAGTTCAAGGGCATTTCACACATCTTCTGGTCACAAATATTGGGTTTTTTGGACCCAGAAGGCGTGAAATATTGAATATCTTATGATATGTAAAGATTCCAATTTCAAAAGTAATACATAGACACAGACATACCAGATCAGACATACCAGTAGTGTCTATGGTTACATCACCCAATTGGATTGAAGCATAGACTTATTGGATTGAAGTCACTTACTCATGTATGTGTGCGTGTAAATGTATATATGTGTGCTATACGTCATAAGAAACGTCATTATTCTATGAAGAACGATTTAGCCAGGTCAAAGTTACTTGTCTTCAATTTTAAACGTCAACCCGACATCTGGATTATATGTGTACATAAATTACTTTTTCTTTTGTAAATTAGGTTACGCACCTGCCTTGATGCCTGATGCAAGTCCTAACCCTCAGTCAGATGATAACAGACTATTTTTTAAATTTCTTTTCTTTTTTTATTTACGGCCAATTTTAAAGCAAGTCGCTTACGGTACGGGTACTCCACGAAACTTCTAGGTCATATCCTGTCACTAAATAGATATTCAAGTACTCAATACAATAATTATGAATTGTTGTTTGATTGAGCTAAATTGTCAAATGTGGAAGTGTCATCGAAACAATTTTTCTAATCAAAAGCAGCGCTGACTGTAATCATTTAAAATTGTGTCTAGACAGTAAGTTTATATAATATGCAATGATTTTGCATTGTCAATCATTTAATACAAGTCCTATTTACCAAATAGTCATTTTGATGTCAAAGATGCTTGCAATAAAGCATGGATGTAGCAAAGATTAATTTACAAATGGAATATTGCAATAAGTAATGAAGTAGACTATATTGTCATTATTTTAAGATTTTGTTACTATTTGACATATTATAAGTGTCTGGCAACGTCAAAGCTTACATAGCAGTTCCTCTGAAAGGTATTCAGTGTACGACTGGTTCTTTTTTAATTTGCCAGTAGACATCTCTATTTTTTTTTATTAATCTAGTTGTCCGTATAATAATATGTATGTCATTAACATGACCGGGACTTGGTGAATTATTGAATTCTAAATGTATAAACAAATAAATACTTACCAAGGCAATCGTCATTACAAACACTGGAATTTTCACCATTTTCATAGTTCGTAGAATATTTCTAACACTTATAACACTTCTTACACTGTACAAATATTTATTTGATCAGTAAAGAGTCGATTGTTTTACACAACTAAAATCGATTATTGATTTTTCATGTGATATATCGATGACGATAAACTATACAATAACACAATAAGTACTTCAAGAATGATAAGTACATCTCTTAACAATCAAATTAGATGTATTAAAACCAATTAATATTGACGTTAATATAGTTAATGTTTAGTTAAACTAGTTGAAATAATAATTAAATAACCTTCATAAATTATTCAAAAATTTTATTTGTTTAATAAATATAAAAGGTATGTTTGTCACACCTGCTAAATTCTATACAGATTGGGTATGGCAGACGCAAACATAAATTTGTAATGGATAAATGTATTACTTTCGTATTGTTTTCAATTCGTTCTGTAATAATTTAAAGGACGTTCGCATTGCGTTTATTATTATTTAAAACAGATTTAATTTATACAATTCTTTTTTTAATTTACTAATGTCAACGGAAATGAGGTTAACTGTTAAAATAGTTCCGATATCAAAATTATTTTTAGGTATCATCAAAAATGCAAACTCTTATGTTAGCTTAGACCAAAAACTATGAAACACGCTTGTAAATCCTGAATATATATTTTTTAATTATTGCGCTGTCATCGTCCCTTAACAGGTATGTGTGCAAAATTTCAGGTCATTTCAACTACTGCGAGTGAAAATAATTTTCAAAGATAGGTTCTTCTAGGAGATAGGTTCTGTGTCCCTAAGATAAGTCTTATGCACACAAAACCTACCTCGCTAATTATGAAACAATTAATGATATAGGTATTGTTTATAAGCTAAGCAATGGCTAAACACATATTATCTTATATATTTTCTCTTTCTGACTATAGTTCCAGTGTTGGACTAGTAAAAAAAAAAGATTTCGCTACATGGATCAATACACAAAATTAATAAAAGCGTGTCAATTACGTTTCAGTTATAAAAAATACATTCTTTTGTAATTTCTTACAGAGACTAAAATGTTAATAACATTGAGCTACAACAAACTCGTGAAGGCGAGATAACAACTACACTGAGATACCGACAAGGATCACTACACATATTTTGTGTGTTTACACGAATTCGTTTTATTTTGAGCTAATTTTAAGGTATTTGTGGGCGTAGTACGCGTTTTGTTATTTTCTTTATTATTTAATAATTTAAAAGATCACCCATCCATACATCTATCAGCCTTTCTCCGTCCACTGCTAGACAAAGGCCACAACGCGCGGTCCTGCACTTTCTGCATCTAGCAGCTCCCTGCACATTCGACGATATCGACAGTCAATTTAAAGAATAAAAAAGGAAAATTAAAACATAGCTTAGTAAGGTGACTTAATAATATATTACACAAACAGAATGTACTGACTAACTTCACTGTTTGTTTCAATGAGTTAAGTAGCAGGAATGGCAGTGGTAAGCAGATGACTTTTTTGTATATTTTTTTAGAGTTTGGTTGCCGTTTACAGCTAGTAAGTTTATAAAATAAACTAGTAATAGTAAGTCTGTACCATTATTTTATTAGTTACTCTAAAAAGAAAGAAAGAAGAAAGAAAAATGTTTTATTGCTGCAAAATTAGGTTATTCACAGTTATTCACAAAAATAGCATAAAAAACAATAGTAGAAATGATGCCGATTTAAATATTTTTTATTCATTTATTTCTTGCAGCAAATAGGCATTAGGCTCTAGTTATACATTAAAACAGTATACATTACTACTGGTATTTCAGCATCATATCAGTATATTTTCAGTTATATCAATAAACAATATAAACTAAAATATTGTGCAACAATAAGCAGTTTCATAACCTAACAAACTATGAATATTAAAAGCTTTAACTCTTCAAATAGACAGCAAACGTAACATCAATCAGTTTGTGACCGTTTTACTACCAATAAATCATATTGTAATATTTTTTTAAATCGTCTATATCTATAGTTCTATACTAATAAATATTATAAAAGTGAAGAGTTTGTTTGTTTGAACGCGCTAGTGTCAGGAATCGAATCGAGGGAGGGTCCGGTTTGATAAAATCCCCGGATAATATAATAATTTTATAATAATTTTGACGAGCTTCGTGGTCGAGTGGTTTATGTAACGGACTGCCGATCAAGAGGTCGCGGGTTCGATTCCCGTTCGGGACAATCATTTGTGTGATTTTTCTAATTGTCATACAAATGTTTATACTGCATCTGGGTGTTTCTATGTATTATAAGAATGAATTTACAAAAGAAAAGTAGTATATGGTATTCTATCCGTATTCTGGTACCCATAGCACAAGCATATAAGCTTAGCTTGGGACCAGAGGACGTTGTGTAAAATGTCCATGAATATTTATATTTATTTATAATTATTTTGGGTAAATCTGCTTCAAATTTCTTATTGCCCAGTCATCCAAAATTTTACGCGAACTGAGTCGCGGGCAAAAGTTTTATAATATACTTTTCTGTATGTACTATTATTGTAAAGCTGAAGTTTTGTTTATTTGAATGCGCTAAAAAAGGGTGAGTCCGATTTAAAAAAAAATCAATCTTGGATAGTACATTTATCGAGGAAAGCTATAGGCTATATAACATCACGCTGTGACTAATAGGAGTGAAGCATCGTTAAAAAATGTTGCTAAAACGAGGATTTTTTTTAAAATTCCACGCGTACGTAAGTCGAACCAACAGCTAGTTAGAAATAAAACCGTAAATTATTTATGATAGGATTCTGTCGGAGTTTGCTAAGCCTATTCAAGGGCGGGATGTAATAACCAAACATATTTTACAACTTCTCAAAATAGATATCACATGGATACCGTTTGTATGAACTTTATCTGTGATTTTACGTCACGATATTTTATTTTTAGTGCAAACGAATAAATATCGATATCGAATATAAATGATTGATACATTTAACTTCTGTTTAGAAGGGATGATAGAGACCTGCTTGTGGTGATTGTTATTTAAATATGTAACACCAATGTCAATTTTTTAAAAGCGTGCCTTAATATTAAGCTTATATTACCTACGTCTAATCATATCACTAGTACTAATTTATATTCTAATATATAAAATTCACGTGTCACAGTGTTAGTTACCGTACTCCTCCGAAACGGCTCGACCGATTCTTCTCAAATTTTGCATACATATTCAGTAGGTCTGAGAATCGGCCAACATCTATTTTTCAAACTTTTTTTTAGTATGGCAAAACAACGTTTGCCGGGTCAGCTAGTAGTACTATATAAATTAGTATATAGTACTATATAGTACTTTTAGGTGCCTACACCTAAAAGTAAACACAAAGATCAGTACAGTCATTGTACCTATACAATGACATGGTGATTTAATAAAACTTCTACAATAAATAATAAATAAATAAATAGTCCTAATTCAATAAAATTTTTAGGTTTTTATTGTTGGTCATATTAAAGTAGGTTTGAGAATATGACTAATATAAGAAATTACGTTCACCAACTTTTAAAGTGACTTCTTAAATTACTAGATTACTTTTAAACTCTTGAAGCAAAGACTTGCTTATCCATACTATGTATACAAGTACATTATTGCTAGATGTAAGATAAAAGATCAACTCAAGCTGAATCTAGGTTGACTACACTTACAATTATTTCAGTACTTAGTTTTGGTCTAATAAACATAAGATCTATTGTTCATTTAGTATTGATTTAAATCACAATATGTTATAAGAGTATTATGAACTAATAACTAGTCTAGGTCTAGAATATTCTAGATTGGCATAGTAACGAAACCGTTAAACGGTTCAGAACATAATAAGGGTTCGGGGTAATAACGGTTCAGAACATAAGGGCGATACAAACGACATATTACTATATAATAATATAGCGAGAAAGAAACAGATGTATATAGAAAAAAGACGAGGCAAAAAAGAGAGAGACACATCTGTATGTGACGTCATAAGTATAGATACATCTCGGTATATTAATATATATCTATCTCTCTCTCGCCTCGTTTTTTTTCTGTATACATCTGTTTCTTTCTCGCTATATTAATGTATCATAATATGTCGTTTGTAGTGCCTTTTACCCCTTACCCCTCTACCCCTTTTTTGTAGTCCATCTGGTGACAGAAGTCCGTGTGGTGACGGAATAAGAATACAAGTGTCACCACCCCATCTCCTCTTCAGGGTGCTGTAAAAGCCAGCTAAGGGATATTTTACACAAATGACATCCTCTGTGAGAGACGGAAAACTCGAAAGTAAACCCTGTGCCAACACGCCTGGTCAGCGTGACACATTAGACCAAAATCCCTCCCAAAGATGAGGAGGCCCGTGCCCAAGTGGGACGTTAATGGGCTGGAGTGAGAGAGTGTCTCCTTTAATCACAAAATTAGCCTTTAAACGTTTCGTTACTCTACGATAAATCACAAAGATTCTAATGTCCGTCAATCCGGCCGTCTGCTTCTTAGCTGGCTGTATTTCAAGAAACTCGTTAGTTAGGCAGTTGATGTCACAGCATCAGAATATGTATTTTGATACCACTATAATAAATACTAAAACAGAATAAAATGAATACTTTAGAGAGCTCCCATTCAACAGTTTTTGAATAACTTAATGAAAAGCTTAAGAAGTTATGAGGATATGATTACGGCAGTAAATTTGAGTAAATGAATGAATGGACAATGAATGAATGAACAACTGGAAATCACATATAAAAAATATAAGAGCGAAACTAGCAAAATTTTCATACGCGTTACGTGAAGTTAAGAAAACCACGGACTTAGCAACCGCGTTATCAATGTATTACGCATACGCATTCTCTTGCCTTAGTTACGGCGTAATCCTGTGGGGCAACAGTACTGATGCACCCACTTTACTAACACAACAGAAAAGACTAATTAGAATACTTGCTAACATAAAACAAATAGACTCATGTAAGCCTCACTTTCAGAGCCTCAAGATCTTGACCTTACCTAGTATCTACATATTAGAGCTTTGTAAATTCGTCCGAAAACACAACGAAAACTACACCACGAGAGAACATCTAAAAAATAAATTTACTTTAAGACATAAGGATCGCTTAAACTTACCTACTTCTAAACTAGCAATACACTCCTCAAGTCCTTTGGTTATGTCGATAAAAATTTACAACAAGTTGCCAGAACCTATCAGAAACGAAAAAAGATATGGACCTTTTGTAAAAAAATTAAAACAGTTCTTGATTAATAAAAGCTACTACAGTGTAAAAGAATACTTTGACGATGTTGACGGAACTCATAAATAATAAATTTTACTAACACTTGACTTATAAAAAAAAAAAAAAAAATGGAAAAAAAAAAAAAAAAAAAAAAAAAAAACCTGAGAAACATGAATACGTAATTCTATAATAAGTATATTTATATGTGTGTATGTTTACAATGAAAATAATAAATAAATAAATATAATAAAAAAATAAAGCGTGTCTATGTGTGAGTGCATGTGGATGTGTAGGAACGTAGGATTAATATAACTTGGAAATAAAACTAACTAATATTAAAATAAAATAAAATAGACATTTAATCAATCAGACATATTATGTATCAATAATCTATATAGTTATGTACAATTGCAAATTGTAGAAATGCATAAAAAGATGATAAAGTTGTCGCACTGTCACTCTTCCTCTCTTCTGATCTAATTTGCTGTGCCCGACAGGGTCCATAATTGTATTTTAAATATTTAATTTAAGCAATGATTGTATACATTATGGAACGCAATAAATAAATAAATAAATAAATAAATGATTTATTTTAATAATTTGAGGAATGAAACGGTATCTAAAGGTAAAGAACCCTTTGTATCACATATAAACGATTTATAGTATTAGGCGATAGTTTATTTCAATCTAAACGACACGACTCAATGAATGCGCGTCACTATATATTTTTGGCAACCGCCCAACTTACTGATTACATTGTTCTGGTAGTATTTTACTATTTTACTTTTAAACTCTATTTATAATAATGAATTCTTTTAAAAATCTATAAATTATTTCAGCAAGAGAGCGTCAAAATGTTTGTTATTAGTTAATGGAGCCATCATCATAAAAATTATTTTGATGTGGTTTTTAAAATATTTTAATTTATTTTGTTTCTTTTTTTTTCTTTTAATTGGCTCGCGCTGTTTGCGTAGTTACCACGAACACAGTTTTGTTTCTTTTTATTCGCATTTTTAAACTTTTTAAACCTATTATTGTCATGTTTTTATTAATTTATAGTCGATCGTTTATTAGATGGAAGCATTTGTTAATTTGAATATTTCTATAGCTTGTATCGTTATATAAAGTGTTAAGCGGTTGTTTAGTAAAGTGGTGATTATCACGGTTGTAAGTGTCGACGTTTGGGAGTTAAACTCTATAATTGTTTTTATGTTTAACTTAAGGGCATGTTTACATCAAATACTTTTAATTCTTTCCTTGCTTTTCTTTCTTCTCAGATCATTACTGTCGTACAGTTGTGGACTTTTGGACTTTTAAAAAACATCACTTAAGAAGGATGTTAAACGTAAGAAAATTGTACGTATGCAAGAGATTGGCTGCATCATATAGTACATATAAAAATTAAAATATCTGGTTTTTATGCTTTAGAATATTAATAAGGTTAATTTGGTTTACCTACTATTTGCTAGGCATAATTCTTATTTTAAATTAATTATTAGCACGAAAGATTAAACAGAAAATTTTCAAAATAATTTTGAAGAACTATTTTAAACTGCATTTTAATATATAAATAAATAAGTTTATCCGGTAGTTATAGTATGAGCCTTAACAGAAAGGCGTGTTAATTGCCATGTCGATGGGCTGATACACGGTTGATGATAATAGTTATCTTGATAGGTGTGGTCCACAGCACGTAATTATTGTAAAGATTTATTTCTTTTAAAAATTTACAGACGCGGTAACCTTTTTTTAAGATGTCTATAAAGATTCGAATTTGGAATTTTTTAAATGAATATGAAGATTCGAAATTTGAACTTAACTTTTTTTTAAATATTGTTCTGATCTTTAATAGAAAGGTTACTAATAATCTTTCGCCTAGTTTTCAATTTCATACAGTTTGAATTGCTTTTTTTTGTTGAAGAAAGAATTTGATGGCTTTAGGGTTATATGTAGGTACCTATACAATTTATTTAAGTAGGTAAATATTTATTGCCGTAAAATATTTGTGCAAGATCGTGAAGTAAATACGTCCCACATTTTAATCATAAGGAAAAAAAAACTTAACTCAGAACTGTGAGTTTTAATTCCAATACAAGTCTAGCTTTCTCATGAGGAGTAGATTTCTAAGCGAAATAATGACAAAAAAATATTTTTAAAATCTAAAAATTGTTTTTCCTTTGTCGGATTGGACATTGGTCGGATAAGATAGGAACATTTTTCTTGTCAGTTATTTTTATACAAATACAACCAGTTATTAAAAGCTTGAACGAACTAGTTTAAACAAGGCCATAAATAATTCACAAATGCGATAATTATGCAAACTTTATTCATATTGAGCGATCACGTATCAATTTACATGGTTTTCTAATATATTCGCGTGAAATATCTTTATTACGATTAGATGGCACGCAATATGGGACGTTAATCAACTTGCCTTTATAACGTAGAAACTTGATTGATCCGTAATATGATAATATAACTACAGTTTGATGATAAGATGTATCTTTTTATATATAAAGATCAATTGCTGTTCGTTAGTCTCGCTAAAACTCAAAAACGGTTGGACCGATTTTGATGATTTTGGTCTTGATATATTCGTGAAAGTCCAGGGATGGTAAAAACGGTGACTAAGTATATAGGGATCTAAAAGTCCACGCGTAAGGAGTAGCGGACGTCACGTATTAAGTAGGTAATGCACAGATCAGCTAGAGTAGATTAGATACTGGTAACGATTCGCACTGGCACAACTAAACTTACCTAAAATAATAATCTACCTAGTTCAAAAACACACACGCTTGAAAATACTGAATATTTTTTTTAAATTATTGCATTGTCATCAGTCCTTGGTATATATACAAAATTTTAGACAAACTACTGCAAGTGGGTTAAAATCACTTTCAAAGATTCCGTGACATAGATTAATACATTGATAGATACATACTGAGCTTATATAAGCGGGTTGAAACGAAAATTGATAGTGTCAATAATACAATCGGCAATGTTAACTGAACTTTTTTATTAGAAAATCTGTATATTATAGACTAATGATTTTAATTAATAAAAATGTGCACAACGAAATAGCCAATTCATCAAAATACGTCATAGTTGTTTTCATTTTTTAGTTAAGTAAGTTTAGTTCTGAACTTAGAATTGGTACCACTGTGTCAGGAGTTTTTGTTAATGACTAAATGCACCAACGTTGAAGGCCCAGGTTGCGGCGTATGGAATACCTAATGCTTTTTATAGGACGTAGTAAAGTCTATGAGACGCGTATATACGTACGGTATGCGTTGATTATATTTTATTCCGTGTGGTGACGGATTAAGAATACTAGTGTCACCACCCCATCTCCTCCCCAGGGTGCTGTAAAAGTCAGCTAAGGGATACTGCACACAGATAACATCCTCTGTGAAAGACGGAAAAGTCGAAAATAAACCATGTGCCAACACGCCTGGTCAGCGCGGCACATTAGACGATAATCCCTCCCAAAGTGGAGGAGCCCCGTGCTCAACAGTGGGACGTAAATGGGCTGGAGAGAGAGACGGATGCGTTGATCGCATTGCGTGCGGAGTCTATTGAGTGTGTGCTGTGAGATAGTTTAACTAACTTACGCAAGTGAAGCCGACTGACTTTGACGCTGGCAAATTCAAAGAGAAGCTAACCCTCTTGTATGGACGGAGGGAGAAGAAAAAAGAAGTGAAGCTGCTAGGTCTAATAAAGTTTTTTTAACGAATTTTTCAAGATATTTTTTGTTTACATTAGATTCGATGAATAGGTATACTAATTAATGCGATATTGGTTATTAAAATTCGTTTTTATTCTATTCTAAGTAAGGAATTTAAATAATAGAGTAATATTTTATTATGTAGAAAAACAAGTTTCATTGTGTTAGGAGGTCCATGCAGGATTTTGTTAAAGAAATTATGTGCTTGTTATTTACTTGTAAAAGAAAAAAACTGCGTAAAACCAAATGACTAATTTCAGCCCGGTTGATTTCACTTTTTTCGTAGAGCATTTTCGAGTTAATGTTAATCAAAGACTCAAAAAGTAAAATTTTATTATAAATATATTTACAAGCTTTTTTGAAAAATTCAGAAGTTGGGTTCCAGTGCCAAAGGTGAATCTTTTTAGGAATATAATGATATTTTTTTTAAATAAAACACTATTCTGTGAATGAAGACGTGTTCACGTGAAAGAAAGATGTGTTAACATAGATATATATGACGTCTGACAGAAGACTATGAAAGAAAAATACATGTTGCGCGACCCTAAATAATGGTATCCCATTATTTAGGGTCGCGCAACATGTATTTTTAAGGCAGGAAAATTACGAAATACTTTTCTACTTCTTTAATTGTTTCGTTAAAGTCATCGATTTAACAACATCTCGGAAGATAGATGATAGTCGAGTTTACGTAAAATTTACAGTAACTACGAAAGGTAATTACGATACGGTATCTTATGCGAAATTGACTTAGCGAGATAATACAGTCCCTTTTAGTCAATTTAGGGTAAACAAACTGTTATGGTTAGGGTGCTTCGAGGACAATGTAGGTAAACTTTTACAATATTTATTATATTTTGTAATTGACCTATTTTTAAGGTGTTTTATCTCAACTGTCATAGATTAAATAATAAACTACTCTGTGTTACAACACGGTTGCGGATAGCAATCTATTATGTTCTACTCGGTCAAATATTTAAATTAACGTAACAATATCTTTCAATTTGCTATTAAAAATCTGTCATGTGCATCTACGCTCTTAATTAGATATTATGTACATACTCAAAGTAAATGAAAACATAAATAACTAAAATAATTTATACTTTTGGCTCATTTTTTCTTAAATATTTCTTAGGTATTATTGTTCTTATTTATAATGACATATCGGTGGTTTAAAAGTTCGCTTAAATCAGTTCGCGAAAATTGTCAAGACTTGTTATTCATAATAGTCTTTTTACGCTAAAACGTTTATTATCTGTCCGATAAAATCTCCGTTTAAACCTCCGATAAGTCATTATGAATAAGACCATAACCCCCTTATTACAAAACGCGGCTCAACGTTAAACCCAGGTTTAACAAAATTTATTTACGAGGAATTGGACAGTTAGACCCGCTCTGACACTAGTTTGGCGTCGGTTTAAGACTAAGGTTGTTGTTAGATCTAGGATTTGAGAAAAATCTGCTTGAAATGCGCAATTGAAGTGTTTAAAAACCAGGCTTAAACTGTGGCTTAAACTTAGTCCACGTTTTGTAATAAGGCGGTAAGTTTAACTAGTTAAAACTCGAAGTTTCTGTCCAAATACTGCCGTGCTCTTTAGAATTCAGGGTATTGATATGTGCCGTGCCACAATAGAGGAGGCCCGTGCCCAATAATGGGCTGGAGAGAGAGAGAGATAAGTGCCCTATTGTAATAATTAAGATATTTTAAATTTGTCACAAGATAAGATTTTAAGGGCCTACATCAATATTATCGTATATCATCGCCGACACGTACATATTAACACAGCCAGTAGGCACAGAAAATGAAGAATTAGGGATACTTTTCCTATTTACTCAAAATCTACTAAATATATTTTAATTCTGATTTACGTGTTTCTATATATAATAGTTACTTATGTTTTTAAAGTTATTTCATTAGTTAATACGCGATAATAGACCGACAAATGAAAAAAATAAAAAATTTGAGAGGTTGTTTCGCCAAGATTTTCTATCGAGAAAACTTTTTTCAATCGCGTTTCTGAGTTTATGCGATCCTAGATCATATATTGAAAAAACATATACTTAAAAATTAGAGCTCTAGCCATTCAATCTAAAGAAACAATGAAAACTTCGTACATAGAAAAATGCACGAAGCTATTTTGGTATCCTCTTAAGCCTTTACTGTGTATATGGAATTCATTGACAACATTTCAATTTGTACTACGCTCTACTAAACACTGATAATGTTGATAAGAAAATACAATAAGTGCACTTAATACAAAGTAACTACATTTAAAAAATATTCGACTATAAATTGATAAGATTAAGTAGGTACTCTACTTGATACTAAAATCCGTTTTACAGGGAAATTGTATAATTACAACTGTAGTTTAAAAATAATTATCACATAAATATCTAATCACGAAATACAAAAGGCTTGTGAGTAAATATAAAAGTATAAGTTGCAATTGCAACTGTATACGCATCCAACAACGTTGACCCAGTTTCATATTTCTGGGCTGATAACAGAAATTAAGCAGATAGTGGCCAAAGATAACAAAAAAAAATTGTCGTCTTACCTAAGATGACATTGGAATAGCAACCTTGATAGTTGTCGAATAATAGTTTTAACTGTTTAAGATATTACCGGCCTCGGGTTATTTTTATTTTTTAAACTTCATTTAATGTCCTATCCTATCAGCCTGGCAAAATTGTTTAATACAAAAGCCCTAAGCTAAAAAAAGAAGAGGTAGTATCAAAAATATAGACGCAAACTATGACACTGTGCAATAATGACTTGTATAAATAAAGTGGCAATGTTTTTTTGGTAGTAAGTAAGTATACGCATTTTTTGTGTATGATGAATTGTATCTTTTGAGCAATCGTTGACCTTTTCGATGTTTAACATCGAGGTGATAGACATAAAAGTACCGATTTTATTGAATCGCTTATAAAAAATACATTTAAGAGGGTACTGTACTCCTCATTTAGGTATTTGCCTTAGGTATTGCTATCCCTATTTCCGAGCGCCGCGCTGAAAGGGATAAATATAGATGAAGCGGATTTTACCTACAAATTCTTTGAAAAAAGACGTTTCGTACTTCCGTTTTTTTTTCGCGAAAGGTAAAACCGATTTTAATAGATTTTACGTTATATTATAGATGAAGAGTATATCTATGCTCCTATCACTTTCTTTTGTGGTAAAACTTTACCTTTGTGTGATAGACGCTGCAACTTTATCTAAAGAAAACCGAAAAAAGTGGGTTTTTTGGATCGTCATATTTCTTTTAGTTATTATGTTTTGAAAAAAGTCTTTATCTATAATATAACGCAAAAACTATTAAAATCGGTTTAACTATCGCGAAGAAAAAACGGAAGTACGATACCCATACTTTTGTATGGAGCATAATTTGGTATCGTACCGTCTTAATATCTATGTTATATTACTCGCTAATAATTTTCATCTTCAATGGTCACTGTTTTAGTCTGTTATTTTATCATGAATAATAACGTTTTTCTAAAATTTTATCCAAATTTGTACAGTAGTTTAAACGTAAAAGTATTAAACATTCACAATTTTCATATTGTAATTAGGTATTAGAAGATTTTTTTTTCTTTGCTGTTATTAATTATACTATTATTAATATAATAATTAATTATACTATGATTATACTAATTATCCTAACGCTTTTAGTTTTCATAATTAAGGCATATGAACGTTAAGGAATAAATTAAAATTAAATAAACTACATACGTTGGAGAGGAAAATATTAATGATGTTAGTTCTGTTGTTTTGAGATATACGAGTTTCACGGTTTATTTGTTTATATGATAAGTACATAATTTAAATATTCCGTTATCTTGATTTGAAATGCTCTTTCAAAACTTTTATTTACATGACTTATTTTTAATTTTAATCTAGCACAATCTACACATGTCTCATTTGTCATCTGTAGGCAATTGTTCAATATTAATTATTAGGTCTTAACTTTGATTAAATCTTTATTTTGTTTTAAACCTAATACCTGTTGTCATAGTTTATGTATTTCTCATAAAGTAATTATCTAAAATAAAACTGCAAAAATTTTATTTACTTAGTAAAGTGTGTAAAAATTTTAAAATAAGGACTGGTTTCGAAAATAAAAATAAATTAATATAAACACAATTATCAATTTAAAAAAAAAATTAGCAGGTGTATCAAACACTGGCTGTAAAGAGATGTCAATATCATTAAAGAAAAATAATATAATCACAATAATTCGTACACTTCACATAATTTTATGTATAGAGTTTAAGATTCTATGTGCAAACTTTTTAATGATTATTTTTTGAAATTCGAAAAGCTATTCAAGCGTTTTGACAGTTCCGCATTTTCGCGCCAATTTTCCGCGGGAAATAAAGCGGGTGCACGGTCTGTGGCGCGGCCGCGCGCTCTCGTCGTGAACTGTGTCGAAGTCGAACTGCGCCCCATCCACTACCTTACAATTTACGGGCGTGACGCAAAAATGTACAAAATTTGTGACCGCAGCTGTGTACCACGTGCTTTATCACGTAAATGGATACAAGAATACGAACTATACCCAAACAAGGATTCCCAGTTAGCTAAGCTTAAATGGTTTTATCACATTTTATCAGTTACAATTGGCAAATTATTTTATCTTTCGACATCTGAATAAATTATAAGCCTTACAAATAAAGAACAATGGAAAATCAAAGTGCCGCTTTTTCTGGAAAATCTTTCCCTATTTAGATTGTACTTTTGAAGTTATTTTAAACTTTTCTTCGAAGTTAGAAAGGTGCTTAAATAAAGAAAAGTAAAGTAGAGGTAGGTGTCGGTGCCAATATTGTACCTAAGCGAGATTGCATATTCAATTCTCACACAATATGATAATCCCTTACATATTAGGTAATAATAAATAATAATAATAATAAATATTCATGGACATTTCACACAACGTCCTCTGGTCCCAAGCTAAGCTTATTATGCTTGTGTTATGGGTATATGTGTTATGGGTAATGCCTTTGTAATGAATTTAAAACAAACTTCCCAATGAGCTTTGAACTTTTAATCTGATATGACAGACAAAATTAACTAACCTTTGTCTTGTAAAATGTAAAACTTATAACGTGGGCGAATACCATTCATGTATTAATATCGAATGGAGGTTGTAATACATGTTCTAATCTCATACACACATCTAATTATTTAATTAAATTAAATTGGTTATTTTATTTTTCTCCGTGTGGTGAATACAAGTGTCACCACCCCATTTCCTCCCAAGGTTCTGTACAGATACACAGATAACATCCTGTGTGAGAGACGAAAAACTCGAAAAGAAACCCTGTTCCAAAACGCCTGGTTAGCGCGGCACAGTAGACCAAAATCCCTTCAAAGTAGAGGAGGCCCGTGCCCAACAGTGGGACGTAAATGGGCTGGAGAGGAGAGAGGAGTTATTTTATTTACATTAGTTCATAGTAAAAACGTGGTAACTAAATCCTTATGATTAATGCTTAAGTGGTCTATTAGATTGCCACATTTCATAAAGGAAGGATGTTTGGATCGGCGCTCTGTAGGGGCAAACGGTCAGGCAGGCAAAGATAAAAAAAAGCTAGTTTCCATTGTTCTTTTTTTAAATAAATACCTTTTTAATTGTCGAACAGTTACAGTTTTGTTTTAAATAAATAAAAATTGTGAACAGCTAATCTCAGTTATCGCCAGGTTAAGAATATATTATAGATTTCCATTTACTGGTTGTGTAGCGTAAAGAATTTCTGTTTTAAATCGACAAGAAAACTTATTTTGCGATTTGTATACGCTCGCGTTAAATGTTATACGTAAAAGATTATGTTTAAATGTTTTAATACTGCTTTAAAAATATTTAAAGTTGAATTCTCAAAAAATTTTGGTGAAACATTACTGTTACAGAACATAAGTACTGTAACGGTAATGTTTCACCAATATTTTAGGACACCACAAACGGCATTTTACGACATATTAATATAGCGAGAAAGAGACAGATATATATTAATATAACGAGATGTATCTTTACTTATGACGTCACAGACAGATATATCTGTCTCTTTCTCACCTTCTCTTTTTTCTATATTCATCTCTCTTTCTCGTTTGTGACGCCCTTTAATGTTCAAATAAAATAATATTTTCTGACACTTGCGGGACTTTGCCGATTTTGCCGATTTGTTTAAATAAAACTACTTTTTACGGATTTAGACGCGTATATTTGTTTAAAATTTTGGCCCGACGTTTCGGAGACTTTGCAGTCACCAAGGGCACGGGTGAGACTGTTATTATTACCTTTAATGTTATTATTACCTTACGTAAGTAAGTAATTATTACATTAGTAAGCTAAAGGTAAGCTAAAAAGCTAAGGCTTTTTAGCGATAAAGCCGCCCATTGTACCAACTGGTATGGGTGGTTTTTATCGCTATATAGCAAACGGTATTTTCCAGACAAAAATTCAAATACATATATGTAAAAAATTCTGACTTACAAACAAATATAACAGTGAAAATGATTCTGAGTTATGCTATGAAAATACATCGTATTCATAACCTTGCAAGTCAAATCACCATTTTATATATCGTTATAAAAATATATTACAAACTGTACAAACAAACATTAGTTTTTACTGTTAAAATAAGTTATGGGCAGCTATCTTAAAATAATCAATCATATATATCCAATGTTTTGATAGTACGTCATAACAACGTCCTGTTAAACTTGGCCGCGATTCCATCAACCAACTGAATTATTACGATACTATACAAATGTTCCACTTAGGGAACAAATTGCTCATCTACTAAAACACGTCAAAGGTGCCACGTGTGCAAGTTACGAGTTCATAGAAATGTATTAGTGATTGTTTGTTCAAGGCTGCCCTGGTTTTCTTTATATAAAATTATGTTAACATTTATCTTATAACATTATTTTTAAAGAGTCTTCTGGCCTAATAGTTGCCACCTGTTTTTTTGCACCTGTATTCAATTACGTAGTCTAGATTTTCCTTTACGCATAACGTGAAGCTGTTCAGTACTTTTTGTGTTCTGTGTTATTGTGTGTGTTATTTAAATTTAGAAAAGTATTATTTTAGTTTAATACAAATTTGTGCGTAAACCCTGTGTATTTTTACACAAAAATTCACAAGTATCTTAACTTTTAAGACCATATTTATAAATTCATTACTTTATTAGTTACATATAATCTAATTAATATATGTGTTAAAATATGTGTGGTGATCAATTGGAACAAAGGCTTACCTCAAAGCTACAAAAACTTCTTTACTAATATCATTAAGCTAAAGAGTTTTTTGTTTGTTTGTTTGTTTAAACGCGCTGATCTCAGGAACCATTGGTCCGATTTTAAAATATTCTTTAATTATTGGGTAGGGCTTTAGGCTATATAACATCATGCTGCGACCAATAGGAGCGGAGTATCCGCAAAAAAATATTGCAAAAACGGAGAAAATTTACTAAAGTCACACAGGTGGACAGCAGCTAGTTATACCATAAAAGAATTACAAGTTTAAAAACCTGAAAGAAACCTGTGAGAAATAAAATAAAGTTTCTTCTGTCAAAACACAACAGATTCAAAATTAAAGCGAAGTCTTTCTGTACTGATTATATTACGCTAAAGTCTTAACTCGATTTAATTAAGACAATATTGTCAAACTCTATTCAGAACACGAACTAGGTAGGGAAAGTCTTTGCAAAGCAAATTTCCAACTAAATATCCGATATCTATTAAACTAGACATAAATCTTACGCTGTTGCGACAATATCTGATATTTGAATAAATATAGAGTCTTAAACTCTTAATACGAGCATTCACGGCGGGCCGACAGCTTATTCACGAGTGTTTGACTCCCAATAAACTATCCATAATAAAGTCGCTGCTTAGAATTGAAAATAACGCGACCCGTCGTCCTACGGGTAGGAACATGAATGTAGAGTTTTAACTTACTTGTAGGTAAATGTACGATAAAGCTCTACCGATAACTGGTATTTGACGGACAGGTGTAATTAGCCACTCTACTCGCTACCAGTAAATGGAAGCGTGATGATAACGGGCCGAGTTAGAACACACAACGATGCCCATCGTGATTACATCTGATGCTTACCTAAGTGGTTAAGTGGCATTGCGAAATGGTTCAATATCGATAAACAATGTGTTCTGGTTTGTGGCAGGTTTAGTTCTATTTTAAATTAGTTGTATGAATGAACTTAACACTATAATAGGATTACTAAATAAAAAACGTCAAGAAAGAGTGAGCTAAGGTGAGAGGGAACATTCGAAACAAATATTTTTAGACCACTTTTTGATTCGTTTTTTTTCTGAATAAGTAGCAAATATAATATCAGAAAGTCGATGACTATGCAAACATGAATCCTTAAGTATTTTGGCCACATCATCCGAAACGACCAATCTATGGAGCGCCTAGTTGTCCTAGGACAATTGTCAGGCAAGCGGTCACGCAAGCGGTCACGCGGACGCTCACCTACGCGTTGGACAGACCTCATCAAAGGTGTAACGAGAACAAGTCTGGTCCAGAGTTCGCGAGATGCTAAAGATCGTAAAAAGTGGAGGCGCATCGCTCGGACATCATCAACCACGACCATTCTGCCAAGAATGAACGACTAAGAAGAGATAATATTAGGGGAATAATATTTGATCACCCGCTAATTAAGTCAGTATTAGATTTAAATTTGGACATTTCATCTCAACTAATCTAATGGACACTATATTGGTAGAGTTTTAAAATTCTTGAAAGATACAAAAGTGCCTCACAGCGGTTTTTAATTGAATGATCAGACCCGTCTCCTCTACCGTGCCCACTGGGCAGACGGCCTCCCGATTAGTTGAGGCCCTGAGTCCCTATTCCGTAATTTTTTTTTACATTATACCTAATAGGTTCAGGACTTCTAGGACCCTAGCAGATAAATGAACGACCATGAGTCCATGAGGACTACCAGTAGCTTATGCAGTATATCCGGTACCCATAACAAAAGCATATAAGCTTACTTTTAGGCCAGAGGACGTTGTGTCCATGAATATTTATTTATTTATCCGTCAATATCTTTTTATAAATCCGCTTATATTACCTTAACAGTTACGTGGCATATATAACATGTTTATCCACCAATATTTTCTTTTAAACATACACATATATACGTCATTGTCTTATAAATAGCGATTTTGTCTATTACTATACAGTAACATTGACGAAATTAGCACGAAATCTTAAAATAATGTAATTTTTATAGCACCTGATTGATCTTAGTTGATCATTCAGTTTACGGTCAGACTAATCTATTTTTTGTATATGTTCCAATTTCATTTCCACTTAAACATTTGTAACGATAGAGATTAAAATAAAACAGTTCGCAATGTTTAATTCATTTTGTATGTAATAAATCAAATAAAAATCCTTACTTATATATAAAGGTGAAAGTGAGTTTGTTTGTTTGTTTGTTTGTTCGTTTGTGACGCTTTCACGCAAAATTACGAAAATTGGTATACAGATAATTTATAGTCCTGGAAGTAAAATAGGCAATATATTTTTTCGCTACAAACTCTTTACGAGATAATAAAAGCAAATATTTGTGAAATACGGTAATTAAATAATAGTTCAGCCATGTTGTTATTTTACAGTGTTGTCATAGCAACTCTTAGAAGCCGTCAACTTATAATTTTCTTTAATATGGCAAAAGCTAACACCGACGCCAAAAACAACAAATTTTCTTTTTAATTTGGCCACGAAGGTTTTGATCCCAGACTGACACATGCGATTTACGCGGTTGTTCGGAATACAAACTCCTTGTTGGTACCATGAAGGTACAGATAAAAGTGGAGTCCAGACTCTGAATACCTACTTGAAGCAAAAATGATGTATGGCTATCTCGCTCACTGTGGTCAAACCCTTTCTTTCTAAGTAGGGTAACCTTTATTGTATTTCTTCCAGGACAAAACTTCAAGTAGTTGTGTTCCATATAGTGTCAACAAAATGTTCACTTCTAAGACCTAGCCCGTATAGATTTTATATGTCGAGATACTTTATGTACTGTGCGTAAAAAAAATACTCAAAAAACAAACTGTTTGTTATCGCGTGAAAGTTTGGATAATTCTAGTTTTTTAACAGTAACTGGAGGTTCGGTTGTTAAATTTATTATTCTTTTTACATTTATAAACACGTAAAATTTCCTAGTTCGTATGTACGATGTACCTATAGAATATTGGTGGGAAATAGATAATTACTAGAACAAAGGTGTAGTTCCTACGGCAATACGAAATTAATGAATGATTGTGAGATCTGCTTGAGATAAAATAATAATAATTTACCTTTATTTCAGACCTAAATACATGTTACAAAGATACAGAAAAATGATTCCAACGAATTGAGAACCTCCTTTTTTGAAGCCGGTTAAAAATAACAAGGTGTTAGTAATTTCTTAGTAAACAAAACAAGTTACACAATAAAATCTATTTGGCATACCTAAGTGGAAACATAACTTTTTGTGTAGGTAGCGTAAAAACGAAAAAGGGTTATTGTACTCATATTTTTAAACATGTACTGTTATTAAGGGACCAACCATGAAATCGCAAAAGATATGTCGTAGGAGACTTGATTAAAATAGTTTACTTAAGGATTTTTAGTTTTAACTTAGGATCCAAGATTGTGATGTTGGTCCTTAAATGGTGTGAATGGTGAGTAATTCGTTTATTTACTGTAGTTGGTGAGACTGAATGGTGACCCGTTGAAATTTCATAAAAGGATCCTTCCAAACCAGCTACACGTGTCGTAAGCCACGGATCAATCTCATCGTAGTCCATAGAATGTTTTAGTTATCGTAGTTAGTTTATTCAGTATTACAATGTGTTTAGATGGATGACTGCTCTGGCTGTAACTACAGGTGATGTCTACGATACCTTTTCTCCGATATCAGAAGTGGGATCGAATAGTCGTTATTCGATTTTGTTTTGAAAAAAAAAAAACTAGAACAGTATAATTAACCGTAATCGGCGTTCTAGTAAAAATTTAAAGTTTTCGCAAAGTTTCTTTTTGAAGAAAAATGACTTCGATTATATTAACAAGCAAAGACTGATAATTACAAGTCATAGGTAATTAGTTAATTACCCTTTAACTATAACTACGTAACAAAAGTTAAATGACAATGATTTATTAGTAATTTTATTAATCTACAGTGTTCACTTGCTTAATTTATCTCGTGTATCAATAAATAAATAATAGTAAAATCGTTTTACTTGATTGCGAACAGAAATATAGTGTGGCTTTATGAACATTCAACACTTCGTTTTAAAGTGGTTGGTTTCCTTTTTATAAAGTTGGTTCATGATTTTCTGCGCTTATATATAGGCGTACTTGATAACTAAAATTTCAAAGAAAAACAAAGATTTAATCTCTGCCGTGTAATAATGTGTTTTTGCATATTCTAACGCGTTACTAGACTTTGTGATTAGCAAATAAAATCGTAAGAAACTTTCACCTAGATGAGAGGTAGTGAGAAGAAAATCTAAATCATGGTTAACTAAATACTCGAGATTAGACCTACATGTAGTTACATGTAAAAGATAGAATTGTGATAAAAAGAGATTGACGAAATATGCGTTTTAAATTTTAAATTCTTTGACAGCGAAAGAAAGTTTGAGATATCTATACACATGCCAGTCGTTTTGTTTGTTGTATGTTCTAGATATCCTGTTTTGAAAAATCTATTTACAATTATGTTTTCGACTATGTTATTGACGTATGCAGACGTCCAGTAAGCCGTCGTAATATTGCCAACGCAACTTATTGTAGTGTACCTATAATATGCGGTTAAAATCGTCCTTTCTGAAATATTCAGAAAAGCTACAAATACGAATCTGACGGTTCGGACGTCCGTTCATTGACGTATGAAGTCGTCTAGTAATCATTAATAATATTAACATCACTTTTTGTGGTGTATAACAAGTTTTTAAATCTTTAGTTTACTGACGTGTGAGACGTCTAGTAAGCCATTAATAACATTAAGAACACACTTTACTATGCTGTAGCTACAAGGTTTTGAAATAGTCTTTTTTAAAAAGAACATCTGTTGCTAAATATGATCTTGATAATGCAATTGACGAATGGAGAAATCTAAACTACTGATAATATTTACCACACTCCTTGTAGAGGTTTACCTATAACACGTTTCTGAAATCTTCATAGAGATGTCCAATATAGCAGGTTTAAGATTAGCCACATGTCAATATTTAATTTAAAAATGCCTTTAATGTTCCATGCAATACTTCAGTTGTATTTTGATTTAAATCTATGCGACTAATAAAATTCTACTTGTTAATTAATTGTCTAATAAATTATTAAAGTAATAATTATTTTTTATTAATTGGTCTATGCAGGCTAAAAAATAATCACTAGCAATCTGCAACTGTTACGCGTGGTTCTCATTGTAAGTGAAGTCTACCGTTTGTACTACTACCGCGACTACGACCCTTATTACAAATTATTGAGGTGACATAACTTTTGAGCTTATTTACTTGAACACGCAATACAAGAATCTGTTGTAGTAGATTGACTATAGCAGATCTACATACCATAACAAATTATCTAGGTCTTAAATTTTAATTTACGAGCGTTTTTGGTGTACAGAGACGTTCAGTGAACTATTTATAATATTAACAACGCAGTTTACCGTGGTGTATCTACGAGTAAACTAATTATTATTATTAAAAGAGCTGTTGGCGCGTGGAGCGTTACAATAAGCCAAAAATAAAAGATGCTACAATAAGCCACTATATCCTATCCTGAAAGAATAATGGTCCCCTGTGTACGACGGCGAACAGGACCGCCTATGGCACAGCATCAACCTATCCGTTTATTCCTAGGGCCATTGCCTACGCGGCAACATCGACCTTTCCTTTACCTATCCTTCCTGAACCCTTTATCCTTCCTAAATCCTTCATCCTTTCTATCCTTACTCATAAATATACCACGTTATTACTGTACACCAACCAACGGTTACTATTCACGATGTAGGTGTTTGGTATCAACAGCTAACATAGTTATGTAGGCTTAACTTCTACTTGGGCTACAAGTAGGAGGCAGAGTAACAGTGTTTATTCGTATGCCAGTAGGAAAATTCTAAATTTAACTTTTTATTCACTGATAGTTTAATCATTAGCATTTAAACTAAATTCGAAAATCATTCCTTTACTGTTAAATCCGTCTAGATCAGCAGGATAGGCCAAACGGAAACCCTTCTATTTTGTTTCAAGTAGATAGGGAACACACGAGGACGCGTGCCTTTGCAGAATGGCCGTGTGACAGTTAAGAAAAAGAAAACAAAGTAAAGAAAGGAAAAGAAAAGAAAGAAAAAGAAAAGAAAGAAAAAAAAAAAGAAAGAAAGAAAAAGAAAAAAAAAAATTTTTTTTTTAATGTATTTGCCAACGTAGCTAAAAATCTTTTTCTGAGTAGTTTACGATTAATTAGCTAAATTCTAAATAATTCGTTATCAAATTACAGCCGAGTGGTTGTCTTTATGAAAACACAATTTTAATGTGTAGTGGACTCGATGATTAGAAACCATCTATTGAATGCTACAATTATATTAGCTCGATAAGTCGATACGAACCCACTACAACTTAAAGTTCGTTAGCAAAAATGCGAAAAACCTGACAACTAGAGCAGTCAGTATTATACAGGTCGTTACGCTGCCCAGTTCTATAACTTAAACAATTAGAATATCCGCCAAAGTGTAATTGCTGAGTGTGTATTTGTGAGAAAGTGCAAAGTAACGATAATGCGGAATTATTGTAACTGACCGAGTGTGAATGTTGAATTATTGTCGGAATTGTTGTAACTGACCGAGTGTATGGAATAATCTTAGTTGTGAATTTCTTTATTTTGCGACTTTATATTGGGTCAGAATTAGCCGAGCGAAAACTTAGTTCTATTGCAGATTTACACACGGGGACGTGTGTATTCGCAGAATGGCCGTGTCGTAGGAGACTTGATTAAAATAGTTTACTTAAGGATTTTTAGTTTTAACTTAGGATCCAA
Source organism: Orgyia antiqua (assembly GCA_916999025.1). Classification (NCBI taxonomy): domain Eukaryota; kingdom Metazoa; phylum Arthropoda; class Insecta; order Lepidoptera; family Erebidae; genus Orgyia; species Orgyia antiqua. Next base: position 8,089,324 of record OU779868.1, read on the forward strand.
GATTGTGATGTGGGTCCTTAAATGGTGTGAATGGTGAGTAATTCGTTTATTTACTGTAGTTGGTGAGACTGAATGGTGACCCGTTGAAATTTCATAAAAGGATCCTTCCAAACCAGCTACACGTGTCGTAAGCCACGGATCAATCTCATCGTAGTCCATAGAATGTTTTAGTTATCGTAGTTAGTTTATTCAGTATTACAATGTGTTTAGATGGATGACTGCTCTGGCTGTAACTACAGGTGATGTCTACGATACCTTTTCTCCGATAGATATATGTTTCATTAATTTTGCAGATTAATTAAACATTATGAATACATACTGGACAATAGTTTTTCCTAGATTTCTGGGTTAGCCAATGTATTTCTATTTATTAATGTCAGTTAAAGGGCAAATTCGGTCAATAATACTTCTGAAAAAAAAAATACGTTACGTTGATTAAAATTAGTTTGTCGGAAAATCTGTAGTTAATAGTCATTTTAACTGACAATATGAATGTGGTTAAAAGTGGCTGACGGAAGAACGGAGAATCAGTCAAAATCAATTTTTACGTATATTTCTGTCTACAGCGTTTAAAGGAACCTATCATGAATGGCATGACGGGAGCTAAAAACCTAACCCACCCTTGTCGGGTTGCCCTTGGCTCCCTGTGCCTTGTGTTCCACTACTTGGCGCTAGGCAAGTCAGTTAAAATTACATTTAAACAGCTATATTGGGTAAAATTAGTTTTGAATAATTTCAGTCAAAAGTACTACTGTCGAGAGCTTACAGTCTATTGAGTGGTTATAAGTTTTGACTGTGACATATATCATAGGGGGCTATAATAGGAACGATAATAAAGTTACAAAAAAAGGGCAAAAAAGAAACAACAGCACTTTCCAAATTAAAATCATTTAATAATTTTTCTTTTATACATGACTAAATATTATTGTTTTGTGTAATTTCTGTCTCTTACCACGTAAATCACTAAGTATATTTTCTGTATGACTCTTTAAGTGTTAAAAAATGAATTTGCAATTTTCTTAATTAATACGCTTTCATGCAAATCATTGCAATAAATTGAGTCCGTGATGGGATGCTTAAACATTTCTTGCAACAGAGGAGTAAAATGTTGTGATACAACATTAATTAATTTGTTTTCTATATTGTTTTCTCTGAGTTGGCCCATCAGGAAGGATTACTTTCATAAATGCCAGAGCTAGGATTTGGTACACCCAGAGTAGCTACTTGCCCCATAGACTCTTCCTGTAATGAACTGTCTATCTGAAAATTATAATATATTTTACAAAATATAGCCTTTTGCCATATATTCGAACTACTACATTTCTGAAACATAATAATAATGTAAGGCTCTCATTAGGCAGTCGGATCGGGGGGGGGGCTGGTTCAGAAAGCAGCAATTATCTCTGGAGCCTTGAGCGCCGGTAGTTTGGAAAATGTTCCTGATACTGGTGGGGTATTTTTTTTCATACTAGTTTTTATATTCCTTATAAATTCAAATATTTAACATTGTATAACATGTGAGACAATTAAAGGAGTTTGTAAATAGATACTTGAAATTTTACCTTGCAAGGTGATACTGCTTCTTGATTTGTAATTATAGTAGGAACTGCTGTTTGTTTTATAAAATCCTTGCACTTTCATAAAATTTCATTTTCAATGGTACAATGGATAACCATAATTTCCTCTGGGTACTATTTTTAGGAAATCTAAAAAAATAATATTGTAGGTAAGTATATTAATGTTGTAAATAATGTGAAATAAAAATTAAATGACTAAGCAAACATGTATAATTTAGTTCAGGTCCCACAGAAAGTCCTAGATATGTCCTCAGTATGGTCACACTATTTCAAAATTACTTCTTGTAAACAAGAAAGATAAAATTGCACTAAGTCCATGAAATTCAATGTAACACTATTAGATCTTTACATCGTTATCAGTATAGTTAGTTAGAAGTATGCTGAAAACATTGTTTAATCATTTTATGAAGTATTTAATTGAAAATACAAAGAAGTATGTTTGCAGTTATTCAATGCCAGAAATCACGATCTAAACACTTACGCGTGAAATTGTATATCACCTCCTGGACACCACGTACTACCGCAACCACGCACTACACAAGTTTGCACCATTTCTTTAATTATAAAAATAATTAGAGTCGAAAATTTGAAACGAAGCTGTGAACCGTAAAGTAAACAACCGACATATTGGCACAATTTTGTCGACAACTTGACATATGGTGACCAATGTTGCCAAATTACGAAATCCTTAGGAAATGGGGAAAATAATTCACTGATTCGTCAACCATGAAAAGCATCCGTGATCTACTATTTTATTATTTTTAATTTCATTCATCGTATTTCAACTAGTTATTTATAGTTACGATTAAACACTATCAAATGACAGTGTTTAACTTGTGATTTGATATGTGTGGTGACTCTTTTTAAGAATTTACTAGGAGATTTTAATAAGGAGATAGCAGTACTAAGGCCACACTAAAAAGAGAGGTCAGACCACAGAGAGTGAGATAGAGATACGTAGGTATTTGCCTCAAACCGATGTTCCAAGTATGGCCTCCTTTTTTTTATCTATACCTTCATGGTTGGTACTTAGTTCCATTTTCTTTTTTTATTGAAATGCTTTCCTATTGAATTAAAGAGGTTGGAATAGTTAAGTATGTATTTATACTCTAAACCTACTACGTTGTTTTTTTCAATATTGAATTAATAATTTCTTACACTTTTAATAACAATTAAAAATTAAGTTCCGGTTATTTCGGTTAAGTTCGGTTAATTTCGGTTAAGTTCCGGTTATTTCGGTTAAGTTCAGGTATTTTCGGTTAAGTTCCGGTTATTACGGTAAAGTTTGGTTAATTTCGGTTATTTCGGTTAAGTTCCGGTTATTTCGGTTAAGTTCGGTTAATTTTGGTTAAGTTCAGTTCGGTTAAGTTTCATTTCTGTTATTATTTTAGGTTCGATTTCCAATTCGATTCGGCCACTAACGCGTGCAAAGCCGCGGGCAGAAGCTAGTACAATATAATAATATATCAAATACAATAAAAATGTTAATGCAATATATCCGCGTCATAGCTGTCTTGTATAAATCTTAACGCGGGATATAACATATCATCTTCAAAGGACAACTAACACCTGTTTACATTATACGTTAAGAGCCGGGCTAACATCGATCTACACAGTACTTCTACCCAAATCATACCTTCCAAAATTTTATGAAAGTATATTGAATTTACTCATTGACTTAATTTGCCTATCGAACAGTGTTTATGGCTATATTTCATTTGACAGTTTGGTAACTAATATTAACGGTTTTTGAGAGATAAGAAATGTTATTGTAAGTTAACTAATATTAATTTATTAATCATAATTTCTATGTTGGCTATTTTGAAGAGCAACGGAACGGTACTCCGAGTTCGTGGGTTCAAGTCCCGTTCATGGTGATAATTTATTTCACTTAATTTGATTTATTGAGTAAAAACATAGCAATAATTAATAAATTAATAAGGTTAACTTACTAACACAGTAACATTTCTTATCTCCGAAAAACCGTTCACGGTAGTTACCAAACTGATGATGATGTGACTGACAGGCAAGTTTGCAAAGGTGCGCAATTCTACAAGCTTTCATAATATATACAACTAGCTGACCCGGCAAACGTTGTTTTGCTATACAAATGTCAGGGGTGGATAACCCTTATCACTTAGGAGTATGAAAATAGATAGTAGCCCATTTACAGACTTACTGAATATGTATATAAAATTTCATAAGAATTGGTCAAGCCGTTTCAGAGGGGTATGGGAACGAACATTGTGACACGAGAATTTTATATATTAGAGAAGATACATCTCCTCATATTATGGTTATCGACACTATGAAGGTTTTAGTTAGCCCGGCTCTTTACCTATATCTTGCAACCCGTCACATAGTAGTGTAAAACTTTAAAAATGCCTCCCAAGTTGACATTACAATTTGATATTCATTGATAAACGTCTTTAATTGCTGTTATATTTGCATTAATAATTTATCTATTGCTGTTTCACTGTGTACTTAAGACATTGAATCGGAAATACTCAAGGACAACCGGATGTGTGAATTACAAATATGATTTTAGGAATATGATGCGTTTACTTAACAAATTCGCATATTCGCATAAAAAAAACTTATTCGCAAATAATGTATCTAAGCTAATTTTGAAAAAAAACTTCTTAACTTCCTTTTCTTTTCTTCTTTTTAGGGTTTCGTACAAAAAAGAATCCCGTCAATCCGTCGGTCTGTCTGTCCGTCTCTCAAACTTTTTTTCCTCAGCAACGGCTGAAGATATCAACTTGAAACACATATCAAATGTAGATCTATGCGGTCCTGCAAAAACTACAATCAACCTTTTACATCTACGCATTTCTAGAAGATATAACCGAATTAAGCATTTTAAGCATTTTCAACTTTCACTAGGAAATCAAAACCTACAGGTTTACTTCCTAAAGCCCTAGAGACTTGAAAGTTGGCATAGACCAAGCCTATATAGTGCTAATATAAGGGGTAAGTCCCAAAAACTTGTAATTTGTTATTACAACACACGGAGGAATTGCATAAACTAATACCAACTTATCAAGTAGCTGAAATGTAGGCGATTCCCTATATTTTAACTACAAAATTAAATTGGTGAGCTGATTTAAGCTTTTTCTTGAGTCATACGTGTGGTTAATACGTATTATACTTAGCTCTATTAGCAAGATTTAACCTGTTTATAGCTTAGAGTGTATTTATATAATGACTAGCTGACCCGGCAAACTTTGTTTAGCCATAGTAAAAAAAAAGGTTTGAAAAATATGTAGATGTTGTCCGATTCTCAGACCTACTGAATATGCATGTAAAATTTCATAAAAATCGGTCAAGCCGTTTCGGAGGAGTACGGTAACTAACACTGTGACACGAGAATTTTATATATAAGAAGACTAGCTGTCCCGGCAAATGTTGTTTTGCCATACTAAAAAAAAAAGGTTTGAAAAATAGATGTTGACCGATTCTCAGACCTACTGAATATGCATGCAAAATTTCATAAACATCGGTCAAGCCGTTTCGGAGGAGTACGGTAACTAACACTGTGACACGAGAATTTTATATATAAGAAGATAGTATAATAAATTAGTACAATGAACCACACAGAATAACAAAATTCATAAGAAAATTATTATGCAATAAAACTTTTAGCAAACATAGTCTATCAGCACTATCAGTTTACATAGTGCATTCTTTAGTCACTGCGTGTAATCATTGCCCGCGAATTGGCATTGTTCATATTTTTTCAAAACTCTTAATTCAAAAACCATGTCGGGGAGTAGAGTTTCTGATTATCATCCATTAGGTTTTTTCTGAAAATTTGCTATATTAACGATTATTTTTCCAAAAAGGCAAATGATCTCTATTTGCCCTTGAAGTGAAGGACTTAAAATATTAAGGTGTTATTAGGGATATATTACTTTGTGGTGGAGTTGAAATTGGTCTATTATATCAACTTGGCAACTTTGAAAAGATGTATTGCAATCTGTCTTAAGTCTATCAGGAAAAGGCAACACACAGATTGCGCTCAACGATGACGTCATAACATTTAAAATAATATCTTTAAGTATTTTTTTTAAATGCTATATATCTACTAATTTCAATATTATTGAAATATTCACATTTCAATAATATTGAAATTAGTTGCTTAAAATAGTCCATATTTTCAAAAAAAAAAAAAAAACACCAGATCAAAAATTATGAACAATGCCAATTTTACGCTTCGCTAATTCAGAACATTTTCCCTGTTTTTGCAACATTTTTCATTGATTCTTCGCTCCTGTTGGTCGCAGTGTGGTGTTATATAGTCTAAGGCTTTGATCGATAGATGTACTATCAAAAACTGAAAGAATTTTTCAAATCAGACTAGCTGTTGCTGAGATTAGCACGTTCACACAAGCAAACAAACTCTTCAGCTTATATTAGTATATATTTGTTACTCTTTTAGCTACTAACAATCTATTTACGACGTTGATCTTATTTTAGAACCCTTTTATTGTTTTAAAGTCCGTAAAATTTGTTAAAACCTTCACAAACATATTACGCATTACGTGTAAACTTGAATAAAGGAACATCCAAAAGTAAATTAAAATTTAGCATAACAATAACTCGTACCGGTAGAGCGAGCCATAAACGTGTGGTGAAGTCTTTAGGGGTCCGTACCAACTGGTAAAACCAACTGGAAGAGGTTTCTTATATATGAGCCTCTCAAATGTGCTTAGTGAAGTCCCAGTAAAAGGGTCCCGCTGTTACTGTGATCTCGGTAAAAACGGGTGTCTGTCCACCAGGCAGGATTTCAGGAGCGGTGATAACTAGACAGTTGATATTGTAAAAATAATAGTTTGTCGTTTTTCGCTATAACAACAAATACTAAAGAGTAGAAAACAATAAATACCTATTTAAGAAGGCTCTCACACAAAAAGCGTTTAGGTTTAACTTGCTAATATGCAGATTTTGCCCGTATGATGTTATGATGATAAAAATATTAAAAAAGCTCTTGCCTGCGACTTCGTACGCGTGGAATTCAGAAAATTTTCCCCGTATTTGCATAATTTTTCATTATTGCTTCGCTCCTATCAGTAGCGGCAGCAACGTGATGTTATATAGCCAAGAGCCTTCCTGGATAAATGTACTATAAAACACTGCAAGAATTTTTCTAATCGGACTAGTGGTTCCTGAGATTAGCGCGTTCTAAAAAACTAATAAACGAACAAACAACCTCTTTAATTTTATAATATTAGTATCGATATAATTATAATATTGCAGAACCCTTCAAGCTACTCGTACTTAGCCGGATTTTTTTATTTCATCACTTTATTGATACGGAACGATATATCGCGGTGACAACAAAGCAAAGATCCTATATAAGGTTTAGTAAACAGTTTGTTCGATCATAAATCATCTTGTGTACCCACTCGTAGTACATATTATGAATATTTTCACAGATACCAGCGATCTAAAGGCTAATCTAGATGTGGAATTTTAATGGATGTGTACATTTGCAAATATGCGTACGTTAATCGTCTTTTTTATAGCTCATGACTCATGACTCCTTACTTTTGTAACTTATGGATATTTTAATCTAATATATAAAATTCACGTGTCACAGTGTTAGTTACCGTACTCCTCCGAAACAGCTAGACCGATTTTGATGAAATTTGTTGTGTGTATTCAAGGGGGTTTGAGGATAGGTTAGATTTGGACACAATTGGCTGGACCGATTTTGATGAAATTTTTTGTTGTTGATTTTTACACAGAATTGTATGGCAAAACAACGTTTGCCGGAGCAGCTAGTTGTTTTATAATATACTATAAATATTAATCAAAAGCCTACAGAAGCCTAGAACAATGGCTACGGATAGTCATTCTGTTAGTAATTTTCTTAGTTCAAAAACTAAAAAATACGCTTGATAATACTTACTAAATATTTTTTAAATTATTGCATAGTAATCGGTCCTTAAGGGCCTACATCAATATTATTCAATATCATCGCCGACACGTACATATTAACACAGCCAGTAGGCACAGAAAATGAAGTATTAGGGATACTTTTCCTATTTACTCAAAATCTACTAAATATATTTTAATTCTGATTTACGTGTTTCTATATATAATAGTTACTTATGTTTTTAAAGCTATTTTATTAGTTAATACGCGATAATAGACCGACAAATGAAAAAAATAAAAAATTAGAGAGGTTGTTTCGCTAAGATTTTCTATCGAGCAAACTTTTTTCAATCGCGTTTCTGAGTTTATGCGATCCTAGATCATATATTGAAAAAACATATACTTAAAAATTAGAGCTCTAGCCATTCAATCTAAAGAAACAATGAAAACTTCGTACGTAGAAAAATGCACGAAGCTATTTTGGTATCCTCTTAATATCCTATGTGTGCAAAATTTCAGATCAATTCGACTACTGTAGTTGTGTTAAAATCACTTTTAAAGAATCCGTTACATAGATTAATACATTGATAGATACATACTGCACTTATATAAGCGTGTTAGAAATAGGCATACATTTTCTGATAATTCCAATAATTCTACAAAGTCATTGTTTAAGACGTTATATCTGCTACTAGAATTTAGTAAATTTTCCCCGTTTTTGCTACATTTTTTACTGATGCCATGCTTCTATAAGTCACAGCGTGATGTTATTTATATTGGAAGGGATTCCTCCCTCAAGGCCTCTTGTAGGAATATTCTAGAAAAAGGAGTAATATATATTATAAAGCTGAAGAGTTTGTTTGTCTGAACGTGCTAACCCTTGGAACCAACGGCAACGGTCTGATTTGAAAAATTCTTTCAGTGTTGTGTATACATTTATCGAGAAAGACTATAGTCTATATAACATCGCACTGCTAAATGTTAGAAAAAAAGCGAATAATTTTCTAAATGCGTGGCGTACGAAGCCGTTTGCAACAGCTAGCATATTATAATCGGGCCAATGACATTTAATGTAATCTGATAGTTAAATTTTAAGTTATAAAGTTATAATATAACTTAATTTATTTACCTATATTATTTAGTTTTATAGTTACGTTAGTCTCATAAATTACACAATTTTAAATTAAATAATGATTGTGATAGACATGACATTGTGTAAATATTAACATAACGTTTAATATCGTGTAATGCATATTAATGGATCAATAAAAAAAAGCTTTGTTTATATTTTTATGTCTCGTAAATCATTATTGATAATGAAGATTGATCAATTCATTGCACATGTTGAATACAAAATTCTATGACCATAGCACAATACATGGTAGGTAGGAAAAGGCAGGTAGGTATTTAGTTACTGCTTCTACTATGTAAATCGTAAATCAGAAGAGTATTTGCCATAGGGTCATGGAAGTCATGGTCAGGAGTGACGCAAGACTTCTCTTTCAATGATTTGCTCTTTCTGCAATTTGTGTAAGGGACGCCAAATCAAACGTCCCGAGGCGCTAATTTCCAAAATACGACCCTGTCGTAAAATGTCAAGAAAAATAATCAAAGGCGTAGCCAGAAGAAGCTTTCCGGAAAATGGGCTCAGAAAAAAACAAGATTTGGCAGCATCTATTCTAATATTAGAAATCTGAAGAGTTTGTTTGTTTGAACGCGCTAATATCAAAAACCGCTGGTCTGATTTAAAAAACTCTTAGTGTTGGATTGTACACTTATTGAGAAAGGCCACAGATAACACCACGCTGCGACTAATAGGAGCGGAGCATCAATGAAATTACAAAACCTGGGGAAAATTTCTAAATTCCAAGCGTTCAAAGTCGCAGGCAACGCTTATTTCCGATGTATTTAACGCCTTTTTTGTCACAAAATCTCGCAATGAATGTAAGAATTAAAACTCCTAGGGTAACCTAGGACAGAATCGAAGGTACTACCATGAAAATAATTACTATGTATCGTAACTGTTTATAACTAAGCAAGATACCTACTCGTCTCTGAATTATTTTACTCAGAAGAGCGTAGTTGAATCTCCAATGTCATGTCTAAAGGCTATATGTTTGTCAATATAACGGCCCTATACGGCGAGCACTGAACTCTGAGACCTTGGTCAAAAATAGCATAAAGAATTTAACCAAATTTACACGCGACCAATACAAATTTATTTAGAGCTTATCTCAATGTATGGTACACAATGGCGCATTTTTCTTTGTAGCTTAGGAATAGCAGAATAATATATGATACATGCCATTAATTTTGTAATTGTTTTATCGACAAAAGCTCGCGGTTTCGATTCCCGCACGGGACAATTATTTGTGTGATTTTTATAATTGTAATACAAATGTTTGTACTACGTCTGGGAGTTTCTTCTATACTTATAATACATACCTATATTATAAGTAAGTATAAGAATATATTCACAGAAGAAAAGTAATATATGTAGTATATCCGTATTTCTGGTACCCATAACAAAAACATGAAAATTTTCTAAATTCCACGCGTACGAAGTCACAGGTAACCGCTAGTTATTAATTTAGCATGATAATTTAGCCCTATCACCACGCAAAGATAATATGGCTTTACGCTACATTTATATCTTGTTTGTCATAAAACAAGTCACAAGCAAAAGAAACGAAAAAACACGGTGAAGTGCGAGTTGATTTCGCACACGAAGGGTTCTGTATCATGATATAATCGTCACATTGACCCCAAATAACACCAAATAACGAGACCCCAAACATCCTATATAAGAGCAGAATAATGATGACAAGCGTTTGTTGTTATAGCATCAACTGATCAACATAAACTGTGAAATTTTCAGCTTTCTAGCTATCACCGTTCCAGAGATATCATGTCAAATTATTTTGATAAGATCAAGAAGGTATCTGGTGCCAAGGTAATTCAATAAAATATTAAATAATAAATAAATAACATACTCTTTATTGCACACCATATTAATTTACAGAACTTACTTACAAGACTTAATAATAGGTACAAAGGGCGGTCTTATGGACTTGACCGAGACTGAATAGGTAACTTGTGGTGTACTAATATTATGGTAATTATATGCCAAAAATAAGTGAAAGTACTAATAGCTAATACAATATAAATACATTAACTACTATTGTTAAAGTTTAACTGTGACGATATTTAAATAAATAGATTTAAGAAAAAGCATCTAGTAACAAGGCCCTCGCCTTGTTACTAGATGCTTTTGATGCTAAATGTAATTAGTTAAGAGTTAAGATATTTAGAATATAAATGTAGGTATACTTATACATAGATTATAGAGTTCATTGTATTTATTTTCGCCGACAAACTGTCATAACAATTTGGCGATACGTAGAAATTAAGAACTATGTAATATTGATAAATAAAGAAACAAAAAAGAAGATACCAGATTAAATTGAAGTGGAAAAAGTGATTACCGCAAGCGGGACATGAACCCACGACCTCGGAATACTGTTCCGTAGCTCTGCCAACTGATCTTATTGCGGTCGTGCCAACAGTAACCAATTTGACCACTACAATATTACTCGATTGAGTCTACATCACATTTTTTTGAGTCTACATCACATTTTTGATGTACAACGCCATCTATCGAGAATGTTTTGCAACAATCTCGACCAGCCACCTAGTATTCTTTACAGAAAACAATTGGGCTGAAATAATGACGCGACTTTTATTACTAAAGTAATTTTTTATTTTGCAATTGACTTATAATTGACCGCCATGCGATGATCACTTTTAACACTACAATTTAATTTATTAAGTAAAAGCATGGCAAGTCAATTGCAAAAGTAATAAATTTCTTTAGTAAAAGATACCAGAGTTCCAGCGAATCTTAGTATCTAATAGGATCCCGTTTTACCTTTTGGTACGGAATCCCAAAAACATGATGATATAATGGCGCGTTTATATTTTAAAAGTCAGATGATAGAGATTAGGTGATTTATTTGTATAATTATGTGAATAACATCCAATAGGAATGTTAAGTATTACCGTATGTGCGTATGATTCAGTCGATTAAAGTATTAGATTCGGTCAGTGCGCTAATACTTGGCGCCAATGTATGTAACATCATTGGTATTTTCATAGTAGCTACTATACTACCTATTGTATCAATTCTGACATTGGTACCGATTCTACGTGCACAACTAAACTTAACTAAATAATAATAATAATAAGTTTATTGAATCACGAAACATTACAGAGATATTTGTTTAATTTAAAAACTAAAAGCACGCTTTATAATCCTGAATATTTTTTTAAATTATTGCATTGTCATCGGTCCTTGTCAAGTGTCCAAAATTTCAGTTCAATCTGACTACTGCAAGTGGGTGAAAATAACTTTTAAAGATTCGGTTACATAGATTAATACATTGATAGATACATACTAAACTTATATGTATAAACGTGTTAATAATGAAGATTTATTAAATGGTGTCAATAACATAATTCGGCAACGTTAATAGAACTTTTTTATTAGAAAATCTGTGTATTATAGACTAACGATTTTAATTAATAATATTGTGGACAACGAAATAGCCAATAATTAATCAAAATACTTCACAGTTGTTTTCATTTTTAGTTAAGGTTAGTTTATTAGTAGAGTTAGTACTATTATCAATATTTGTATTTTAGTTGAGTTTAGTTACACAAATAACATTTTTTTATAAGAAAGCGTAGTTCTGATTTCCTAATTGCGTTTAGTAGAAATTATTGCGCTATTATACAAAGCTTGGCTTAAATTTTTTTACATAATTGTGTTATTGACTCTATCAATATAATATGAATTATAATTATGTTTAGTTGTACAACTAAAATAAACATGACTGACATACATATACTGGTTGGGTTCATAACAAATCTAACTTTGTCTCACTACTAATATATTATCGGTCTTATTCATAATGACTTATCGGAGTTTTAAAAGTTCGCTAAAATCGATTCGCGAAAATTGTCAAAAACTGTTATTCATAACAGTCTTTTTACGCTAAAACGTTTATTATCTCTCCGATATAATCTCCTTTTAAACCTCCGATAGGTCATTATGAATAAGACCATTTAAATGTCTGTCAGTTAAGTTTAGTTTCGTTGCGCAAGTCATATATTGATCAGGTCAATAACACAACTCACTAAAAATATTTAAGCCAAAACTTTTTATATCAGCGTAAAAGTTTCTCAACAAAAACACTCGAAAGTTAGTCAATTCAATTTAGGTTAGTTCTTGGTTTAATATAATTGCTACATTTGTCTGAATAAAGTGTTAAATTGAAACCAATAAAATTAGCGCTTTAATTAATTAACACATGTGGGTATATTTTATTAAGAGTATGCGTGTTACTAACAAAATCAATTACTTGCTTCATTTAATCTTTAGGGGTTAATTATGCCATATTCGTGATAATATCTTATGGCCTGACTGCAGAAGAGTTGAAAAAAGGTCTTATTCGATAATGTATTCTCAAGGCATAGTTATTGTGACGCTTGATACAGATCACTTTATGTGATATAGCCGTTATTTTTTTTATTTTTTTTTATGATGGTCCCAAGCGGGAATGGAACCCGCGACCTTGTAAACGGCAGTCCAGTACATGAACCACTACGCCACGAAGCTCGTTCGTGCAAAGATTCTTTGATTTATTTGTTAAGTGTGTAAAATTCATAGATTGATACATAGATAAGAAAGAAGCCAGTTGTATCGCTCGCTTTCTCTCTCTCCAGCCCATTAACGTCCCACTGTTGGTCACGGGCCGGGCCTCTTCCACTTTGAGAGGGATTATGGTCTACTATGCCGCGCAGACCAGGATTGTTGGCATTAACAGAGGATTTTGTCTGTGTCATATCCCTTAGCTGGCTTTTACAGCACCCTGGAAATAAAATGGGGTGGTGACATAAGTATTTTTAATCCACCACCACACGGACGAAGAAGCCAGGTAGTAGCTCATTACTATATTAGTAGCTTAGGTATTTCTATGAAGTTAATACAGTAATGATTTTACAACGTTTTTGGTAAAAGCAGTTGAATAATAAGTAAGGAAAGATTTTTTATCTTTATATCATAACAATAGTTAACTGATACGCTTGCATCTCGAGCTAATTAGACTGTAAATATTTTGGCATACCTATGATATCAGTCAGTTTGAGTCACAGATCACCTCCAATAGATAGAACATTACGAGATTTTTGCATATAACGTAACGCACTAGCCATGAAAGATACCACAGGTTGCAGGGTATGGCGTAAAGCATTTGCATTGGTGATATTAAAAATCACACACCGTATTTTTAGACATCTAGTTTTAAACACGCTTTTATTAGTTCAGTACCTAGGTACCTACGTATCTATCAACGTTATAATCTATGTAACAGATTCTTTGAAAGTAATTTTCACCCACTTGGTGAATTCGGATTGATCTGAAATTAAGCACACATAATATACAAGATTTTCAAGCGTGTTTTTGAACTAAGCAAATTTTTAAATACGCTCAATAGTGCATGTGTGTCTCAGTAGCCCATGTGTTCGGGTGTGCGGAATCTATTTAAGGCTGATCTTTGGTTTAAGTAAACGTCAGGACTTTACCGTACAATGATGTACATTCCATACATCTGTTATCTAATCAAATTGTGCATTTGTCATACCTTGCAAATAACATAACGTTAACATGTTACGGTTATTGTAATCTAGACTTGTTTTTAAACTAGTAAACAATTGTTTTTAAACTAGCGTTCCCGTTGATTTTAAAAACAATAACTTGACAAATAATACAAAAAAGTCATCCTCTTGAACCACTCACAAACGGACATACATATGAAAATAACAACTATGTCGTATTATTAAGATAACGTTTGTTTAAAAGAAAAATAAATAAGAAAAGAATACCACAATACAAGGTTTGCCAGATCATGCCCGCTTTTTAGGATCTTAGATTCAGAATGACGTCACATATCATTGTCGAACCAAATTTCAGCTCATTCAGTGCTCAGTAGTGCCAAAATATTCTCTGATTTTCTTGTCTCTACTTTTAAGGTGGCATTCCAATGTAGGTATGCGACACGTAATGTTAAGGGCCTACATCAATATTATCGTATATCATCGCCGACACGTACATATTAACACAGCCAGTAGGCACAGAATATGAAGAATTAGGGATACTTTTCCTATTTACTCAAAATCTACTAAATATATTTTAATTTTGATTTACGCGTTTCTATATATAATAGTTACTTATGTTTTTAAAGTTATTTCATTAGTTAATACGCGATAATAGACCGACAAATGAAAAAAATAAAAAATTAGAGAGGTTGTGTCGCTAAGATTTTCTATCGAGAAAACTTTTTTCAATCGTGTTTCTGAGTTTATGCGATCCTAGATCATATATTGAAAAAAGATATACTTAAAAATTAGAGCTCTAGCCATTCAATCTAAAGAAACAATGAAAACTTCGTACGTAGAAAAATGCACGAAGCTATTTTGGTATCGTCTTAAAAATACATATTTTCTTTTGTTAGCATTATAAGTTTACGAAGTTTAAATTTTATATTTATAGGTAAGTGATGAATAGCATAATTTTAGACTAACTTTGATCAACAAACGAGCAAAATATTTAGTGCGCAGCTTAATTTATATGTAAATTGTTTGACTATAGAATAAACGATAATAATAATAATATTTTATTTTATTTTTTCTAAAAAGATTACAATTTTTGTTTACATAACTCTGGATCCCGTGCTAGTAGAAACTGTATTACAGGATCCAGTCTTCTTACTAATTAACATTTTATAATAAACAATGAGTAAGCGAAGTTACACTATTTGAATTTAAACAGGTAATACATACACCATTTATTACAGTAGGTGTACAAATTTATAGATTATATATTTATGTAGGTGTGTAAATTACGATTGATTAATAGTACCTATTATGTTAATTAACATTAATAAAGTAATGAAATATATAGCTTCATCATCTTAGTAAATGGCAAAGGTGCATTATGAGTGTTATGACAGACTTATTAATATTAATTTTAAAGATCTATCTATCTGTATTATTAAATGTATTAAATTATAGGACCAGTTAATGTTTTCAATAAGTAGGATCCAATCAAAAGTAAATAGAAGTAACTGAAAATAACGATTCGATACCAGTTATGTAATTCCATTTTTGAATTTTTTAAATATAAGAATTCAAATATAGAATAGTAGAATTTTCTTTTTCTTGACTTTGGCTCGACGACTCAACGACCGTTGGGGATGGAAGGTCCTCGAGTGGCGACCACGTACCGGACGACGCAGCGTGGGGCAGCCCCCTGCAAGGTGGACTGACGATATCGTGAAATGTGCCGGTGGGCGCTGGATGCAGTTAGCATAGAATCGCGCGTTATGGCGTTCATGCTATATCCAGCAGTGTACGTAAAAGGTCATTCAAGGTCAGTAGAAAACTGAAATAATCTTCATCGACAAAGATTTATGTTTGAAACTCGAAAAGAAATACCGAAGAAAAATCACGTCTAAAAATTATTGCCTGTGAAAAAGGATACAGAAAGCCTATTCATGTACAGAAAATTGAGTCGACCAAACGCGAGGTAAAGTAATGAAATAACAAAAATGTACAAAAAATTGTATTTCGTTTTGTTTCCTTTGCAAAGTTTCCTCGTTTTGTATCAATATTACGGTTGATTTGAGTTTTTTTTTTCATATTAAGAATAAGACTACAGCAACTTTTGTGATATATTTTATTTTCTATGTATGTACTTTCAAAGAAAATTATTATATGTGATTTATCCGTATTCTGGTACCACACATATATAACACAAGTAAATAAGCTTGGGATCTTTTCATAACCATTTAAGATAAATGCACTAAATAGATATATGAGGGACAATAATCTAAGTGATAGTTATAAATAATAAATAAAATAAATATTCGCGGATATTTCACACAACGTCCTCTGGTCCCAAGCTAAGCTTATTATGCTTGTGTTATGGGTACCAGAATACGGATATAATACATAAACTACTTTTCTTTTGTAAATACATACTTATAATACATAGAAACACCCAGACGTAGTACAAACATTTGTATGACATTTATGGATATCACACAAATGATTGTCCCAAGCGGGAATTGAACCCGCGACCTTGTGAGCGGCAGTCCATTACATGAACCACTACGCCACGAAGTTATAATTGTCATACAAATATGTTTGTTCTGCTTCTGGGTGTTTTCTAATTATTATATGTATGTTTTTTCAAAATAAAAGGACTACATCCATCCGTATTCTGGGATCCATAACTGAAGCATATAAGTTTAGCTTGGGACCAGAGGACGTTGTGTGAAATGTCCATGAATATTTATTTACTTATATGGGTACTTTTTCAACTTAAGTTCTTGAAATCTGAGATAACCATCAAAACATTGAAAGCTATTGATCTGTTCACAGAATAAAATTTAGAAATAGAAATATTTAACTGACAAACGAGGATAACAATCTATCCGTAATAGTAGATTATTGAAAATGGCTGTTAATAGAGAAATTAATAATTTAATAATTTTTTTTGTGTCATTTGTACACATGCATTCTTAAGATTGTAAATAAACATTACGAGAATTGTTTACTTATTATATAGACTTATAATACAGTAGTGATGATGTAATAAAAAAGGCAAATAATAAAGCTTTACAAACCAGAACCAGTAATAAAACGTCTATTATATCGATACACTTCGCCGATACTAAGATAACAAGTGCCCAACTCAATTGGTATATTGTTGTATTAAGATTGACAGCTGTCAAATTAAAGATAACTATCAAACTAAACATTCACTTTGTCTGTAGTACACACAATTATGGACTAAGATCCGAGAGGCGGTAACTTTTACTTATTTTCACAGCGATAAAATGTATTGGATTTCAAAAAGTGGAGGAAGTGTTTAGATAATGGTTTAGGCTAAGAACGGTTCCCCAAATATCTTCTTTACTTATTATGAAACAAAGTCGTTATTGTTGTATGTATGTCCCCATGTGAGCTCATAACTTCAAAAAATAAGCAACGGATTTTGATGCCGTTTTTGTAATAGATAGAGTGGTTCCAAAGGATGACTTATTTGTTACTAATGATATTAGTTAAGGTTTCGTTTCTAAATTCCACACGTATGAAGTTGCGAGCAACAGCTAGTATACAATAAAAATTTAAACAAAGCTGATAAGCTAAGTATAACTAAGTAACGTTAAATAAATATTTGAAGCTATTATTGAAACTAATGACTGGCGGAAAGAGTCTGGTAAGACCTCATAGATTTTAAGAGTATTTGCTATGGTAAACGTAAGTTGCTGGGCTAACGAAATATAGAGATTAGTACTATTTTACTAGACTAGCAACTAATATAAAAAAATGGCAGATGGGACAGAATATCGTGTATTTTTGACAACGTACAAAGCCTACCTAAAATGAGTAAAAGGTTTCACCTCTCGGATCTTGGTCTATAAATGCCGTAACGAATTACATTAATCTAAATCAAACGTGTGTGCCATTTGTCGGTGAATATTATTTTAGTGAATGAGATTTGTGATGATAAATTGTTTAAATGACGTGCAATAGAAACTGATACCTATCGATTGTTTCTATTACAATTTGTGAAATTTTTATCTATATTACTATAGAGCGTGCAATTTTGAGTGAGAATCCTAAGTAAATCACATTTACTTACGATTCTCATTCGAAAATGCACTCTCAATACACCAATGTCCAATGTAAGTGAAAGAAAAAGATTTATTGGTTAGTTGGGTTGGTTGGTAGGTAAACATTACTGGAGGATTAGGTTGATTCTTCGATTGGTTCTTTAAGCAAAAACAAAATGTCATTTTTGAATAAAACCTTGTAAAGTTTTATCTTAAAACTTGTATTTCTACTGATGTGTTTGAAATGAACAGTAGGATAAATGATTGGTTTTTAAATTGGATCAATCTAAATCATCAATTTTCCATATTGCCCAATAAATTAACAAATTAATTATAAATTTGACATTATGTTGTTGTTCGAATATAATTTATTGTTGGACGTTTACAACAAACAAATAACAGCAGATATAATTTTGATTGTATTTATGGAATTTGATTTGCTACGATTATGTTTTTCCTGTTTGCAGCGAAAATAAAATTTTAACTTGTGATATTAATTTTGTATAAATGATAAGTTTCACAGGTATTCAAGATCATCATATAGACTGTCTGTTTAAAAAAATGAGAATAGGCAATTTTAGATTGAATTTTCATATAAAACTACTTTTTACGGATACGAAACGAACGTTTTAAATTTTGGCCCGACGTTTCGGAGACTTTGTTTATCTACAGATAAAAAAAAGTTCTCTCTAGATTTCTTATATTTCTTTTATATAACATCCTTTAAAAAAAAATTAAATTTTTTAATGAAATAGTAAACATATATTATGTACCTATATAATAATATTAATATGTGCTCACACTCACAAACACACACAAATTAATCAGCGCCATCTAGCGGACAGGACGGTTATATAAAAACATGCCGAATTGTGAGGGTGCATCTATCTCTATATTATACTAGCTGACCCGGCAAACGTTGTTTTTCCATACAAATGTTAGGAGTAGACAAATAATTTGCAATAAAATAATATTGCGACTAAAAATTTAAATGTAAGCTATCTTATCTTTCAAGATGGGTCGAATGGCACACGGTGTGCAAATCAAATTTAAAATCGGTTTAGTAGTTTAGGAGTCCATCGCGGACAAACATCGTGACAGGAGATTTATATATACAGGATGTGGCGTAAATGGTGGTCCAACGCTAAGGTGGTTATAGTTCAAGTATTCACCTATCATATAAAAAAAAATAACCATTTTTAGCCATTTTTTTTAACACTACTCACATCTAAAATGCATGATTTTTGAAAAAAGGAGAAATTAATTTTCATTTTTTTTATTTGTTGGTTTATTTTTGGGGTTTACATGAAAAAACGAAAATGCATGTGCTAGTACTAGTACCTACTCGCCCGTACAACACAAAAAACACACTCAAAAAATAATGTCATTTGTCGAAGTTACATTCTCATTTATAAAATATTTATCGATTTTTTACAAAAAAATAAAAAAAATCATATTTCCGAAACCAATGGCTAAAAATGGTAATTTTTTTTTATATGATAGGTGAATAGGTACTTGAACTATAACCACCTTAGCGTTGGACCACCATTTACGCCACAGCCTGTATAAAGATGTATTATCTATGTTAAATACTTAACATAAAATTTTACAATATAATGTAAACTTAACAAAAACCGTAACTATTAGCCATCTTTGGCACTTTTACGATTCGTGCAATAACTCAAAACAGACAGTTACGTAATTGTTACTAACAAATGTAACTTCTGTTTCTACTATGGTTGTAATAAAACTGAACTAACATTAAAATAAATTAGCCCAGTTTGGAAGGGCTTATGTTTAACCGTCATTATTACAAATTAGCAAGAAACTGGGTCAAACTGACCAAAGTCACGGGCGTCACAAAATATTTTACAGCTTTGTTAAACAAACTAATAAACTCGAATACATAAAAAAATACACATTTTTTTTTTTATTTTAGGGTTTCTAAATTTTTTGAAGTAAAAACTTCTTTAGGCGCATTGGGCGTTTTTGGAGGGGAAAAACTTAAACTTAAACTTAACCTTGAAAGTAAATTCAAAGTTAATAAGTTAATAGTTTTCACTTCTATCGGCAGTCCCCATGACTGCCTGTATTTTTTTTCTCACACAACGTCCTCTGGTCCCAAGCTAAGCTTATTATATGCTTGTGTTATGAGTACCAGAATATGGATATTATACTACTTATACTGCTTTCCTTTTGTAAATACATACTTATAATACATAGAAACACCCAGATGCAGTACAAACATTTGTATGACAGTTACAAAAATCACACAAATGATTGGCCCGAGCGAGAATCAAACCGCGACCTCTTGATCGGTAGTTCGTTACATGAACCACTCAAGCACGAAGCGCGTCTATTTATGACTTGCTATGCTTTTACCTCATACTTATAGTGGAAAAAAATGATGAGCGGAACTTGAACCCCCGATCTCGGAATACCGTTCCGTCGCTCTCCCATCTGAGCTATCGTTCCTGCACATGTTTACCAAATCGTCCACTACAATTTTTCTCAGTGTGAGTTAAACTAAATTAGGTAAATCTGAAATCGTATCACGAAGGTTTCATAAGAATTTATAGTGGCACTGGCCAGGATAATTCAGCCACAGCAGCTTATACACTTTTTTTTTATTAAAAAAATAACTTGTAACATTTGTTTTTTTTTTTTAATCTGGTAATGATATTTTTTTTATTTGCTGCTAAAATTAAAATCAATTTAGTTTGCAAAACCAATGTTTTTGGGTAATTTATACAAAGTAGTAATAATATTTTGTTTCGTAGAATGTATAAATAGATAAACAATTTTAGCAACCATTTTTATTTAACAAGTTAAAATAAACACTCCATTGTATTCACAACGAAAAATGTGGTTGAACAGTTATAAGTAAATGTAAATTTTAAAGGAATGCAATGTAAAAATGTGTTTATTTACGAAAATAGCTTTATGACTTTTGTATCCTGAGTATTAAACCACAGGAGTTGGCATTGGCAGGTCTCACCTGGAAAAGTTACGAGAAATACTATACAACTTGGGTTTGTTTTTACATGGAGAATGCATTGACACACTTCGCCTTTCTAGTTGCGGGGGCAACCTTCGGGCTTCGTGTGGGACTCCCGGCGTCGGCCAGACTACCCACTAAACCCCAACGGTGTTTCAGCGCCCAGAAACCTGGCTATGGTGGTCACTCAGTTATTACCATGATCCGGCACACTACTTGGGTGACAGACAAGCCTTTGCAACACCGGGATTGTCGCGTCATGGAATCTCTAGAAACCTTTTTATTACGGCTTTTTTCCTTTGGAAAAGCTGCGGCAGGCAGTTCATCTTCATACAGTATGTGTACGTTTAGTGTGTGCGTCAATTTATAAGCGCGTGAAAAAAGTGGTTATTATGGTGAGCTCCATCACGACACAACACAATGTGTTTGTGTGTGTTACCTCGGCATTCCTCTGACCTTGGCAGTGTAAGAGCTTCTACACCTACTCGCGTTGGCATAAGACTCGAGGAAAAATAGATTTACGACTTGTGTGTAGTCATGCCAAATTTATTGATGTCCCGCCCATACATATGTCTTAACGATCTTATATATTTTCGAGCAAATACCGCAAAGTCCTCAGATTTTATTGTGGTCATCATGAGGTATGACAAATTTTTTTTAATTGTATTTATACCGGAATACCAATAAGGACTGCAATTCGTAGCCTTAATAATATTGTAAGTAGCATACTTATAAGGAAATTAAAAAAAAATAGAAGGTAGATAGATAGGCAGTTAGTGAAGCATTGGACAAAAGAATTTCTATTAATGTTATACTTATAAAGCTAAAGAGTTAGTTTTGTTTGGACGCGCTAATCTCAGGAACTACTAGTTTAAATTATATTTTTTATTGTGTTGGATAGTTCACTTATCGAGGAAGGCTCATCTTAGGAGCGAAGTGAAAAACGATAAAAGGAAAAGGGAAAAATTTCCAAATTTCACGCATACAGAGTCGCGGACAGCTAGTCTTAAATTAAAAGAAATAGGATGTAGAGATGTACATTTTAAAAAAAAAACAATTTTAAAACAATTTTTACAAAACAAGAAATCGATTAAAGTCAAGAAAAATTAAATGCCAAAGTGTTTTTTCCTTTTTATAACTGTACAAAACTATCTCGTTGCTTAATAATATAGTTTATAGTCCATTTGTGGTCATAATGTTGTGGTCTTGTGTCTAGCATTATCTTGATTGTAGCACTTTTGTACTTAATCTGCCTACGCATCTTCACAACTTTGTACTAAAATTTTATTCGCACGTACACTAATAAAACTTTGCTTTAAACTGCTCCTAAATATAGAATGATTAAAAAAAAATTTGTACCTAATTAATAAATAATAATAAATATTCATAGACATTTCACACAACGTCCTCATTTCCCAAAGTAAGCTATATTTCTATGCTTGTATTATGGGTACCAGATACGGATAGACTACATAAACTAAATACATACTTATAATACATAGAAAACACCCATACGCAGTACAAACATTTCAGCGACTTCGTAAGCGAGAAATTTAAAAAAAACCGTTTTTTGTGACACTTTTGTCTGATGCTTCCCTACTATTGATTGCAACGAACGTGATGTTATATAGCCAATAACCTTTGTCGATAAACGTACTGTCCAACATTGAAAGAATTTTAGAAATCCCTCCAGCAGTGGTATTCAGTAAGAAAAAGTGAAGGGAGTTTTCGGTGAATATTGATCACGTGACAGCGCACCTCTATTTTTATTGGAGGAGCACTGTCACGTGATCAAGATTCATCGAAAATTAACTTCACTTTTTCTTACTGAATACCACTGCAGTAGTTCTTGACATTATTGCGTTCAAACAAACAAACAAAATTTTCAGCTTTATGGTATTTTTTAACCTACATGTATGGTCCGTGTGGTGACGGATTTAGAATACAAGTATCACCGCCCCGTTTCTTTCCCAGGGTGCTGTAAGAGCCAAACAGTGAACAATATAAGCAGTTAAAGTCTACTGTGAGAGACGGAAAACTTGAAGCTAACCCCTGTGTCAACACGCCTGGTCAACGCGGCACAGTAGATCAAAATCCCTCCCTCAAGTGAGGAAGGCCCTTGCCCCGCAGTGGGACGTCAATGGGCAGGAGAGAGAGAGAATATTAGTAGGTTTAGTTTATTCTTATCAAGAACAACTTGATTCTCAGTATAATACAAGTCATTCTATAATAGTAGTTAAAGAGTACGAGCGTGAAACGTGAGTGTCCGATCACAGTGACTAATTGGTAAATTACGAAGCCGGCACTCGAACCTTAACCCCGACGCCTTAGGCGATATAACCGCAAATAAAACAACATTATGTACTAAGTACATGTTACGTTAGATTCTCAATTCTTCTCTTGTCTCTTTTTTATGTTTGTTACCTCATAACTTTTAACTGGGCGAAGCGATTTTGATGATTATTTTTTTATTTAAAAGCTGGTGGTTCCCGTGTGGTCCCATATGCACCAGGTTAGGATCTAATCTCTATCTCCTGAGAAATCGAGGAAAACCCTCAAATTTGGCACATGAATTCGATTAAACTTTTTTAAATGTACTCAATTATGTACTGACATACCTATGCATAGTATTATTTGTAATGATTTGTTAAAATTATGTATAAAATTTTAGATAGGCGCGAACTCACAGAAAGTTGACAGACAGTTGACAGACAGTTGACGGGCCTCGTGGTCAAGTAGTTCATGTAACGGACTGCCGGTCATATGGTCGTGGGTTCGGTTCCCGCTCGGGACAATCATTTGTGTGATTATTTATAATTGTCATACAAATGTTTGTACTGCGTCTGGGTGTTTTCTATGTATTATAAATATGTATTTACAAAAGAAAAGTAGTACATGTATTCTTTCTGGTACCCATAACACAAGCATATAAGCTTAGCTTGGGACCAGAGGGCGTTGTGTGAAATATCCATGAATATTTATTTATTGTTGTTAAAAATACAAATAATATGGACTATACAAAGCAACGCAATAAAAATGAAAACATTGTAAATACAATCTTACAATATTAATTGAAACTCTCTTGAAGTTTATTAACACCAACCGCTACAATAGAAAAGGCAATTTACATGCCACTTTGAGACTATCTAAAATAATTAACAGGTTTAACGGGGCAAATAAATTGATCATTACTCATTGTCAAGGTGGCTATAACAATTAAGCTGTATATTTACAAGTTCATGTGCCTCATTCATTAGCCATAGTACGGATAAAAGCTATTTAAATGAAAGCATCAACTGCCACTCGCCTACACTACTGTCAGTTAAACCATTCACGACAGGACTGCAAAACATGCTGCCAGTTATAACTTATTATTTCTCGCTAAAATTACATTAAAAATTAAGAGATCAGTATTTATACGTTAATAGCTTATTCTCGTTTTAATATTTTTTGTAAGTTGAATTACAGATAGCTCTCTCTTTTCATTGCATATAATATATGCTGTATATACTGTAATATTATTACAGTGCATACATATACTATCGGCAATTACGATATTTATATGCCAACGAGATATCGGGGTGGTAACGGATTAAGAATACAAATCCACCTCCCAGGGTGCTGTTAAAGCCAGGTAAGAAATATAGTACAAAGATAAAATCCTCTGTGAGAGAAGAAAAACTCGAAAATAAACCTACTGCCAACACGCCACGATCAGCGCGGCACAGTAGACCATAATCCCTCCTAAAGTAGAGGAGACCCGTGTTTAAAACTGAGACATTAATGTGCTGGAGAGAGAGATAGAAATTCTGATGTGCCAACCGGCTTTGCTAAGATAAATAATTTTCTTTCAAAGTTTTCACATTCTTAGCTACACTTACAAGTAAAGTATCACGCATATAGAACGTAAGCGTTGATAATTTTTATATAGCAGTCGGACTGCAGGCAGGATAATCAATAGTTTACATTACTTTTCTAGCGGCACTTTCAATTATGCATAAACTAAGTGTCTACTTTTATCTAGCGGCTTGACGAGCTGACAAATTATATGGCAGTTGTTGTAAACGTAATTTCTAAGTTTTACATTATATGTAATCAACTTTCACCCGGTTTGAATGTAGTCTGGGTAATCAAGCATCTAGACTGAAATACACAGATTGTTTATTATTTAATAACCGATATTAAACTGAATAGCGCTATTTGCTTATACATACTACGTGTAGGCAACACACAAAAAGTAGTACAAATAAAATGTTAGCAACACTATTTAGTCGTTATCATTTTATTACGAATTTTTACTTGATAAATATTTGTCTTGATAAAGTAATAAATTTTATAAAATATTTACTTACTGCATTATTATTAATTCTTATTTTTATTAACCACCCTTTCATTCCTTGACGCTATGCGACGCTTACCTTTTGTAAATGCAAAAAATAAATGACTGCAGAAATAAAGCAAGACCAAGAACAACAGTCGAAGTAACCACCGAGATAAAAGTACTAATTCTACGTGCACAACTAAACTAAAAAATGAAAACAATTATGACCTATTTGATTAATTGGCTATTTCATTGTGCTCATTTTTATTAAATAATATCGTTTTAATATACAGATTTTGTATTAAAAAAGTTCTGTTAACATTACCGAATTGTGTTATTGGCACCATCAATTTTTATTTCTTTAGTTAAGTTTAGTTGCGCACTTCGAATCGGTAGCAATGTTTTACAAGAGAACCTACGAATAGAGTAAGGGCTGGTTAATGATGACGAAATATTTTTAACCGCGTTGTAAAACCATACATTTAAAACAAGAAATGCTCACTCAAAACAAGTGGTAACTAGTTACTGAATAGATAGATTGGTTTTAAGTAATAACTGTGTAAAAGAAGTCCAGTAATAAGTCTACCGGTATCAACTAGAGCCGACTTGTCATTACGGTCCCATTAATTTGTCATTCCACGCAAATACCGCTGAAGGCGAATTTTGCAACTCTTCGATAACATAAAACTCTACACTTATCAATAATTGCCCAATCAGATTACTTTATAATCTGTGAATCTTATTAAGGGCTTATTTGATACTAGCTGTAGCCCGCGAGTTCATATGCGTGAAATTTAGAAAATTTTCCTCGTTTTTGCAATATTTTTCACTATTGCTCGGCTTTTTTTTGTTGCAGAATGATGTTATAGCCCATAGCCTTCTTCGATAAATGTACTATAAAACGCTAAAACAATTTTCAAATTGGACCAGTGTGCAGTGGTTTCTTAAAATTTAAAATTTATTCTTCAATTGGTCCACTAATGTGAAGAGTTTAGTTAAGTTTTTCACGCTAAAACGGTTTAACAAATAAAAAAATTAAAATAAATGTTTTCGTGTAGGAAGCGGGTAATACCACCGCAAATCTAAATCACCATTATTCTTAAAATAACTTTTATTTTTAATAAGACGTATAAAATAAATAAAGGCGGCATCAAAATGAGTCAATATTGTCCCCATCTGCTAGTCTATTGCCAAACAGTGGCTGCTACATCTTGTTATAAAATTAACTAACAATGTATGAAATAATGACTAACGTTGACATTTATTATGGTACCGAGCGACAGATTTTTACGACTGTTATTTTAAATAATTCTATACTTATATAATGTAGCAATAAAATACTAATGGTCTTATTCATAATGACTTATAGAAGGTTTAAAAGGAGATTTTATCGGAGAAATAATAAACGTTTTATCGTAATAAGACTATTATGAACAACAAGTTTTGACAATTTTCCCGAACCCATTTTAGCGAACTTTTAAACCGATAAGTCATTATGAATAAGACCATAAATGTTTTAACCGATCAAATACGAGTTGGAGTCGTACATGAAGGTACGACTCCAACTAGTAGGAACTATAGGTCCTGGTATTTATAGTATCGTTATTATCATAATATCTTCGTCATAGGTAATCCCGACCCCTAATAAGGGAAATGAGTATGTATTTGTTGTTATAACATTAACTGACATATATAAACTATAATATATTCAGCTCTCTAGCTATCACCGTTCCACAAATACAGCTCGTTGACGGACAAACGCACAATGTGCAATGGAGTCTCAGTAATAGAATCTTTAACTCATGTTTTACGTACCTACCTACACTACATTAAATCTGGTTGCCTGGAAGAGATCACTTTATGTGATAAGGCCGCCATTTGTACCTAGTTTTAAGAATCTTGTCTTTATTTAAATGTCTGTAAAGTGTACAATAAAGAGTTATCTATCTATCAATCTAAATCAAAAGTTTTTACGAAATCCTAAAATCATTTACTTTCGTGACTGTAAATTTTCTAGCTGCCTCTGACAAGCAATAGGCTATTGTGTAATATTGTGTATTGTGTGTGTGTGTGTATAACTACCTAACGTAAGATTTATAGTAACAAAATATACAGATTGATCGAAAATGTTTCTTAGTCTAATATCTCGTGGAGAACAGTGGAGTTGAATCGAAACTTTTAAGCATTTATCCAATAGGAGTTGATATTCTCACAAGATTCTGGCTGAAGAAACTGCATTGTATTGTTCAAGGACATTCATGGACATATTGTTATCACACAACGTCCTCTGGTCTCAAGCTCAGCTAATATGCTTGTGTTATGCGTACCAGAATACGGATAGAATACATATACCACCTTTCCGTTGTAAAAACCTACTTATAATACATAGAAACCACCCAGACCCAGTACAAACACTGGGAACTGGACTGGGACTTCATACTGGTAGTGTATAGACAGATATATTCTACGCAATGCCGTCTCATGTGTAGCGACCAATGGAATGTACCGACACACATACACTAATGTATAGTGTATGTATGCGTTACATCGGCGTCACACCGCCTTCAGCAGTATATTCGACAAAGAAAATAGCATGTGTAACTATTCTTATTCGTGTGGTGGTGAATTAAGAATACAGGTGTCACGCCTTTTTCTCTCCAAGTTACTGTATTGTTTTTTCATGTTAAAAGGGTGACAAACTAGCATACGGCTCGCTTGATGGTAAGCGATTACAGTAGCCTATGGACGTTTGCAACACCAGAGGTATCACTCGCACGTTGCCGACCCTGAAAAGGCCAGCTAAGAAATATTGTAACTACATAGAGTATATCCCCATAGAGATGGAAAAATCGAAATTAATCCCTGTTCCAACACGCCCGGTTAACCGGTTGGAGAGAGTGAGAACTACTCCTGTATGTAAATACTCAAAGGGCAAAACTAGTGTAAAATTGCGTAGCAGTAGTTTGTGCGAAATTGAGTACAATTACTGTCACAACAATGGACATCAATCCTTTATACCGTTAGATGCTCTGGGCTAAATGTAGTCAGATAATGTACGTAACACCTAGTATAATATAGTGGTATTTATTGATAAATTATTTCTGCCCTAATCGGAAATAACACGAATGAAAATATACACCTGACGGTATGGTTTCGAAATGACAATTAAAAAGTAGATGTTATGAAAATATATTTCTAAAACTAGGCTGTTGCCCGGAACTCCGTATGCGTGGAATTTAAAAAAAAATTCCCCGTTTTTGCAATATTTTTCACTACTGGTCCGCTTCTATTAGTCACAGAATGATGTTATGAAGCGTATAGCCTTCCTCGATAAATGGACTATCCAACACAAAAGTAATTTTTCAATTCACACCAGTGGTTCCTGAGATTAGCGCGTTCAAACAAACAAACAAACTCTTGCTTTATTATATATTCAATATTAGTATAGATAGTAAAATAAGCCCAAAGTTTATAAGGGCATTTAAGCCAAAAGGTAATGAATATGAATGTTAATGGGCGGAAAAGGAGAGGAAGACCAAAGAAAAGATGGATGGACTGTGTGAGAGACGATATAAAAGAAAAAGTAGTTGATGAGAGTATGGCGGCTGATAAGAGAGGCGGGAAGGAAAAAATGTGCTGCTCCGACCCCAAGTAGCTTGGGATAAGGGCAGGAAGAAGAAGAAATAGATAAAGATTAGAAGGGTGAACTCAATTATTATAATAGAAGTGAAAAGAATTTTCCTTTCCGTAACTATGTTCACCCTTTTCATCTTTGGGTCTATTTTACTATTTTTGAAATATATTTTCTTCTATGCCCTTCTATAAAAATTGTTAACGTTATTTTATGTTATTACATTAATATTTAATTAAATTTTTGCATAAATAAAACCACTGTTTACGGATTTAGACGCGTGTATTATTTTTAAATTATAACCCAGTAATAACTGATCGTAGAGGACACTACAGTGCCTGCAAAGTCTCCGAAATGTCGGGCTAAAATTTAAAAACAAATACACGCGTCTAAGTCCGTAAAAAGTTGTTGTATAGAAATGAGTCGCGCCAGTATTAGAAAATATTAAATTTTTGCATGTTTTTTAAACGTACTTTTTTAAAAGTATTAACAGGTTAAGGACGGGGGCGGTCCTTTTGGGTAGCCACAAAAACTTTGCCTAACTAAAATTGGCGGTCATTGGGACCGCTGCGACGCACCTGCCTAAAACGCCTTGGCCCGCTAGTTTCTTATGTAAAATGTAAGAAAAGAGGACCGCTAACGCTTACTTAGACTGTAACATTCCTAAAATTAAAACAGGACTTGAAAATTACGAAAATTTCTTACTGTAATGCTTATTTAAGATAGTTTCATTTGCTGTAACAAATTGAAAATATTATTAATACACATATTCGTATAGTTACAGTATTAAAAACCAATAAATAAAGCAAATCCATAATAAACTTACCATGCAGCATGCAGTGATAAAAGTTTGACGCGTAACAATGTATCAATAAACAACAACAAACGAAAATAGCAGGCGCCCGGGCAGCCCCGCGTCGCGGCCTATTCCCACCCCCAATCACAGTGTGACACACAGGAACCAATCCAACACGGCTTCAGTCAACTTCAGTGCGAAATCAGACCGCGAAAGGGGTAGGCGCTTTTGTTTCCCGCCATTTCCGAGGACCGCTAATATAACTTACAACAGAAAAGTTAAACATTGCTGCTGGCGGTCCATTGGACTGATAATTCAAAAAACACGATTTCTCAATAAATAATACCTTAAATTAAAATTCGACTACAGCAATAGCTATTAAAAACTGTTATTTTACTATATACAATCAAAGTATTTTGGCAAAAATCTTGAAAAATAGTTCCGTCCCTAACCTGTTAAATATAAAGAGCTCTATGCACTTTCTTTGGCTGGTCCGTTTCAGTAATCAGTAAATCAGTTCAGTAATCAGCTTTAAGCCATTATATATTGGTAGAGAAAATAGAAATCACAAATGTTAATCTCATGATGTTAGTGAATTTATTTACAAAATTGTGTCGCAACTATTAAATAACTTTGGCAAGAGTAAACGATATTAAGTAGTTACGTCAAAGTTAATCCTGGATTTAATATAATGCTACCACGTGTATAGAAGTTGCTTAAAATAACTGATACATATTTTTATTAATACTAATTAGATTGATATGACAGGCATGTAGATTTATTAAGTCAGCAATCGAGGTTAGTATGGTGAGATTTTAAGCCGTTACTGAAACAGTATGAGATACGAACGAATATTTATTGAGTATGTTTATTTTGATTCGACGGGCTTCGTGGTCTAGTTGTTCATGTAACGGACTGCCGTCCACGAGGTCTCGGGTTCGATTCCCACTCGGGACAATAATTTGTGTGATATTTATATTTGTCATACAAATGTTTATACTGCGTCTGAGTGTTTTCTATGTATCATAAGTGTGTATTTACAAAAGAAAAGTAGTATATGTAGTATATCCGTATTCTGGTACCCATAACACAAGCATATAAGCCTAGCTTGGGACCAGAGGACGTTGAGTGAAATGTCCATGAATATTTATTTATTTATATTTTTTTATACTAGTAAGGTGGCGAATAAGCGTACGACCTACCTGATGGAAAGCGGTTACCTAGGCTATAGACCGCTGTAACACCAGGGATGTCGCTCGCGCGTCACCGACCCTGCAAAAATCTCTTCACAACCTTCAGATATGCAAAATAATTTGCATGCAAATTTCTTTATTGGGATTATTATATATATTTTTTAATTTATTGTCGCCTGACGACATTAAACAACAACAACAACAGCAGATCAATCCAATTATTGCAAGTAGATAATAATCACTTTTGAAAATTCCTTTAGATAGATACTTAGATTAAAATCTAGACTGACTATTCTATAAATACATAAATAAAAATTAATGGCTATTTCACACAAGTTAAGCTTATACGCTTGTGTTATGGGTACCAGAATACGGATATACTACTTATAGTACTTTCCTTTTGTTAATAAATAGGTACTTAAAATACATAAAAAAAACACCCAGACGCAGTACAAACATTTATATGACATATAAATGTTTATATTTGTTCGTATATAGAAACGAATGAAGCTAATAAAATCGTATGATGATCAAACCTTATCAAATACTTTTTGTGTGAAAGTCAATATTAGACTGAATATTAGACCATAATGTAAATAAAGTTTTGTTTAAATAGTCCATGGAGTTAACAGCCATGTACGGTTATGGGGTGCTAATATTATCCGCACCATACATAGCCGTGAAGTTCATAATTAAAAACTTTATAAGGATCATCTTTCTGTTAGTTATATTCATTACAGAAGTAATGTGAACTAACTCAGATCCTTTATAGCAAGTACTAATTTCTTATAGTTTGAAGTTAAAAATGTTTAAAAACGCTTTTATCAGTTCGGTACGTACCTATATATTAATGTATCTATGTAACGTAATGTACGAAAGTGATTTTCACCCACTTGCAGTAGTCGAATTGATCTATATGCACACATATTAAAGACTGATGACAATTCAATAATGTAAGATAAGCTTATATTATGCCTGTGTTATGGGTACCAGAATACGGATAGACTATATACAATACTTTTCTTTTATAATACATAATTATAATAGATACATAGAGAACACCCAGACGCAGTAGAAACATATTTACGAAAATTATAAATATCACACAAATGATTATCCCATGCGGGATCCAAACTACCGACCTCCTGACGGTCCTTTACATGAACTACTAGATCTCGAGGCCTGTCATTATTATATTTTATAGACAATTTTTTTAAAGAAAATTATATTTTACTTAAGAACTTAGATTAGCGCCTTCACAGTTAACTTAATTACCGAATAAGTAAAACACAATCTAATATATAAAATTCTCCTGTCACGGTGTTTATAATTATACTCCTCCGAAACGGCTTGACAGATTCTTGTAAAATTTTCTATGCATATTCAGTAGGTCGGAGATTCGGCTACTATCTTTTTTTCATGCCCCTAAATGTTAAGAGTTGTCTTAACATTTTTATGGCAAAACAACGTTTGCTGGGTCAGCTAGTTTTTGTATAAATTTACCTTGCTACTGTTATTAAAATTTCATTCAGTAATAATTGTAATATATCTAAGTACATATGAGAATTAATATTCATCATGATAATCGGAGATAAAGTGTGTCTCAACAAACATAATGTGTGTCTGTTAAAATTATGACAGATCCACTATTTTAATGTCACATATAACTGTCACGATCCTTTATGTTCTGTAATTTACGTAAACGTCTACTCCGCCGCGGTTCATATTATATTTGCAACATTCATTTATCTGATTGTTAATTTTAATTTGAACATTAATTTTAAGGGAATAGTACTTAGACTAGGTACGTATGTTGTTAATTACTAAGAATAGATTCCTTATATAATTCTAAGGACTCTATTCTTAGTAATTAACAACAATAATAGATACTCTCTCTCTCTCTCCAGCCCATTTACGTCCCACTGTTGGGCACGGGCCTCCTCCACTTTAGGAGGGATTATGGTCTACTGTGCCGCACTGACCAGGCGTATTGGCACAGGGCTTAATTTAGAGTTTTCCGTCTCTTACAGAGGATGTTATCTGTGTGCAATATCCCTTAGCTGACTTTTACAAGCACCCTTGAGAAGAGATGGGGTGGTGACACTTGTATTCTTAATCGGTCACTACACGGAGAGTATACATTTATATATAAAATTCACGTGTCACAGTGTTAGGCTCAACCGATTTTTATGAAACTTTACATGCATATTCAGTAGGTCTGAGAATCCGCCAACATCTATTTTTCAAACCTTTTTTTTTTAGTTGGCAAAACAATCTTTGCCGGGTCAGCTAGTAATTTAATAATAATACTCTAACGAATTTAATAATATATACTCATGTATCTGTTATTAAATTCGTGATATTATAATATTGTTAGGAATGGTACTAATAAATTTTACGTGTACAACTTAACTTAAGGGCCTCATCAATCTTATCGTATATCATCAATATTATCGTATATCATCGCCGACACGCACATATTAACACAGCCAGTAGGCACAGAAAATGAAGAATTAGGGATACTTTTCCTATTTACTCAAAATCTACTAAATATTTTCTAGTTATAATATACATATATTTTAGTCTATAATATTGTAAAGGTTGTGATCATTGAATATAACCTATAC
The DNA here is from genome assembly GCA_916999025.1 of Orgyia antiqua. Lineage (NCBI taxonomy): Eukaryota > Metazoa > Arthropoda > Insecta > Lepidoptera > Erebidae > Orgyia > Orgyia antiqua. The sequence goes on from OU779868.1 coordinate 8,123,086, forward strand.
AATGATACAGGCCACTTAAGATATATTTTTTAAAAAGGAATAAAAAATTTAAAATTTGAAAATAAAAATAAAAGAATAGTGAGTTGAGAATAGGACATGAAGAGAGGATGTTGAAAAATGATTGTAAAATAGTTTTTCTTTATTATAAAAAATATAACAAATTAATATATACAAAAGTTTTTCATTAAAGTAGAAGCTTTACAAATGGTGGAGGCGCCGGGTATAGCGGCCCGATTGGTAAACCAGCTCCTACGCCCAGGGATGTGTTGACGAGCAAAGGGTCGACACAGGATAAATATTAATTATCAGAGAAGTAGCCGTATCTTTTTATTAAATTTTTATAAATTATTTATAACTAAGATGGAACTAGCCACGATAACTTTCGGTGGTTCAGGACAACAGGAGTGCCTAGATGAATTCGAAGAAATGTTTTACGCTTTAATAACTTTCAAGAGATGCTCGTCTGAAGAAGAAAAATTATCACTATTGCCCTCATTTTTAAGGGGTAACGCCTTACTTTTCTTCCGGGGCATTAAAGACACGTGCAAAAGCGTGCAGGAGGTATTTGATAGACTAAGGGAAGAGTTCCAAGAAGTAAATTACCAAGAATGTTCGCAATAATTATTTGCATAATGATGTAAATTGGTTTAGTGATTCGATTAGATTAAGGTTATATATATAGTGATAATTATAATTTACTAATATTGTTTTATTTTGGTGTGTTTCATATTGTTCGGGATCGGCGAGACTTCATAATGACGTCAGCATATTTGTGCATAAGAAAGATGCAGTGAAAAGGAACCACATCAAAAATTTAATTATTTTTTCATATTTATATTTTGAATGTTTAGTTAAAAATGTGAGATAAATATATTAACATAGTAATTGGATAGTGAGTATTTCGTTCTAGATTATGATTATAGTATTAAGGTGGAGCGATCAATAGGTATAATAATGGGTTGTATTGAGTTATAATGTCGAAGGTAGTGGCTTGGTAGAGTTAGTTGGATGAGTCGTATCAACGGGTAATATCTTTGAATGCAACATGGTAAGGCCATAGGCTATTTGTCATGGAATCCTGTTTTGGGATATCACGCATTTTAGAGATAGAACTCATAAGATAGGATTTAGGAAAGTAGGTGCTAGAGTAAAGTATTTGTTCATTGGGAGAGAAATGTGAAAGGTTGAAAATTGAAAGAAGTTGTATTATAGTGAGAGGTTGCTGATAGAAGAAAGAAAGAAAGAAAGAAAATAAATTTATTTCAGTAACCTCAACTACAGAACAAAGTTTAAAATTCACATAATAAGAACATTAATATTAAAGGCTGAAAATGGTCCTTCCTCAGCAATTGCTATAGTAGCAAGCTACCACAGCGCTGGTTTTCAGTAAGAACCAGTAAACTAGTGAGAACAGGCGGCTACGACAGATAATTAATAAAAATAAAAAAGGGTACAAGTTTAAATAAATACAGAAGAAATAATAAAACATGTAATTAAGCATATATCATACACATATTACGTATATACGTATAAATATAATAAATACAATATAAATATACATAAGAAGGTACAGTTGAAATGGAGTTAATAGAGAGCTTAAGAGAAGTAATCTAAAATCAATAAGTAATCCAGGGATCACCCAAAACGAAATTCTTGACCAACCACCATTGCTGGAATCTAAGAGCCAAGATTATGTAAGATAAATTTGAATCCTAATATCAAAGAGGTTAAAGGTTTTCTTTTTGTTGAGTTAACAGATATTTTTTGTATTTATTTTTAAAAGATTTAACGCTTTTGAATGCACGAAATGGAGGTAACAAGGCATTCCAGCAATGTGTTGCAGCAAATTTAAAGCTACCACGAAATGCGGCTGTTCTATGGTTAGGCGTTAACAGGAGATATGAAGACGCTCTGGTGTTTCTTGAACTGACATCACGTGACCACACCAGTTTGCGGTAAAGGTATTCAGGCGTTTTCCATAAAACAACGCCGAACATAAGGGACGCTAAATGCAGTTTCCTACGCGCATCCATCCTCATCAGATTTCCATTATTGAGAAAGGGTGTAATGTGCCAACGAGGAGGAACCTGATAACAAAAACGCGCGCAGGCATTATTATTACTGATAATATTTTTATTTTATTTATTGGGTAATAGTTAGATAATAATGATTAGCGAATAGTTTATAATTACTTAGATAATAGAATGATTGATTATTTAAAACGTTACTTGTGGTAGAAGAATGGTTGGTAAATTTATCTCACGAGAAGGAATTCTAAATGTGGAATAAATTGGTCATTCCCGAGCATTCAGGATTACTTAGTAGAAATTATACCTAAATAATTGAAAAGACGGTTGAGTATTATCTGAGCATACTTTAAATTTTAATTTGATAATCTCTGGATTCTATCAATTATAGTGGTTTCTTATGTAAATTTTCTCATTAAGCTGGAAAGCTGTTAAATTAGCATATCTTTCGGATCTATGATGCTGACCTCATAATTGAAGCTCGGTAATTTTTATAAGAGCATTAATTGTTTGGTGATGAACATTTTTCTGATTGATTGTTGATGATATATGCTTTGTGTCTTGGTGTGATAGTTTTAAGGATGCCTTATCACTCTTGTTTATTATTGGATAAATCAATTTTAAAGATGAAGTAGTTTAATATTTTATGAAAAGAGTGATATGATATAAGGGCATCGTAGTTAGTGTGGTTCGGATAACTAAGATTAGAAAGGCAATTTTTGGTTGGTTTTTTGCTTTTCAAGTTTTTCGAAATGTATTGCTTCGAAAAGCTAGGTCCTAGCTGGATCTAATCTGGTTCATTCTAGTTTGTTATCATGCTTTCCAACCTTAGGTAGGGTGTCCAGTATTTTGTAACTTAGAAAAAAAAAAAATTTTTTTTTTTTTGAAAAAAAAAAAAATTTTTTATCCTCTAAGGGGGGGAGAATGTAAAGGTTGTGATCATTGAATATAACCTATACAATGATACAGGCCACTTAAGATATATTTTTTAAAAAGGAATAAAAAATTTAAAATTTGAAAATAAAAATAAAAGAATAGTGAGTTGAGAATAGGACATGAAGAGAGGATGTTGAAAAATGATTGTAAAATAGTTTTTCTTTATTATAAAAAATATAACAAATTAATATATACAAAAGTTTTTCATTAAAGTAGAAGCTTTACAATATACAGATTTTCTAATATAAAAGTTCTGTTAACATTGCCAAATTGTGTTACATTATCAGATTTCATTTTTTAGTTAAGTTTAGTTGTGCACGTAGAACTGGTACCTACCATTGATTTTTAATTTTTAATTTTTGTCCGTATCATATTTTTAATTTACGGATTAAGAGTAACTAATTGTTCGTTTGGTAAGGAATTAAGAATACAATTTTTGTCATCAACTTCTTTTCAAAGCATAAGTCAAAAAAAAAAATCTGTAAGAATAAAGTATATATAATTAATATTACATAGACTTTATTCCATGTCACGTCTTCTTCTCGCGTTGTATTCCTAACGACTGAAGATCGTCGCCTTTGTTCGTAATAAAGAAGATTATTATCGGATCTTTAACATACGCAAGGAAGTGAGGACTTAAACAAACATGCCGCGAGCTTACAACCACTCTTAGATTACTATAACCACGTTTTCTTTTCCGTGACTATAATCAACAACAACTATATGTGCACGTTGTAGTAATAACCACATTTCTATAATAATAGTGATTAGTGTCATAGCAAACGGGTGCTGTCGGACACGGGTATAGAGAAAATGTTATGTTAATACGATAACAGCGTTCATCAGGTGCCGTTTCGTGGCTTTTGGCACATTTAACGGAAATGTTACTGTGTTTTATAAACCTTAATAGATAATGAATGCTATTCTAAGTACTTCTTATAATGGTGTATGGTATTTCATGTAACTATTTAATGTTTTCCCGCCCTATCCCATAGCAACACGTCTCGTCGTCTATTCGCGCCATATCCAGGAGCATGTTCATAAAAGAAAAACTTTTTGAGTTAAAAAAGTAATTATTTTACTACATTAAATATAAAGTATTGTTCCGTAGCTATTTGTAGCTTTTCAATCACGAAAAACGAATGATAATTAGAAACATTTTTGCTATTCAATAATAGATGGCGCTGTTAATAAAATCCCATTTGCTGGGCTTGGCCTTTGGTTTGCAATGTCAGTAAAATTTTCTGAACATTTACCATTTCGCTAGTGTATACTAGATGGCGTTCTAATAATTTATAACACGTTTTCAGTTTAATTACTAGGCTGAATAAACTTTCTGTAATAGTTCAAGATAAAAAATTGTGTCGCCGTAAATATCTCTGTTGGCTCCTGTAACACAGGTTACTTAGCACAGGAGTCAGGTCGCCATGTGATGTTAAACTTTATATTTATAACATTAAAGAGTTATTCAATAAAAAAAAATATAAAAAAATACATAGCAGCTATCAATAAAATTATAATATGCATATATTCCAATTTAAATTACTGACAAAAATAAAATTTGAGATGCAATCTCAAATTTTATTAGGTTTTATAGTCTAGTGACTTACCTTACAGTCTCCTTGCACACATATAGCTCTGAAGCCTGGCTTTGTACACGGAGTACCATCCACTACGAGAGCCAGCGAAGCATAGAACTGTTGTCCACGTGGCCGACAGTTGAGCGTACATGGTGAAGCACCTGAAGATAAATAATAATAAGTTTTACTTGATATTTAACTGCCTTAGCCGACTATGCAGGTATACTGTATAGTATTTTTGGGTAAGACCAAACTCATTGTACTTATCATACGCAGTAGGTTAACTAAAATTTTTAGTATACCTACCGTTAAGTACCTATCTGTCGATAAATCATTTGGTGCACCAATATTATGAGTTGGGATTTGTATTTGTGAATTAATTTCGATCAAAATAGGTATAAAATTATGATATTTTATACCTATTTCAGAACTTAAACTGTATGTTTCCAATGAAATACCATGGAAACATACAGCTTAGGTGTTTTCTATGTATTATAGGTATGTGTTTACAAAAGAAAAGTAGTTTATGTATTGAAACCGTATTCTGGTACCCATAACACAAGCATTATAAGCTTAGCTTGAAACCAGAGGACGTTGTGTGAAATGTCCATGAATATTTATTTATTTATTTAGCTTAGGTAGCTTATCGCCGTTAAAGTAACTATATTGCTTTATTTAATAACAAAAAAATCCGATATTTAAATATCTACTAAATATTAAACAGCATATTTTGATGTAGGTAGCCGATTTTTTGAACCAACTACCCCATTGGTTACGTCTAAGAACGCAATCAACCTAATACTTTCTAGCTTGCTATCTATTAACATTACTAAATGTGGATTCTTACCATCAACATAAGGCACCCATGTGTAGAACCTTCCGCGGAATGGTCGGCGGTCGTACACTGCGCACTGTTCAGATCTCGGATCACGAACTGGCCCTGGACATGGCTGTTAACAAAAAGGAAATTGATTAAAACTACGATATATTATGACTAGGGACTTTAGAGACAAAATACTAACTATGGCATATTTAGATCAATGGGCTATTTCGTTGTATACATGTTTAATAATTGAAATCGTTAGCTTAAATATCATAGTTATGCACGTAGAATCGGTACCAATATATAAAGAGTGAAAACAGTAATCGATTTCAGTTTTTACACTCTGACGGCTTATTAAGCACATAGATAATAATTTTATTACTACTGTTGAACATCGAAATAAAACTTAAATCACCTTGACATGGACAGCATGAAACAGTTGACCAACCATACAGACCTATATAATTATATTTCTAGATATTGTTTTTTTGCACATCGTATCTGAGTCTAAACTGCAACGTTTACGTGCCTAATACTGTTTTCGTATTCCTTTAACCTTAATATTTTCACAAAATCGTTGCTGCTAACATCATGTATTGTGTGTAAGGGCCTTAACTGATATGTAAAATATTGAACTGGTCATTGAACTCTTAAGAAATAGATAGCGGTTTCAACAATGAGTAGTATTTATTTGCTACTATTATGAATAGTCATATTTCTATCGCTCATTATGTGAACAATAGATACAGTTGTATTTATTTGTAATAGTCGCGTTGTTAAATCTACCAGAAGTTCGCTAGTCACGGTAATAACATACCTAGGCGACTCTGAAATTTACTCATAAACAAAACGGATAACTAATATTGTAATTTGTTTTTTAATTTCTATCTATGTAATTGTAATAATATTTATTTTCTTCTTTCACTAACTGTACACTGCAACCCCATTTTATTTTATTTACTTCTCTTTCCATCCTATGGTTGCCTGGAAGAGATCACTTAATGTGATAAGGCCGCCATTTGTACTTAGTTTTAAGAATCTTGTCTTTATTTCAATATCTGTAAAGTGTACAATAAAGAGTTATCTATTTATCTATCTATTTATCTAAAGAGGGGCTCTAGGACTGACTGTATGTTGTGGTATTCCTTGAGACAGATTTATACTTAGTAAAAGATTAAGGGCCTCTTTCACCATTCTCAAGTAAAGCGCCAAGTAGACTAATCGCTAGTTAAAGTCACCAGTAACTACACGTGCGACGTTCACGACGTTCGAGTAGCAGTAATCTTAAGATTAAAAAATTGAAATTGACAGAAGATACTCGTAACTATTACTTGACACTTAACGCCAATCGATAAGTAACTAACCAACGCTTTACTTGAAGATGGTGAACGAGGCCCTAACAAAAGTATATCACATGTGATGATAGACCAAACATTGTCATAGACAGGTACTAATTAATTATGACAACTCGACAGTCTCTTTCAGAAAATTCGAAATACGAAAATGTTGAAACTCTGAAATTAACATGATTAATTGATTACCTCACGTCAATCGGTGAAAAAAATATATGCTAGTCGCTTGGGACAATTATTTGTGTGATATTCATAAATGTCATACAAATGTTTGTACTACGTCTGGGTGTTTTCTATGTATTTTAAGTATGTATTTACAAAAGAAAAGTAGTATATGTATTATATCCGTATTCTGGTACCCATAACACAAGCATAATAAGCTTAGCTTGGGACCAGAGGACGATGTGTGAAATGTCCATGAATATATATATATATATATTTTTTTAAATTATGACTAGCTGAATCTTATATTCCTCTCTCCAGCCCATTTACGTCCCACTGTTGGGCAATGGCCTCCTCCACTTTGGAGGGATTATTGTCTACTGTGCCGCGCTGACCAGGCGTGTTGGCATAGGGTTTATTTTCGAGTTTTTCGTCTCTCACAGATTATGTTATCTGTGTGCAATATCCCTCAGCACCCTTGGGAGGAGACGGACACCTCACTGACACTTGTATTATTAATCCGTCACCACACAGAGGGAGTAGCTGAATCTTATAATAATATCTAAGTATTAAGTAACTTACAATAGTATTGCACTCATGATAACGACGTGCAAGTCCAGGGCAATCGGGTCCCGTAGTGTTTGGTGCGTGGATAATGTTCCGCACTCGTCTCTGATGGTCCACGCTCCTCACTAGTTTCCTTCTTTTTCTGCTGCGTCGCATTCTGAAATGTTAAGTAAAATTGTTGAATATAACTAAATTTCATAAAGTTTAGAGTTCATTTATCGTCATTCGGTTCCTAGTATCTGAATGGGACCTTAAGAACCGCACGGAATTTTCGATAGAAAATTAGAACCGGTCGGGTGTGCACCTTAAGAGTATTTGTTCAGTTGGTAGCCAACATGCTAAATTAAGACATAGGATTGTGCTAAGTATATAAACTTTTATTTATTTATTTTATTCTTTATTGTACACCATACATATCTTAAATTAAACTTATACTAAAAAAAAATCAAGTACAATGGGCGGCCCTATCGCTTAAAGCGATTTCTTCCAGGCAACCTGAGCATGGATATTATTTAAGAAGTAGGTGGAATTTGTAGGTGCACGTTTATACCTAATATAAACTACATAATATACTAACAATAAACATACACATATACTTTTTAAATACACATAGGTACACACAATTACATAATACATAAATTTACTAGGTACTAAAATAAATATTATAAATATCTTATAAACAGTACAGTTGTTTAATGAAGTGTTTCTATTAAAGTAAGTAGAATTACGTAGGTAATTCCAAATTATGGTCCTTTAGCAACAACTTAAAAGATTTTAAAGTCTTAGCCTGACGAATGGCTAAGGGCAAAGCATTCCACAATTTCGTAGCTGTGATGGTAAACGAATTTTATCCCTTAAAATTCTAGTGTTACCCTGGAAGAAGGTCATAACAAACAAAATTTTGTTTTGCGAAAGTCTGTAAAGTTAAAGTTACAATAATTTTAAAGTCAACTGAACTTAAACGTATTATTCGTATTATATTACTTTATTGAAACTAATATCCTTTGTTTTAAAACCATAACCATTTTTCGATTAAAAGCAAGTATGACAACATCATTAACAAACATAAAAGGATAGTTGCGTACGATCGATCAATCAAAACACGTTGTCCAGCCAGGCATGTCTATCAGGACACCGTTACCATGGACATCGTGGAGAGGATATTTACATACTCATTATCTGTGGCAGACGAATTGGAGATCACTACTTAGATGTTGATTAGATAAACTTGAGAACTTATCTGAGACAGAAAATGTACTTATAGTAAACATAATCACAATAATAAACCAATCGGAGAGATCCCGATTTCAATCCGGTTTGGTTTTATTCTAAATAATACACAGTGCCATTAGGAAACTGTTTTCTTTTTCTTTTCTATCCGTAAATGTTATCGTATTAGGAATAGTTCTTCTATAAAACGGGTGAATTTAGAAATATGAGGTTTTAGGTTTGAGGTTTCTAAAACTAGGAACTCACTAGACGGGCCTCGTGGTGTAGTGGTTCTGGTAACGGACTGCCGATCAAGAGGTCGCGGGTTCGATTCCCGCTCGGGACAATCATTTGTGTGATTTTTCTAATTGTCATACAAATGTTTGTACTGCGTCTGGGTGTTTCTATGTATTATAAGTATGTATTTACAAAAAAAAAGTAGTATATGTATTCTATCCGTATTCTGGTACCCATAACACAAGCATATAAGCTTAGCTTGGGACCAGAGGACGTTGTGTGAAATGTCCATGAATATTTATTTATTTATTTGATTGACTATACCACACTGAATAGGCTTGTTGGTTTATTTGGGAAATTCGATTTCTCACAAAGCATAATGTCTAATAATTGTTATTTCTAGACTGAATCTTAGATTAATAATTTAATAATATTAATAAATAAAAAATAAACCATCATCAAAGGATAGAAAATGAATAAAATTATACGTAGAGAGCAATAATGTATCTGGTGCAACAATTTGGATTTTTGAAGCTTGTTTTCAATGACTTTCATTTCCAAAATTTCTCTGAACCAATACTGTAGTCGAGGATTAAGTTGTTGAGCAAAGTTATTGCAACCCCTGTCATACAATTAAGACTATAATTCGCTTTAATGAGTTCCGCAATGCGGATTAGAGCATAAACAGAAACTAATGGCCGTTTCTATTTATACAAAGTTTCGCAGATGTAGCATTGTTAGAGAAAGAGAAATTATTAAACTGGGAGCAAAATAACTAGTCGTAAAGATTTAACAAACATGCTAGTAAGTCATGAAGTCACGATATGGTTCCGTACCTAATAATCCAATCAATAACGAATTGGATTGACCTGGGCGTGCTTTTAGTGGTGGTTATTATAGAAAAGTTAATGTAAAAGAAGGAACTATCATACAATCATAATATTATTATGCTCCTTTACCCCCAAATGACCTGCTCCTCAAATGACCGCGCTACATCGTCGCTAAATACTTTTTAATATCAACAAACAATTCTAGCAAATAAACGACCAGTTATTATTGAATTTTATTAAAATTAAGCTTTATTCACGTTAACGAATTTAAATTGAATTTGTGACGTCATAAATTAAGATCGTTTAGAGTAACAGTAAAAATATTCTCGTGAAAGGGAAATCTACAAAGATATAAGTAGATAGCTGAATACACGAATGTTAATAAATATTAACAATACAAATTTAATCACCCGTTTTCCTTCCTAGGGTGCTGTAAAAGCTAATGGAATATTGTACACAGATAACATCCTCTGTGAGAAAAGGAAAACTTGAAAATAAACTCTGTGCCAACATCTCTGGTTAGCGCGGCACAGTAGATCATAAACCCTTCCAAAGTGGAGGAGGCCCGTGCCCAACAGTGAGACTTGGGTTTGGAGAGGAATGAGAAAATCAGTATTAGTATATAAATCCTAAAATAAAATAACCTCATTTGCAAAGCTGGAAATCATCTTTTAAATCCTAAATTCATTTCATTCACCCTACGTCACACTCCTTGAGTGGTTTCTTTGTTCTTGCAGTAATATAGTATTTATTTTAGTCTGTTTTTGGTAATAATTCAAGGTTCTTTACTGACAGGAAGCTATAAAATAAATAACACATTGATTATTTTAGTCGCATTAAGATTCCTTGTTTAAATCTGTTACGGGATTCACATTAAAACTTATAAGTTAGTGATAATAAAATGATTGAATTTGTAAGCGAAAAATATATTTAGCTGCCAAAATATCATAATTATTTTACTAGAGTTGAAATTTTAATTTTTCTTCTGCTGAATTTTATAGCTTTTATTAGATGGAGAAAATGGGTCAGGGTTGAAGCAAATTTCTAAGTCGAAAAGTGTATTAAAATGTTATTCCAAAGGAAAACTGATTATACTTGAAGATCCATCGATTCTAAGAATCTTATTTATATACTTGACGAGATGAACGTTTGAGATGAATTTCAAACGGTGTGTAATCCGCCATCGGATCATGAGAACGGTAATGCATGGGACTCATTGTCTCCTACAATTCCGGGTCGCGAATGAGTTGAGCGTAGTGGACTGGAAACTGTGCCGAACATTATACGAATGATTGATGGATAGCGATTCGGTTTCCTAAGGGCTGCCAACCATCCAGGTTTCCTCGGATTGGCTTTATTTTGAAAGATCTCCGATAGGGGTTTCAAAACGTGCCCGTAATAAGTTTCAGTGTCAGGAGAGACTGAAAATCTCTTTTTATTGTTATTATCTCTCCATCTGCAACCAGCCAGTAGCTAGATTATTGTCATTGTTTAGATATGCACATCTTATAACAGATCACCCAGATTTTAGTAATTAGTGGCTAATCGTACCTACTTTTCTTAGGCGGAATACTGAGTCCTCGATATTATTGAGTTTGATGGGTAAATTAAAATATTGTTTTGTATTTCTCTTAAAACTAGTTTTTTCAGAAAAGCCCAGGGAAGATCCATATTTCGCCCAAATATTCGGAATTTTTGCCGTGCATTTCCTGGGAATTAAGGTGATGGCAGCCCTAAATTTCATATATTATTACGTATGCATACTGAGGGATAACGGAGTGCCGATTCGTAGAATACGTTATACATGAAACGCATTACAATACTTTTGTAATACGGTAACTAAGCCATAACGAAATTTAGATAGATAAGATAAAGATGTGTTTATAACAATATACAAATATAACAATCCTCCAAAAATACTCTCTTATCTCTCTAGTTGGTATAAATATTTAATACTAATGATTTTAGACACTTGATCCATTCTTATAAGGTAAAATTAACATGTCAATTATTGGATAGAACGCTGTCTGGCCTCGAAAGGAGGCAGGACGCACTCTGACGAGGTTGGCAACAGTCGGCAGGAGCGGCGGAGTTTAACGGGAGAGAAACCAATGAACTATCCAGGCATTGTCTAGCAAGACCGCATTCTGCTTCTGGGTCATAACATCTTACTATTGACGCCGAGCCTCTGGGGATGATATGAGTCCTCTCACATCATCTGCAGAGGCTCGGCTCTTTGGGACCAAACTATTCACCAAAACAACTATCAGGATTATTTCTATGGCTACCACCATCGTGTGGATTATTTTCATTGTTTTATAAATCGCTTTCAATGATTTTTAATAAATCATTATTACTTAAATCGGTGATAGAACTAGCATATGCAATATAGCTAGAAAAATAAATTGTAATACCAGAAGAGTAAGTGAACTGAAGTGGTAATAGGAAGACCACATTGGAACCAATGAAAAAAATCTTGTGTTGTGACGATCCTTAGAAAGCTTATAGGATACCTCTACAAAGTTAAATAAACATTTTTATACAAAAAAAGCTCCTAGTAGGTATGGTTTGATATAAACAAACGTATACAAAATCACTATCACTATAAAATCCATCACTCATTACAATCTCGCTCTACTCAATTTTTAGTACCATTTAGTCACGGGCTCGTAGAACTAAATAGGTAATTAAAATCCTTTAAGTAATGACCTATAATTGATTAAGAGGATACCAAAATTGCTTCGTGCATTTTTCTACGTACGAAGTTTTCATTGTTTCTTTAGGTTGCATGGCTAGAGCTCTAATTTTTAAGTATAAGTTTTTTCAATATATGATCTAGGATCGCATAAACTCAGAAACGCGATTGAAAAAAGTTTTCTCGATAGAAAATCTTAGCGAAACAACCTCTCTCATTTTTATTTTTTTCATTTGTCGGTCTATTATTGCGTATTAACTAATGAAATAACTTTAAAAACATAAGTAACTATTATATATAGAAACAAGTAAATCAGAATTAAAATATATTTAGTAGATTTTGAGTAAACAAAACAAAAAACCCCTAATTCTTTATTTTCTATAACTACTAGCTGTGTTAATATGTACATGTCCACGATAATATTGATGTAGGCCCTTAAAAGAGGGTTCTAAATTTATATACCGAAGCGGCACGTGGATTAAATATTTCAATTTATGGCTTAAGGGCCTACATCAATATTATCGTATATCATCGCCGACACGTACATATTAACACAGCCAGTAGGCACAGAAAATGAAGAATTAGGGATACTTTTCCTATTTACTCAAAATCTACTGAATATATTTTAATTCTGATTTACGTGTTTCTATACATAATAGTTACCTATGTTTTGAAAGTTATTTCATTAGTTAATACGCGATAATAGACCGACAAATGAAAAAGATAAAAAATTTGAGAGGTTGTTTCGCCAAGATTTTCTATCGAGAAAACTTTTTTCAATCGCGTTTCTGAGTTCATGCGATCCTAGATCATATATTGAAAAAACATATACTTAAAAATTAGAGCTCTAGCCATTCAATCTAAAGAAACAATGAAAACTTCGTGCATAGAAAAATGCACGAAGCTATTTTGGTATCGTCTTAAACACGTGTTCCTAACTTGGTTGATAAATATTATTGTTTATATACTGTATATTGTAGGCCCTTTCTGAGGCGTATTTTGCCTATACTTTGCCATCGTTGTCTTTTATAAACTGTTCCAAAATCCGAAAATTCATTTAAATCCTTATACGGAAAAGCAGTTACTCTGCTTTCTTGGTGTTTGCTAAGCCCGTGAGGAAGGAAAATCACCTTGCTAATGCCCATTGTAATACCAAAATAGCTTCGTGCATTTTTCTATGTACGAAGTTTTCATTTTTTCTTTAGATTGAATGGCTAGAGCTCTAATTTTTAAGTATATGTTTTTTCAATATTTAATCTAGGATCGCATAAACTCAGAAACGCGATTGAAAAAAGTTTTCTCGATAGAAAATCTTAGCGAAACAACCTCTCTTATTTTTTATTTTTTTCATTTGTCGGTCTATTATCGCGTATTAACTAATGAAATAACTTTCAAAACATAAGTAACTATTATATATAGAAACACGTAAACCGGAATTAAAATATATTTAGTAGACTTTGAGTAAACAAAAAAAATATCCCCTAATTCTTCATTTTCTATGCCTACTAGCTGTGTTAATTGGTACATGTCGACGATAATATTGATGTAGGCCCTTAAGTCTCTTATAGAGAAAAGTAAGCTCTAACGTTTCTAAGTAATGAAACCGCATTGTTTCAGTTCATCATTAGTTAAAGGCGCGGCCGCAACGGGGCGCCACACACGACTTTTGTCTTGTAATTAAAATTATGAATCAGTACAACCTCGCCTTATATTACACCCACAAATAATTGGTTCTGATATTGATATTTCGGTCTTTTGATGATAATATATGTTTTAATTAGATGTTCGCGCTGTGTCAGCCATATTTATTATTGTTATAATGCAGAGATGCATCATCTAATGTTTATTGTTTATCGATCTTATCAAAACGTATCAATGTTTCACAATGTTATAATATCATTTTATCTCTCTAAATATAGGAATGAAGTGACGGTCTTTTGAAAGAGATTTTTATTTCTAAAGTTTTGGTTAGTTATGGTTCTTTATAACTATAATTAGTTTAAGCACGTTTAAAGAAAGAAACTTTTATTGCACTAACCAAACCAAACACACAATTTTTAAACAGATTAAGTTACAATAAAAATATTTCCAAAATCTAATCTTTATTTATTGTAAAAAAAAAGTCGTAATATTTGTATGTATGTCTCTATGCGAGCTTTAAAATTACGCAACATATTTTGATGCGTTTTTTTAATACAGTGTGGTTCAAGAGGATGGCCTTTATGTATAATTTGTTAGATTTTGTCCAAGCGCACATAATTATGGGCAACAGCTAGATTATAAAAAGTGAAACTTAGTAGGTAGTGAAACTTGTACTCATATTCAGTCACCACCCGGTTAAGATCCAGTGGTACCGATTCTATGTGCACAAATATTCTAAACTAAAGAATAATAATCTACTTAGTTTAAAAACTAAAAAACAAGCTTGAAAGTCCTGAATATTTTTTTTATATAATTACATTGTCATCGATCATAGAGTCACTATTTTTTAGGACATTTTACACAACGTCCTCTAGTCCCAAAGTAAGCTATATTTCTATGCTTGTATTATGGGTACCAGATACGGATAGACTACATATACTACTTTTCTTTTGTAAATACATACTTATAATACATAGAAAACACCCAGACGCAGTACAAACATTTGTATGACATTTATGGATATCACACAAATGATTGTCCCAAGCGGGAATCGAACCCGCGATCTCGTGATCGGCAGTCCATTACATAAACCGCTCCACCACGAAGCCCGTCAAATTTAACTATTCTGGTTATACAATAATTCTATGCTACCCACTTACAAAAAAGTTGACAGTTTGTGTTGTCAGAGACGTAAGTTTTGTTGTCACAACAATGTCACAATCGTAGTAAACAATTAAGATATATTTATCTGATTCTATAAATAAAGCATTTTTATGTGAAATTATCTGATTGTATATGAAAGGCATACATAGAAACACAATAATCTTGGTGATTCTACTCATATACAATTAAACGATTACGTGTATAGTTAAATATAAAAGTGTGGTCATAGTGATACTTCAACTTGCTATTCTAGTAATTCTGAAAAAAGAAATAGGATTATTCTTTGAAATTATTACATTGTCATCGGTCCTTGTTAGGTGTGCGAAATTTCAGATCAATCCAACCACTGCAAGTGCCTGAAAATCGCTTTCAAAGATTCCGTTACATAGAATAATACATTGATAGATACATACTGAACTTTTAAAAGCGTGTTAAAAATTGACAGTGTCAATAACACAATTTGACAATGTTAATTGAACTTTTTTATTATAAAAACTGTGCATAATGCATAGTTTTACTACTACTGACTAACGATGTGTTGTTACCTACGCTTATGTATGGAAACGAATGTTGGGTGTGGCAGAAGAAGCACAAAAGTAGAATAAATGCTGTAGAGATGCGCTCTTTGAGAAGTATGTGTGGTGTGACTTTGAAAGATAAATTAAGAAATGAAGTTATAAGAGAACGTTGCGGTCTGAAAGAGGATGTAGTGACTAAGGTGGAGAAAAGTATGCTTAGGTGGTTTGGTCATGTGGAGAGGATGGATGAGAGACGCTTAACGAAAGGCATATACACGGCGGAGGTATGTGGAAATGCTGGGAGAGGACGCCCGAGAAAAATATACTCCGATGTCATCGCCGGCATAATCCAAAAGGTATGTACGTAGCACTTACAACCGTCGGGCATGTATGACCAGATGTATGAGTGTGGATGAAGCCAAGGAAGTATGTTTGGATCGTAGCAGATGGCGCTCTATAGTCTCTGCCTACCCCCATGGGAAAAAGGCGTGATGTTATGTATGTATGACTAACGATTTTAATTAATATGAATGTGTACAAAGAACTAGCAAGTAATAGATATATTGACACTATTAATTTTAATTTATTAGTTAAGTTTAGTTTAGTTGTGCACATAGAATTGGTATTATTATCATATGATTCAAGATCATTTAATGAGCTATAACCTCATGACTCTCATAAATCAATAACTATTGTATTACACGTAAACAAATCGATTAGACTCTTGTAGAAGCAAAAGAACATTACATGTACGTCAATCAAAATATTCAAATGAAAACAACTATGACCGCGAACTTGTTCAGTTGGCCTTTCGTTCGCAGATCAGTCAATATTGCCCTAATTTGACAAGTTTGATATAAAAAGGGCGACGGTCATAATAGCAATTGTGTTTTTAGCCTTTGACTATACAAATTTGACATGTAACATTATTTGAAGACATGTTAAGATTGATTTTGACCATTGTTTTGTTACAGTGCTCTTGTATAATTTGACATTTAACATTTTTTGAATTTAACAGACAATTTTCAGTCAAGTCATTTTAAAATATCAAAATGTGATTTAGTTTAATAAAATCCATTTAAGTCATCATTAACTTCAAAGTAAACGTAATACAGTTAACTGCAATAGATTTTACAAATCATGGTTAAATTTTATGGCAGATTCCAGGGTTCCACATACAAAACCGTGGTTGAGCATTGTATTAACCTGATAAATAAAATAAAATTACAGAAAATCCATTTTTAGGGTTCCGTACCCAAAGGGTAAAAATGGGACCCTGTTACTGAGACTTCGCTGTCCGTCCGTCCGTCCGTCCGTCTGTCACCAGGCTGTATCTCAAGAACGGTGATAGCTAGAGAGTTGAAATTTTCACAGATGATGTATTTCTATTGCCGCTATAACAACAAATACTAAAAATAAAATAAATATTTAAGGGGGGCTCCCATACAACAAACATGATTTTTTTACCGTTTCTTGCTCGATACTAATAACATTGCCTTATG
This sequence comes from Orgyia antiqua, assembly GCA_916999025.1. Lineage (NCBI taxonomy): Eukaryota > Metazoa > Arthropoda > Insecta > Lepidoptera > Erebidae > Orgyia > Orgyia antiqua. The sequence continues at coordinate 8,140,329 of OU779868.1, forward strand.
TTGCATAGATAACCGTACGGAACCCTTCGTGCGCGAGTCCGACTTGCACTTGACCAATATTTTTTATTTCGCCTATTTGGTATAGTCTTTTAAAGACCATAATAAAACAAAATGCCGTTACATTTTTGTCTCTACCGATAGCTTGCATCTTATTTGCCGTCAAAACTAATCTTGAATGTAAACCAATTGATGGTTATGTCTACAAAATTTATCTATAACATTAAGTTGACTCTTTCACTAAGTACCTCAAACATTCAATTAAAACCCACCTATATAGTATCCTTGGAATGCTCTCGTATATTCAAGTGAGGTGTGACGGTTATGAGCATTGATTAGACACGAAGATTTCGTCCGCCCATCACAATGATCTGCGTCACATTATATACACTTTCACATTTTCGTCTCGACCACGTAGAAATACAGCTTTTATTGTGTTGAAACAAGCTATCATTAATGTGAAATGTTGTGACTATATTAAATATAATATTATTGATCATTCATAATTATGAGTGGAGCAGACGTATTATGTGTAGTGACGGATTAACAATACAAGTGTCACCACTTCTTTTCCTTCCCAGGGTGCTGTTAAAGCCAGCTAAGGAACAATGTAGACAGATAACATCGTCTGTGAGAGACGCAAAACACGCCTAGTAGACTAGGGCAGATACCTTTACAAATAATAAAAAGGGGAAAAAAATAATAGTAGGATGAAAGAATTAGAAAAGGAGGAGAATATTATAAAAATGAAAGGAAAAATAATTTACGGGCGATCTGAGGTTTGGAAGGCGATGGGGATTTAAGGGTAAAAAATGGTTTTTCTCGACATCCAGCAAAACTAATAGTCCTGTGGAAAAAAGTCAAAAGGCAAAGTTGTAGGTAATAAAAAGATTTAAAACTTTTGTGAGTTGATTGATTGATCTCTATTTTTATCTGTATCAATCAAATCAAACATAAAAATAGCAGTATTTTAACTATACTTAACGTAACATATAACCTTAAGATTAAAATTGGTGCATTTACTGAAAAGATTTTCTATAGTAACATATATTTTTTTTACGATCGGAAAGTAGAGATTTCAACGAACAGAAAGCATACCAACTTTTTTTAAAAAGCTGATATTTTGACGGGTGAATTTTCGATTGAAAATTAGGGTGCTTTATCGATAGTAAATTATTTTTCCTTTCATTTTTATAATATTCTACTCCTTTTCTGATAGGTTTCATCCTACTTTAATTTTTTTTTTGTTTTAAAAATATCGGCACTGGTCTATAGTCTGTGCAGCATAGTATACCATAATCGTTTTCAAAGTGTGGGAGGCCCGTGCACAGCAGTGCTACGTTAATGAGCTGGAGAGAGAAAGAGAAGTCTATATAAGCATCATGTCTTATGTATTACGAGATCTACCAGCGATGACTTACGGGATGGAATAATCTTTGCATGAAAGTAAATAAGCCAACTAAGTCATTATCATCATAACATCACGCATTTTTCCCATGGGGGTAGGCAGAGACTATAGAGCGCCATCCGCTACGATCCAAACATACTTCCTTGGCTTCATCCATACTCAAGTAACTAAGCTCAAAGAATAAGCGAGATAATATCTACAATACAGAGATCCACAGAATAACGGGATTTCTAGCACGATATTCCCTCTGGAGAAGCATGCCCTTAAGATGCTGTAAATTACAAAACCTGACAAAAATATATAGGTGTGGGGACTATTATTGTCTATGGAAATTATTCCATAAAGACCATTCGATTATAATTTAAAATAATGTTATAGAAGACGTTTTGTGTCGTTGTCAATTATTGTGCATGTCAATGATTAATAAAAATGACTTTTAAAATAATAAAAATAGCAATTTGTCGATAACTGAGTGATAACAGCGTCAGTTTCTCCAGCCCCGCTAAATAGGTATTATAGCTGACCCGGCAAACGTTGTTTTGTCAGGGTAGATAAATAATTTGCAATAAAATAAAATTGCGACTATAATTAAAGATCTAAGCTATCCTATCTCTCAAGTTGGACCAGACTGCTCACGGGTGTGCCAATTTAATTTAAAATCGGTTAAGTAGTTTAGGAATCCATCGCGGACAAACATCGTGACAGGAGATTTATATATATAAAGATGTATAAGTATAAGCAAACTGTTGTAATATATTCGGAGCCGATTCATCAATATTACACCTTATTGCTAATAATCTACATAGTCGTGTTTAGATTGTCAGGAAGTGATACGTTTTGCGATATATCCGATGGAATATCAACTCGTTAGTTGTTTGTATCATTTGTCTTTGTACTGAAAGCCTTAACGATAGTAGGATAATGGATAGTTTTCTGATCATGTGGGAAGACTGGGTATTAATAAAAACAGTGGTCACATTAATATCATACATAATATGGTTACATACATAAATATATACATACTTAAATACAAAGTTACTATGTAGTAACGAGAGATTGTTTGATTGTTTTTGCTAAATTGAATTACACTATATGCATTGAAAACATTTACTATCTCTTAGAAGTCATGGTGTTATGGGAAATAAGAATTTTTTTGTTTATATAAGTGAAAATTTGTTCTATCTAATATATAAAATTTCCATGTCACAATGTTAGTTACCGTACTCCTCCGAAACGTCTTGACCGATTTTTATGAAATTTTGCATGCATATTCAGTAGGTCTGAGAATCGGCCAACATCTATTTTTCAAACCTTTTTTTTAATATGGCAAAACAACGTTTGCCGGGTCAGCTAGTTAATCTATAAAAATCGTAATGAGCTATTTTTACGAGAGATATCTCTTAAAAATGTTGACATTATTGATACTAACTTTACGCGCACAACTAAACATAACCAAAAATCAATTTTGATAGTGTCGCTAACACAATTCGGAAATTTATGTTAACAAAATTTTCTAATTATAACCATTGTTTATTATAGACAAATTAATATTAATATGCACAACAAGATAGCAAAATAATCAAAATACAGCAATGGTTGTTTTCATTTTTTAGTTATGTTTAGTTGTCCACTTAGAATTGGGACCAATATTTTTAAAAATGCACATGAATTAACACCAACACTCGTTTTTACGTTGTTCTGTTTATCTCTACCTAACGTAGAGACTACAGACTACGCCATTTGCTCCGATCTAAACTCTCTAAAACTGACACGAAATGTGTTAATTATTTAATATAACCAATAAAATATTTACTGAGATTTCAAGTACCTCATCATCATTCTCCTACCCTTATCCCGTTATTCAGAGTCGGCGTAACATGACTACCTACTTGTTCTTGTTGCAATGGGATTTAGATATGTGCTCAGGTGTCATCCGACATGGTTCCCTCGGTAGGTTCTTATAACTACCGCGGGTAAGACATTGGGAGGTGACACTTGTATTCTTTTTACGGACAAGTTAAATTACATCGTCATATTGTACTAAAATATACTGTCCTTATAATGTAAAGCTAAGATATTTGCTGACAGACATAGTTGCTATTCTATCTCATGTAAACAAAATACTAAATTGGGCAATGAGTCAGATGATAATATTCTGAATTTGCGTGTTTAAGTACCATAACATACACAGACATTGTATTGTTCGAGACGAAACTATTATTACTTATACTAGCTGTTGCCCGCAACTTCGTATGCGTGGACCTTAAAAACCCAGCCCTAACCAATCATGCAAAAAAAACTTCCTTTTGAACCAATACCTATTGAAAAAAACGTAATCAAAAACGTAAGTTTTGAAGATATAAGCTCACATAAGGACTTACATACAAAAATAAAGAATGATTTATTTTTTGTCTTATTGAGAAAACATTGAAATTTTTTGAATATTTTAATAGTTATGGCACAGATAATATAAATAAATAAATATTTATGGACATTCCACACAACGTCCTCTGGTCCCAAGCTAATCTTATATGCTTGTGTTATGGGTACCAGAATACGGATATAATACATATACTACTTTTCTTTTGTAAATACATACTTATAATACATAGAAACACCCAGACGCAGTACAAACATTTGTAAGTCAATTAGAAAAATCACACATATGATTGTCCCGATCGGGAATCGAACCCGCAACCTCTTGAATATAATAAAGGTTATGGCATAAGGGCAGATGATTTATGATGATAAGTATTAGTCGTCGTAGCATCAACTGATGTGCATAAACTGTGTTAGCTTTCTAGCGTTCTCTCTCCGTTTCAGAGATTCGGTCCGGTGATAGACGGACGGACGGATGAACGGACAGCGAAGTATCAATATCGTTGTACCTTTTGGTACGGGACCATAAAGAGAACGATCGCATGCAAATAATGCCACGTAGAGAACCAAATTATTTAAATCGATGTCGTCTCAATTAAATTTTTAAGTGACTTAATTTAATATACCATAGTAATACGATATCGTTTCTCTATTTCATAGCCTAAGATGAACAAATCCAATTATAGAAAAGTGATTCGAGTTAAATCTAACACCTATTAGCAAACCTTAAAAGATAATCCGAACAAAAAAGTTATAACTTCCTGCTTTCGATAAATAAGCACTTGTCATTGAAATTATATAATAGGGACATAAAATAAGTAAATTATGATATCCATCGTACAAGGTTAGTCGTGAATCGACTATACCGTTTGATACGCCTACTAACAGTTCTCGAATTCGAACTCGATTTTCACCATAAATATTGGAGACTGATTTATAATTGGACCTCACGGCGTTTGAGTGTGTTTCTTTGACATAAAGTATGTATTAATATGTTAATGGTTACTTAATGATGGATTAAAAAAATAAACATGAGTAAAATAGCATCTCTGAGTTTTTTTATATGAAGAAATGAGGTAATCACGATGGCGGTAATGATTGACATTGTCATGTTTAAATATAAGTAAGTGCTATATATTACAAAGATCCTAACGACTGTTTGGTGCATATTAAGAACTAACATTGATATTACTGTCAATTATTTAGAAGGTAGCTTACAATTTTATTAATCTGCTGAATATCTAACAACTGTTTTGAATGCAGTTTTCTAATTTTAAATAATATTTACTAAATAGACGTAAGCAATTGAATTAGTTATATTCTTATGATACCCTTTTTATGACATAGACGTTACCTCTAAATAATTAGGAAATCGTGAAATTTAATAGAGAATTCGTAGTAGCAGTTCACAGTGTCTATAGTACGTAACTGTGGTCGCACGATACATCGGCGGTGAAGGCGCAAGGAACTCCCGCGGTGGGCAGCCCTCGCTCCTTTATCGATCACGGGCCCTATCATTAGATATCATTGTGATCTATGATCAATGCGCCCGCGAAGATCTAGGGTTGTCACTACGTTAGCTATTTATATATCAAACTTATAATTTAAATCTATGGTAATGATATTAAAATGTATAAAAATGACATCTTCATAAAATACTTTTTATTCCTTTGACTCACTGAGGGTTTTTTTAAAAGTATAATTTGCAATTTAATAAATTTATTTAGTTTTCTATATATGCTTGCTTTAATATCTTAACATGTTAATGATAGCTTATTAAAATTGGTTTAATTTTAACAACAATTGACACATTAAAATGATAATAAAAGTCATTAAAGCTAGTTAAATAAACACTTCCGTATTTAATTTGCATGTACATTGACATTTCGCTCAAATAAATGATAATAAATCGGATTTATATAATTTTTATATCATTACATTTGGCACTACGAAAGCCCTATACAAAAATGAACTAAAGTCTTCATTACATTAAAAAGAAACAATGTCTTTACGATAAACCTTATCTTGATACCGGTTTTGATCCTATAATGAAATAATTAAGTCAATAGGGTACTACGTAAAAAGTGTCATTAATCTTTCTCAAGTTCGTTTCGTTGTTTGTTTTTGTCTTGTCAAACACGAATACGGTTTTTAAATCACTTGAGAAATTGGAATAATGACATATTTTATTTGAATTTTATCAACACATAGTTGTAACGTGTTTAGATGTCCCGGTTTATTAATAGATTGTTTGACTGGTTCTTAACGGTACATTAGGAGAATAATAGGTTTTGTAGGGTTCTGAAGCTAAAGGTAAAACGGGATTATATCGTATATTCATATCAAAATTATATTAAGTAGACCGTTGTGATACTCTAAACTATCGTCTTTAGAAGATCTAAGCAACAAATGAGCTTACTTGTATTTCTGCTGTGAAATGAGCTTTAAGCTTCCTTTAACTTAAATGAGCTTACTCGTACTTTAGCAATGAACTAAACTTTAAACTTCTTCTTACTTAAATGAGCTTACTCTTACTCTGGCTATGAACTAAGCTTTAAGCTTCTACTTACTTAAATGAGCTTACTCGTACTTTGGCCATGAACTAAGATTTAAGCTTCTTCTAACTTAAATGACCTTACTCATACTCTATCTATGAACTAAGCTACATAATCCACCGAAATTAAAGTTATCGAACTCTATGATATGTATGGATTTAAAAGCAAATTTATAGAACATTTTCAAGCTTACCTTGCTGGATCTCTAGGTAGACAATGTCTCTCTTGCACAGAGACACCTCCTCCGCAAGTCTTGGAGCAGGAAGACCAAGATCCCCATGAGCTCCAAGCATACACAGTCACGTTCGTTCGTAACAGTTCAGTCGTTCTTGGTGTCTGAGGATTAAATTGGTAGGAATCTTTAATTATATAAATAATTATTCAACTAAACAAGACTACTTTAAAACCTTACACCCCTTGATTCCTAGGCATTTCCCTGAACACTGCTGAAATAGGCCTCTTATAAACTTTAAGAAACCTTTAATAAATTAAAACAAAGATTAGTTTTTTGAATATTATCAAGATATTTCAGCAATCTAATGATTTTTAGTAGATGATCATCAAACTCTACATAATCTGTCTGTCCAAAATGTTACAATGATGATAATAAGTGTATGTTATTTTGTGGATCTTATTTCGTAAAATCAATAATCAAGTACCTATAATCTGCGTTGTATTTACATAAGTACTAAAATAAATATAATTAATGCCAAATATTACATGAACACACAACAATAAATAACTTAATATTTATGGCCATTTCACACAAGTAATTCTGGAAGACAATTATGATCAAATATTCAAAGGAAACATCATTATTATCATCAATGCATTTCTAGATTAAAGGGTGATAAATTATATACTTACCGATCGTCCAATATCTGTGCTCGTTATTTGTGCATATATTAGTGAATCACGAGAACACGCAGCTAATAATCTGAAACAAGAATAAATTTTGAATTAAATATAGCTCTCAAAATATTTACACAAAGAACAGTCCTTATAATATATTTGGCTATCGCCCGCTATATCGTACGCGTGGAATTTAGAAAAACAATCCCCGTTTTCGCAACATTTTTTACTGATGCTTTGCCCCTATTGGTTGCAGCGTGATTTTTTATAGCCTAAAGCCTTCCCCGATAAATGTACTATCCAACGATGAAATAATTTTTCAAATCGGATGAGTGGTTCTTGAGATTAGCGCGTTCAAACGAACAAACTCTTCAGCTTTATAGTATAGAAGATAATTTATTATTACGATTTGATACGTTATAATCCTTAGAAATTTATTCAAAATGAGGACCAGTTGTCATTTTGGTATAAAATTCTCATAAGAAATACTCGTTGTTAAAATAAATCAACTTAATTCAATCACAAAACATTCGTAACAAATTAATATTGATACAAAACGCTCTTTATAATCAATGGTAGTGTCAAATAATGATTATAATTTCCATCACAATCGACGTTAGTACTTTGTAATGCCGATAAAATAAGCTTTTGAATACAAATTATATGATAACATCAAAAGTAGCCGTATTATAATAAAGTACTAAGACTAGGGAAGATTTATAAAGAAATGTTATGGCATTTCGATGAACGTGGCTCTACGGTTTAAATGGGTTTTTTTGTATTTGAGGTTGTAGGTTCAATCTCTGTACAAGACAATCATTTGTCTGATCAACAATGATTTTGCATGACATTTATACTACTATAAAAAAGCTGAAGTGTTTGTTTGTTTAAACGCGCTTATCTCAGGAACCGCTCACTGACCCGGTTTCAAAAATTCTCTTAGAACTGATAATAATATATTTATCGAGGAAGGCTAGATAGGCTATATGACATCACGCTACGACGAATAAGAGGGAAGCATCAGTAAAAAAATTAGCAAAGCGGAGATTTTTTTTAAAATTCTACGCGTACGTAGTCACAAGCGACAGCTAGTGCATTTATAAAAAATTTTTAGGTAAGCGCTTTAGTTTTGGATTAGATAGCGCTTTAATGACTTTGAAATGTAATACATACTTTATTTAAATCACTATAAAAAGTCTGCCCGTGTAGTGACGGATCAAGAATACAAGTGACGCTACGTCTTTTCTTTCCCAGGATGCTGTAAAAAGCCAGTTAAGGGACATTGTATTCATTATATGTATATAGATCACATCCCCTGTAAGAGACAAAAACTTGAAAATAAACCCTGTGCCAACACGCCTGTTCAGCGCGGCATAGTAGACTATATGGCTCCCAAAAAAGAGGAGGCCCGTGCCCAACAGGAGATATAATTACGAAATGAATAAATATTTCATGTTTACAGAAACAGATGTATATATACACTTAATTAGTTGTTAATTGATAAACAGTTTGTTTTGAAATACAAAATGTCTACAAACTCAATCGTGTAGCTTTTTAAGTGTATATTTATTTATTTTTGTTTGACACTAAAGAATACAAATTGACGTCTAGTTAATTAACTTTGGGTAAAATGAAACTAAATTTTGTTTGTTATTTAAATTAATATTACAATAAAATCTAAAAGGTGTCAGTGAGTCAGTAATAAATGTGCATAGCTGCTTTGATTATCATCATCATAACATCACGCCTATTTCACATGGGGGTAGAAAGAGGCTATCTCTTACGATACAGACACACTTCCTTGGCTTCATCCACACTCATACATCTGTGATCATACATGCCCGACGGTTGTAAGCGCTACGCAATTGACCCTTTTGAAGTATACCGGTGATGACATCGGAGTATATTTTTCTTAGGCGTCCTCTCCCAACGTTTTACACGTACCTCCGTCATGTATATGTCTTTCGATAATCGTCTATGATCCATCCTCTCCACATGGCCAAACCAGCTAAGCATACTCTTCTCCACCTTAGTCATTTTGATTAGTCCGAGAAAATAAATTATTTTTTAAAATTCTTTTGTCGCATTTTTTGTCGTCTCAGAAATGAAAACACTGATTCTTGTTAATTTTTAGGGTTCCGTACCCAAAGGGTAAAAACGGGACCCTATTACTGAGACTTCGCTGTCCGTCCGTCCGTCCGTCCGTCTGTCACCAGGCTGTATCTCAAGAACGGTGATAGCTAGAGAGTTGAAATTTTCACAGATGATGTATTTCTATTGCCGCTATAACAACAAATACTAAAAATAAAATAAAATAAATATTTAAGGGGGGCTCCCATACAACAAACATGATTTTTTTACCGTTTCTTGCTCGATACTAATAACGTTGCCTTATGTTGCATAGATAATGGTACGGAACCCTTCGTGCGCGAGTCCGACTCGCACTTGATCAATTTTTTAATAGTTCACATAACATAATATTATTATCTCTGCCTTATACCTCTCTACTTGTACGCAAGAGAAATGGCGATAGCAAGATTGTATTATTGTATATTTCAGCAATATGTTTTTAAACCCGTCAAAATTACAAATGAAAGCGTTAAATCAAAGAAAACCTTTTAAAAGCAATAACATTTAATTTTCTTTGTTCGACTTACCATGAGTCGCCAATCTTAAACACTCAACATCCGCATAAATTGTCATTTTGATTAAACTATAAATAAGTTTCATTCGCTTAATGGTTTATTAGTGAATCATTCAAGATATATATCATTATGAGTTATGTGGTTGTTTTGTAAAAAGAAAAGCTTTGCCTTGCAGTTTTACTTGTGTACTTGCTGGAATGACAATTATTTTGGAAATATATTCTGAAATGAAATTACAAGCCCTAATGGATGTGAATGAGAAGTTGAACGTTCATATAAAAGTTACAGCTAAAGTTAGTAGTACTAAAAAATGAAAATTGATGTTGTCAATAACAGAATTCAGCAATGTTAACAGAACTTTTTAATTGTGAATGTAATCTGTATATTATAGACTAATAATTATTAATTAATAAAAATGTGCCCAACCAATTAATCAAAATACGCCATAGTGGTTTTAATTTTTTAGTTAAGTTTAGTTTAGTTGTGGACATAGAATTGGTACCATTGTCTTTCTAGTATGAGATTATGATTACGAACTTTATCTTTGTAAATCTTTTAACAACATAAATTCGTATACTCAAGGCTAGCATCTACCTAAACAAAATGTTAGTATTATTTGTCTTTCTTGTGGCTTTAAATTTATTGTTATCTCAGTCACATTTGAATATTTGCTATATCCCACAGCTTCCGAGTAGATCTCTCTGAAGATTGGATTCCGATTAGATAGCATTTTACTGGCTGTGAAATTTACTTAAAACAGGGTATAAATGGAGCGGCTGTCTATTGATATTTATTACCTAGGTATAGCTAGAGCTTGCTTCAACGAAAAGTAAGATCGATCTTTAGGATAATGCATATATTTCTATACTTTTAATAACACTTTTATAAGCTCGGTACGTATCTATCAATGTACTTATAGTACATAAAGGAACCTTTGAGAGTGATTTTCACACACTTCTAATAGTCGGATTGAGCTGAACTTTTGCTCACCTATTAAGGACCGGTGATCTTGCAATAATAATAATATATTCAGGATTTTCATGCTTTTTTTTTAGCTTTTGACATATGTATATTTGCGCACTTATTAAAGACAAAAGTAACCAGAATTTTCGGGCCTAATTTTGTAGTTTTTAATTAATTTGATTTTTTAATAAATTTTGATGAATTTTTAAATAATTTTGACGAGCCTCGTGGTTGAGTGGTTCATGTAACGGACTGCCGATCAAGAGGTCGCGGGTTTGATTCCCGCTCGGGACAATCATTTGTGTCATTTTTCTAATTGTCATACAAATGTTTGTACTGCGTCTGGGTGTTTCTATGTATTATAAGCATGTATTTACAAAAAAAAAGTTGTATATGTATTCTATCCGTATTCCGGTAACCATAACACAAGCATAAGCTTAGCTTGGGACCAGAGGAAGTTGTGTGAAATGTCCATGAATATTTATTATTATTATTTAATTTATATTTTTTCTTCGCAAACGATATTTCGCACAAAGTCTAATAAATGGATTTCAGTAAAGCTTTGGATCTGTATAGTGGAATTACTTAAAGGTTAGGATAAACGCATTATCTCTAAAACCCAACGAATAATGATACGCCTACGACAACGTGATTATTACGGTATGATAGTATTACGACGATGGTGGTGAACCCTTCGGACGCATATTCAACTCGAGCTTGGCCGCTTTATAACACTAATACGTTGTTTTCCTTCTGAGGATTATGTCGAGAAGACGGTATCTATGACTAAAGACAATGATATTTCGTTTTCTAATGACCTGTCTACACGGCGCATTGCGTGGAATAGCGTTGTAATTTTACACACATAACATTATAGTCTACGATACGCTGCGTCGACGTAACGCTCATTCGATGCAACTGCAGCCCTATAAACGATGCGTGCAGGGGTTTCGTTGCAACGCCGTCCAAAACAACGCTGCTTTGTGCAGCCCTCCCGTGGCCAGCTAATCCTAGCTATGCGGTATATATCTATGTTAAAACGACGCCACGCAGACGCAACGTGCCGTATGAACTGGTCCTAAGTATTATCGACACCTGTTGAAAGTACATGTTTCGGTATATTTTGATGGCATTGTGTATTCAATGTTTGTCAGCATATTGAATACATTATTGGTAATATATTGCGTGGAAAGGATATTGTCTTTTTAATGACAATATTTTTTTTATTATTTCGTGAGAACTAATTTGATGAAATTGTGAATTAATGTAAGTGGCTTGGGTTTATTAGGGTCTGTGTATGAAAGGAGGAACAAGTATAATATTAGATATAGCTGTTGTCCATGACCTCGCACGCTTGAAATTTAGAAAAGCTTTACCCGTTTTTGCAACATTTTTCACTGATGCTTCGCTCATATTGGTCGCAGCATGATTTTATATAGCCCATAGCCTTCTTTATTTTCTTCTCTTTAGTTGTACTATCCAACACTGAAAGAGGTTTTGAAATCAGACCAGTGGTTCCTGAGATTAGTGTTTGTTTGTTACATTACATCACGCTGCGGCTAATAAGCGCAAAGTAGTAGTGAAAAATGTTACAAAAACGGGAAAAATACTCTAAATTGCACGCGTATAGAGCCGCGGGCAACAGCTGGAAGTTTATAGACTTAAAAGAAGGATAACACGTAACTAAAAGTCATAGACATATTATATTTATCCTCTTAGCTAAAAGTATAAAGTTAATGTAATAATGACACAAGAAGTTACCAGATTTAACACAAAATGCTAACAGATACCGCTCTTTATATGGTGCGGTAGAATAATTTACTTGTGAATATGTTTCAAGCTTATCCATTCTCACTCGCCTACTACAATAGTTTTCCTTGGACGTGACATGATTTAAATAACCAAATAAGAATCCCATATATTTGGTCATTTAGATAATGTTTTTGTTATTTTATTACATATATTATGTAAATAAAACTTGTCATTTGCAACATTAATTAGCTTTGTCACCTAACACCTACCTAAAACATTTATGGTAGGGTTTATTTATTTTGCTGACACATGATTCAGTACAATATTTCCTTTGTCCCTAACCATTTCACTGCTAGATATGGGTTTCTTCATCAACAGGAAGGTATTGGGTAGGTATAGGGACACCACGATGACTAGACGTTTAAATCACGATAAAAGTAGGCCTATAGTTCAGTTCCTAGTTTTCGCTCTCAAACAGAAGCTATTATTGGCTAAGATTTTCCCTTAGCCGGTGGGAGAGAAGGAGTGGTGACGCAAGTTTAATGTATGTTGCTAGCTTATTCCTACAAATTTTCCCTGTTTTCACAACATTTTTCACTGATGTTTCGCTCCTTTTGGTCGCAGCGTAATGTCATATAGCCTATAGCTTTTCTCGATAAATGTACTATCCAACATTGAAAGAATTTTTCTAATCAGACCTATGGTTCCTGAGATTAGCGTGTTCAAAGAAACAAACGCTTAAACTGACACCAAATGGATGTACAATCTATCCGTGGATACCAGGTAACTAAAGGATATTGAAAAGACAAAATGTTAAAAGATTGTTGGTTTAAAATATCGCATAATTAAATTACATGGCGTCATAACATTGGCATTTTTCAGTTCAGATTGCCATGTGTAAAAATAGGACACATTAGGTAGTAGAGTACAAGTCATCAAGGAGTGTTCGACAGTCATGGATGGGTGGTCCGTTACGTCAGTACATCGACACGGCGTAATCTGTCGATAAATCACTCGTTTCTGGATCGGAATGAGATCACGGACTCAAATCGATACTAAATGAAAGACAAGCTTAATTGGAGTAAACTAGTCAGTCGTGCGGGATTTATTTTATTTATATCTTTTGTTGTTTAAAATCAGCATTGTTAGAAATGCCTTTGTTTCAAATGCGCTGAGAATTACTTAATTGGGTTTTACAATGTCTTTGAAATTGCTATAAAAGAAGTCTCAAGAAGTTATTTGCTTAGTTCTCTAGGTACAAACCCATTTGTCTGTAGTCGTTTTGTATATTGGCGTAGATCAAATAAATAGGCAAGTCTTAATATTTTTATTGAATAATAATCCCTCCTTAAGCGGAGGAGGCCAGAACCCAGTGGGACATTAATAGGCTAGAGAGAGAGACAGGGAGAAGATTAAATATAAATAAATATTCAAGACATTTCACACAACGTTCTCTGGTCCCAAAGTAAGCTATATTTCTATGCTTGTATTACGGGTACCAGATACGGATAGACTACATTTATACTACTTTTCTTTTGTAAATACATACTTATAATACATAGAAAACACCCAGACGCAGTACAAACATTTGTATGACATTTATGGATATCACACAAATGATTGTCCCAACCGAGAATCGAACCCGCGACCTCGTGATCGGCAGTCCATTACATAAACCACTCCACCACGAAGCCCATCAAGATTTAGATCATAGTTTAAATTTTAGTACGATTTTTACACTCTTGTGAAGTGAAGTTATTAATAAATATTTACCTTGCTTAAAATAGTTATTATGAAAGAGCTAAAGGCAAGACTTCATTTTGTCAATTGATAGCTTATTTCCAATTTTACCACTCGAATACTATCTGGAACTCTTTATTCAAAAGTTGAATAATCCATTTAAGTATAGTTAACTGTTAGCTATAATTAGTACAGGTTCAAGTTCATCTCATCTGGTTCAGAGTTAGACGATTGGGGAATTAACTATCGATAAATAAATACCCTTCGCTGTACCACACACCATTATTAGCCAGGGTTGGTAGTTACGAAATTATAACTGAATTCAAGTTTAAATCCTTCAAACGTAGTTTTTTTTAAACATACTTGCTGTTACTTGCAACTTTGTATGCATAGATTTTAGAATAAAATATACACGAATCCTTAATAAATTATACAAAAAAGCCATACTTTTGAACTCTCGCTATGAAAATAAAAAAAAACTGTATCAAAATCTGTTGAGCAGTTTTTAACATTTAAGCTCATATAGCTCATACATTTATTACATATAAAATAGTAGCTTTGTTTTCTAACTGCTAGGTACTTTCCTATATTACGTCCTATACCTATTTTATAAAGAAAGTATCCTTGAACGTATGAAAATGAGTATTAAAAAGACACACACCTCAATGAATTGTGACAACCCTAATCAGCGTGTGGTTTTATTTATTTGTACTAAGTATGTTATAGGGCGATAGATGCAGTGGCATTAGTTAGTGGGTGATAAAATCTGTTCCGGTGCGTGCACTCAATGTTCCGGACTCTATTAACAACATGGACATAGCCAACTGGCGCCAATATTTTTTTGAGATAACACCTTAGGTATCTAAGAATAAAATTGTTCGATATTATTTTATATTGAAAATCACGTAGGCAAATTCATAATAGAATCTAAACAAAACTAATATAATATTCTCTAACACTTGCGCGACTCATTTGTTTAAATAAAACTACTTATTACGGATTTAGACGCGTGTATTTGTTTTAAATTTTGGCCCGACGTTTCGGAGACTTTGCAGTCACCATGGACACGGGTGAGAATGAGCTGTAATGTGTCTTCTACGATCAGTTATTACAGGGTTTCATACCCACATTCGATTTTAATTTTACATTGACTTTTACCATAAACGATTATATTACATTATGCTAAAACTAATATGGTAAATATTTGAATTTTCTGTGTGTTCAAGACTACAAATCGTTCTTGCGTGACTTAGGAAGACAAGTCTCCCCACTTCATCCCCAGAATGCAGTGTAAGACGGATAAGAGCTTTTATAGAAAACTAGCTGTTGCCCGTAACATCGTACACGTTGAATTTAAAAACCAAACCCCAACATATTATACAAAAAAAAAAAAACATCTTCTTGAACACTCTATCTACTTGACAAAAATGCGTAGTGTTAAGAGAGCACGATACCAAATTATGCTCCATACAAAAATATGGGCATCGTAGTCCCCTGTTTTCTTCGTGGATCTATTGAACTGGATAGACTCTAGAGGAACGAATTTTTTTCACAGTATCTAGGTCTTATATATCTATGCGTCTATATCTTTTTTTATTCATAACATAATAACTAAAAGAAATATGACCATCCAAAAATCCCATTTTTTCGGTTTTCTTTAGATAAAGTTGCAGCGTCTATCACACAAATTTGGTAAGGTTTTACTAAAAAAGAAAGTGATAGAAGCAGAAATATGCTCATCTTTTTTCTCTTTTCTCTTGGAAAAAGGGGACTACGAAACGTTTTTTTTTTCAAAGAATTTTTAGGTAAAATCTGCTTCAGCTATATTTGTCTCTTTCAGCGCGGTGTCCGGGTATAGGGATAGCAATACCTAAGGCAAATACCTAAATTAGGAGTATCGTACTCTCTTAATACGCTCATATACGCAAAAACAAACAAAAAGTACGACTTAGTCAGTGTGGCATAAGGATACCAAATAGCTTTCCGAATCGAACGAGTTCCATGTCTAATGAATGAACAAATGAATGAGGAACGACGAGAAAAGTTAAAATCAAGCAATAGAATTTCGTTACATATAGGTTCTTGAGATCTTTATTTAGATTAAAGAATTCCTAATTTCGTTCCTATTAACTTAGCCCAGATCTAGCATTAAACTGAAAATAAATAAATATTCATGGACATTTCACATAACGTCCTCTGGTCCCGAGCTAAGCTTATGCTTGTTTTATGGGTACCAGAATACGAATAGAATACATATACTACTTTTCTTTTTGTAAATACATACTTATAATACATAGAAAACACCCAGACGCAGTACAAACGTCTGTATGAAAATTATAAATATCATACAAATGATTGTCCCGAGCCGGAATCGAACCCGTGACCTCATGAACGGCTGTCCGTTACATGAACCACTACACCACGAGTTTCTATCAAAAGTATAAAATAAATAAAAAATACATTTTTAAACAAGTATTAATTAGATAAACTTATCAACAGCAACGTGACTGAAATTTACGATCAGAATATGCAAATGTTAGTCCATTGAAGCCCGCACAGTAGCCCACTCGTATAGAATTATTAATATGTTTACAAAGAAGATAACAGTAGCCCTTTGTGTACATGCCCATAAAAATAATTGGTGGAATTCATCTCAATAGCTTATGCTTTAAAATTGGGGCTATAACGAGTCCAGTATCAGGCATGGACATTATACAGTTTCACTTGGGGTTGCCACATACCTGAAGGTTACTTTCACGATAAACGTTCAATAATTAACTTAGAATTTATAATTAATCTATATTTTTTGTAATTGGTATGCTGGTGGATTAGGTTTTTAAATGATTTATTATAATAGTTATAAATAATATAAGGACTGCTCTGTGATTTAAAAATTGTGACATTGGTTTAGTCAGTGGTCTGGAGTTTATTGATCTACTACAATATTTCTCACTGTGAGTTAAAACCGCTCAATAGATGGCGTTGCACAGAAATATCGATTCGATGTTTAACTCACATTGAGAAATACTGTTGTGGGCGATTTGGTAATCATGTGCAGTAGGGTTACTCTTGAAAACAATTCCGATCCATTAGCATTGAGATTATGACGTTTCATCACGTTTCGTACTCTTGAACACAACACTAGCGCCATATTGTGTTAATACTGAGCGGATATTGAGTGAACTAAACATCAATGTATGTCAATGTCGCCAAAACCGTACTCTTGACGCCTTTTGACAGCTCCGTATTGAAATAGAAATTGCGTTAGAGAATTGGAATTATAGTGGTATTGCGATTGTTTTCAAGAGTAACCCTACTGGTCCCTTAATAACTCAGTCAGAGCGACGGAACGGTATTTCGAAGTCATGGGTTCATGTCCTGCTCATGATGATTATTTTTGATATCATTTGGTTTATTCAGTAAAAGAATAGCAAGTCAATTGCAAAAATTTATAAAACAATGGAAGCCTACTATGTACTACTAATTTGTATGTGTGTAAGTTTAATGTAAAGGTGACATCATACCAATCTGTGGCTAATATGGGACCACTCCTATACACTAATAACATATTGGTCTGGAACTCGGTCATGCTAACAATGTGTTCTATTGTCTTCGCACTAATTGTTACAATTGTTTTAGCAATAATAATGTAAGTTTTATGTGTTAACGTCTGTCGATTTATCAATGAAATCAATTAAAACGATGTATGAGTGTATAAGAAGCCAAGTAAGTGTACTTCGATCGTAGCAGGTCGCGTTTTATAGTCTCTGCCTACTCCCATCGGAAAAAGGCGTAACTTCATGATGATGTCTTTAAATTAAAATGTATTAATCCAATTCTTACTTACGAAAACATTCATACGTTATTTATTGTGTCGAAATGGGACAAACAGCAGCTGTCTAAGTATTTAGCTAGCTAGGAAAATTATTTTCCGAAACCTATGGCGAAAATTGCTACTTACATGGACGTAGCCCTTGAGGTATTGTTACGGCATCGTATAATTAGATAGTGTATTCTCATTTAAGTGACGTAGTAGTTTTTGCAAGCTACAAGTGCCGCTTTTACAACTTATAAACAATTATGTAATTGGGAAGAGAAGACCTGTTTTATTCGACTATGGGTTTTCGGCGCTTGACAGTTTACTACGAGTATAACCCATAATCGGCAGATACCGTAAATATAGTTACCCGGATATATCGACGTACGGCGTACACTGTCTTTAGCAGATGCGAGATATGTGCTTATTTGTTTAAAACCATTAGCGATTTCCTTGTGAAAGTTAGATCGTAAAGCTTATAAATACACTATGTTTAAACTGTGAAAATAACCAAAACAATGCAAGATCCGGTGTCGGGTGGAACTTTGTAAATGATACCGAGTTTTAATACATAATTGAGTTAAATTTGAATGCTTTGCTTTTTCTTCTTCATTACTTTTTTAAAGCGCTTAATTTTTAGTAATCTAGTATTCAGAGCCTATTTTAACCCTGAATATAATTACTAATTGCATGACTGTCAAATGTCAATTTTTATTTAATCTAAACTAATATTAAAAAGCGGAAGAGTTTGTTTGTTTGAAAGCGCTAATCTCAGGAACCACTGGGCCGATTTGAAAAATTCTTTCAGTGTTAGATAGGGCATTTATCGGGGAAGGCATTAGGCTATATAACATCACGCTAGGACCAGTAGAAGCGCAGCAGTAGTTAAAAATGTTGCAAAAACTTAATGGTTTATTTTCGAGTTTTCTATCTCTCACGCTTTTAACTTTATATGTGTACAAAATGTATAACTAGGTGGGTAACTTATACGGCACCCTGGATGGGTGGTGACATTTGTATTCTTAATCCGACATAACACGGACATGCCATAAAAAAATAGCGATGCAAAATAAAATAAAAATGCTTGTAACTTTTTGCCCTATAAAACATAGTTTTGATTTTGCCGATTTGTTTAAACAAAACTACGTTTTACGGATTTAGACGCGTATATTTGTTTAAATTTTGGCCCGACGCGCGACGTCTAGGAGACTTTGCAGTCACCATGGACACGGGTGAGTCGCGCAAGTGTTAGAAAATATTAGAAAATATTTGGCGATTTGTGTTACAGTTCTTCATAATTAATATCCAAGACTATAAATATACTTCAAACTACTAAGTAAGTTCCAAAGAGGAATCTAGATTTTAATTAAATAATTTCTACTCCATAACTATTTAATATAATTATATTAAATGTAATCTTCGTCTGTGCTAAAATGGAGATTCCATTTATCTAAATTGCTTGTCGGTCGTATATTACAGTTCCATTTTCTTGGTGTTTCATTATAAATGATTTGACCTGGTTATTCTAACAGCTTATTTTCCGCCAATAAACGTAGCTAGCATTGCTTAGAAATTTTAGTAGCAATCATAATATTATACACTAGTAACTTGCCTAGCCTTAGCACAGTTAACATCTTTTTTCTTCGTCTTCTTTCTACTTTTGTGAAACGATGTCATGATTTTTGAATGTTCGTCTCTGTGTGGGCTTGTGATCTTCCAAACTACGTAATAAATTTTGATGCAGTTTTTACAATAGATAGAGTGGTTCATTACGATGATTTGTTAGTATAATCTGTTAGGGTTTTATTTTTGGATTCCATGCGTACGTAGTTGCGGGGAACAGCCAGTATTATTTAAGCTTAGCCACAGATAACATTTATGATTATAATTTGCTAATTATTAGGCATTATTTTGCTACCTTCGATTTTTGTATTATTAATGTAAATAATATTTTGGCGATAATCCATTTTATTTTCAAAAATAAAATATAGTCTATATTAATGAAGCATGGTGTAGCTACCAAACGGTAAATAAATTTTCTAAATCAGTCCAATAGTTTCAAAGTCAGAGTTTCAAATAAACAAATAAAAATCATATTTTTTCCTTTTTAGGGTTCCGTACCCAAAGGGTAAAAACCTACCTATTATTATACCTATCTACCCTATTACTAAGACTTCGCTGTCCGTCCGTCCGTCCGTCCGTCCGTCCGTCCGTCCGTCCGTCCGTCTGTCACCAGGCTGTATCTCAAGAACGATGATAGCTAGAGAGCTGAAATTTTCACAGATGATGTATTTCTATTGCCGCTATAACAACAAATACTAAAAATAAAATAAAATAAATATTTAAGGGGGGCTCCCATACAACAAACATGATTTTTTTACCGTTTCTTGCTCTCATACAACAAATGTGATTAGTTAAGTATTGTGTGTGTTGTTTGCTTATTTATTAATAACGTATGTTGCATAGATAATGGTACGGAACCCTTCGTGCGCGAGTCCGACTCGCACTTGACCAATTTTTTGTAATATTAGTAAGTACTAAAATGTTTATAGATAGTCAAATTTCAATTATCTCGAGATAAGTATCAAAAAAGTAGCATGTTGTTAATTTTCTAGTAGCAAAGCAAGTAACGGCTTTGTACAGAGCAGGCTTGCAAGGTCTAGTTCAACATTTATGCTTAGGAGTACTGTGCATAATACTAGTTTGTAATTTAACGTTGTACCTATAAAATAGTATGCTTATGTTCATGGTATAAGTGTATAACATCTACCACTACATGGCGTACCTATATAATATATTCTATGACGGATTTTTGCGATCATTAAGACGGCACGATACCAAATTATGCTCCATACAAAAGTATTGGTATCGTACTTCCGTTTTTTCTTCGCGAAAGTTAAACCGATTTTAATAGTTTTTGCGTTATATTATAGATAAAGAGTATATCTATGCTTTTATCGCTTTTTTTTTAAACATAATAACTAAAAGAAATATGACGATCCGAAAAACCCACTTTTTTCGGTTTTCTTTAGATAAAGTTGCAGCGTCTATCACACAAATTTGGTAAATTTTTACCACAAAAAAGTGATTTTAAATGGAACTAATCTATAGCTATCCCATTCCGCGCGGCGCTCGGGAATAGGACAGCAATTCCTAACACAAATACCTAAATTGAGAATTTGGTGACTCTAGAATCCGCTCTTAACAAAGTTTCACTATAACTAAATTGAGAATTTGATGACTCTAGAATCTCCTCATAACCAAGTTTCACTATAACTAAGTTGAGAATTTGGTGACTCTAGAATCCGCTCTTAGCCAAGTTTCACTATACCTAAATTGAGAAATCGGCGACTCTAGAATCCGCTCTTAACCAAGTTTCCCTATATTTACTACTGTCCAGTAACATATTTAAATGCTAAATATTAAACTGGATTTATACAACGTACCTATTAGTATGCAAAAATTTGATGTTGTAATAATTGATAGCATTTTTTATGACCACTGATTAAATTAAATAGTCGTATGTATTCAGTCATGTAAACTGGTTTAATTAGTGTGCTGAATATTAATTAATTTATATGTTATCTATTTTCTATTTATAGCATCATTATTATAAAGAGAGACATGTATGTAGCGGTAATCTCTGCTATATGATTTAAGTAATAAAATAAGGTTTTAGGCGAACCAAGTCTTATGTAAAAGGCTAGTAGGTGGACTTATAATTTTGTAAAACTCGATGTAATTTTCAAAAAGTTGGCCAATTTTTTTTGTATTATTTAAACTTATTTTTAAAGCATTGGTCTCTAAAACTAAAAGCTCTTATTCCAAAAGACATAAATCTTTTCAACATTTACACGGCCAATGGAAATCATTTATAATTAAACTGAAATTCCAAACTATCCGCCATGTTATATCGTGATCTGTCCATAATTAAACCCAATTTTCACATTCTTGGCGTTATACCATATAGGTAAAGACACGATAAATTGATAACCGCTCTAGAAGTACACGGGCACAATAAGTTCACAGCACTATAGTTCGTTTATCATAACACCATAGGAGGTACTAAGGTATATGCAAAACAGGTTGAGGCGAATGCAATTATTGCAGTCATAGATAAATGCATAGAATTTTAATCATAAATCATTGGATATAAGCGGCTTTGCAAATTCACAACGTGTTTCGATGGCGCCAAGACCTTGCAAGTAAAATTTTAAGATATATATAAACGTTTCATGTAGTCATCAGCTTAGTTTAGTATTGACGACAGTTATTTGATCCATTCAAGCTGTAGCTGTACTAATATGGCATGCCTACTGACTAAATGCCAAATAAATATTCATGGACATTTCACACAACGTCCTCTGGTGCCAAGCTAAGTTTATATGCTTGTGTTATGGGTACCAGAATACGGAAAGAATACATATACTACTTTTCTTTTGTAAATACATACTTATAGTATATAGAAACACCCAGACGCAATACATACATTTGTATGACACAAATGATTGTCCCGAGCGGAAATCAAACCCGAGACCTCGTGAACGGCAGTCCGTTACATGATCCACTCGACCACTAGGCTCGTCAAAAATAATAATAGAAATCTAGTTTAGACATTTTCTGCTTATTAAAACTTATTACAAGAGCAGGAGAAGAAAAGTCTTGTCAGTAATTGAAAAGAATTTAATAACAATTTAAAATAGTGAAGTAAGGTTAAGAGGATACCAAAATAGCTTCGTGCATTTTTCTATGCACGAAGTTTTCATTGTTTCTTTAGATTGAATGGCTAGAGCTCTAAATTTTAAGTATATGTTTTTTCAATATATGATCTAGGATCGCATGAACTCAGAAACGCGATTGAAAAAAGTTTTCTCGATAGAAAATCTTGGCGAAACAACCTCTCAAATTTTTTATTTTTTTCATTTGTCGGTCTATTATCGCGTATTAACTAATGATATAACTTTAAAAACATAGGTAACTATTATGTATAGAAACACGTGGATCAGAATTAAAATATATTTAGTAGATTTTGAGTAAATAGGAAAAGTATCCCTAATTCTTCATTTTCTGTGCCTACTGGCTGTGTTAATATGTACGTGTCGGCGATGATATACGATAATATTGATGTAGGCGCTTAAGTTTATCTTTTGTCATCATCAATATGTACGGACGTTAATATATACGTAGGTATATTAAATAATATTGCAATGTAATAACAATCAATATTTACATTTTATAATCACATAGGGGATGCAATAACAAGTCGTAAAGAATTGGTCAATTACGAGTGGAGTCGTATACGATAGGTTCTGCATTATTATTAATATAACATACTAGCTGACCCGGCAAACGTTGTTTTGCCATACTAAAAAAAAGGTCTGAAAAATAGATGTTGGCCGATTCTCAGACCTACTGAATGTGCATGTAAAATTTCATAAAAATCGGTCAAGCCGTTTCGGAGGAGTACGGTAACTAACACTGTGACACGCGAATTTTATATATTAGATTAGTTGATGAAGAGTAATCGTTATTCTAGCGTAAACTTAAATGTGAAATTTTCAGATAGCTCCAGAGCTGAAAATGGCGGTCATCCACCTCGTGACAGACGGACGCGGACGGACAGCGAATTCTCAGTAATACCGTTTAACCTTTTGGTAGGAATTCCTAAGCAGTATTAAAACAAATCATGTGTTAGCACTTTGTAGTCGGCTTTTATAATTTTTCTTCTATTTCTGACTACAGGTGAGGTGTAGTGTAGCAGGTGTAAGTTAAAAGATATGTAAATTATTGGCAGCAATACATTTATGAGTTTTACATCTTTATGTTCTGTTTATAAGAAATTGTTCCGATAAATCTATATTAGCATGTGTTTGATAAAATTTTATAGTTATCTACACTAGCTGTTGTTTATTGCATTTGTTTAAAAGCTTGCATTATTATGGTCCGCTTAAAATCTGTACAACATATAAATTAAATAAATATACTTAGTCTAGCTTGGGACCAGAGAACGTTGTGTGCAATGTCCCTGAAGTAATTAATTAAAATATTCGTTGACATTTTACACAACGTCCTCTGGCTCCAGGGTAAGCCTATATGCTGGTGTTATGGGTACCAGAATACGAATATACTACATAAACTATTTTTCTTGGGTAAATACGTATCTACAATATAATGACTGGTTTATTAGATAGATTAGAGGCGCCAAGAACTAAATTAAACTTAACAAAAGTTAGTAGTTGTGTTTTTTTGGTTAAAAAGCCGTTAGAGACGTTGTACACATTAATATTAATTAATATTTTGTAACAATTATTATTTTTATTGAAAACTAGCATCTGCCCGTGGCTTTGCACCCATTAGTGGCCGAATCGAATTTGAAATCAAACCTAAAATAGAAACTGAAATCTGACTATGAAATCTAATTGAAACTCTGTATAAGAAACAAAATGGCGGAACTAATAATTTATACGATATTTCACAAACATTTACGTTTATTATCTCGTACAAAGTTTTTAGGGAAATAATATGACTAATTATCTCTATTTCGTGCAATTCCATTTGGTAAATTTTGCGTGAAAACGTCACAAACAAACTCATTTTCACTTTTCAAGTAAGGCTGACTAGTTAACGTTACCAAATTGTTTGACATCATCGACAATCATGTTTAGATTTAGTTTAGTTGCGCAAGCAGAATTGGCACCTTTATGAGCCTAATGTGAACAGACAATTACAAAGCTTTTTGCTCATATCCTTATTGGCTAAAGTACGTCACTCATAAAATTTTAATGGATGAAATATGAGACTACTTAATTTATTTCATAAGCATTCTAGCTCGAGGCAACGATCGGCGCCATACAAGAGACGAAAAAGTGAATTAGCAAAGTTATAGACGTGATTCCATTTAGTTTAAAGTTTGTCATGCCTATATAGAGTAATAAATAAATAGAAGTGTTATAATAAAGCTAACTGTCGTCCGCGACTTCATTCGTATGGAATTTAGAAAATTGCGGGGACAATTTTATTGCATACAGATATTACGCGGTCCGTTATAAAGCAAGCTATAAAATCAATATAATAAACAACAGTAGGAGTGAGGCGTATTAATCATAACAGGTAGACGTCACAGGTATTTTAAGATACCAGATACTAGCTGCTGCTGCGATTAAGAAATACCTGGTATTAAAAATAACAGGCAAACACTATCAACTGTCAATACTCAACGAAGATACTCGATAACAAACTAGTAACAGAACAGCCTTGCATTTGCTGTGAAAAATTAACAGTCATGGTTGTTCATTCTAAATATAACAGCCAGATATTGACACCTGTTATTTTGGCATAACAGTAACAGGAATAACAGATATCACCTTTTTGCTGTTATACTCCATCGCTAAACAACAGCTTGTCTAAATAACAAAAAAAAAATATTGATTTATCGGTACAACCCTCACTAATTTATAAATGCGAGAATCGGAACTAAAAATACTAAAAAATCTTGACGAGCTTAAGTGTTAATGTGTGGAACCTATTAATATATAAACCATAGTGCGATTTAAAAGAACTATACAACTCCATCTATCGAGTGATATGGTAAGCTTCTGTTTGTTAAGGTTTAATTTCTAAATTTCACGCGTACGAAGTCACGGGCAACAGCTAGATATTTATAAACATAACATAAAGATGTAAAACTCATAAATGTATTGCTACCAATAACTTTACATACGTATCTCTTAACATAAAGTATAACAAAAATTACTGATGTTTCGCTCCTATTGGTCGTAGTTTGATGTTAGATAGCCTTTAGCGATAAATGTGCTATGCAAAACTGAAAGAATTTTTCAAATCAGACCAGCGGCCGTATTATGAGCTCTTATTCCCAGGTCGTTTACGCCGTGAATGGAACTGCCTGGCAAATTCGTAATATGAACATAACTCCCAGCCATCCAGTTCGCTAAAACAGTCATAGATTAATATGTTTATAGTGAAGGTACAACTAAAACTTTAAGTACTAACTAAAATTTTTCAACTAAATGTTTTATGTTTACCATAATACATAATTTAGTCAGGCAGTGTACGGCCTGCTTGGAACTTGCATGATTTTTAAAAAGCTCATAATACGCCCGCAGTGCAGTGGTACTAGAGATTAGCGCGTTCAAACAAACAAACTCTTCAGCTTTATTATATTAGTATAGTTTACCTAGTCTAAACGTAGCAAAGTTTTGGTCTATTGAAATCAATTGGATACTGACTAATTAAAAAGGGCGTTCGTATTATAAAACAAAGTCGTTATTTTTGTATGTATATCCCTATGTGAGCTTATATCTTCAAAACAACGCAACAGATTTTGATGTGTTTCTTTTAATACCCAGAGTTGTTCAGAAGATGGCAGTTTTGTATAATTTTTTAAAGCTTTATTTCTAAATTCTACTCGTACGAAGGTGTGGGGAACAGCTAGTGTAAAAATAAAACTTATTACAGACAGAAATAATTTCTCATAGGCACTCAGTTCGATTTGCTATTTATATTATATACAATAAGTACAGTACATTCTAAAACTGACGCATGTTCTACATTAAATTACACAACTTCTGTAGTCAGAAACATATGTAACAATTACGTATTCATTTTAACTGTTACAAAAGACGTACCTACCAAAAGTGTACATATTGCCCAATTCCAAAGACGGTGACACTGTCAACTAGTTACTAAATAGAGATAGCCATCCATGGGAGATAAGCGTGGAGATAACCAAATTTTGGATGAAATTTTTTGTTGAAAACCATTGTTTTATAATTATTCTAGAATTTTTGCGGTATAACCTATATAGACTCTAAGAGTTTTAGATTTCTTTTTGTATTCTTGTGTCACCGTGGTAGTCAAAACTTTGAATGAGATTGTGTGTGGGAATTTGTTAGATCTGAATTAGAAATTGGTCTTATTCACCTAGGTCATACGAATCCCAAATTCATAACATATCCGGTATGTAAATAAATCGCAGAGCGCAGCTAATTTTTTCTGTAATGAAAATTGATTATTACGTGTCATCCAATCACAGGGCATTTTCGCATTTTAGATTTGTATATTATTATGCTCTACTATGCCATGCAAACTAGGCGTTTTAGCATAGATTTTAATTATGAGCTCTCTATCTCTTACGGATGATACTATCTTCTTTTAATATTCCATTACCCGTATTCCTAATGACGCCACAGAAAATGTTAAATAGGCACTTGATATTCTAAAAAAATCATTGATCTATATTAGACAAAAATAGAATGTACATAGTATAATTGAGATGTTGTGTCATTGTAGCCACTTTGTATGTTTGCACAGTTTATTAAGACTAGATGACCGGCGCAAGCGCAACCATGCGACAAACATTGGGACAAAATGTTTACTTTATGAACGATATAAAATATTAGTTGCAGGAAGAGATAAATCGTGATCTGCTTTATCTAAGTTTAGCTTACTTCCTTATATGTGTATGGAAATTTAGGAACGCCTTTAGTTGTTTAGCGGGAATTACCTATTGTCTTTCGTTTCACGATTATTGTAATAGAGCGAATTAATTTTATGAAAACTAACGTCAAAATTTGTTGATATTAAACTGAAATAGCTCTCTCCAGCCCATAACGTCAGACAGGCACGGGCCTCCGTCACTTAGGGATTATGGTCTACTGTGCCGCGCTGACCAGCGAGCGTATTATGAGCTTTTTAAAAATCATGCAGGTTCCAGGCAAGCCGTACACTGCCTGACTAAGTTATGTATTATGGTAAACATAAAACATTTAGTTGAAAAATTTTAGTTAGTACTTAAACTTTTAGTTGTACCTTCTCTATAAACATATTAATCTATGACTGTTTTAGCGAACTGGATGGCTGGGAGTTATGTTCATATTACGAATTTGCCGGGCAGTTCCATTCACGGCGTAAACGGCCTGGGAGCTCATAATACGGCCGCTGGCGTGTTCGCACAGGGATTTTTTGAGGTTTCCGTGTCGCACAGTGGATTTTATCTGTGTACAATATTCCTTAGCTAGCCCTTGGAGCACCCTTGGAAAGATGGGTGGTACTCTGTTCTTAACCTATCATGATATTTTGTTATAAATTTATTTTGTTAAAAATGAAAGGCTTAAAAAATTAATTGCAAAAATATTTAAATGAGAACATAAGCGATTTTGTGATGAATGATTTGATTTTCTCACTTTGAAGCACTGTGAACAAACTCAGCAAACTGTTAACATTTCCGACATGGTCAACGTC
Organism: Orgyia antiqua; assembly: GCA_916999025.1. Classification (NCBI taxonomy): domain Eukaryota; kingdom Metazoa; phylum Arthropoda; class Insecta; order Lepidoptera; family Erebidae; genus Orgyia; species Orgyia antiqua. Next base: position 8,168,697 of record OU779868.1, read on the forward strand.
ATGTCAACACAGTGCAAACATGAGCAACACTTGTTGTTTTCATAAGGTTGTGAGTATAGTGCAGTTGAGAACGTACGTTTTGAACGTAGAGCAAAGCTTCATAAAATCACAACGCTGTATTAAACATCTAATTTATTTTTATGATCATTACACAGGCCCTCTGGTCCCAAAGTAAGCTACCTGAAGGTTTATAATCATAAAGGAGTCTCGCAGAAAATTGATTATCATCATTGAGATTCGAACCCACGACCATTGAATTCCATCGTTCTTCCCGCTGCATCATGTTTTCCTGTTATAGTAGTCATGATAAGATCTTCTCTCTCCAACCCATTTATGTCCCACTGTTGGGCACGGCTCTCCTCCACTTTGGGAGGGATTATGATCTACTGTGCCGCGCTGACCCGGCGTATTTGCACAGGGTATATTTTCGAGTTTTCCGTCTCTCACAGAGGATGTTATCTGTGTGCAATATCCCTTAGCTGACTTTTACAGCACTCCTAGGAGGAGATGGGGTGGTGACACTTGTATTCTTAATCCGTCACCACACGGAGATAGGAGCTTATTCTGCTTAAATTTGATTCATGAACCACGTTTTTGTTTAGGCTGAACCAACAAAAGAAATATAAAGAATTAAAAAGCATTTGCAAAACTTAGTTTTTGATAGATTATAATTTTTTCCAACTTTATTAAATAACTAGCTGCCCCGGCAAACGTTGTTTTGCCATACAATTCTGTATAAAATAAAATTTCATCAAAATCGGTCCAGCCAATTTGTAGCCTATGTGTTATTCTGATGTATAAGCTATATTGTGGTAAAGTTTCATTCAAATCCATTCAGTAGTTTTTACGTGAAAGAGTAACAAACATCCATACATACATCCATACTTACAAACTTTCGCCTTTATAATATTAGTAGGATAATCCTTGTTTCAAATAAAGATATTTACTCAGAAAACAACACAACACAACTACGTATATACTATGAAGTTATTTGCACATTCACAATCGTGAGTTTGAAGAAAATATTTGAAGACTTCGTAAGATAAATTCCATAGGTTTTGTAAATAAAGAAAAAGCCAATAATATATTTGTTTATTGAATATTTATTATCACTAACAACGTGATATATGTTTATTTTTGTATTGTACATATTTTAGGTTCATAGTTGATTTGAAACGCTTTATTTAAATTTAATAATAATTTACTATATAGTCCGAAATTTCGTATTGCATGGTATTTAGAGAAAAAAAAACTTAATTATATTTTTTTGTAATTAAAAAAGAATACAGTTGATTTAGACACGACACGCATAGTGAGGATGTTTGTCTCTTTGGCAGCTTAGTCCCTGTACCCAATGCCAGTGGCGAACTATTTTTTATATATTTTTTTAAAAAGATTGTAATATGTGTATGTGTTTTAGGTGTGCATATAGTGTTTATCTTGTGTTTATTGTAGTTATTTTAATTTAGGTTATTTTAATTATAACATTCATTATTATTTTTTTTTTTTTCAAAATATGTGAAAAATAAGAAAATAAATAAATGAGAAATGAATGAGAATATAATTACAGAATATATTCTTCTGATATATTTGGTATGCATATTCTCTAACAGTTTGTAAAACTTAATAAATTAGAAATTCAGAAAAAACGTGTCATAATCTGCTCCATAGTTTTAAAGATATAAGCTCACATAGAAAATACTTACAAAAATAACGACATTGTTTTGTAATAAGTAAAGATTAATGGTCTTATTCATAATGAGTTATCGGAGGTTTAAACGGAGATTTTATAGGTGAGATAATAAACGTTTTAGCGTAAAAAGACTATTATGATTATCAAGTTTTCACAATTTTCGCGAACCGATTTTAGCGAACTTTTAAACCTCCGATAAGATACTATAAATAAGACCATAAATAAATATATAAATAAATAATAATAATAAATATTCAAGACATTTCACACAACGTCCTCTGGTCCCAAAGTAAGCTATATTTCTATGCTTGTATTATGGGTACCAGATACAGATAGACTACATAATATACTAGGTACTTTTCTTTTGTAAATACATACTTATAATACATAGAAAACACCCAGACGCAGTACAAACATTTGTACGACATTTATGGATATCACACAAATGATTGTCCCAAGCGGGAATCGAACCCGCGACCTCGTGAACGGCAGTCCATTACATAAACCGCTCCACCACGAAGCCCGTCTAATAACGAAATAAATAACGGTTGTCTACATTAGTAGCATTACAATCATTACCTTCAATTACAAATCAACACAACACATTACTGACATAATTTGCGTCATCGAGTTCTATTCAAGCTGCACCAGCAGTTGCTAAACGCATTTAACCGCTTGTCAGATTATAATGATGTTATAATACTGACTTTAATACATTTATGGTGTATTTTGGGTGTTTACTATAAATATAAATAAATATAAATACTCATGGACATTTCACACAACGTCCTCTGGTCCCAAGCTAAGCTTATTATGCTTGTGTTATGGGTACCACAATACGGATATAATACATAAACTACTTTTCTTTTGTAAATACATACTTATAATACATAATAAACACCCAGACGCAGTACAAACATTTGTATGACAATTAAAAACATCACACAAATGATTGTCCTGACCGGGAATCGAACCCGAGACCTCATGATCGGCAGTCCGTTATATAAACCACTCCACCACGAGGCCCGTCAAAATATGTATGTCTATGTATTATATGTATGATTTTACAAAAAAAAAAGTAGTATATGTATTCTATCCGTATTCTAGTACCCATAACACAAGCATATAAGCTTAGCTTGGGACCAGAGGACGTTGAGTGAAATGTCCATGAATATTTATTTTATTTATTTATTTCAAATCTGGTGATTTCTGTGTGGTCCCATTGGCACCAGGTCAGGATCTGATGGTTATCTCCTAAGAAATCGAGGAAACCCTCAAATTTCTTTTTTAATTTATGGTTAATTTTTTTTTATATGAAAAGTGAATACTTGAACTATAACCACCTTAGCGTTGGACCACCATTTACGCCACAACCTGTATAAAGGAATTTTATACTTAACGTTATTGGCTTCATGGTGGCAAATTCTCTTGCAATTGGTTCAGCATCTAATTTAGGCGGGAAAGACATAACAAATTAATATCACATTAATAGTTATATTAAGAGTTATATTACTCCATATTGTGGTAACGGATTAAGAATACGAGTCTAAACACCCCTTTTTCTTCCCAGGATGATGTAAAAGCTAGCTAAGGAATATTGTACACAGATAACATCCTCTGTGAGAGACGGAAAACTTGAAAATAAATACAGTGCTAGTATGCCTGATCAGCGTGGCACAGTAGACTAAAATCCCTCCCAAAGTGAAAGAGACCCGTACATACTTGTGGGACGTTCATGGGTCGGAGAGAGAGATTTTAGTTAGAAAGTGGTACATTTTGTTTCGGATTCGTCTGACATAAACAAAAGTAATGCCTTTACTTACAGGATTAACAAAACAAATAAATGTATTAAAGTTTTATCACTTGCCTTTTCTTTCTTAAGTCTTATGTATTACGTAGAGCCTACAAGTGCTACAGTAATATTGAGTCGTGATCTTGACCGCCTAATATGCAAGGTTCTTTAAAGCGGGTATAACTGCATCTGACGCGTCAAGTCGTAAATCGTATATATTTACCATCGAGTCAATGTTTATAGATTGTTTTTATTCTATTTTAGGCTCGGGAAGCGATTACGGTCTTGTTTTCAATACTTTACACCATACACACCATACCATCTCGCACCAAGAAGTTTGGCAAACCATTTCTTTGTATATCAAAGTATGGGATTCGCTGGAAGCGAGTAGCTCCAAAAATACATTTTATTGATAATTACTGATTTCGCACGGAAGCACCCTTTCATAATGGATAAGACACGCTACGTGGTTAGCCTTGTATCGCTGATTTAAATCTTACATCTGTCTAAGACTATTCCTGTAACTAAGTATTCTTATAAAAAATATTATAGCACCTTTAAATAATTAAGGTTTATTGTGAGCTAGAACAATGCCAATGCGAATTCGTACGGGTGGAATTTAGAAAATTTTCCGTTTCTCGTTGTTGCAACCTTTTTCACTAATGCTTAGCTCCTATTGGTCGCAGCGTAATTTTATACAGCCTATAGCCTACCTTGATTAACGGACTATCTAATACATAAAAAAAAACAATTTGAGCCAGTAGTTCCTGAGATTAGCGCGTTTAAACAAACCAACACACAAGTAAACAAACTCTTCAGCTTTATAATATTAGATTTGTATCTTGTTTATGTATCTGTATGCATAATTAGTAGATTACAAATTTAAAGTACACATCGATCAAAAGCCGTCAACATGTAAGACATTTTACATGGTAACAACAATTGATAAAGACATCATTGTGAAATATGGCCGTCGAAATGTCAGAGCTTAGATCCATCAAAGTATTTAAACCATTGTGAGTTGTCTTAACAGTTTAAGTTAAGCTGATTAAATTGTATTAGCAGTCATACGGGTCAGCGGTCACGTGCTGTAATAACTATTAGTAGCAGATTTCTATAACATTATCTGAAGCTTAATGCCTCAAGACATGAGACTTACAAACCATTAATCTTACTCCTGAGTTGAGATATCAACCAGTCAGTGTTACTGCCTTTAACCTCTTAAGTATTATGTATATTATGCTACTAGCTGTAGCCCGCAACTTCGTAAGAATCGAATTTAGAAACCAAACCTTAGAAAATTATATACAGAAAGAAAAAGAAAGAAAGAATCATTTATTGCTGCGGAACTCATATTTACGTTAGAATAAGTACATACATATATTACGATAAAGTAGAATAAACATAGTCATTTACATTTTCTTCAAAGGACCAGCAGCAATGGATGCCTATTTCAGCATAATATGTCAAGCCCTTTGGACTTGATGCTGATTTTCAAATGGGCCTCTTAATTGATGATATGGATACCAAAGAATCATTTGACAAAAAAGCCATAATCTTGAACCATTTTATTTAATAAAAATCGCTTCAAAATCCATTGCGCAATTTCAAAGATATAAGCTCATATAGGGACATATATACAAAAACAATGACTTTGTTTTATAATAAGCAAAGATAAAGATGCTCTTCAGTTGTTATTAAAAAGTAATGAAAGATTTCACGGCGCAGTAGCAGCAATATTCTCTATGCAAAGATCGTAGCATCTCTAGATGTTGGTCAATAATTTTATTTGCACCTAATCATATTTGATAGCTCTCTGTGAAATATTTAAAAACCAGTTATTGCCCACAACTTTGTAATCGTCGAGTTTAGAAACCAAAACTAAGCAAATTATACAAAAAAGCTATCCACCTAAACCACACTTTCATTAAAAGATAATCGCATCAAAATCTGTTGTGCAGTTTTGAAGGTAGAAGCTCATATAGCGACATTCATACAAAAATAATGACTTTATTTATAATAAGTAAAGATATTAACATTGACGAGTTAGCTTTTTCGGAAGTCTTGTCCGTTATAAAAGTGCCTTAAAAGTAGTTACTTAAAAAAAGAGCGACACATATATATTATACACGTAATCGCAATAAAATCCAATGAAGTGGCTAAAATCCATAACACAATTTTCTCTTTATCCCTTTTTCACGCTCAGCCCTTGCAACAATCACAAAACCAATAAACACATCGAAGAATGTATAGAACATTGTGACAATAAAAAATTATACCTCACTATGTTGTTAGGCAATCTATATTAACATTATGAAGCTAGAGAATTTGTTTGTTTGAACGCGCTAATCTCAGGAACTACTGTTTCGAATTGAGAAACTCCTTTTAGTGGCATAGTCCATTTATCGAGGCAGACTATAGGCTATATAACATCACGCTTCAGCCAATATAAGCAAAGCATTAGTAAAAAGTGTTGCAAAAACGGGGAAAATGTTCTAAATTCAACGCGTACGGAGACGCGGGCTACAGCTCATAATAAAAAATTGGTCAAGTGCGAGTGGGACTCGCGCACGAAGGGTTCCGTACGATTATCTATGCAACATAAGGCAACGTTATTAGTATCGAGAAAGAAACGGTAAAAAAAATCAGTTTTTTCTATGGGAGCCCCCCTTAAATATTTATTTTATTTTATTTTTAGTATTTGTTGTTATAGCGGCAATAGAAATACATCATCTGTGAAAATTTCAACTGTCTAGCTATCACCGTTCTTGAGATACAGCCTGGTGACAGACGGACGGACGGACGGACGGACGGATGGACGGACGGACGGACGGACGGACGGACGGACAGCGAAGTCTCAGTAATAGGGTTTCCGTTTTTACCCTTTGGGTACGGAACCCTAAAAACTGAAGAGTTTGTTTGTTTGAACGCGCGAATCTCAGGAACCGGTTCGATAGCCCATTTATCAGGAAAGCTATACCTATAGTATCACTCTCCAACCAAAATGAGCGAAGAATTGAAAAGCAGCTTGTAAAATATAATGTAAGGTGCACCACGGAGAATATTATTTAATTAACAATCTTAAGAAGGAGGTTGTCTATGCGTTGAACTGTTTTTCGAAATACGAATATTTTGGCAGTTGTCATTGCTTGTGTTGAACTTATAAAAGTAACAATTATTAATGAAGATTCATAAATATTTGATAATAAATGTATAATAATACTGGAAGTATACTATTATTATTTATCTGATGATAAGTTACCCCTTTTAATAACTATGTAGATAATAATAGCAGGATATTTCGCATAGCGAGCATGCATCATTGAACAGAAATGACATAGTGGTTTAATTACACTTTGTATGTGTACCAAAAATCTCTATCATGGTTGTGAGTGACGCGTCCTATATATGCGTCCGATGATCCGAGACACCAGACGCACCCGAGTTGCGTAAGCGTTGATACAAAGCTAAGCTGTTACTTTATACCGGTATCGTGGTAAATTTTTTTAACCGACTTTAAAAAAGAAGGAGGTTCCCGATTCCTCTGTATCTATGTTTTCTTAATTTTTTTTTATGTTTGTTACCTCATAACTTTTAACTGGGCAAAGCGATTTTAATGATTATTTACTTTGTCGTATTGGCACAAGGTCAGAATCTGATGGTTATATCCTCCACCTTTACACCTTTTTCAATTCTTCTTTTTCAACCTGTTGCCAATTCTACGCGAACAACTGAACTAAATTTAACTAAAAAATAAATTTTTCAATAACACAAGTCGGCTATGTTAACAGAACATTTTATTTAGCAAATGTGTATATCATAGAGTAACGACTTTAATTAAAATAAATGAGCACAACAAAATAGTCAAATAATCAGAATACAGCAATAGTTGTTTTCTTTTTTTAGTTAAGTTTAGTTGTGCACGTAGAATTGGCACCAACTTGTAATGAACTTGGAATGTAGGCTATCGTCAAAATTAATGATTAAGTTGTTACCACCATGGTCCCAAATGAAACCAATAAATAACTAACGCGTATAATTTGACCTTAAGCTGTCACAATAATAACATTGCTATAGAAGACTTTTGTTATACTTAATTTGATAATGGTTTATTTACACATCATACAAAATAATAAATAATAAATAAATAATAAATACTCATGGACATTTCACACAACGTCCTCTGGTCCCAAGCTAAGCTTATATGCTTGTGTTATGGGTACCAGAATACGGATAGAATACATATACTACTTTTCTTTTGTAAATACATACTTATATACTAATAATATAATTAATACATAGTAAACACCCAGACGCAGTACAAACATTTGTATGACAATTAAAAACATCACACAAATGATTGTCCTGACCGGGAATCGAACCCGAGACCTCGTGGTCGGCAGTCCGTTATGTGAACCACTACACCACGAGGCCCGTCAAAATATTAAATAACAAGCCGTAGCCCGCGACTTCGAACACGTGGAATTTCGAATATTTTGTCAGTAATGTTTCACGGAGAAAACAGCGGATTACAAAACGTGTAGGTAAAATCTGGCTGATCTTTAATTATTCTTTCCAAATACCTAAATTGTGAATTTGTCGGGGCTAAAGTCCGCTTTTAAAAATCACAAGAATACCTTTTCTTAGGGTTCCGTACCCAAAGGGTAAAAACTGACTGAGACTTCGCTGTCCGTCCGTCCGTCCGTCTGTCACCAGGCTGTATCTCAAGAACGGTGATAGCTAGGCAGTTGAAATTTTCACAGATGATGAATTTCTATTGCCGCTAAAAATAAAATAAAATAAATATTTAAGGGGGGCTCCCATACAACAAACGCACGCTTTTAGAAACTTTACGTACCTATTATAAAACAAAGTCGTTATTATTGTTAAATAAATAAATATTCATGGACATTTCACACAACGTCCTCTGGTCCCAAGCTAAGCTTATGTTTGTGTTATGAGTACCAGAATGTTTCTAAGGAAAAATCACACAAATGGTTGTCCCGAGTGGGAATCGAACCCGCGACCTCTTGTTCGGCTGTTCGTTACATGAACCACTCAACCACGAGGCTTGTCTATTGTATGTCCCTATGTGTTATACCTTCTAAATTACGTAACGGATTTTGATGCGGATTTAAAATTGTTAAAGCGGATAGCTTTTCTTGAATAATTTACTATAATGTCCTTATGTGAGCTTACCTATAACTTCTAAATTACGCAACGGATTTTTGATGCCTTTTTTTTTACAAACAGAAGTTTACTCTTCTGCTCAATAGATGGCGTTGTACGTTTTTTAAATGGCGCTATCGTTTCGTTCCACACATTAACACTTAAGCTCGTCAAAACTATTATTGTGTTATCATCCAGATTTCGCACTTATAAATTAGTAAGGATACAGTTTGCTTTCTATTAATTATATTAATAATAATTTCTAATAAGGTTTATAATTCCACGCGTACGAAGTAGCAGGAAACAGCTCGTTATAAAATATATTGTAATATCATTGGTAAATTGGACGGGCCTCGTGGTGTAGTGGTTCATATAACGGACTGCCGATCATGGGGTCTCGGGTTCGATTCCCGGTCAGGACAATTATTTGTGTGATGTTTTTAATTGTCATACAAATGTTTGTACTGCGTCTGGGTGTTTACTATGTATTATAAGTATGTATTTACAAAAGAAAAGTAGTTTATGTATTCTATCCGTATTCTGGTACCCATAACACAAGCATATAAGCTTAGCTTGGGACCAGAGGACGTTGTGTGAAATGTCCATGAATATTTATTATTTATTATTTATAATAATTAACACCATCTGAAATAATATTTATACTGTGTAACTGTTTTAGTATTTTCGAAACTAACGGCATTATTAATGAGGTGTTATTTCAAGGATATTAGACATGTCTTTCAGTCTACTATAAGTGGCATATATGTTAAAAATAACTTGTTAGCATTAGAAATAGTAATACAGCGTTGAAAATCTGACGGGCTTCGTGGTCTAGTGGTTAATGTAACGGACTGACGTTCACGAGGTCTCGGGTTCGATTCCCGTTCGGAACAATCATTTGTGTGATGTTTATATTTGTGATACAAATGTTTGTACTGCGTCTGGGTGTTCCTATGTATTATAAGTATGTATTTACAAAAAAAAAAGTAGTATATGTATTCTATCCGTATTCTGGTACCCATAACACAAGCATAATAAGCTTAGCTTGGGAACAGAGGATGTTGTGTGAAATGTACATGAATATTTATTTATAAAAAAAAATGCGAATTTGGGTTATTCCAATACTTTTGGATTTTATCTCGTTACTTATTTAATTTTTATTTTCCGTGTGGTGACTGATTAAGAATACAAGTACAAGTATTACCACCCCTTTTTCTTACCATGGTGCTGTAAAAGTGAGCTAAGGAATATTGTAAACAGATAACGTCCTCTGTGAGTGACGAAAACTCGAAACTAAACGCTGTGCGAATCCGCCTGATCAGCGCAGCATAAGGAATTATAATTCTATGCTGCGCTGATCACAAGCGGAGGAGGCCTGTGCCCAACAGTGGGACGTTACTGAGCTGGAGAGAGAGAAAAAGGTGTAATAACTTGGACTGTCATTGTGTTAATTATTCGCAAATATACATACATCTACATTCGGCATAGCAATACCATGGCCAGACCTCAGACACAGTTCTTTTATGGAATACTTAATTAAATATTAAAATAATTTCTAAAATTTACCGTAAATTTTGGCATTATTAATTGGCCGCCCTACTTACTCATACACACCATATTTATGTAATTACTAGTTGTCCCGGCAAACGTTGTTTTGCCATACTAAAAAAAAGGTTTGAAAAATAGATGTTGGCCGATTCTCAGACCTACTGAATACGCATGTAAAATTTCATATAAATCGGTCAAGCCGTTTCGGAGGAGTACGGTAAGTCGGTAACTAAATTCACGTGTCATAGACACGTGAATTTTATATATTAGAAGATAATAATTACTTATACAGTGTATGTTTTCAAAATAATGTTTCTTCTTACAATGTGTATGTTTGTGTATGTTTTATTATTTCCTATTTTTTCAGTATTGTTGTCTTTATTCATTTTATTTACTTATTTCTTTTTTTTTTCTTCTCACTAAAGCCATCTACTACAAAACATTAACTTACTATCTCCGTATAGGTTGTCTGGAAGAGATCGCGGATAGCGATAAGACCGCCCTTTGTACATATTATTTATTTTGTTTTGTAACCTTTCTGTATCATTGTTTTTATTTGGTGTGCAATAAAGTTCATTGTATTGTATTGTATTTTAAATGTTTCTAAAATAAATTAAGCCAATAATATAAATAGGTAGCAGATATGCAATTATAACTTACGCAAATAAAAAGCTATTGATCAATAAATCGAACACCCTGTTAGTCCCTTCGTAACCTAAATAGTTGTTAGGAATCCTTGTCAAATAAGCACGAACCAATTAAATAGGACGGGCCTCTATGTTTCTAGGAAACATTCCGTTGACTAATTAATACAAGTAATGGTTATGTTGTATAATCATACATTTACACACACATATGCATACAAACACATACATGGTAGCTTCTAGTTGTGTGGCTAACCTTATTTATATAAATTACTAAAAATATTCATGTATTAATATTTTATTAGTGTACACAAAATTATTAAGAATTATTTGCTTTATATTGCTGCCTATTTTTAATTGGTATTCCGTACCGAAAGCGACTAAAATAAGACTCTTTTACTTATACTCCGTTGTCCATTAATCTGTCTATTATATAAACTGTATGGCTGTATGGGATTCAAAGACTTATGGTCTTATTCATAATGACTTATCGGAGGTTTAAAAATTCGCTAAAATCGGTTCGCGAAAGTTGTCAAAATTTTGAAAAATTTTTATTGTAGAATAAATACAGTTACAGATAAAATCATTAAAACAGAAAATTATGTATAAAGGTGAGCTTAACTCAGACATCAGTTTTCTTACAGCAAACCTCTATTGAAAGAGAAGTTTGAGATTAAAGATAAGGCATGTACAACAAAAGTAATTAAAAGTAAAATAAAAGTAAAATACTCTTAAATTAAAATTAAATTCATTAACCGCTAGAGTGCCGCACCGCGCCCCCTAATAATGATTGTCCCGAACGGGAATCGAACCCGCGACCTCTTGTTCGGCAGTCCGTTACATGAACCACTCGACCACGAGGCTCGTCAAAACGTCGTCGTTATATAACTTGGCGTTATCAGGCAATCCCTTATCATGGCGGAACAAAAGTTCTGAATGCCTCCACAGCAACGAACTTTTCTCACAGTATCTAAGTCTTATATATCTATGCTTCCTTCCCTTTTTTTTAACACGCTTTTATAAGTTTGGTATGTATCTATCAATGTATTAGTCTGTGTAACGGAATCTTTGAAAGCGATTTTCAGCCACTTGCAGTAGACGGATTGATCTGAAATTTTGCACACCTAACAAGGACCGATGACAATGCAATAATTTAAAAGAATGATCCCAATTCCTTGATCAGAATTACTAGAATAGCATGTTGAAGTATCACTATGACCACACTTGTATTTTTAATTATACACGTAATAGTTTAATTGTATATGAGTAGACTCACCAAGATTATTGTGTTTCTACGTATGCCTTTCATATACAATCAGATAATTTCACATATAAACGCTTTGTTTATAGGATCGGGTAAAAATATCATAATTGTTTACTTGTGTTTACTACGATTGTGACAACAGAAACTTATGTCTCTGAGAACATAAACTGTCAATGTTTTGTAAGTATGTAGCATAGAATTGAGTATTGATGTCCAATGCAATCATTTAAAAAATATTCAGGATATTTAAGCGTGTTTTTTAGTTTTTAAACTAAGTAGATTATTTCAAATAACTAAAAGAATTATGACCATCCAAAATTTCCGTGTTTTTTCAGTTTTATGTAGATAAAGTTGCAGCGTCTATCACACAAATTTGGTAAGTTTTACCAAAAAAGAAAGTTATTTGATTTTCACGAAAAAAACAGGGGACTACGAAAGGTCTTTTTTTTTCAAAGAATTGTGTGTAAATTCTGCTTCAACTATGTTTGTCCCTTACAGCACGGCGCTTGCGGAATGGGGATAGTAATACCTAAATTAGGGCTGTCCGTTAGTCCGTCTGTAGTTCCGTCTTAATCTTGGATTACTTGGAAGCTTTTAGTTCCTCAAAGAGTCACAGGCAACGTTAGTAGAGCAATAATATTGAACATCAATCAATAAAATATAATTTCAAAAGCTACCAAATTATTTACTTATAGAAATGAGAAGACCGGTTATATTTTAATTTGACATTGCGACCTCTTAGGTACTGTGTAGACATAAGATAGAGCAATAAAATTATTAAAATGGTTCATAACTTATAAGCGACGGACAGATTTTAATCATATTAGGTACTATTCGATCACTATTCCGCATTCGATTAACACTTTATGGAAATTATTAATTCAAACATAAGCTTGAACTTAATACATTAGTTTTTACGGTTTCTTAGCAAGTGGTAATTTGGAACACTCGTGGAATCAATACCAGGGCAGTCTCATTAAAAGGTTCCCGTTTCACCTTTTTGTACGGAATCCTAATAAAAAAGCATAATCAGAAAATATTGAGTCATACACAATAATAGATATGCTGATGAGTAAATATTTTAAAGTTTCGTTTTTTGTTTGCCATCGACTTGTGAAAGGAGTCGTTGAACTAGAAGCGAGTGTCAACTTGACATGTCATTGTGCGCGTGCATTGATTAAATTTTACACAAAATTTGGCGCCAACTATTTGACATTATAACTTTACTTATAACTGTAGAAATAAAATTGCCTTTTAACAAAGGCCTAGTTCTATGGTAAAAAGGTGAAGGTTATTTGACTTATAAACAACTTAATGCTGGCTGCACACGTAACGATATATTTTAGCGATTTTTAAGGTTTCCTACCATGTGGTGACCGATTAAGAATATAAGTGTCACCACCCCATCTCTTCCCAAGGGTGCTGTAAAAGTCAGCTAAGGGATATTACACACAGATAACATCCTCTGTGAAAGACGGAAAACTTGAAAATAAACCCTGTGCCAATACGCCTGGTCAGCGTGGCACAGTAGACCATAATCCCTCCAAAGTGGAGGAGCCCCGTGCCCAACAGTGGGACGTAAATGGGCTGGAGAGAGAGAGGAGAGAGAAGGTTTCCTACCAAAAAATCTATTTATAAAAATCTATTTTACAAACTCGAAGATCAGTGTTAGATTACAGTTATATTTATTTAAATAATATTTACATAAAGAAGAATAAATTATTGTCTTAATTTTATAACCCTACTCGAATAATTAGATTGGGTTAATGAGGAGAGTTAATTAAATTAACAAGTTGCCGACATTTATTATACAGGTACTTTACATAAATCTAAACGAAACATCTAACAAGATTTACGATGTATTAATCTGGTTTATAAGTTTAAGGTAGCTTATTGTTTAAATAAAACTACTTTTACGGATTTAGACGCGTATATTTGTTTTAAATTTTGGCCCGACGTTTAGGAGACTTTGCAGTCACCATGGTCACGGGTGAGACTGAGCTGTAATGTGTCTTCTACGATCAGTTATTACAGGGTTTATCCACATTCAATTTAATTTTAATTTTACATTGACCATAAAGATAGACTTTTACCATAAACTATATCATATTATTACATTGTGCTCAGACAACATAAAATTAATAACATTATTTTAGTTTCTAAATACATTAACAATATAAAGAAAATTTAAAACTATATAAAGGTATACATAATTTTATCATAGACTAAAGTTTTTAATTATTATAGAGGTAGTATACAATATAGCAAGCACTCAATTACGCATGAATTCAATTAAAGTAATTACAGCTCAGTCTCACGTCTGCAAAGTCTCCGAAACGTCGGGCCAAAATTTAAAACAAATATACGCGTCTAAATCCGTAAAAGTAGTTTTATTTAAGCAGATGAGTCGTGCAAGTGTTAGAAAATATTAGCTTGTTATTCAAAATTATTTACTCACGTATGCATAATGACAACAAAAATAAGTCCTAGCCTTGTGAAATGTTATTTTTCTCAGTTCATGAAATCGTATTATCAAACGAAGCCGTTAATTTTGTGTGTATGTCCCTATGTAAGCTTATATCTTCATAACTAAGCAACGGATTTTGATGCGCTTTTTAATACATAGGTTGGTTCAATAGTGTTGGTTCAATAGCAGTAATTCTGGTACCCACAACACTAGCACCTTAGCTTGGGACCAGAGGACGTTGTGTGAAAAAATGTCCATGAATATTTAAATGAATATTATTTATTTACATCTTCTCACATTATATAACGTTGTATAAGTTTGATATAATTTGTTTATTCGTTTTAAATAACAAGGCTGTAATAAAATCAATTGAAATACCATATTCGCACGCCTCATTGGTCTTGATCGGCAAATTTATTTCAAGTGCCAACATTTGATACAATATAATACAGATCAGATTCATTCTCGCTTCCTTATTGGCAGGCAATTTTTAGTTATTGAATTACATCGACTTACAAGACGGCATCGTATATAAATGTACCTTATTTATTTTCAATGACAAACTAGGCATCAATCCAAATGATGACAAGATTTAACTAAGAAAATAACTATGGATTTTAAGTACCGTTTTATGGATTTAGACGCATATAGGTACTTGTTTTAAATTTTAGTCCGATGTTTTGGAGATTTTTCGGTCACTATGGGTGGAACCGAGCTGTACCTAACTGTAAGTCCAATCCGTATAAGTGGTTTTTTTTTTATAAATAAGTCGTCCAAGTATTAGAGAATCTCAATAATATAATTTTAGAGATGCCACCATCTTTATTTACTCCATTTTGTCATCACGACAACAAAAACAACAATAAATTGATCGGATTAATTTCTTGTTTGACGTCAATTTATATCATATTTTATAATCCAAATTTCATTATTTTTTTATACTTAAATGCCATCATAATAGTAACTTTTTGTATAAGCTAAATTTATAGTCCGTTAAGTAGTAGATCCGTTTTTATGACCAATTCTTAACAATTTATAACAAAAAAGTTAAAAAGAAGTGAATATTTCGTAACGGTTATCAATATTTTTGTTAAGCTATTTATATAATATAAGAACAGTTTAGAGTTATTATGAGAATGAGATCACCTGGAAAGTTGAAAAAAATATTTGCAAAATTGACCTTATACTGAGTTATATTGTTACCATGCAATTTATTAATAATCGTGCTTTGCCTTTAATGTGTATGACATCAAAGGCAAAGCAATTATGTTTTGGTAAGGGCGCGTTTAAACTTAAGCATTGACCATATAAAAATAATGTTATTGGCTATACTTCGTAGTATTACTTCCATATTTCCTGGGGAGAGCATTAATTCAACAGGAGTGGACATTAAGCATGATCAATGTTCACACTCGTTGTGTACGGACACTGTCGTCTCTTATTGCGCGTGCGACGATTTTACGGAGGCACGGAGTACGTAGCGACAAATGAAATTGCGATATAGTATTGCCTGGGCACCCTACCGAACGGACAGTATATTTGAAAAAGAAAACAAATTGTTTAACTGCTCCTGCTGGTTAAGTACTCTAAGCTTTTAACCTAAGAGCAGGAAAGAAACTCAGCAACGGCTGAAGGTATCAACTTGAAACTCATACATAAATGTAGATCTACGCGGTCCCTTGCTGCAAAAAATACAATCAACCTTTTACCTCTACGCATTTAAAAGATATAACCGAATTACGACCATTTTTAAGAATTTTCGACTTATGCTAGGGAATCAAAATTCACAGGGTACTTCCCGTTGCCCTCGAGCCTTGAAATTTGGCATAGATCAAGAGAAAAAAGTGTTTATACTAATACCAACTTATGAAGTTGCTGAAATGTAGGCGATTCCCTATATTTCAACTACAAAATTAAGTTAGTGAGTTGTTTTGAGTGTAATTAACTGATTATTTGAATGCAGTTACCTACTTACGAGTATGTTCATATGTCTAGTATGTACGAAACCCTAAATGTGCGAGTTTGCCTCGCTCTTGACAGGTTTTTTTTTATTGCTAGAGTAGGCATATGACTACACTCCACCTGATGTTAACTGGGGTGTAATCCAAGTGTTACGACGGCTAGTGCAATGTCAATGCACTAGCATTTTGTGGGTCGGCAAGGTAAGGGTTACCTTGCCGACCCACAAAATGCTTTTTCACGCCTCGCTTGAAAGACCCCATATCGTAGGAATCAGGAAAGACATGAGCAGGTTTAGGTTACCTAAATCAAAAGTAAATTTACTTATTTTCGTACTTAGATTTTGACTTTATTTTCCATACATAAAGTGTTAAAAAGTAAGCAAATAAATGTCAAGTTTAAATATTTGCAATGTAAACTTAGATATTTTTGTAACAAACTAAATATTATATTATGATAACATAATTCGTGGTACAAGCATTGATAAATACACAAAACCAATTTTGAATAGTCGTATTTATTTAATTTATTTACCGTCGTGTTTTGCATAATGCTCTAAGCATGGACGAAAAACAAAATGACGTAGCAAAATAAAACGGTGATTGAGCGTTTAAAATTTTTATAATAAAACTAGCTGACCCGGCAAAAGTTGTTTTGCCATAAGTACTAAAAAAAAAAAGGTTTGAAAAATAGATGTTGGCCGATTCTCAGACCTGCTGAATATGCATGTAAAATTTCATAAAAATCGGTCTAGCCGTTTCGGAGGAGTACGGTAACTAACACTGTGACACGTGAATTTTATATATTAGAAGAAGATAAAAGTTGCAGAAAATATTTACGAAAATCCAAATCTATGTAGTGACGGATTAAGAATACATTTGTCGCCCCATCTCTTCCCTAAGGTGCAGTAAAGGATATTTAGTATAAAGTACAAGCTAAAGGATATTAAGCTAATATCAACATATCGAGGAGAAAATGCGATACCAAACCCCGTGCCAAAACGCCCGAACAGAGTGGCATAGTAGGTAAAGCATTAACCCCTTCCGAAGTAGAGAAGACCCGTACCCAACAGTAACACAGTAAAGGTCTCGGAAAGAAAGAACGATTTAAACTTCTGAAAATTTCATATGAATAGCGACGATCAGAAATGAAAATTAAAAAGTATTATTTATACTTACACTATCACCACGGTTTCACTTACTGTAAAACAATCTACTACTAAACCTACTTTCTAAAGAATTCATGCAATATTTAGGTTTACGATTTATACATAAATAATACACACTTAATAAATAGACATGAGAACTACAATAATTATCTATATAACATCAAAATATGTTCGATCATAATTATAAACTTTTCTACGGTTATAAAACATATTAACCTTACACTAAATCACTGAAATGAGGCATCTTCATAGATCACACCTAATAGATTCCGCAGACAAGGAGATCAACGCTCTCTTAACTAAGAGGACTCGGCGTGTGATTCGTCTATGACCAAAATAACTACCTAGTTTAAAAAAAAACAAAAAAACACGCTTTATTTAATCGAATTATTGCATTGTCATCGGTCTTTGACAGGTGTGCAAAATTTGAATAGAATCTGACCGTTTAAAGTGGGTCAAAATAGCGTCCAAAGGAGTCGGTTACAAACATACACACATACAAACAAACATACAAACAAACATACAAACAAACATACAAGTGAAGCTAATATAAAGCGTGTAAAAAATGTATTATCCCATACCCCACAAGCTGAGTTCGAACGTTGCGTTGGTGCATTTAGTTATCATCATTGCCCTTTTTTTCGCAGGGAATTGCTTTTACGCACTCCCACTCCTATCACCTCGGTCAACACCGTCATGGTAGGAATGGGTAGTGTCGGACTCGCCAATAAACGGAATACCGACTAAACCTAACTGAGGCGCTCTCCACGTCTTCCGCGAACGCCAGAGGTCCCTATTCTGGACTCTCTTGGACATCATCTTGCCCTTATTTGAGTTTGTCGCAAAATGCCTTTTTCTTTCATACTCTTCTGTTAGATTTCATTTCTGTATTAACTCCTCTTTCGTTCATATCCTCTTTTACACAATCAATCCATCGTTTCTTCTTCGTCATCTTTCTCCACATTTTAGAAAGGCCGAATATTGGTGCTTTTATTTGTTAACAAAAATCTGGTTCTGCTCTATCTATCAAAGGTGATCTTTGTACATTATCAACCGTCTTGTTATTAAATGATTTATTAAGATTTAAATCACTTACATAACAAGGTTATTACGTTAATATATTGATAATTAATACAAAAAAGTTGAACCTGTTTTGTGTTTGGTATTTGGCATAATCATAATCTACTTAGTGTAGAAACCTATTTATAGACAAGTAATAATAAAATAAATCATAGACATTTCACATGACGTTCTCTGGTCCCAAGCTAAGCTTATATGCTCGTGTTATGGGTACCTGCTTATAATGCACAGAAAACACCCAGACGCAGTACAAACAATAATTGTTTGATATTTATAAATATCACACAATTGATTGTCCCATGCTGGAATCGAAAAGTAAAGAAAGAAAATGTTATTTATTACCGCTAAGGCCATGTTCAGATGACAACATTTTGACGCGCGTTTTCAAATCGCGCGACTAGACATACTACGGTATTTACATACAATCGATCACATAAGCGCGCGTTAACGCGCGTTAGCGAGCGTTGACGCAGCGCTCAGAGAAAAATTCTCTAGACGCAGGCGAACGCGCGTTGACGCGCGCTTTGATATCAACTGTTCAGTTGAGCGCGCGCTTACATCGCAATCGCACGTTTTTTTTTTGTGACTTGCTTTTGCATTTAGTTCAAAATGAGTGAATTAGATATTGGCATCGACTTACTAATTCACGAAGTCAGTAAAATGCCAGCGATTTGGGATATAGCTTCAGACTCCTATAAAAATAAAATTTTAAAACGACCAACCCAATGTGTGCGTTTTCTTTTACCATATTTTTTTAATAATATAACCACAAAATAATAGCATCTTCCACGTCCTTTTTCTAAGCTCTATCGATACAGACTGACGAGCTACTCGCAACGCACGTTAGCGCTTGTTATCTGAACTCTTTAAAAAATTGATCGCGCGTTGACCTGCGTTAACGCGAATTACATGTGAACTTAGCCTAAACCAACACATTCAATACACTTACACAAACAAGAAAACATATAGGTAACATATTACATTTAATACGACTATTTACAAAAGTACACTGTATTCGCGGCAGTAGCAATACCTAGAACCTAGCAATATGTAGGTACCTAGTAAATTCTTACTACATCTCCGTGTGGTGACGGATAAAAAATACCACCACCATCCGTAAAAGTCAGCTAAGGGATATTGCACACAGATAACATCTTCTGTGAGAGACGGAAAACTCGAAAATAAACTCTGTGCCAACACGCCCGGCTAGCGCGGAAGTAAAGTGGAAGAGGCCCGTGCCCAGCAGTGAAACGTAAATGGGCTGAAGAAGAGGGAAGAAATTCCTACATAGAATATAGACTAAAATAAAGATACAAGAAAAATTCTTAAAACACTTTTTGTGCATAAAGTCGCGGGTGGCAACAAGTAACCAAAATACTATACTCATCATTGGATATTAATTTTTTACCCTAATCCACTCTGTATTCAACAACATTAAAGGCATATTAAATTAACGATTAAACCAAACATCAATATAAAGTACTAACAAATAAATAGGCCAACATAATTAAATACAAAAAGTAAACCCCGTATCTAGGAATGAAATGGTCAATTAGAGTTGGCTTTCACACTAAGGGTTTCGTGCCATTATTATTATTAAGTACTAGCTGTTGTCCGCTACTTCGTAGGCGTGGAATTTGGACAATTTTCACCGTTTTTGCAACATTTTTCACTGACGCTTTACTCCTATTTGGACATTTCATATAATATCTTTAATATAAATTGTAGCCTATGTGTAATTCTGAGGTATAAGCTACATTATTGTAAAGTTTCATTTAAACTTATTCAATAGTTCTCCAACATCCAAACAAACTTTCACATTTTAATATTAGTGGGATTCGTCATACCAGACCCCAAATGTCCCCAACGGAATAAGATCATGAGAATGAAGATTGAAGTAGTATATATTTTAATATTATAAAACTGACGAGTTCATTTGTTTAAATGTTTATTTTAACGCTCTAATAAGATTTTTACAAATCGCACAATTTGTAAAAATCTTTTAGTGATGGATAATACATTTATCGAGGAAGGCTATAGGCTATAAAACATCACGTTGCAACTTATAGGAGCAAATCATCAGTGAAAATGTTGGAAATAGGGGAAAAATTTTCTAAATTCTACGCGTACTAAGTCGAGGGCAACAGCTAGTTAACTGATATATTTAAACTGTGAATTTTTTAGCTCTCTTGCTATTATCGTTCCAGAGATCCATAGTGGTGATGGCCGGACAACGAAGTCTCAGGCTTCATAGGCTCCCATTTTATACGTAACCCTAAAAAGAGGTTTTTAAACAGAGACTATTGGTCCATGTACGGATCTGGCATTTAGTTAATTAACACTATTAACTTGACCTATTAAGTACTTTTTTGGATGACTGTATGGGAAATAAAACCATGCTACATCCAAATTGATACTGTTAATATATCCAATTTTTAGGATTCCGTACTTTTTGGTAGGCCTCGTGATTAAAGGGTTCAAGTAACGTAGTACCGTTCATGAGTTCGCGGGTTCGAGGGTTTGATTCCTGTACGGGACAATATTTTTTGTGATATTTGTAATTGTTATACAAAGGTCCGTACTGCGTCTGGGAGTTTTGTATATATTAACAAAAGAAAAGTAGTATATCCGTATTCTGATACCCATAACACAAGTAATATAAGCTTACTTGGGACCAGAGGACGTTGTGTGAAATATCCAAAATTAAATTAATAATTATATAAATATTCACGGACAATTCACACAACGTCCTCTGGTCCCAAGCTAAGCTTATTATGCTTGTGTTATGGGTACCAGAATACGGATAGAATACATAAACTACTTTTCTTTTGTAAATACATACTTATAATACATAGAAACACCCAGACGCAGGACAAACATTTGTATGACAATTAGAAAAATCACACAAATGATTGTCCCGAGCGGGAATCGAACCCACGACCTCTTGATCGGCAGTTCATTCCATAAACCACTCAACCACGAGGCTCGTCATTTTAAAAAGCACCAAAAGGTAAAACGAGAGACTTCGCTGTTCATTCCTTTGACACCAGGATGTATCTCTGGAACGATTATGGCTAGAGAGCTGAAAATTTCTATATTTATGTAGGTATGTAAGTTGATGCTACAACAACGAATACTATCATAATCATTCTCTTGCTTTTAACCCGTTTTTGGGATGATAATATAAACAATACGGAACCTTTCGTGTGCGCGTTCATCTCGTACTTGACCGTTTTTGAAATATCATTATCTATTATGTAGGCGTTTTATATTATTTTAATAAGCACGAAATATATATTAATAAACTGTAACAGAAAGACGAAAGATAATTCAATTTACAAGAAAACGAGTTTTTAAAATACAACACGTTTCTTTAGGAATAGTTTAGTGGCATATACATTTTAATTGGAACTAAATATATTTCTCTATGAATAGGCGTATGCTTGCGCTGCGCGCAGCTTAGAGCATTTATCTGATAGGAGTTGGCATTATAAGGCGACCCCCGCTGTAAAAGGAATGAGAACAAGGATGATACTCATTGTGTACGGACACTGCCGTCTCTTAGTGTGTGTAACACGATTATGGGGGAAGTGTGCGTAGCAACCAATGAAATTACGTTATATAGTTTGTGTGCAGGACCAGAGTGTTCCTCAGGACATCGCCGACGTGGCAGTATATTTGTTACTAGCGTACTATACTTCGTACGTGGAATTACGAAATCGAAATTGGGCACTACTCTATCTATTAAATTAAAACCGCATCAACAACCGTTGCGTTGTTTTGAAGATATTAGCTCTAATATATAAATAAATACATACAAAAATAACAACATCTTTAAATAAGTAAAGATATAAAATACTGTATCAAGCCGCTCCTGGTGAAATAAAACTCTAAGTTGCGCAGGCGCAGCATTTCATTCCACGCGCACTGCAAGTTTGTTATCGTATAGTCATTAATCAACTCTCACACTTAGCTTTTAATAATTTTAATTAATAATTTTATCACGTATTCAGTCGGTACATGTCCAAAGATTGCTATTCAATAGATTCGGCTTGTACTTTAATGGTTACCGATTTATCATAGTTAATAAATTATTTAGTTCTAGCTTCATTTAACAATCATTAACAGCAATATGTGATATCATAACTAAAGTGTGTCTATAGTATGGATATTGATAGACATTTGAATAGTTGAATGACAAATTAAGTTATAATAATAACTTCATAGATTAACTATTAGCTAATTGCAACAATTATTTTATATTGCTACTAGCTGACCCGGCAAACGCTGTTTTGCCTTACAAATGTCAGGGGTGGACAACCTTATCACTTAGGGGTATGAAAAATAGATAGTAGAGGATTCTCAGATCTACTGAATATGTATATAAAATTTCGCAAGCCGTTCCGTAGGAGTATGGGAAATAATATTGTGATACGAGAATTTTATACATTACTAGCTGACCCGGCAAACGTTGTTTTGCCATACAAATGTCAGTGGGGGGAGGTGTTTGAAAAATAAATGTTGTCCGATTCTCAGACCTACAGAATACGCATGTAAAATTTCATAAAAATCGGTCAAGCCGTTGCGGAGGAGTACGGTAACTAACACTGTGACACGTGAATTTGATATATTAGATTAGATTTACTTCGGTTTGTAATTCGGTTAATTATTTATTTAATATTTATTTATTTTATTCTTTATTGTACACGATACATATATCTTAAAATTAACTTAAACTAAAAAAACAAGTACAAAGGGCGGCCTTATCGCTTAAAGCGATTTCTTCCAGGCAACCTGAGCATGGACATTATGAAGAAGTAAGTGGAAGTTGTAGGTGCACGTTTATACCTAATAGACCTAAACTACATAATATACTAACAATAAACATACACATATACTTTTTAAATACACATACACACAATTACATAATAGATAAATTTACTAGGTGCTATAATAAAAATAATAAATATCTTATAAACAGTACAGTTACTTAATTAAAATCTTTACAGAAAAGTATGTAGAATTACGTAGATAACTCCAGATAATGTTCCTTTAGTAATAACTAAAACGATTTTAAATTCTTAGCCTGACGAATAGCTAAGGGCAAAGCATTCCACAATTGCGTAGCTGTGATCGTAAACGACATGTGAAAGAACGATGTGGAATGCTGTGACATCTTCAGCCTCAGCCTATATGATGACCTAACACTTCTGTCTATGGTAGCATCTAAGTACTCGAAGCGTGACCTAAGATAGGGGTACCTAGGGTATGAGGGATTAAACAGAATGTTATAAAGAAGATGGAGTATATGAGCATTCCGGCGATGGCGTATTGATAACCACTTGAGTTGTTTTCTGAATTGCGAGACGTGATCATATTCACGTAAGCCAAATATGAATCTTATGCAGAAATTTTGGAGACGCTCAAGTTTATTTAGTTGGTTTTCGGTGAGATCTAGATAGCTGACGTCCGCATAATCAAGAACAGGCAAGAGAACAGAGCTAGCAAGTGCAATTTTGGTAACAGTAGGAAGAAAATTACGCAGTCTTTTGAGCGATGCTGCGGAAGCGAACCTCCTGAAGTTGTGGATCCAATGTCAAGTTGGTGTCAATGAGCAAGCCGATATTCTTCACCTTATCACTAATAGGAATAGTAGTTCCCTCAAATTTAATTTGAGGCAGTATCAGGTTATCTATTTTCCTGGTTAGGCGACTACTTCCTATAATGGCTACTTGCGTTTTTGTCGGATTCACTGTTAGGCCATGTGATTTACTCCATGCACCTATCCTAACTAGGTCCTCATTTAAAACACTCAATGTGTCTGGTAACCTACCCAATGATGTGTGTAAGTAAATTTGCAGGTCATCTGCATAAAGGTGGTAGGAAGAAGCAAGATTATTGGAAACAGAATTAATAAATATTGCGAAAAGTAGAGGAGATAGAACGCCACCCTGGGGCACTCCAGCAGTTGTATTACACCATAAAGAGCTGATGGTTTCAATTAAAATACGTTGCCGGCGTCCACACAGGTAATTACGAAACCAATCTGTCACCGTTGGAGATAAAAATACTACAAGTTTGTGATTGTAAGTGTGAAAAACCTTAATGAAATATGCAGTTCAGTCTGCGAATATTTTAACTTTTGCGCGAAAGAAATAGGATAGTAAATTTCTTCGTAAACGCTCCGAAATGCATTATATGCTGGCTACATATCTTCTGTTATGATATTCAATCAAAAAAACATGAATTAAGTAGCAATTGAATAAACATTTGCGCATTTTAAAGATGGGAAGCATATTTCCCTTGGTCCTCAAAGGGTGAAGTTTTTCGCTTCAAATTACTGAGTTTAGGTAAAAGAAAAAAAACCGTTATTGATACGCAAATAAAGATTCGTTGCTGACAGTACTTTTCTAATTACTTTTGACAATTAAAGGTCATTGCCAATCCTATTCTCAGTTGAAACGTGTAATATATTTATTTGTAAAATAGGTGTAGGTTATTTTAATACAATGAATTGCTTATCTCGGTTCTCGGATCTCGGAGATAACAAAAATTCTTTCTGTATAGTGCTATTTGTTAAAAATATTGTTAAAAATTGAAAATGAAGAATTAGTGATATTTTTTTTGTTTACTCAAAATCTACTAAATATATTTTAATTCCGGTTTACGTGTTTCTATATATAATAGTTACTTATGTTTTGAAAGTTATTTCATTAGTTAATATGCGATAATAGACCGACAAATGAAAAAAATAAAAAATGAGAGAGGTTGTTTCTGTTTCTATCGAGAAAACTTTTTTCAATCACGTTTCTGAGTTTATGCGATCCTAGATTATATATTGAAAAAACATATACTTAAAAATTACAGCTCTAGCCATTCAATCTAAAGAAAAAATGAAAACTTCGTACATAGAAAAATGCACGAAGCTATTTTGGTATCCTCTTAATTAGTATACGTAACATCGGTTCTTCTGATATTCTATACTACAGCATAGTCGTAAGGCGGCAACATTGGATGTCCATTGATTGCCTACAAACCATTGCGACACTACATCAATTAATCAATACAAATATTAATTTATGGCAACATCGACCCTTTATCAATGAACGTAATTATGATATACGAGCCTATAGAATTGTAATTTATTTATTCTAAACCTTGAAAATTGTGTCTAATTAAAATAGATTTAACTTAAATTACGGCTAATAAATACACTAAAATAAAAAAATTATATGTAACTAATCTGTACTAAAATTATAAAGCTGAAGAGTGTTTGTTCTAACATGCTAATCTCTGGAACCACTGGCCTGATTTGAAAAATTCTTTCAGTGTTGGATATACATAATACATTTACTAATACTAACAATAGTAGAAGCAAAACATGATTGATTCCACGCGTACAACATCTAGTTAGTTATACAAACATATTGTATGATAGAGGAATAAGTATGTGTGGTGACGGATTAAGAATACAAGTGTCACCACCCCATCTCCTCCCAAGGGTGCTGTAAAAGTCAGCTAAGGGATATTGCATACAGATAACATCCTCTGTGAGAGACTAAAAACTCGAAAATAAACCCTGTGCCAACACGTCTGGTCAGCGCGACACAGTAGACCATAATCCCTCCAAAGTGGAGGAGGCCCGTGCCCAACAGTGGGACGTAAATGGGCTGGAGAGGAGAGGAGAGAGGAATAATTAAATTGCGAAAAATCACAGAGGATAAAGCTTAGTCATACCCTTGGTCATGGTGCCTGAAGTCTTTAAAACGTCGGGATAAATTTAGTACAAAATAGTATTTGCATTTAAATCCGTAGAAAATGGTTTATTTGAAGTGTGAAAAGGCTGAAGGATTGACTGGAAACGAAAAGAAAATAGCAAACCTTTGACAATATAAGCCTCTCCAACCTTTAACCGTCAATATTTCGCTAATAAATATTTGCGTTTTTGAAATTTCTTGGACTTAATTATTATCGTTATATTGTCAAGCCCTTTTCCAGTGGGGGTAGCCTGAGACTAATAAGCGCAATCTACTCGGATCCAATTATTCATGGATTTCATCAACTTTATTTTGGTTGTTCCAGGGAACATATTTTCGCTACAGCTCTACCAAAATTAAAGTATCTTTTCTACTCAATTTTGGTCATCATTTGAATAATCTAGTTACGCTACTTTTAAATTCAAAGGATCGATTTTTCAATGTCTATTGCGCAAACTAAAGGTGTGTATAAAAATCAATTTGTTCTCTATCATCAGTAGCAGGCCTAAATTCAACAATGGCAACTAAAGCACATGTCAGTAAAGTACTATCATGTGAATACATTAATTGAATACCAGTAAAAACCTACAATACTTGACAAATGTGCGACCGTTATTTATGTATTAGAAATAGTTTATATAATTGATTACATTTCCTGTACAACTAATGGTTGGTTTATTTGTATATTGTACGTTATAGATTAATACACTTTGATTTATTAGGCTTTTTGATAATACTTGGAAACGTGATGGAATAAAAACCTATAGAAAATTTACACACACAATTGAAGCTTCAAGTATTTATAACGTAAAGGGTTCTACACAAAACAAAGGACTGAGAATTAGGCTAGAGAGATACAGCAGTGGGATATCTTGATGATGTCCAAACAAAATATTTACTCAGGCTTAATAGGTCCAATTATCTTCAGCTATAATCAGCAAGCTATTTTCATTAGACTAAAATATAAAAATAAATATGAAATATAAAAATAATATAAAATAAATACATATATACAATCTGACATAAAAGTGCGTGTTAGCCGGTAACACATAATACATATATATTTTCTAGAAAGCTTAACTGAAACAAGCGAAACTAACTAAAAGATAGTTTATTTAGGCGATGCATATTGTGATATTGTAAAATTTCAGAATTTCCATGATCATATCACTCACCGTAAGATCCAGTAATGATTGTATTATGTTTATATAACTAGATGAAGTATCTACGGAAGTACAGTGTAATAAAAATAACATGAAATCCATTCGATACTCGCACTCAATGACCTACTAGTACCGGATAAATAATCAAATATTAATGTAACAGAGAGAAAACACTTCAAGCACATGCTCTGCTAATTTTATAACGTTCAAAGGCGTCTGGCTTTATTATTTGAACTTGAACTGAATGCCAGAATAAAGTGCGTGTTTTTTAAACACCTAAAAATTTCAATACGTTGAGTTATTATATTATAGTGTTGATCAAATTACCAATTGTTTGTTTATTTACTGCAATAATTGAGTATTTTTTTAAATAAGTTCATCCGACATCATGTGCCTTTGAAATTTGAGGAATTTCCTCGATTTCTCAGGAGATAACCATCAGAATCTGACCTCATGCCAATGGGACCATACGGAAACCACCAGTTATCAAATACTAGCTGTTGCCCCACCCCTCCATCCGCGTGGAATTTGGAAAATTTTTTTTTCGCTATACAATGTAGCCTATGTCCTTTCTCAGGGTCTAAAGATTGTCTGTGCCAAATTTCATCAAAATCGGTTGAGAGGTTTAAGCGGGAAAGTGTAACAGACAGACAGAGTTACTTTCGCATTTATTATTATTAGTAGGGATAAAAATAATCATTCAAATTTCTTCGCCCAGTGCAAAATTATGAGGTAACTAACATAAAAAAAAATAAAAAAGAACATACAGCCGAATAGAGAACCTCCTCCATTTTTGAAGTCAGTTAAATTACTTGAAAAAATAGTTAATTACTATATCAACGCATAAATCTATAGCCGTGATAGGTTTTTTAGTCAAGTGTACAACAAAACTACTCAGAATAAGGAATAGTACGAGGGCTAAGACTGTCAGTAAGATATCAGTCCACACTATAATAAATATTCATCTTTGATTAGATAAAGCATGATCCATAGATAGGCAGATTCTTAAAAGTTTCATGAATTCATTTTATTTTATGTTTTACATGAGAACTTTCTTTTCGCGTTCTTTTATTGCGGATACATCCTAACTTCATAACTAATTTAGAAATGTGAAAACGAGTTGATTGATGACACTATAGAAATATATAAATTTCACGCGTACGAAGACCCCTACACGAATTATTCTATGTGTATATTTGTCACTATTCCTGAGTGTAAAATCTATACTATAACTAGCTGTCTTATATACTAGACTAGCTGACCCGGCAAAAGTTGTATTGCCATACTAAAAAAAAAAGGTTTGAAAAATAGATGTTGGCCGATTCTCAGACTTACTGAATACGCATGTAAAATTTCATAAAAATCGGTCAAGCCTTTTCGGCGGAGTACGGTAACTAACACTGTGACAGGTGAATTTTATATATAAGACTAGCTGACCCGGCAAACGTAGTTTTGCCATACCAAAAAAAAAAGATTTCAAAAATAGATGTTGGCCGATTCTCAGACCTAGAGGATATGTACACAAAATTTCAGGAAAATCGTTCGAGTCATTTCGGAGGAGTACGGTAACTAACACTGTGACACGTGAATTTTATATATAAGATATTATAAAGCTGAAGAGTTTGTTTGTTTGTTTGAAGGCGCTAATCTAAGGAACCACGCTTCATTTTTTTTTAAATCTTTTAGTGTTGGATAGTACATTTATCGAGGAAGGCTTGAGGCTATATAACATCACGCTGCAACTTATAGGAGCAAAGTAACAGTGAAAAATGTTACGGAAACGGGGAAATCTTTTCTAAATTCTACGCGTCCGAGTTCGCGGGCAACAGCTAGCTAGTTATTAAATAATAATGGTCTTATTCATAATGACTTATTGGAGGTTTAAACGGATATTTTATCGGAGAGATAATAAACGTTTTATCGTAAAAAGATTATTATGAAAAACAAGTTTTGACAATTTTCGCGAACCCATTTTAGCGAACTTTTAAACCTCCGATAAGTCATTATGAATAAGACCATTAGAATATTACAAATATTCTAGGTAACAGTAATGAGCATATTTTGACATCCTTTACATTTCTCCAGTAAGTCAGGAAAGAGGCTGCTCTAGTTTGCAGTGACACAGAATCCAATGAACCGGGTCTGATCCGGATCGCCCACAACACGTCCGCGGTCCACCATTCATAAACATCGACCACTCAATTACGCAATTTAGAGTTACAGAGTAAATGACATTAAATTATCACTACTGTTACAGTGAATAGAATTAACACGCTTCGGCCATATAAATAATTGGCAGGTAAAAGAATGTAACTATTAGATATGCCTATGTACCTACTTACATAACTATTTAAATTTGAACACAGATTAGTTATAAGGTTCACCAAGGAGAATATCATTTAAATAACCATCTTAAGAAGGAGGTCGGCTATAGTTTTTTTCGAAATACTAATATTTTCAGTTTTCATTACCTTGTGTTGAATTTATAAAAGTAACAACTATTGTTGAAGATTCATAAATTTTTGATAATTGATGTATAGAATGATACTCGAAGATTACTAGTATTATTTATCTTATGATGAGTTACCCCTTTTAGTATTTTGTGTGAAATATCCCTTAGCTGACTTTTACAGCACCCTTGGGACAAGACTGGTTTATTTTCGAGATTTCCGTCTCTCACAGATCGCCACTCATTTGATAAAGTGAGAGACTGAAAATTCGAAAATAAACACTGAGCCAACACGCCTGGTCAGCGTGGCACAGTAGACTATAATTCCCCGAAATTGGAGGAGGCCCGTGCCCCACAGTGGGACGTATATGGACTGGAGAAGACCCGTCTATATAAGGCTTGTAAGCTAGGCAGTCGAAAAAAGAAATTATCTAGAATAGTAAAGTTTTAATTCGAGTAGAGTTTAAACTTGTTTTGTAATCTTTCTCTCTTATATCATTTTTTCATATATGTATAGTGCAGTTATATCCACCCACAGGTATCCAAATAATTGCGCAATTTTACAAAATCGATTGCCTTATAACGTTCGATTGCCCAATTAAAAATCTTTCACAGAGTTGCTCATCTGTAAAATTTATTTAGGTCACTACGTAATGGAAGCATTTGCCAAGTGAACGGCAATTTTTGTTGCCGATTGCGGCAGTCGGCCAGCGAAGCTAAATCGTCGTGGCCGTGTATTTTGTTATTGGATGTATGTGTTTAAAATGGCGTCTTCCCGTGATCGTGATTCCTGGTCACAGATTTTCCAGTTATATAAAGGATTACCTCATTTGTGGGATAAAAATGACAAGAATTATGGTAACCGAAGCATGATGACGGAAGGGTATAAAGTTTTGACTCGTGTTTACGTTGACAAGTTGGATAGGCAAGCAACCATTGGAACCTTAAGGATGAAAATGAAGAACTTACGGACTACATATTACCGAGAATTGAGAAAGGTATGTTGGTTTAAAAAATTACTGCGGCAAAATATCGTAAGTAATTCTATATTTTAATGTATTTCAGGTTAAAGAGGCCAAACACAAAGGTAGAAAATATACGCCAACTCTTTGGTACTTTCAAGATATGAGCTTTTTGAATAAATATCAAACAAGTGAATGTAGTAATGAGGTTGTAGAAAATAAAATCAGTGAGGTAAGCATTACTTGTCCCTCCATTGGGTTGGACGTGGCCTCTTTATACTTCGTTTTACGATGTACTTGGTATGTTATATGGCTGTAACTACTAAAATGTAGGTACGAGTATAATAGGTTCATTTCCTACGCAATATTGTTCTGCGTTGTGTATGTATCTACAAATATGCAAAATTGCGGTCTTTCTGATTTTTTGGTATTATAATAATATGTATTTTATTTACAGAAAAGACTAAGATTATTATCAAACATCTATAAGAAATAACATTTTTTTTTCTTAAGATTTAAATGAACATTTATGTTTATTGATTGCAGGATCCGATTCACTTAAAAGTTATGCAAGAAGAACATACACAATCGTCACCTAAACAAAATAATATTAAAATTAATGGAATCATAAACAGCTTGAAATCCACGAAAAATATAACACCTTTTAATAAAAACAAACTCAGTTTTCTACAAAAACAAAATAGCCACATAGGAGAAAAAAATCAAAATAAACCAATAAAAGATGAACACTGGGAAGTTATAGGAAAATCGATTGGTTATCAATTACAAGAATTAAATGCGATGCAATTTACAGTAGTATCTAAATTAATATCAGATGCCATCTTTTATGGCAGATTAAATAAGTTGTCGGAAGATTCACATATTGAAATTGGTCCTTCGAATGCTGATACAGGAGCCTCAAATGTTTATTCACCGTTTGAACACGAATACTCCGGGTTTTATGAATCAGATATGACAGATGTACAAACAAATCGAGAACAGAATATTATAATAAAAGATGAAGAATTTATTGTCAACGAAGATTAAATTATCGTTGTGTTCAATTTAATTGTGATAATATTTTAATGAACATAGTTAAATACACTATCACTTAAATTTATCGTAATAAACAAGTAAAAAATGTGTATAGTGTCATATGTGTGGACGTAAGAAGTTTAACTTCTTTGTTTATCCTTCGCGTTAACTCCGCACTAGCAAACAATTTAATCAAAAATTACCTTTCGAGATTATTCCTGAATGCCCTAACAGAAGTAGGTATAACATTAAAATATTAATGGATCGTAACTTGGTAGTCTTATTTTAAAGCCATAACACTGAAGTTTAAAAAGGATTGCAATTTTTCGGAGATGCAATGAAAGATTATTTTGGTCAATAATTATGTATTGTGTATAGTCTTTCTTAAATTCGTCTCGTTTAGAGATGTATTTGAAGAAGGGTGTTAATAGGATGAAAAAAAAAATGCATTTAACAATTAGACACTCATCATTGAGTCTCATTGAAAATGGGTCAAGCGGAGCATTATTAACGGTACAATTATTATTTTAAGACTACTAATTGCATAGGAACTTATTACATACACATAAATATTATTTACGATCGTTAGATGGCGCATAAACTCAATCTTATGCCTTGTAGTCGTAAAATAAATCATCAAAGACAATGCTGTCGAGGCGTGTTAGCTGACAACGTTTGTCTATTTACGATTGTCAGTCAATTTTAAAGCAATTTGTAAATCATAATTAAATCTAATTACACTTATAGCTTACAGATACTTGACTGACTCTTACTTTACAATAACAGTAATGTAGATAAACTAATAAACAACAATAACAACGTATTAATAGTAAGAAGCTATCGTTCGTGTATTAAATTAGTTAATGATTTGTAAAAAAAATCTGTCAAGAGCGAGGTGAACTCGCACACTTAGGGTTTCGTACCTACTAGACATATTAACATAAGTAACTGCATTCAAATAATCATTTAATTAAACTCAAAACAACTCACCAACTTAATTTTGTAGTTGAAATATAGGGAATCGCCTACATTTCAGCTACTTCATAAGTTTGTATTAGTATAAACACTTTTTACTTGTGATGTGATGACAAACAATTTTCGTGATCTAGTTTTTTACGTAACAGGCTGCTATTTACGAGGTCGCGGTCTTAAAACCTGCACAATACAATTATTTGTGTGATATTGATAATTATCATACAAAATAGTGTGTAAAACTAATTCATGTTGTATATCCGTATCCTTCTCGATGTGTAAAATTATTCAAGTAAGTAAGATTAATAAAATAAACATAATTATGTTTTCTAATACTCACATTACGAAAATGTACAGTAGAGGCCCTTCAAACATCTTGGCGGCACTATATATTCACATAAGATCACAGTAACAAAATATCACGTCTTGCAAATGTCTATGGTATAATGATATCACTGAGTCACGGCACTGATTTAGAATTTGATTGAAATTTTATATAAATGATAAAAGTAACTTTTAAAAACCATGTTTCTCTTCCTATATAATGCCAATCATTTTTCACGAAGATACCTGGGACCTGTAAAGAGAAAATAATAAATTAATCATCTTGAATTTAAATTTAAATGTATAGTAAGATTTTTTGGAATATTATCTTTTTCTAAGCTCTTAAGGAGGGGACCACGGCCACAATATAGGTATTTGCCTTAGGTATTGATATCGCTTTTTTCGAGCGCTGCGCTAAAAGGGACAAATATAGTTGTGGCAGATTTTTACCTACAAGTTCTTTGAAAATAAGACGCTTCGTAGTCCGCTGTTTTCTTCGTGAAAATAAAACCGATTTTAACCACCAAATTTGTGCGATAGACGATGCAAGTTCATCTAACAAAAACCAATAGAAAGGGTATTTCATGGTCATCATCTCTCTCATGGAGAGAAAAAGAAACAAGAAATAGGCATGTGCACTTCGATCTGCTTTTAATAATGTGGTACTCTCTATATTATTTGATAGGCCAATTATTAAACATAAAAACAGAAAGCAATCATTGCCCTAATTTAAAATCTCATCATCATTTGTAGATATTTAGGTTGATATAAAAAGTTTAGTGAAATAGTCTGCTCATTGAAAATTAAAATACAAGTAGCAATGGACACACCTATCAGTGATTCACGGTTCATTGTTGTAAAACGTGATCTTATAACCGTTCAAGTAGCTGTTACACGTAACTAGTATTAGTATGAGATCCAAGAGACAACCGACGTTACTTTTTCACAGCACTGAAACGTATAGGTTCAACTAGTTTTAGTAAATACGTATGTTATTTGTCCGTCTGATGACGGGCTTAGAATACAAATACCACAACCCTGTATCCTCTCCAGGGTGTTGTCTGCGAAGAGTTATTATTAGCAGATGATATCTACGGAAGATCGAAATCTTAAAACTAAACACTTTTCCAACTCACTTGCCAAGCATCGCATAAAAGTAGATAAATATCTATCTAGGTATCTCCTGTGAAAGAAGACATAAAATATAGGTACTAAGGAAGATGAAACACAATATGTGCATTTAAATTGGTTTAGAATAAGAACAATACATTAAAAAACGGCTGATAGGATAAACTAGCGGTGGCGAGTAGGTATGCATGTAGTCATTGTTATGAAGTTAAGTAATGTCGACTGTCTTTGGGATCTAATGCTCTATATCTACTAGTAAAAAATAATCATCAATTTTTATACTTATTCTATCTAATTTTTCATGGTGACTAAATATAGCAAGTATCATTTAATTTCACAACAAAAATAAAACAAGCCAGTATCGACTTTCTACGAATAACTTTAACATTTATTCTGAACAAATTTTAATATATTCGAGCTTGCAAAAATTTGTAATGAAAAATGTAGTATTAACACAATGTCCATATAAAGTCTTTCCATTAGTATTTTAAAATGAATTTTGTATCAAAAAGTTCCCATTTACATACAATTATAATACATAATGATTGCTTTTATATCAACTATAGGCATGTTCAGATATTATTATAAGCAACACGGAATATTAAAATACAATAAACTATGAAATTGATAAGGTATTGTCTTCGTCTTCATTATTATAAGTTTTTAATGACCGGATAAATTTTTGTTTGATATTAAAATATTTGTCACACCGTTATACATAAAATCACTTAATAATATATTATGAATTATTTGTTAACCAGGCTCTATCGACTTGTTTATTTATGTAAAACTAAAAGTTTTTTTTTTACTTCAGGTTGACATGTTTTCCAAGCTCTTTTGAAACGTCAGAAGCTAGGTGTCTGTTTCTAACGCAAATTCGTGAAAAATACGCAAGTTTTTTCGATACATTCTCGTACATTTCTCATAATATACAGGTAGGTAGGTATGTATATTATTTTGTAATGTCAATGTATACTAACCTTTCTAATATGCTTGTGTTTGGGTACAATGTAGCCGATAAAAACTTTTTTTAATATCTACTTATGTTAGTTCTTACTAGTTTTAATTGTGAAATCGGGTTGAGTACATAACAACAATTTTGACGAGCTTATTAAGCTTCCGTTTAATAAATTAAATTGTAGTGGAAAAAGTGATCACCGCAAGCGGGACTTGAACCCACGACCTCGGAATACCGTTCCGTAGCTCTGCCAACTGAGCTTATTGCGGTCGTGCTAACAGTAACCAAATTGAGTCAAGTCCCGCTTGCGGTGATCACTTTTTCCACTACAATTTAATTTATTAAGTAAAAGCATAGCAAGTCAAAATTAATAAACTTCTGTTTGTTAAGGTTTGATTTCTAAATTTGACACGTATGAAGTCGCGCGCAACAGTATTCATCATGCAAATAAATATCATGTGCCGTAATTCAACCCAGGCTGTTATGTACAGAAATTATTTACGTTACCGTTGCGAATCTATCAAAGAAATCGAAAGAACGTAGAAACGATACAATATTTAATGTAAATGTAACAGGAATATCAAATGCCGATGGGATTAGTACCATGTTCATTTTTAGCCTATATCCAATTCTGTCCAGCTCTGACATGAACCAGACGATATGATCTGACAGGTCTCTAGCCAATAATTTCAACTATGTGAAAATTGTATTTATAGTGAACGGTGTTAACATCGAACATTTTCTATACCTGTTATGAAACAAAGTCGCTTTGTTATGTACGTCCATATGCGAGCTTTACATCTTTAAAACTACGCAACGGATTTTTTAGTTTATAGAGTAGTTCACGAGCAATAAAGATTTTCTAAATTTTACGCATAGGAAGTTACAGGCAGCGACTATTAGTTTTATACCGATAAATATATCTATTAACCGCAATAATTAAATGTGCTTTTATTTCATAATTTACGTTATTTTACGTAACTGGATTGATTGATTGGTTGAAAAGACTAACTTTCAAATCAAAACAAAATAGTTGATATGTTATTATAAATATATAGACAGATAATACTTAATATGTCTAACTCGATATCGGGTCAAAGAATTTCACTCTCGTAACGTGACCTGTGGGCGATAACAAATCAATATATCTGACGTTTCAATTTGTATATTGACACGTTTTTAATCTTCTCTTATTGTTTATGTGTTCAGAAGCTGTGTTGTGTTTGTCTTAATAAATATCTCTCATAGTTATACTCGTTGTTAATGTTAGGTTAGACGGCGCTTGCTTTAATGACCATAAATCTTCACCTGTCTTTGTTTCTTATTCTTTTTACATTGATATGTATATCAACGATACGTCCAATTACACTTATCAATATTTTAAATCATTATGAGAGATATTTTGTAATCATGTTTAGTCAGAAATATTTATCTATCTGTCATAAGTTTGTGATTGCTATGAATATCTGGATTTAGTTTCGGGTACCAATTAGTGTAGTGTTTATTTTAAAGTAATATTAACCAGTATTTTCAAGAGAATTTAAGTTACTCATTCCAATCCTGTGGCCGCGCCAATTTCTATACTTTTTTCTTTTCTAATATTCAATTTACCTACTATAAGAAGTTTCTGAAGATTCGGATATACTCCAGCTGTCGTTAGCATTCTGACTCATTGTTATTGCCATGCCATTGCACCATTAGTTGGGGTCATCATAATTGTCACTTTATTCCACATTCTTCTATTTAACGTCATAGTTACGTTTACTTTTTTTCTTTTTGTATCCATTTCACATAATCTATTCAAATTTTCTTCAGTCGTCCTCTATGCTTTCGTGCCTTCTACACTAATTCACAGAAAGCTCCTTACAATAATATCACTATCCTATCATCAATAAAATTACAAGCTCGTAATTGTTGACATACCTACTGAATAACACAACGATAAAAAAAAACTTTTTTTTCATCAGATAAGAAATAATTGCAATGAATAATTTTCATCTGCATTATATTAGCTTCTAACAAGTAATATTTATTATACCTATTTCATTGTAGTATCATTTACACACAAATACGTATTTAAATGTGTAATTTATTGCCATTCTCCATCCAGTTAATTAGGAGCAAACATGCCTTTGATTTCAACATTTTCTATTTATTAAAATGTTCTATCCCTGACCGAAATTAGAAGAAATGGTGTCAAATCATTATTGTTAGAACAATTGTCTAAGTAATGTATAGTAACAACTGCACAAATATGGGCTGCCATGAACCAATTTATACATTAAATATACGACTATTTAAAAGCAACAATGTGATGTGACACAATAATTCTTTTACGATATCATGTGAGCCGGTCAATTTGTAGGCATGTTCTCTAATCGATAGGTATTTTGGGAAGACAGCAGAGAAACAACCGCAATTATATGAAGTTATTTGCGTGCCTGTTATAAATGTTGATTTGTTTATGCTTCAAAAACTCAGAAATTTACTTAGTTATTGCTTCGTTTTAATAGGTTTTCAAACAAAGTCTCTTGTTTTATTCAAATAAATTGATCTACATAAGGTTCGTGTAGGGGATAATATAGAATTGTTAGTATGTTGAAAGGATAATTAGATAGGTAGATGCAGTTTGAAGTACTTGTGTAACTCTTTGTTTGTAAAATGTTAAATAATAATTAATTTATCATCATTAGGTATGTTTACTATTTGATGTGCATTCCTAAAGGATATTCCTAAAATGTGAATAAAGAGAATTGGGAATGTTATCAAATTAAATAAATCATGAATAATAAAATATTTTTTACGATTTATTTAATTTGACAACATAATATTTTGGCGGAAGTATTACCTTGAAATAATTTCGATGTATTTATTCAAATAGGCAAGTTATTTAATATAATCAAAACTTAATAGAAGTTAATCAAAAATGTTAATTATTTTGACGGTGATGACATTAAAAAACTCCAACAACCTAGACTGATATCGTCTAATCTTATTCTAAAATGGCTTCTATTATTTAATATGATTACTTCCATATCTAGTTCATATATTTGTAATCAAAATTATAGCAATTATTATTATAGATTAGACACATTATATATTTTATTTATCTATATTAATAGCGTTAGAATTACATCAAATTTTAACGTATTAAAGAAGAATTTTGTTAGTTATTGATTAATAAATTGACTATATGTAAATTAGTGGTCGTTATCAAATATTTTAATGTACAGAAGTGCGATTTTTAGCTACTTCGTATCAAGAATTATATTCATCATTTATAATATTATTTAATTGCTGTATTTTTTATATTTTCGAGATAGATGGTAGATAATTATGTGCCTACCTAGTTATGTTTCAAACATCTTGGTAAGATTGTAGATTTGGCATAAGATTGTCATAAATCTTATATATAAAATTCACGTGTCACAGTGTTAGTTACCGCACTCCTCCGAAACGGCTTGACCGATTCTTCTCGAATTTTACATACATATTCAGTAGGTCTGAGAATCAGCCAACATCTATTTATAATATATCAACATCTATTTTTCAAACCTTTTAGTAATTATATACTTTTGCCCATAGTCACAATTAAAGTAATTTATTAATTTTGCAATTGATATGCTATGCTTTTACATAAAAAATTAAATTACGGTGGAAATAGTGTTTACCGCAAGCGGGACTCGAACCCACAGCCTCGGAATACCGTTCCGTAGCTTGCGGTAATCACTTTTTCCACCGTAATTTAATTTACATAGTCACAATTGCTTTTGTATAAAATATATTTATTATTTATTTTTTATAGATAAGTAGCAAAGGCTTGCTGTTTTAGTCGCGTTTATAGTTACTATCCTGCTCTTTAGCTTTTGGCCTGATGATATTAAATATTATCTGTTGGACTCAGGCCTCATCCATTTCTGGTGGGATTATGGTTTAATGGGCAACGCTGTTGGTATATAGTTTAGTTTCGAGTTTTTCGTCACCCACAGAGGATGTTATCTGTGAACAATATCCCTGTAGCTTTTACTGCTCTCTAGGGAAGAAATGAGGTGATAACATCTGTATTTTTAATTCGTCTCCACACTGCCTGACCATATCGTGATTGATTCTAGAAACTTGATAACTGTACTTAATAATTCTGTAGTTGTTATACAAAAGAGTTAGAAACATAAGACAAAGCGAAGACACAGAAAAAGTTAAAGCATATAGATACTTAATCTGATGCAATTTTCATATTTTCAGTAGTGAACTGTTATTTTAATGAATCATGAAGTAGCACTGACCGATTATGTAGATTGCATACTGTTAGGTAACATCTGTTATCTTTGTTGATGTTCCGTTAGGCGGACTTAAAGTATGTAAATATATGATTGCGTTCATTTACATATTCTTTGCACTTTACAGAGAAAATATTGTAAAAGGATCTGCCATAACTGTTTGTGAGTCAAAGTCAAAGATTTTTATTTCAATTAGACGAAATATATGTGCTCTTTTAAAAAGTCAGAAGATAGACATCTGTTCCAAAAGGTAATCCTATGGAGAAGAACAGACAAAAAACTCCACGGATTATTTTTTTCATTGTTTTTTTTTCTTCAATTAAATTAATATTTTACAACGAAAAAGGGGAGTGATGATGATGCAGGGTAATGCAATGTGTACCTGTATGTGACGAATACAAGAGCTACCCCAACAGAACAAATCGACCAGTAAGAAAAGGACTCAAAAATTACAATACATAATGGATATTTTCTTGTACTGTACTGGTATTATCAGGATGACCTTATTTTTTATGAAAATATTTAATGTTTTGGGAAGGAAACATAGCTGGTATCGATTAAGCGTCCTGTAAACCTTCCATACTAAATTTCAGATTTATGTATTTATGTAGGTACGTGATTAAGATTACATGTTGTTGCAAACATATAAAGGCGATTTTCACGCGAAGTTTACTGTTCCAATTTAAATAAAGTTTGGAACACAGTTAATAATAAAGTAGTATATGTATTCTATCCGTATTCTGGTACCCATAACACAAGCATAATAAGCTTAGCTTGGGACCAGAGGACGTTTTGTGAAATGTCCGTGAATATTTATTTATTTAATGAGAAGAAATTACCTGATACATAAAGTGTGTGAGTAGCTGAGTATTGATTCCGAATTTAACGTGTACGAATTCGCGGATAGCACCTAGTATATTTTATAATAAACGCATTTAAAGGAATTTGAGTTCAATAACATACAAATATCACATTTACAGTATTCGATAAATAAACATTTCATTCATGGTCTGTCGTAAGCGTCTTACTCGAAAATATTCTAATACACAAAGCGATAAGAGAGCGTAATTGGGTTATCTGTGTACTACACATCTCGTAAACAAATAGATTGTTAGAAAAATATAACACATCAGACAGAGTTTCATAACGTAAGATGTAGACTACACAGTGATATGTGCATTATGTACAGTAGGTACATTATGAGTTTGCTTCAAAAATAAATAAATAAATATTCATGGACATTTCACACAACGTCCTCTGGTCCCAAAGTAAGCTATATTCTTATGCTTGTGATATGGGTACCATAATACGAATAGACTACATATGCTACTTTTTAATACATAGTAAACACCCAGACGCAGTACAAACATTTGTATGACAATTATAAATAACACACAATTGATTGTCCCGAGCGGTAATCGAACCCGCGTCCTCGTGAACGTCAGTCTGTTACATAAACCACTCGACCACGATGCCCGTCAAGTTTACACATTACAACTTTTAGAGTTTCGTACAAAAAATAAACCCTTATAGTCTCATAATAAATCAAATTATAGTGAAAAACATGATAACCATGAGCAGGACTTGAACCCACGCCCTCAGAATACCGTTCCGTTGCTCTTCCAACTGAGCTACCATGGGACCAGCATGATAACCAAATTTTTCACTACAATATTTCTCAATGTGAGTTAAATATCGTGCGGTGCTTTTTGTACAGTGCCATCTATCGAGCGGTTTGCACCAACTCGATCAATCGATCACTTAGTGTTCTTTATAGTCTCACTTTAGTGTCGGTATCACTCTGCGGCTACGGTAACCGCTTACTATCACGCGGGCCGTACGCTTGTTTGCCACCTTAGCAGTAAAAAAATTAACACCTCGGTGTCCGTCTGTCTATCTGTCAAACTCTTTTTTACTCAGCAACCGCTGAAGGTATCAACTTAAAACTCTTAAGATATGACGTAGATCTTTGCGGTCCCTTGCTGCCAAAACACATTAGAAACGAATTTAGAAGATTTAATAATATTTAATAATAAGTATTACTTTTTCAGCGCTCATTGTAAGCAAATGGGTACTGTTTAGCTTTAACCTTTTTGTACAATTGTACTTCTTTCTAGAAGTACAATAATTGTATAAAATGGTTCTAGCAATATCTTCATCTGCATTGCTAGCACACTTTCGAATGATGACGTTGCAAAAAATTAGATCATTCGACATAAGGCGGCTACTAAGCGGGGCGACTGTTTAATCGAGTTACCAGCTGCTTGATGGATGCTTGAACTTCACTTTGTAAATTCCGTGATCATAGTATAAAAATATCATTCAAAATGTCTCCAAGTTATTCACTATCCACAATCAAATTTCTGGGATGGACTGCAATATCATCTTATGAAGCTGAAAAAATGGGGCTTTTTGCTTGTCATATTTTCTTAGTAATCATGTTTTAAAAAAGAAAAAGTAGGTAAGTAATATAATATTTTCTAACACTTGCGCGACTCATTCGTTTAAATAAAACCACTTTTTACGGATTTAGACGCGTATATCTGTTTTAAAAAAGAAACGTCGGGCCAAAAGTTAAAACAAAGGTAAGTAATAGCATAGATATATAAGATCTAAATACTGTGGAATAAATCTTTGCACTAGAGACAATATTCAGGAAGCAAATAAATACAAGTTTTAAATGTTATTTTGACAAAAACTATTACTTTTATTAAAATAATACTAGATTTAAATATTCATGACATTAATCAAGTCGATACAAATCAGTCGCTGCCAATTTAAATGCTGATTTTCATATTAAGAGGATACCAAAATAGCTTCGTGCACTTTTCTACGTACGAAGTTTTCATTGTTTCTTTAGATTGAATGGCTAGAGCTCTAATTTTTAAGTATATATTTTTTCAATATATGATCTAGGATCGCATAAACTCAGAAACGCGATTGAAAAAAGTTTTCTCGATAGAAAATCTTAGCGAAACAACCTCTCTAATTTTTTATTTTTTTCATTTGTCGGTCTATTATCGCGTATTAACTAATAAAATAACTTTAAAAACATAAGTAACTATTATATATAGAAACACGTAAATCAGAATTAAAATATATTTAGTAGATTTTGAGTAAATAGGAAAAGTATCCCTAATTCTTCATTTTCTGTGTCTACTGGCTGTGTTAATATGTACGTGTAGGCGATGATATTGAATAATATTGATGTAGGCCCCTAATTCTTGTTTAAGTATTTGTATTCTATAGTTTATGAATATTTATTTTTTTATATAAATGGGCGTTTAAACAGGCCTGTTAATATAACGGTGCAAATAATAAAGATAAGCACTAAGCAAAACATGAAAACTTAATTTATCAAAAATGTAAGTAACCTAATGTATATTTGTCCATGTGGTGACGGATTAAGAATATAAGTGTGAACACCCTCTTTACCTCCTTGGGTGCTACAAAAGCTACCTTTCTTCAGCTGACACATAGATTTATGGTACCCAGAAAACATATTATTCTGTGAGAGACCGAAAGCTCGAAAAGGAATACGCCTGGTCTATAGTAGACTATAATCCCTCCCAAAGTGGAGGAGGCCCGTGGCCAGCAGTAGGAAGTTAACGGGTTGGAGAGAGGGAGACATAGATGTTTATTTCATTTCAGTTTTTTCTTCCTTAATCATCCTAAGCGTAACATGTCAACTTGTAAAAATAATGCGGTGCTTTTAAAAATAATATTTTTTGACATTGGTTGTTTCAATGCTAAGCCTCTAAGACCCTATCAAAAACTTTTTATTCGCGAGTTCCGAAATACATGTAAGTACAAATTAAATGCAATCATAACTTTTAAATCATCCAAGCTTACAAGCTTAGTTGCTTCTATCTATTAGAATTAAAATGGCGTGAAAAGATGGCAATAGATAAATAATTACTTATCAATTGATCAATAATAACCTTTATTACTGTTTAATTAGATATTAGGGAACGCAAAACAAATAAAAAATGCTGTTTATTTGTGAACTTTCTGCAGAAATTCCACTTCCAAATCCCACGCCTAATAATATGAAATATTTGTCGTAGTCCATGTAAATTTGAGGAAAATATTGTAAACTTGCGAATAAACTCACAATAAACCTAGCTGTTGCCCGGAACTTCGTAAGCGTGGAATTTAAAAATTGGTCAAGTGCGAGTCGGACTCGCGCACGAAGGGTTCCCTACCATTATCTATGCAACATAAGGCAACGTTATTAGTATCGAGCAAGAAACGGTAAAAAAAATCATGTTTGTTGTATGGGAGCCCCCCTTAAATATTTATTTTATTTTATTTTTAGTATTTGTTGTTATAGCGGCAATAGAAATACATCATCTGTGAAAATTTCAACTCTCTAGCTATCACCGTTCTTGAGATACAGCCTGGTGACAGACGGACGGACGGACGGACGGACGGACAGCGAAGTCTCAGTAATAGGGTCCCGTTTTTACCCTTTGGGTACGGAACCCTAAAAAAGAACAACTTCAGCCATTCTATGTATTAAAAAAAACCGTATCAAAATTCGTTGCGTAAATTTCTAGATATAAGCTCACATATTATGGACATACATACAAAAATAACGACTTTGTTTTATAATAAGTAAAGATAATTGAAATTGCGTGGTATGACTGGTGTGTGTATATGTAAGCTCGTGCTAAAAGTTAAAAATAGATTATTAGGCGTAGCCCATTGATGGACTTAATTTTTTATTGAAATATTCTTACAGCACTTTATGACTTGATGCTATTTTGAGTGTTATAGAACTATGTATCAAATTGTAATTAAATGGATTACGTAATAAAAACACAAACGTAAACACCTCGTTTCCTTCCCGGGGTGTACACTGTTAACATCTTTCGTAAAAGACGGAAAACTGTTAAAGAAAACAATGTGCCAACACGCCTGGTAAGCGCGGTGCAGTAGACGAAAATCTCTTGCAAAATGGAGAAGGCTTGTG
The DNA here is from genome assembly GCA_916999025.1 of Orgyia antiqua. Taxonomy (NCBI): domain Eukaryota; kingdom Metazoa; phylum Arthropoda; class Insecta; order Lepidoptera; family Erebidae; genus Orgyia; species Orgyia antiqua. Next base: position 8,213,481 of record OU779868.1, read on the forward strand.
ACCAACAGTGGGACTTTAATAGGCTGGAGAGAGAATATATATTACGTAATCTGGTACTGGTGCTAGCATAAGATATTAATAGTTAGCACTGAAGCTTTTATAGTACCTACGTCCAGTTATTTTGACTTTCATTGTAATATTCGATGCGTTTATATACAGTTCATGTTCACAGTTTCATGTCCGTGTAGTGATGAATTTTGAATACAAAAGTCACCACCCCATTTCGTTCCCAATGCCGTACGGTTATGAAGTGGTGACTGAATTTTGTAGTTACATACAACGACATGCATAATGTTATCTATACTAATATTATAAAGCGGAAGAGTTTGTTTGTTTGTTTGTCTAAACGCGCTAATCTCAGGAACCACTAAGCCGAATTAAAAAATTCTTTCAGCGTTAGACCTATCTAACGCTGAAAGAATTTTTTAATTCGGCTTAGTGGTTCCTGAGATTAGCGCCTAAAGCCTTCCTCGATAAATGCCCTAGCATTTATCGAGGAAGGCTTTAGGCTATATAACATCAAGCTACGACCGGTAGAAGCGTAGCAGTAGTTAAAAATGTTGCAAAAACGGGGAAAATTTTTTAAATTCTGCGACCGGGTCGCGGGCAACAGCTACTTCTTGATAAGTTATTGACCACACTACAGGATGAGAAGCATTAATCACTTAAACGAGAAAAATGGCAAGATAATTAATAAAATTATGGAGCATATAAGTCATATTTTTAATCGATTTTTAACTAGGTAATCACGGAATTTAAAAATAAACATTCAATTTTAAACGTCCAATTTATCAAATAAAAGATAATATAGATTGATAAACAGAACTGCAGGTGTAACTCAATGCAAGACATTATTTGAGTTTGAAATATATTGTAACCTCTTTATTTAAGAGGATACCAAAATAGCTTCGTGCATTTTTCTATGTACGAGGTTTTCATTGTTTCTTTAGATTGAATGGCTAGAGCTCTAATATTTAAGTATATGTTTTTTTCAATATATGATCTAGGATCGCATAAACTCAGAAACGCGATTGAAAAAAGTTTTCTCGATAGAAAATCTTAGCGAAACAACCTCTCTAATTTTTTATTTTTTTCATCTGTCGGTCTATTATCGCGTATTAACTAATGAAATAACTTTCAAAACATAAGTAACTATTATGTATAGAAACACGTAAATCAGAATTAAAATATATTTAGTAGATTTTGAGTAAATAGGAAAAGCTTCCCTAATTCTTCATTTTCTGTGCCTACTGGCTGTGTTAATATGTACGTGTCGGCGATGATATACGATAATATTGATGTAGGCCCTTAATTATCTAGCTGTTGTACGCGTGGAATCTATACTAGCTGACCCGGCAAACGTTGTTTTGCCATACTAAAAAAAAAAATAAAAAAATTGGTCAAGTGCGAGTCGGACTCGTGCACGAAGGGTTCCGTACCATTATCTATGCAACATAAGGCAACGTTATTAGTATCGAGCAAGAAACGGTAAAAAAATCATGTTTGTTATATGGGAGCCCCCCTTAAATATTTATTTTATTTTTAGTATTTGTTGTTATAGCGGCAATAGAAATACATCATCTGTGAAAATTTCAACTGTCTAGCTATCACCGTTCTTGAGATACAGCCTGGTGACAGACGGACGGACGGACGGACGGACAGCGAAGTCTCAGTAATAGGGTCCCGTTTTTACCCTTTGGGTACGGAACCCTAAAAAAGGTTTGAAAAATAGATGTTGGCCGATTCTCAGACCTACTGAATATGTATGTAAAATTTGAGAAGAATCGGTCAAGCCGTTTCGGAGGAGTACGGTAACTAACACTGTGACACGTGAATTTTATATATTAGATATTATAAAGCTGAAGAGTTTGTTTTTTGAAACGCGCTAATCTCGCCACCCCTCGCTGGGTCATGGTAAAGCTCAAGGCACCATCATGACCCGGCAGGGCAGAGGGGAGAGAAAAAAAAATATAAGACATCGCAGTCCATCCGTTGGCTGTATCTCTGGAACGGTGACAGCAGGCTGGAGACCTGAATATTACGCAGTGTGTGTATTTTTTTCACGGACATTTCACACAACGTCCTCTGGTCCCAAGCTAAGCTTATATGCTTGTGTCATGGGTACCAGAATACGGATAGAATACATATACCTACTACTTTTCTTTTGTAAATACATACTTATATAATATAATACATAGATACAAATATATATATTCACCCAGACGCAGTACAAACATTTGTATGACATTTATAAACATCACACAAATAATTGTCCCGAGCGGGAATCGGACCCGCGACCTCGGGAACGGCAGTCCGTTACATGAACCACTAGACCACGAAGCCCGTCAAATGCTACAGCCCTGTTGATGCTACAGCAACAAATTTTTATTCTCATCAGTCTCCTGCTCTTATCCCATTGTATAAGGTCCTGTCACTATTTAGGCTCCCGGTTTTCTTATACAGAACCCTAACTAATAACTTCTAAAAAGTTAATAACTGTTGTTAATACAAGAAATGTAATAATCAATTATTGCTTAATATGAAACGTTGACAGCCGGATGTATAGGAAATAGGTATTTAAATACGTATAACTGTTCAGAAAAGATAAGTACCTACTCTATACTTACAGTAAGAATAAAATCTTTTTTGCAGCATTGAATCGCGATGTGGTAGTGTTACATATAGTATTTTATATGGACCTCCACCACTGAATTGTATTGGGATTCTTATATTCGTAATCGAACATAGATTATCCTTATATTAAACCGTTACAACGTCCATGTGAGAAAATGAGGTCAGCCAATCGAAAGTGTCCACACAGTACTAACTATATAACGACGTAGTGGATGGTATTTACAGAAATAATCCCAATAGTTGTATCGTAAAATAGTTTCACTACATAAGTCAAGAGATACATAGCGAGACAGGATTTAATTTTGAGTCTATGATGGCCTAGGTGCAAAAAGCAATTACGCTGAATAGCACCCACGCCGCCTACATATATTTATTTATTTATTTATTTTAAACTTCATGCACATACAATTTATACATAGGCGGACTTAATGCCTAAGGCATTCTCTACCAGTCAACCTTTAGGTGGTGTAGTAAATATATATTTTTTTTTAATTATTAGAAAATTGATTTTATAATAAATAAATATTCATGTACATTTCACACAACGTCCTATGGTCCCAAACTAAGCTTATATGCTTGTGTTATGGGTACCAGAATACGGATATAATACATATACTACTTTTCTTTTGTAAATACATACTTATAATACATAGTAAACACCCAGACGCAGTACAGACATATGTATGACATTTATGGATATCATACAAATGATTGTCCTGACCGGGAATCGAACCCGAGACCTCGTGATCGGCAGTCCATTACATAAACCACTCCACCACGAAGCCCGTCATAAATATAAGCATAAAAGCATAAATGGTAGGTAGGTGCATAATTATGCAAGACAAATTATAAGACAAAAGGAAAATACATATTATAATAATAAATTTTCTAATAATACTGATGAATAATATACTTACATACAAGACAATATATACAATATATACATACACAATACATACATCCAAATCTACATAAATAAAAATATACATATAAATACATATACTAAGAAGACACATGGATCAATGTTTATATTGTCCATGTTACGTCGACTCTAACAGCAACTCGAAGTAATGTTGGTGAACTTTTTTTTTAAATGTTTCTGCTTGAAGACATCCTGATCTCGGGGTAAGTGCATTCCAATAAAGAACAGATTGAATATGGAAAGAAGAGTGTACCAGAGTGGATGAATGCGCAGAGCATTCGAGAAGAAGATTATTATATAGTACAGTACAGTAAGTATATAGTACACAGGATTCGGAGCGATCTCCCAAAAATTCCATTTTCGGCTTCATATGGGCTTCAATTGTGAGTCAGTGATGGTCTAAATACAAAAAATAGTCTTGTTGAATAGCACCCACATTAACACCCGTATTCACAAACAATATTTACTTAAGTAAGTACTTAAGTGTTGATGCACTGTGCAAAGGGTAACACTTCTCAGTGCGTTCCGTTCATCGAGCCTTTGTATTCATAGACAAAACTTAGCTATGCGTTCAGTTTAACAAACGCATAGTGTGCTTCACCGCTTAAGTATTGGTTGTGAAATGATTTTGCTACCCCTGTGCGTCCATGCCTACTATGAGACCTCACAGTAACGTTTGTGAATACGGCTGTTAGTCCACAAGATTCAGAGCAGTCTCCCAAAAGGTGTTGCCAACCGCGTCAAATTATGTCCTACTGCGTTTATAATACGAAGTAGTGTCTTAACCATAACACAATTAACAAAAAAAACTGTAAAATCAACCTTGAACTAAACAAAGGCAACAAGGCATGCGTGAATAGGCGACAACCTGCCCTTTCATATCATATTCGCTTATCGGTTTACATCGTAACCGGTGACCTACATGCAAGAGACCAATATAAAAATCACACAATCAAACCTGTTAAACCATCCGTCGATATGTTATCGGATTGGTGCCCTAAAACATGTGACAGGACTGCACTGCAAACTACTCGCATCAATTAAAATATATTTAGCAGATTGATTCACATAACAGATGCATATTGCAGTATTAATTGGTAATAACTGGTAATGATGCTATAAAACTTTTATATGACATGAATTTTTATACGTTTTGGGGCTTCAAATGGCCTTCAGAGGGCTATTCAAAGCCAAAGTCAAAATTTTTTTTATTTCACGTTGGCATGTTTTACAAGCTATTTTGAAACGTCAGGTGATGTCTGTTCCAAACGCAAATCCTATGGAGAAGAACAGACAAGAAATTCCATAGATTTTTTTTATATTGATACGTAAATATCGAATAGGTATGATAACCATAACAAAATATTATTATAATGCTTAAGAAAGTAATTCTTAAAAGCTCTTTGTGTCTACAGCAGAAATAAATAGCATAACTCTTTAGCAATTATAGCCTAGTATATTTTTGTAATAAAACAACAGTAAAACTACCGATAGCAAAGAAAAGTAATAAAACTATTAAATAAACTGATATATGTTAATTACCAATATAAGTAGGTATATGTCTATCGTGCAGGAGCACATGTATTGATCCAAAAAAGGAAACTTTATTTGCATGTCAAAATTAGAGTTAGATAAAGTTACTGAAAAACATGTATTTTTGCATCTAATAACATATCTAATTACAGTGACTAAAGTAAAATATCTCAAGTAATTTTAATATCAATACCTGTAACACATGTACCGGTATCTTCTAAAGATAAATATTACGTAGGACGCCAGGAGGCTTGGCCAGTCGCTGACAAATCGAAAACATTCGTTTGAAATACTCGCCTATCTTTACTTTATTAGAACCTCGTTGAGATTATGTGCCAATTTAAATTGAAATGTTCACAGATACAGTGTTCAAGAAATAGGTACTAACACGAAAGAACTGACATTAGATATTTTGTATGAAATTAGTTATTAAACTGATTCAGTTCATTTGAACTTTATAATCTTAGAAATTACAGGAAATGTCCAGAAATTCATAAAAAAAAGTAAATAAATGTAGAGCTAAATTCTCTATTTGAAGTGTTAAATTTTTTAGGTTATATTTCTTTTGATACGTTCGAAAAGTATTAGGTATTTTTTTCTTAAAGCTAGTTTGTCGACATTTTATTTCTTACTTGGCATGGACGCACAAAATCGTGAAGTTTGCTATTAGAGGTTAGAAGATTATACTTCTAACCTTTTCTATAACTTCTTATATGCATATAGAGCTTAGTATGAGTTTAGCTGTTGTCTGCGTACTTCGTACGCGTAGAATTTAAAACAAATTTCCCGGTTTTACTGCATTTTTCACTTATGCTTCGCCCTTATTGGTCACAACGTGATGTTATATAGCCTATAGTCTTCTTCAATAAATGTACAATCCAACACTAAAAGAATTTTTCTAATTGAACCAGCAGTTCCTGAGGTTAGTGCGTCCAAACAAACAGAAACTCTTCAGCTTTATAATATTAGTAAAGAAGTATACATACATATACGATCGACGGGCCTCTTGGTCGAGTGGTTCATATAGCGGACTGCCATTCACGAGATCTCGGGTTCGATTCCCGGTCAGGACAATCATTTGTGTGATGTTTTTAACTGTCATACAAATGTTTGTACTGCGTCTGGGTGTTTACTATGTATTATAAGTATGTATTTACAAAAGAAAAGTAGTATATGTATTCTATCCGTATTCTGGTACCCATAACACAAGCATAATAAGCTTAGCTTGGGACCAGAGGACGTTGTGTGAAATGTCCGTGAATATTTATTTATTATTATTTATTTATATAGAAGTATAGATTTAGCTTAGTATTTTTTTTTATCTACTTTTATCAAAATACTCCAAACAATATTTTACCAAAATCTGTCCAGCAGTTGCAATGTTAAGCGTGAATAATCCTATGTACTATTTATGTATGTATGTATTAGGATACTTCCAAGCAGTATACGGAAGTCAATATCGCACATTCGCTACAGATTACACGAGGCCCGTTTTTTTTAATATTTACAGAACAGATCTATTAAAACTTTAGTAATATAGTATTTATTCGAATTTATTCGTCAATTGTGACAGGAAACCGCTGGATGCAGACTGTGCAGGACCGCGTGCTGTATAATAGTATCATATTTATTAGGATAGTAATGATACACCACCCTTCGTACGCGAGTCCAACTCGTACTTGACGGGTTTTTATCAAAGTATGTTAATTATGCAGAAATTCTTACGGTTCTGATTCATAATATGACGTCATAGCTTTACTGCACTTGTTAATTGTGAGAGCTAAGAAAAATATTGTGCGTTAAGTGAGCTTGACTACCAAAGGTCAAAATACGATGTTTGGTAAAGTATAAAGTAGCAATCAAAATAAGAAAATTGGTCAAGTGCGAGTCGGACTCGCGCACGAAGGGTACCGTACCATTATCTATGCAACATAAGGCAACGTTATTAGTATCGAGCAAGAAACGGTAAAAAAATCATGTTTGTTGTATGGGAGCCCCCTTAAATATTTATTTTATTTTATTTTTAGTATTTGTTGTTATAGCGGCAATAGAAATACATCATCTGTGAAAATTTCAACTGTCTAGCTATCGCCGTTCTTGAGATACAGTCTGGTGACAGACGGACGGACGGACGGACAGCGAAGTCTCAGTAATAGGGTCCTGTTTTTACCCTTTGGGTACGGAACCCTAAAAAAGAGAGCTGAAAAAGGCAGAGGGAGCTTGGACTGACTTCCAAAAACGAAGGAGGTTAATATTATATTCAGCATTATTTATATTAAACAAACGGACCGATTTTCAAAATCCTTTATATATAAGCAGGTTAAAGCAGTATATAGGTAAATAATAAATAAGTGTATTAATATTTATAAGTGTACTAGCTGTTGCCTTCGATTCCGTCCGCGTGAAATTTAGAAAACTTTTCATCCCTTTTTTTCGCAATAAAAGTTAGCCTATGTCCTTTTTCAGGGTCTAAAGATTGTCTGTGCCAAATTTCATCAAAATCGGTTAAGAGGTTTAAGCGAGAAATCGTAACAGACAGACAGACAGAGTTACTTTCGCATTTATAATATTAGTAGGGATTATTATTTTCAAGTACCTAACATACCTATTTCGATGAGATTTTATGAAATTACAATTTATTCTAGACTAAAAGCTTGGTATAGTACGATTTAAAAAAAAAAATTATGAACGAAAGAACTTTACATGCAAACCTTATCTTTTTTTTGAAGTTCGTTCAAAGCTTTTATACAACACTTAGCAGCAAGAGGCTATATGTTAATCTTACATACCTAACTTACCTACTAATGTTATAAATGCGAAAGTAACTCTGTCTGTCTGTCTGTTACGCTTTCCCGCTTAAACCTATCAAGCGATTTTGATGAAATTTGGCACAGACAATCTTTAAACCCTGAGAAAGGACATAGGCTACCTTCTATTGCAAAAAAAAAATTTCAAAATTCCACGCGGACGGAGTCGCGGGCAACAGCTAGTTTCCTATAATAGCAACACCATTTTCCTGTACCTACTGCTGCTGACCAGACATCACATTCTTATAATTATACTATAATTTTTCAAATCGAACCAGTAGTTACTGAGATTAGCGCGTTTAAACAAACAAACTCTTCAGCTTTATAATATTGCTAAAAGTATGGGTATCGTACTTCCGTTTTTTCTTCGCGAAAGTTAAACCGATTTTAATAGCTTTTACGTTATATTATAGATAAAGAGTATATCTATGCTTCTATCACTTTCTTTTTTTCAAAACATAATAACTAAAAGAAATATGTAATAGTTTTTGCATTATATTATAGATAAAGAGTATATCTATGCTTCTATCACTTTCTTTTTTTTTCAAAACATATTATCTAAAAGAAATATGACGAACCGAAAAACCCACTTTTTTCGGTTTTCTTTAGATAAAGTTGCAGCGTCTATCACACAAATTTGGTAAAGTTTTACCACAAAAGAAAGTGATAGAAGCATAGATATACTCTTTATCTATAATATAACGCAAATACTATTAAAATCGGTTTAACTTTCGCGAAAAAAAAACGGAAGTACGAAACGTCTTTTTTCAAAGAATTTGTAGGTAAAATCCGCTTCCTCTATATTTGTCCCTTTCAGCGCAGCGTTCGGAAATAGGGATAGCAATACCTAAGACAAATACCTAAATGAGGAGTACAGTACCCTCTTAATGTTTACACACCGTAAGAAAGACTAGCTTTTTTTCTCCTCGCCCTTAGCGGGTCATGGTGTGTGCCCTAAGCCTAACTCAGTAAGGAGTGGCCCCATTACGTGGGGCTCAGCCCAGGTAGTGGGGGGAACATTATGTACCCCATTGCGTGTGGATAAAAAAAGACCAGTTCCCGGGAAAAAAAGACCAGTTTTAAAATCCTTTAGCTTTTCGTCTATTAATATGATTTGATTGATAGATCAACTATCATATTACACAACTGCTAATTATTCTTTGAAAATGACAACGTTATTTCCGACTTTACACACACTAAGACAAATTCAAAAGCTGTTCCAAGAATAATACAGAAATGTGACTTTGATGAATTGTAAAACATTACAAGAATAAAATTATTTTTTGCTTCTCTTTTAGTTTATTTGAAACAAATACTAAACTGTTAGTTATCATCATTCTTTTGCCCTTATTCCAATATTTGGGATCGGTACAAAATGTTTGTGTGGGTTTTAGCAAATAAATAACCAAATTAAATAATTATTATTTATTTCATCAAAATTATAGGAAAGTAAATTGTCTAAATAAGGGAAGTTCCTCTCAATGACCCAAACGAGGACTGGTAGTAAATAAGAATAATACTAATTTTGTAATTCCTTCATAAATTCTTCATCTTCCAAACCAGAATATTACTAGTCATTAAAAGTAGGAATATCAATGATAACTGTATTAATTTAGGAGATGAAGTCATGACACATCAGTAAACAAAAAAAATCTTTCTAACATTCATTAAGCACAACAACTATTTTAATAGACAGAAAAGTCTAAAAATCATTAAAAAAAACAACGACACTTGAACAGAATTATAGCAAGAAAAATTGACGTAAACATTATCGATCACAGCTGATCGATAAAAAACTATGATAAAAAGTATCGATGTTATATATCGATTCATTTGAGACATACCTCATGTCACTAGTCTGATAAGTCGTTTGAATAAATTTGCATTCTAATGAATTAATCAAATTAGGCAATTGATTACATATTTAAGAGCCAAACTACTATAACCAAACATTTATCCTTAAGAGGATACCAAAATTCTTCGTGGATTTTTCTACGTACGAAGTTTTCATTGTTTCTTTAGATTGAATGGGTAGAGCACAAATTTTTAAGTATATGTTTTCTCAATATAAAATCTAGGATCGTATAAACTCAGAAATTGAAAAAAGTTTTCTCGATAGAAAATCTTAGCGAAACAACCTCTCTCATTTTTTATTTTTTTCATTTGTCGGTCTGTTATCGCGTATTAACTAATGAAATAACTTTAAAAACATAAGTAACTATTATATATAGAAACACGTAAATCAGAATTAAAATATATTTAGTAGATTTTGAGTAAACAAAAAAAATAGCCCTAATTCTTCATTTTCTATACCTACTAGCTGTGTTAATATGTACATGTCGACGATAATATTGATGTAGGCCCTTAATAATAAACGCGAATCTATTTAACTGTCTCATGTCTGTCTGTCATTAGTAAAACAAATACTGTACTAATTTTAATCTTTAGTTTATAATTGTAGTCTAGAGCCGTAGAAAAAAAGAAAACTTTTTAATGCGATGAAAGATTATTCTAAATTCTATGCATCCAAAGCCTTATGGTCTTATTCATAATGACTTATCGGAGGATTAAAAGATTGCTAAAATCGGTTCGCGAAAATTGGCAAAACTTGTTATTCATTCTTCTCTTTCTCTCTCAGTCTTTTTACGATAAAACGTTTATTATCTCTCCCATAAAACCTCCGTTTAAACCTCTGATAAGTCATTATGAATAAGGCCATTAGACATTAGCTAGTACTTAGTATATGGCTGCATCTCGAATATAATTAATATAACAGTTAGATATTAAAAAGTACTATTCGTAAGTTAAGTGCCGCGGCCGCTTAGATTAGAACCAGAGGGCGTTGCCGTTAGAATTTATTTAAAAAGTTTCTATATCAAAATAATTACCACCACTTATTTCATACGGAAAATCATGGAAAAACTACATGTGTTTATTAAACCGATACACTTTGGGTTAAGGTGAACCATTGAACTGTCGATTTTACGCATGAATACTATTCAGTTTTCAACATTAAAATATAGGCCACATGAATAATAAATTTATTGAAAAAACTTACTTTACCTTTTAATTTTTAGGCACTAAAAAGTCATTCACAGTATCATTCACTATAAAAAAAACAGAACTGTCAAAAATTTAAAAATGGAATATCGAATTTGGAATAGTTTATTTTTTTTTTGTTGTGTTTATCACTTGTAATGTTGCGTGCTTGTTCCACGTGCTTGCAGAGTCGAATTGTCGCGCTGCGCGTCCAAACACGAACGCGCCTTGTCGTCGACTATAACCGCCTCTCGTATGGACCGCCATAAATTTAACTAGAATTTTACTTTTGTACGCTCACACACCTATGTGTACTGACAAAATGCCTAATTTGAAATGTGCATATACATCTTTTAAGAATTTTTATTATAAAATCTTCTTTTTGTAAGACATCATTAGCATTGAACTACGATTTTTTACAAACACTAGTTGTAAAAAGTGTGAATGTCATTGAGTCATTGACATTAACTTCACGTTATACTGTGTTATATAAAAGTGCTATGTTTAGGAATTCAGTACAAAAAAGAAACCTACAAAGTAAACACATCGGGAAGAGGAAGAGACACATCTAGGACATCTTCCAGAGAATATAATAATATACGCGTGAAAGTAACTATGAACTGAAATTCTGCAACCAGGATTTCATCAAGACTGAATTAAGGGCAAAATAAGACCATTTTTACAGTCCAGTTTATCATTAAATTTACCAACAAGCTGTAGACAATCATCGAACCTACTCCAGGTAGTTCATTTCTACGACTACAAGATCAAAAATTGTTTTTTTTTTTTTTTTTTAATATATATTCATGGACATTTCACACATCGTCCTCTGGTCCCAAGCTAAGCTTATTATGCTTGTGTTATGGGTACCAGAATACGGATATAATACATAAACTACTTTTCTTTTGTAAATACATACTTATAATACATAGAAAACACCCAGACGTAGTACAAACATTTGTATGACATTTATGAATATCACACAAATGATTATCCCAAGCGGGAATCGAACCCGCGACCTTGTGAACGGCAGTCCAGTACATGAACCACTACGCCACGAAGCCCGTCATATGTAATCAAATGTGTCAATTGTATATGAATAATCGGGCTACTCCATTCTTGTTTGTTGTTAGCTTGAGAAAAGTGACTATCATGGAGAAGTGCATATCTATTTTTTTCTCTACTATTTAAAGAGTAATTTTTATCACTTAACTACTCTGCTTATATATTAAATATTCATAAAGCATAGAAGTTTAAGGTCTTATTCATAATGACTTATCGGAGGTTTAAAAGTTCGCTAAAATCGATTCGCAAAAACTTGTTATTCATAATAGTCTTTTTACGCTAAAACGTTTGTTATGACTCCAATAAAATCTCCGTTTAAACCTCCAATAAGTCATTATGAATAAGAACATTTGTGTTTTAGACCAGCAGTAATGTAGAAAATAGCTCAAATAAGCTTATACGCGTAATGGTTTCAAAGTTATCTAGTTATTTTGATACAATACTCTATACTTCTATACTTAATATTATTAAGCTGAAGAGTCTGTTTGTTTAAACGTGCAAATCTCAAGAACTAAAGTCCGATTTGAAAAATTCTTCCAGTGTTGGATAATACATTTATCGAGGAAGGCTATATAAAATCACGCTACGACTAATAGGAGTGAAGCATCAGTGAAAAATGTTCCCAATACGGGAAAAAAATTCAAAATTCCACGCGTATGGAAGTTGCGTCAGCTGATTAATAATAAAATTGATATATATTAAATTACAAATATAAAAACTTCTAACATCATAGTAAACGTTGTAGCACCACATAAAATAACAATTGTACCAGAAGTATTTCCTTTCCCGTCAATCTGTCAATGTCTTCGCTTATTTCCTGTTACCAAATCATTGATTAATTTTATTACTAATAATAAATATATCGAGGTCATAAAATATTTAACAGAAGAAATGAAAGACGTATAAACAATTATTATTTTCAAAAATTCTATTGTTGAATTGGATAACTAAAAACGCCAAAATAAGATTGACGACTTAAATTCCTGCTTTAAATACAAGTTGATATCTGGAAAGACCATAGAGAAAGAGAGAGTTCTACCGATTCTACGTTCACAACTAAACTTAACTAAAAAATCAAAACTGATAGTGTCAATAACACAATTCGGCAATGTTAACAGAACTTTTTTATTAGAAAATCTGTATATTATCCCTACTAATATTATAAATGCAAAAGTAACTCTGTCTGTCTGTCTGTTACGCTTTCCCGCTTAAACCTATCAACCGATTTTGATGAAATTTGGCACAGACAATCTTTAGACCCTGAGAAAGGACATAGGCTACCTTTTATTGAATAAAAAAGCGATGAAACGTTTTCTAATTTTCACGCGGACGGAGTCGCGGGCAACAGGGAGTAGACTATATACAGGGTGTGGCGTAAATGGTGGTCCAACGCTAAGGTGGTTATAGTTCAAGTATTCACTTATCATATTAAAAAAAAAATTAACCATTTTTAGCCACTGGTTTCGGAAATATGATTTTTTTTAATTTTTTTGTAAAAAATCGATAAATATTTTATAAATGAGAATGTAACTTCGACAAATGACATTATTTGGAAAAAAAATATAGCAAAAATGGTTAATTTTTTTTTATATGATAGGTGAATACTTGAACTATAACCACCTTAGCGTTGGACCACCATTTACGCCATACCCTGTATATAGTGTAAAGCTTAAACTTTACATTAATTTATAATAATAATTTAAAACACATTTAATTAATTTGTTATATTTTTTATAATATAGAAAAACTATTTTACAATCATTTTCAACATCCTCTCTTCATCATCTCCTCTCCACATGACCCCATTCTTTTCTTTTTTTATTTTCAAATTTTAAATTTTTTATTCCTTTTTAAAAACAAATCTTAAGTGGCCTGTATCATTGTATAGGTTATATTCAATGATCACAACCTTTACAATAGACATGGTTGAGTTTAGTTGTGCACGTATTATTATTATGTATTTATTGCTATTTTATGTAGGGTAACATTTACTGTATATTTTCTAAAATTGATAAATAAAAAATATTCTTACGTTGATAGCAGATGATATCATGATATGCCTATTTTTATATTCAGGAGTTCATTGTTAGTACATATTGTATGTACCTATTGATCAATCTCAGACGCACTACAGACTAGACCACCTGTAAACTTTTATTATTACCATATATTTCAATTTATTAGCAACATACGGTTTTCATCGAAACTTTTATAAACTTCCTAAGAGTTCAAAATATTCTTTATTATGTTTATATTAATTACCTACTGAAGAGTTTCTTGATCCTTGAACTTTCTCAACATTCCCTGAAAACTGAAATGCAGTTTGTGTTTGTTAATAAAAGTGAGTTTATGGTATCAAATCTATCTAAATATAGATTTGACGAGCCTCGTGGTCGAGTGGTTTATGTAGCGGACTGCCGATCAAAAGGTCGCGGGTTCGATTCCCGCTCGGGATAATCATTTGTGTGATTTTTCTAATTGTCATACAATAGTTCGTACTGCGTCTGGGTGTTTCTATGTATTATAAGTATGTATTTACAAAAGAAAAGTAGTTTAAGTAGTCTATCCGTATTCTGGTACCTATAACACAAGCATATAAGTTTAGCTTGGGACCAGAGGACGTTGTGTGAAATGTACTCGACTCCGTCCGCGTAAAATTTAGGAAGTTTTCCCCGTTTTTGCAACATTTTTAACTACTGCTTGAGTGAGAGTATTATAAACAAATATAATCAGAATGAACGAACTGCTAAGCTATTAGGAGTTACACGTGTTATTGTGAGTCAACCATAAAATATAGATATATGCTGTTGCGGGATATTTTTTAAACAATTTTATGTAGAATATTTCCGTCATACATGATTTCTATGTATGTAACCATTAAGGCTGCACACGCGACGGAAGCTTAAAAAATGGAGTAACTTCTCCCGTTTTCCCAACATTTCCCTTCACTACTCTGCTCCTATTGATTGTAGCGTGATGAAAAGTATACTATAACCTGCCCAGGAGTATGAAGAATAATTGTACCAAGTTTCGTTAAAATCTGTATAGTAGTTTTTGTTTCTATAAGGAACATACAAACGGACAGACAGACAGAAAGACAAAAATTTTACTGATTGCATTTTTGGCATCAGTATTGATCACTAATCACCCCCTGATAGTTATTTTGAAAATATATTTCATGTACAGAATTGACCTCTCTACAGATTTATTATAAGTATAGATTATTATTATCTTTACTAATATAAAGGTGCTAATCTTAGGAACTGCTGGTTCGATATAAAAAATTCTTTTTTGTGTTAGATAATACAATTATTGAGGAAGGCTATATGCTATAAATATCACGCTGTGATCAATAGGAGCGAAGCATTAGTGAAAAATGTTGCGAAAACGGGAAAAATGTTCTAAATTCCAGATAACTTTATTTTTTCTTTCCTTTGACGACGAAGAAATCGTTCATTGCAACTTGTTGCTAGTAACAAATGTTTCTTACAGTGTTAATAATCAAATTAGTCACAGACTTTATCAGTAGCTTAGCTATTGTTTTAGTAATAAAAAAACCATATTTATGTGCCCCTACTGTACCCTATTTTTATGTCGCATATTAAGTACGACAAATGCCGTATATTAAAATAAACTTGCTTGACCGTATTTGCGCTTCCTTATTCTAATTGGAAGACGGTATGAGAAAATAGGTACCTATATCTTTACTTATTATTACAAAACAAAGTCGTTACTTTTGTATGTATGTGCCTGTGAGAGTTTATATCATCAAAACTACGCAACGAATTTTGTTGCGGTTTTTTAAAATTAGATAGATAGTTCAAGAGGATGGCTTTTTTTCGCAAGCAACATGTTTCCATTGTATCTAAATATGTATTTACAAAAGAAAAGTAGTTTATGTAGTCTATCCGTATTCTGGTACCTACCCATAACACAAGCTAAGCATAAGCTAAGCTTGGGACAAGAGGACGTTGTGCGAAATTTCTATAAATATTTATTTATTAATTTATCGTTAGGTACAGGAGACCAAAATCAAGAAAACATTAAGAATTCTTTTAAAGGACAAAAATAGTGTCAATTGTATTAGTAAACCAGTTTCATTTTTTAAACAGTGTTATTAAATTAATATATAATTTGTTTATAAATTTCATGCAGATTGCTCCATAAGGAGCTACGTTTAAAATATTACATACAGCCATATACACTAGAAATTTTAGTTAAGCTTAAAAATGTCATAAATATATTTCAAAGCCACAGTACTAAGGAACAAATTAGTAGAAATTAATGTTTTGGAAACCATATGGAGCAAAGAAAGTGTCTCGAGTACAACCGCAAACCGGAAAGTACAGCGTGGTCTCTAAATAGTTGAATGGTTAACCTGGTCAAGGTGACAAGAAATATCATTGGATGAATACCTGCCTGTATTAACAAGCGTGAGATAGTTCTATATTTTGACGGGCCTCGTGGTCTAGTGGTTGAGGTAACGGACTTCCGTTCACAAGGTTGCGGGTTCGATTCCCGCTCGGGACCATTATTTGTGCGATCTTTATAATTTTCATACAAATGTTTGTATTGCGTCTGTGTGTTTCTATGTATTATAAGTATGTATTTACAAAAAGAAAAGTAGTTTATGTATTATATCCGTAAAAAATTTGGTGGTTATCATATGCCATATTATTATTCAAAAAAATTGGTCAAGTGCGAGTCGGACTCGCGCACGAAGGGTTCCGTACCATTATCTATGCAACATAAGGCAACGTTATTAGTATCGAGCAAGAAACGGTAAAAAAATCATGTTTGTTGTATGGGGGCCCCCCTTAAATATTTATTTTATTTTATTTTTAGTATTTGTTGTTATAGCGGCAATAGAAATACATCATCTGTGAAAATTTCAACTGTCTAGCTATCACCGTTCTTGAGATACAGCCTGGTGACAGACGGACGGACGGACGGACGGACGGACAGCGAAGTCTCAGTAATAGGGTCCCGTTTTTACCCTTTGGGTACGGAACCCTAAAAAGAATCACTGTGAGCTTATATCTTCAAAACTACGCAATGGATTTTGTTGCGGTTTTTTTAATAGATTGAGTATTTCAAGACGATGGCTTTTTTGTATAATTTGTCACGGTTTGGTATTTAAATTCCACTCGTACGAAAGTGCGGCGTAGGCTAGTTGTTCTATAAAAATAGATTTGAACTCTTATAGAGTTTAGTAACAGCAGTATAGATTAGATATAATAAACCTTATGTTTCTTCCTTCTTCTGTTCTCAACAATAGAATGTCTATATATTGATGGTACTACTGTACCACTCTTCCGTTATAAAGTCCGCACTATACTATAGTGCGGACTTTATAACGGAAGAGTATATCTTCTTCTTCTTCCAACCTCTCCTTTCAGCCGTCATGTTCTCATCACTCCCTTTTCTTTCATATCGTCTTGTACATAGTCCATCCATCTTTTCTTTGGTTCATACCAAAGAAAAGATGGATGGACGAAAGATGGATGGAATACTCTTATGAAAGAGTAGTCCATCCATAGAATAGAGAGTCCATACTCTCTATTCTATGGATGGACTACTCTTTCATAAGAGTATCATGTAATTGTGAACTATAACCTACTCTACACTGGCCAGGGACCGGTTTTGGCACAGGATTTAATTTGAAATTTTTCCGACTATTACAGGATTTATTCATCACCATAGCTTTAGCACTGTTTCTTAAAATATCCTTTGTTTTCAATAGATACTCTATAGCCATACACACACATATTTTTGTTTGTTTGTCGTTGTAAGTTTCCTCTTTCTACGGCAACTTTATTATTGCAAATAGTAATCGTACCTCGATATAGTATTTTTGCAATTTTATATTGTTTGTAACATGTAGTAAGCTAATCTGATTTGACGAATTGTTTACATTACATACTACACAATAATTGATTGTCACTTGACACGTGAGGGACGGAAATGCCCGGGAAGTTTATGTGTGGACATAACAGTTTTGTTCTGTTTTGATCTTGTTGTTGCAACCTTTTTGTGTGGATATTTTTATGACACTACATATTTTTTCCCTCCGTGTGGTGACGGATTAAGAATACAATTGTCACCACGCCATCTCCTCCCAAGCGTACTGTAAAAGTCAGCTAAGGGATAATGCACACAAATAACATCCTCTGTGAGAGACGGAAAACTCGAAAATAAACCCTGTGCCAACACGCCTGGTCAGCGCGGCACAGTAATCCCTCCAAAGTAGGAAGAAGAAAGGAGGA
Organism: Orgyia antiqua; assembly: GCA_916999025.1. Lineage (NCBI taxonomy): Eukaryota > Metazoa > Arthropoda > Insecta > Lepidoptera > Erebidae > Orgyia > Orgyia antiqua. Next base: position 8,231,747 of record OU779868.1, read on the forward strand.
GGTCTGTGCCCAACATTGGGACGTAAATGGGCTGGAGAGGACATATTTTTCTGAATCTTTATAATTAAAACTAGCCTTAAACTCCTCTCCAAATATGCTATATTTTTACTGTTTTGACTACTAACATTCGTCAAAACTCTATTACTATTTGCAATCTACTTGTAAAGCTTTAACTTTAGTCACTATATTATTATCCAGCCTAGTTATATTTATCTACTGATTTATTAGTAACAACGAACACAATTATCAAGCGGTAGTGTCAATGGACAATATGGCACATATCTTATATCAGTAAATACATGACCTGATGCTGAATAATGTATAAATAGATGGCATTATAAAATAAAAAAATAATAATATACGCCTATAGTTTCAATGTGCAACGACTTTAAAAAAAAGTTATATTGTATTAATGAATTTTCTTTGTTATAGCTAAAAATTAGCACTATATATTAACTTATTATAAAACAAATTCGTTATTTTTGTATGTATGTCTCTATGTGATCTTATATCTTTAAAATTACGCAATTAATTTTGATGCATTTTTTTTTAACTATAGAGTGATTCAAGATCATGCCTTTATATAATTTGTTAAGGTTTGGTTTCAAAATTCCGCACGTACGTAGTTGCGGGCAACAGCTAGTCACAATATAATAAAGGTAAGAAGAAAGAAGAAAGAAAAATATTTTTTATTTCCCATTGGAAGACACAAACATAGAAAAGACTTATAATTAAATAAAAAATAAAGTTGATGTGCCCCATGTGAAACAACAGGACGTCACTCAGCATAATGTTGTGGGTTTGACCCCACAACGCTGGTTTTCAGTAAAGCCCTAATATTGTAATTGTAATGTGACGCATGGCGTCACATGGCGCCAATCAAAACATTAATTTTATTTAATTGGCAGATATAAAGACTTTCTTTTGTAACAATCGGCTGTAATTTGAACGCTTGTTCAAACAAAAGTATGTGCAACATTAAAAGAATGCAACAAGAGTGTATTCTTTTTTTTTGACAACGTCCTCTGGTCCCAAGCTAAGCTAGCTTGTGTTGTTGGTACCAGAATACATATCCGTATTCTGGTACCAACACTACACATACTATGTTTCTTTTGTAAATACATACTTAAAATACATAGAAACACCCAGACGCAGAACAGACATTTGTATGACATTTATAAACATCACACAAATGACTGTCCCGAGCGGGAATTCAACCTGCGATCTCATGTACGGCAGCCATCTATTTTTTTTACTGTACCAAGTGTTTGATCGTTATATACAGGATACATAGGATACAACGCTCTAACACTTGGTACAGTAAAGAACTCACCATTTCTGACACGAGTATACAGTAACTCGAGCTTATGCCCAAAGACGTGTTATTTCTCACGCGCGGCAGCGTCGGGTAATCGTACACTGAGCAATATCGTCTATCACATTCGTTACCGAATTCTATAACACCTTATTAGTGCTTTTCCATAACTAAATATAACCATTAGTTGTGGTTTGTGGTTGGAAATTAAGGGTATTAATGTCAGTGATGATGAGTTTCTTTACTTTCTTTAAAATGATATACTTAGGTAATATTTATCTAAACTAATATTATAAAGCTGAAGAGTCTGTTTGTTTGAACGAAATTTTTTCAGTGTCGGGTAGAACATTTATCGCTATATGCTATAAAAGATGCCTCAGTGAAAAATGCTGCGAAATCGTGGAAAATTTTCTACATTTCACGCGTTCGAAGTCGCGGGCAAGAGATATGTAGAATAATTGGACAAATGTAATTTTTTTGTACGAAACTTAATCTATATTTTTTGTTTTTGGCAGAAATCAAGGTCATAAATAGTTTAAAAGTGTGTTTACATCGTAGCAGATAGCGCTTTGTAGTATCTGTCTATCCCCATAGGAAAAGGGCGTGACGGTAGGATCATTATCATCAGGAGCAGTGCTGCAGTGGCATAAATTATCTAAGTATCTAATTTATTTATCATACTCGTACGTAAACTTGAACAAACGTTTATCGAGAATTTAGGATATAAACACACAAACAGAATAATTTTTATGTAGGTACTTAATATGTAATGTATAATATTAATAACAGTTAAGTTTAAAATAACTTTCAAAGCATTCAAATAAGAATAGCTTACTTGTCACTCTAAACCACAAATTAAAATCCACCAATTAATAATTTAGATTAGTTTCGTTTATCTTTACATCTTAGTGAACTCATAATCTAACATACGCCAAATTACAGCCGATAATTACAAAAAAGTCTTTATAAATGTCAATTAAAACAAATTAATGTTTTGTTGAAAGAGTAACGTTGCAAATTGACACCTATCTTTATTATATCGGAAAGACAAAGGAGATTAAATGGGTCAAATCTATTGAATGTATAGACATTTATAAGATTTTTATTTAACGATTGAAACATATTGTTAGTACAATGAAGGATAGATGTCGCTGACTGATTTATATCTCTAGCGAGTTTGGAGCAGCGCAAATAATTAAAGTTCATATGTGTGTCTATGATTTAACATCTTGTGTTCATATATAATTACCTAGCGACTTACCTAGCTTTAGCGACTCACCCAAGCTTTGCACGGAAAACCATTTTCGTCGGATGATCCTGGGCTTTTTTCACATTTTAGTTAGTTATTTCAGTTATCATATACCATCATTTTTTAAACAAAATCAGAAAATTTTATTCCTACTAGAAAGCTGCCTCATGATTCAAACTCTGTTTTCTTGAAAACTGCATAACTGTTCAAAGCTTATCTACTTTTAACCCCAAGCTTGCATAACTTCCAATTAAATTGGTCATTTATTGTATGCCTAAAAATTTATTACTTTTGGCTTATATTCCTTTCAATTCCACCTTTGTACAAAACCCATCCCAAGATTTCGTACTAGTCTATACTATCTACTCTTCTATTGTTAATATTATGAAGCAGAAGAGTTTGTTTGTATGAACGCGCTAATCTCAGGAACTACTGGTTCGAATTGAAAAATTCTATTTCTGTTGGATAGTCCATTTATTGAGAAAGGCTATAGGCTATAATGTCATGCTGCGACCAATGGGAGCGTAGTATTAATGAATAATGTTGCAAAAATGTGGACAAATTTCCCAATTTCCAAGCGTACGAAATCGCAGGCAACAACTAGTAACTTTCTACGTTTGCATACAAATAGATATACGGTTATTATAACATCGTCACTTATAAGTGAAGCTGCAAATACGTCATGTCATGATGATTTGTCGCAAAAGTCGCTAACACCATCAGACGAACCGCTTTGTGACGACACGCAAGCGCCGACTCAGATATAACTGGTGAAAACATAAAGGAATAGAGTCGCTGTTCATATTTTTTTTTTATTAAACATTTTTTTGAATAATGAATGCGTATAAAGGTGGGATTAATGCCAAATCATACCCTATCAATGAACCAATGATACTTATCTATATTTATAATAAATCTGTACAGAGGTCAATTCTGTACATGAAATATATTTTCAAAATAACTATCAGGGGGTGATTAGTGATCGATACTGATGCCAAAAATGCAATCAGTAAAATTTTTGTCTGTCTGTCTGTCTGTCTGTCTGTCTGTCCGTCTGTATGTTCCTTATAGAAACAAAAACTACTCGACGGATTTCAACGAAACTTGGTACAATTATTCTTCATACTCCTGGGCAGGTTATAGTATACTTTTCATCACGCTACAATCAATAGGAGCAGAGTAGTGAAGGGAAATGTTGGGAAAACAGGAAAGGGTGCTCCATTTTTTAAGCTTCCGTCGCGTGTGCAGCCTTAATGGTTAAAGTTACATAGAAATCATGTATGATGGAAATATTCTACATAAAATTGTCTAAAAAATATCCCGAAACAGCACATATCTACATTTTATGGTTGACTCACAATAACACGTGTAACTCCTGATAGCTTAGCAGTTCGTTCATTCTGATTATATTTGTTTACTCTTACGTTTATAATACTCTCACTCAAGCAGTAGTTAAAAATGTTGCAAAAACGGGGAAAATTTCCTAAATTCTACGCGGCCGGAGTCGAGGGCAACAGCTAGTGTAAAAATATATGATTAAACATCGAATTATTAACTATAACTAAAAATTTTAATTACCACCTTCAATGTATTTTTAATAAAGTTTTGTTTTATTATTGAAGTATAAAAAATCTTAGTGCTCATGGAAGGAATACAGCATAATATGTTACAGAAGCTCTGATTCAATTTAAGTCCATACCTAATCACTAAGATAATATAACGAACATGTTAAGTTTTACATCATAACATGCTTGCTGCTTTTGTGAAAAAAAGTGAAAACACTTTTTCTAATTCAGTCTAGTTATTTAGCACTTAGTACAGCTGCAAAAAACACTTGAAATAATTCTGTCTAGTTAATTGTACCTATGCCTTATTTTTTTTTTAAATGACTAGTATTTTATTTTTTTAGTAAAATCGCCTCCACTCCTGTATTTTATTTTTGTTCTATACATAATTTAAGCAGTTAGTTAATTGTTGCAACATGATAAACAAGTAAAATTTGATACCACTAGTATTTACATGGTGCATACCTCAAACAACCTGACTAGGGCTATATTTACATTACTATTTTGATATCCTTGACCCATCAACAAGTCAATGGCTTGGTATGGCAAAACAAATTACCTACATTATACTTATAGCGTACTAGCTGTTATTCGTGTAATGACGTATTAAGAATACAAGTGTCACCACCCCTTTTTCTTCCCAGGGTATTATAAAAGCCAGATAAGGAATATTGTAAACAGATAATTTCCTCTGTGAGAGACGGAAACCTCGAAAATAAACTTTGCGCCAAAATGCGGCCGTAATCCCTTCCGAAGTGGAGGACCATAATTCCTTCCGTCTCAACCCAGAGGGGAGGAGCACTAGGTCTCCCATCGCGTCTTAGATCATTTGGGGAGGCCATCATTCACATTCGGCGCGGCATCAGGAATAGTATCCCTACTAATATTATAAATGCGAAAGTACCTCTGTCTGTCTGTCTGTTACGATTTCCCGCTTAAACCTCTCAGCCGATTTTGATGAAATTTGGCACAGACAATCTTTAGACCCTGAGAAAGGACATAGGCTACCATTTATTGCGAAAAAAAATTCCAATTTTCACGCGGACGGAGTCGCGGGCAACAACTAGTAGATAATAATTGCACAAAATCTTTAGCTAATGCTATTTAAAAATCAAAATGTTTTACTATTGGCTGATCAATTTTCATAAATCCATGACTGATTTTAAAAAGAGAAACTACAAACTACAACTTAAGTGCGTACATTTTCATGTAAGTGTTAAATGATATTTATATAACAACTACTTTCCATAAAGGGACAGTACTAAGCGGTGATAAGGCGTAACAATTACAATCGCAATAAAAAGCCTACTGAAGTCTCGTCTTTTATCGTTTATTGGATACTATGTAATATTAGATAGTTTAGTTAATATTATAGCTAGTTTTCATTAGTTTTTGTCTGCTTGTCTGTCTGTATGTTTGGGTGCACATCACGCCTAAATAACTTTGAATTGAATACAGTATTCAGCGAGTGTAAGATAAAATATTCATGCTAAAAGCCAAGGATCAGGTAGTACAATAACGTCAACGTGAAAGAAACTGGAATAACATAATGAAAGTAACCTTTTTCGAACTTAAATCAATCAAACTTACAGCTGCTTTAGTATTCACACGTTATCTATCTACATTTAAACCTTAAATGCAACCTCTATAGAAAATCACCGTCAGACGTTAGGCTTCTTGTTAAATTTCTCAGCATTCTGACTTTTCTTAACGATTATTCGACATGTTACGTAGATACTTCGATTGACAGAATAATAGGGCTTTAGTGACATGATTAGGAATGAGATAAGCGATGGTCAACATGGCGTCACTTGTTTAAATCATAGCTTGTATCAATATGTTCCTGTCTAGTAAAATGGAAGGAAAACATGAAAGAAGATATAACCTCCTCCTCTTTTGAAGTCGGTTAATAGTGGAAGTTATATTTTTCGTATAATTACCGACTTGACATTCATTTAAATTCAAGTGTTTCTTATACAGCTGCAGCGATTATTGTATTACTTTTATTGCTTCACTTACATTATGCTTAATTTTATGTTTCAAAGCTCGCTAATTTGTTGTAAACAAATGCTCGTAATTTCCCTACGGGATAAAATCGGAAATACGGAGATCCGTAGGAGAACTGGCGTGTCCGACATAGCCCGAAAAGTTAACACGCTGAAGTGGCAATGGGCAGGCCACATCGTTCGTAGGACTGACGATCGTTGGGGAAGAAAAGTCCTAGGTGGAGCGACGATATCGTCAAGGTCGCGGGGAGACATTGGATGCGGGCGGCACAGGACCGCGCGTTGTGGCGTTCTATGGGGGAGGCCTATGTCCAACAGTGGACGAAGAGAGGCTGATGAATATTTTGGTTTACAAAAAATCTAAATTATATGATCTCAAATAGTAGCGACTTCAAAAATGCGGTTAATATGGTAATTATTGAGTTTTTATAGTTTTGTATTCAAATATGTACAAAACGGATAACCGGTTCAGTAAACAACGACAATCGGATAACAAATATAGGAATTTTGCTCTCGATTTAAATATTTTTTATGCTTCTAGGTATCTTTACAATAGGCGAAATGTAAATATTTTGATAAGATTTCATTCTGGTTTTTTATACTTGTTTCTACAGTTGTCAACTTTTATGTGATACAGCTTGGTAGCATACGGGCTGATAGACGGATGACAGAATAGACGAATGGACATGGAAATCTCTTCTCCAGCCCATTTACGTCCCACTGTTGGGCACGGGCCTCCTCCACTTTGGGAGGGATTGTGGTCTAGTGCGCCGCGCTGACCAGGCGTATTGGCTCAAGGCTTATTTTCGAGTTTTCCGTCTCTCACAGAAGATGTTATCTGTGTGCAGTATCCCTTAGCTGACTTTTACAGGACCCTTGGGAGGAGATGGGGTGGTGACACTTGTATTCTTAATCCGTCACCACACGGAGTATGATGGAAATATCAGTAGTACCTAATAGCGTCCCTTATACCCTTTAGTAAAATCCTAAAAGGAGACTTCTGTTTTGTTTTTGACGGTCTTCGTTTTCGAGTGGTTCATGTAACGGACTGCTGTTCACTAGGTTGCGGGTGATATTTATAATAGTCATACAAATGCTTGTACTACGTCTAGGTATTTACTATGTATTATAAGTATGTATATAAAAAAGAAAATCAGTATATACAGTCTATCCGTATCCGGGTATCTATAACATAAGCATAGAAATATAGGTTATTTTGTGATCAGAGGACGTTGTGTGAAATGTCCATAAATATTTTATTATTATTATTTGTCGCAAACAATTTCGTAACTTTAGTATCTCCTAGGTATATCCTTTAAAAACGTCATATCATTTTTTATCTGACAAAAGTTTTCCTTTGTAAACCCAAATTACCTTTTGCATTGTTCAACTAAAACTTTAGCCACAATTTCAAAGTAAATATTTCAAAATTACCAAGAATTTATTTAGTGGTGTCGCCTTGGAAAGAACAAACTTATGAATATTTACGAGTATATCACAAGTTTTGACATTGTTGCCTTTGCGACACGAATATGTTGATCCTTTCTCTCTCCAGCCCATTTAAGTCCCACTGTTGGGCACGGGCCTCCTCCACTTTGGAAGGGATTTTCGTCTACTGTGCCGCGCTGATCAGGCGTGTTGGTACAGGGTTTTTTCGAATTTTCTGACTCTCACAGAGGTTGTTTTCTGTGTATAGTAAAATATTACTCAACTGGCTCTTACAGCATCCTGGGAAGGAAAAGGGGTGGTAACACCTGTGAGTGACATTTGTATTTTTAATCCGTCAGCACACCGACCAAATTCTCTACTTTACGAGATTCTTGTTTAGTTTTGATACAAGATTTTTGTTAATGATGATGTACGGGATCGAAATAGGGGCTCAATAAGGTAGATCGATGAAGAAGTCAAAATTAAGAGTAACAACTGGCTGCATGACGTGATTGTCTATAGAAAGACTGACGGAGGAATGGAAAAAATCTTACTGTAAAATCAAAAGCACATTTTTAGAGAAGACGTGTCAAAGAGTATAATAATTGAGACGTGTGGTCTTCTGAGAAGCGCAAGTATTTAGCGTATTTTCCATTTTGACGAATAACGAGACAGAAGATCTTTTTTCCTACAAGAAAGAACTCAGATGTCACATGTATACTATCCATCCATCAGCTTCTCGCCGTCTACTGTTGGACATAGGCCATACACATATGTACCTATACTAAGACACCTATAATATCATAAACTATTTTATATACTAGTACTGAGAGGATGAAAGATTACTGCTAAGGGCACGTTCTATTGTTGCGACCTGCTTGAGGCGGTCGTGCACAATGTTCATTGTCTATTCTGAGAAAACCTTAGATATATTTTAAAACAATACTTTACGACCTCCGTCGATTACACAGCACAGTTGACAAAGAAAACGTGAATATATTTTGAGATATAATTCAGATCTTGCAGATATTTTATAGGTACCTAGATATATTTAGTATGAGATGTTTATTTAATATTATAAGGCTGAAGAGTTTGTTTGTTTGTTTGTTTGAACGCGCTAATCTCAGGAACCACTGGTCCGATTTGAAAAATTCTTTCAGTGTGAGATAGTACATTTATCGAGGAAGGCTATAGGTCAAATAACATCACGCTGCGACCAATAGGAGCGAAGCAGTAGTGAAAAATGTTGCAAAAACGGGAAAAGTTTTCTACATTCCACGCGTACGGAGTTGCGGGCCGTAACTAGTGTTTTATAAATCGTGTTTTACTTAACTTATTTCGTGATCTTTCACCTATTATAAAAGCAGTTTTTAAAAACAAACTAGTTTGACAAAGTATTAGTGATAGCGAAGTATTGGATTCAAACCAAGGCCAGTGTTGCGGGCATTTATGCCCTTGTAAAATTACGAATGGCTGATGCGTAGAATATATTAAAGCTCTCATTTTTAGGGTTCCGTACCCAAAGGGTAAAAACGGGACCCTATTACTGAGACTTCGCTGTCCGTCCGTCCGTCCGTCCGTCCGTCCGTCCGTCCGTCCGTCCGTCTGTCACCAGGCTGTATCTCAAGAACGGTGATAGCTAGAGAGTTGAAATTTTCACAGATGATGTATTTCTATTGCCGCTATAACAACAAATACTAAAAATAAAATAAAATAAATATTTAAGGGGGGCTCCCATACAACAAACATGATTTTTAGGGTTCCATACCCAGTATCTCAAGAACGGTGATAGCTAGACAGTTGAAATTTTCACAGATGATGTATTTCTATTGCCGCTATAACAACAAATACTAAAAATAAAATAAAATAAATATTTAAGGGGGGCTCCCATACAACAAACATGATTTTTAGGGTTCCGTACCCAGTATCTCAAGAACGGTGATAGCTAGACAGTTGAAATTTTCACAGATGATGTATTTCTATTGCCGCTATAACAACAAATACTAAAAATAAAATAAATATTTAAGGGGGGCTCCCATACAACAAACATGATTTTTTTACCGTTTCTTGCTCGATACTAATAACGTTGCCTTATGTTGCATAGATAATGGTACGGAACCCTTCGTGCGCGAGTCCGACTCGCACTTGACCAAAATTTTTAATATATTTTACTTACTTAACAATTACTTAGCTACGAAATGGAAATAACAATATTACGCGCAAGATTCAATCCGTAAAATAATAAACGTAATTAGTAATTCTATACATAATTTGTTTTTAGGGTTCCGTACCCAAAGGGTAAAAACGGGACCCTATTACTGAGACTTCGCTGTCTGTCCGTCCGTCCGTCCGTCCGTCCGTCCGTCTGTCACCAGGCTGTATCTCAAGAACGGTGATAGCTAGAGAGTTGAAATTTTCACAGATAATGTATTTCTATTGCCGCTATAACAACAAATACTAAAAATAAAATAAAATAAATATTTAAGGGGGGCTCCCATACACCAAACATGATTTTTTTACCGTTTCTTGCACGATACTAATAACGTTGCCTTATGTTGCATAGATAATGGTACGGAACCCTTCGTGCGCGAGTCCGACTCGCACTTGACCAATTTTTTTTTTTTTAGGATTATTATGTATGAGGTCTTCATTGTGTATGAGGACCACACAAAAAGTGTTCTAAATAAAAAATCCTCCAGTTACTTACAGATGCCTAACACCTAATTTGTAATTGTTTAGAAATCATTTGGATATTTATGCACTATAAATTCTCAACCCTTGATCTTTCATTCGATAAGCCATACCGAGATGAATACGATTATGTTTAAAATCAATGCAAATTCTTCGATAAGAGAGTAGGTACGTTAAGAAACCATCGAACAATATGCCTCAGTTCTCAATGTAATCTTACTTGTGGAAATCGATTTATTAGGTTAACTCGAATCAGATAAGTTATCGCGTTCTTTGATAATGCCGCGTCATAAACAAAAGGACAATCAACATCATTTTGATACAGTTAATTAATTGCTTTTCGGTATTATTTGCAAAATGTTGTCGAGTAGAATTAATTTATCTATTTCTAGCAATATTTCTTCTTAAGAGGATACCAAAATAGCTTCGTGCATTTTTCTACGTACGAAGTTTTCATTGTTTCTTTACATTGAATGGCTAGAGCTCTAATTTTTAAGTATATATTTTTTCAATATATGATCTACGATCGCAGAAACTCAGAAACGCGATTGAAAAAAGTTTTCTCGATAGAAAATCTTAGCGAAATAACCTCTCAAATTTTTTATTTTTTTCATTTGTCGGTCTATTATCGCGTATTAACTAATGAAATAACTTTAAAAACATAAGTAACTATTATATATAGAAACACGTAAATCAGAATTAAAATATATTTAGTAGATTTTGAGTAAACAAAAAAAATATCCCTAATTCTTCATTTTCTATACCTGCTAGTTATGTACATGTCGACGATAATATTGATGTAGGCCCTTAACAGACCTTTTTATTTACTGATTTTTGTCGCGTTACGACGCACGCTTATTTTTATTAACTTACTTAGGCGCGTGTTGCAGCAATTAATTATCAGCTGAACCTACACAATATCAGTTCAATCTACTACTACTGCAACAAGTATTTAAATGAGAAATTTAAATCGTTTTTGTCTAATGAAAGATCATCTCCATTTTTAGGGTTTCGTGCAAAAAAGAAACTTATACAGTCTTACTACGGTGTCCGTCTGTATGTCTTTGTGTGTCTGTATTTGTCTGTTATTGTAAAAACTTTTCTTCAAGAAATATTTAAATCTGCGACATTTTAGCAGTTGGCAGTGATGGCACATCTTATGTGTGGCGGCGGTGGGAGGTCTGTTTAGTCATTTTCTCAAACAATTTATTTGCACGGCGCCTTTGAGACAGACTATACTATCAAGCGAAGTGCTAACCAAATCATTCATAGCTATAGTAACTGCATATTTATTGTAATAAAATATACACAATAGTTATGAATTTTATAACATTTTTTAAAGATTTTGTTATTGATTGTAAGCATTGATGAAGCCAAGAAAATGTGTTTCGATCGTAGCTGATGGCGTTCTATAGTCTTCGCCAACCGCCTTGTGCAAAAAGCGTGCCGATGTGATGATATATGATGATGATGATGTAAATATCTTTCTTTGGTATTGTACCTAAATAAAAAGCAGAATTACATTCAAAAGTCAATGAAGGTTCATAATTAGGTACTTATATTAAACAAATAGCGAATTATAATATATATTATGAGAGACAAAACTTCGAAACTTAACCCTATGTTAACACGCCTGATCAGCAAATCATAGTCAAACATCCTCCCAAAGTGGAGGAGGCCTTTATCCATCATTAACTGAGTAAGTAGAGAAGTTACCAAGCAGTAAGTAGCATATTAAATTGAACAATATGTGATATTGGGAATTTGAAAACACGATGCGAAATAATGAAGTCTGCTCGCTTATAATTGACAGTGTAAATAATGGCTATTAAATAATTTATTGCTATCTACTTGAGAAATTATATTTGCGGCGATGATCAGAGTTTTGATTCGCTTAATTGGCATGATGTAGATTGAACATATTTACAACAGATGAATATAAATGAGACTGTGGTTACTAATTACTATGAAATTTACGGAGTTTAGTTTATAAATTATATTACTAGCTAATGTCCGCGATTTCACCCACGTAAATTATATAACTTCTGAACTAATGAGCTAACGACTGCCTAAAAAGCCACCACTCTGTTTAAAAAAAAACGCATTAAAATCCGTTGCGCAGTTTTAAAGATCTAAGCTTGGCTTTTACATCACCCTAGGAAAAAAAGGATGGTCGGTCACCACATGGACAATACCTACACAGTTACTTGTACACAAAAAAAGTTTAATAAAGATACTTCAAAACTTTACGGAAATATGATAAAACAAACAAAATAACGTACTACTTATTATTTATTACTTCTAACCTTTTAAAATAGACTCTTAATCGCAGATTTCCGATCAATAATTAATTATGTTCTCACTGCAATCGCTTGTTTGTACTCTCTCTATAAATAGCTGGACCCAATTTAACGTTGCCGCAAACCGCAGTGGTTTGACCTCTTGAAGAGTAGATCAGTTATTTCAGACGTTTATACCTACAATGTCTGAATGTCGTGAATAACAGTTATCAGATAACATAACATGATATATCATAACACTATTTTCATATTGCCTTGTCTTTGTTGAAAAAAATCGTCCATACGGTGACGTAAATTTATTCCCTATTTTAATTTGATAACTTGTTTAGAACTAGATAGGTACCTATGCTATTATAACATGGCAACATTGATCCCAAATTACGGAATAAGGGCAAGAGAATGATAATGATGCAGATGTCTATGTATTTTTCGCAGTATAAATCTTCATCATTTAATAGTTCACTAAGATTGGCTACCTCTTTTAATGAAAAAGTCATTATTGTAGATTTATGTGTACATATTATTTTTTTCCTAAAATATTTTAACACAAGAGGATGCTATTTCGACAAACTTTACAGTACACAAATCAAAATACAATTGTTCAATATCATCAACAATGCATTTGATTTATTAACCGGCACCCATTTGGCCACATATCATTGAGTTAGCACAAAAGTATCGCATCTGCACTTCCGGACCATCTCATTGACTTATTGTAATACTAACATACAGGAGTTTAATCCGTGTTTATAGATAATGACAATGTGTAGATGAAGTTTTCAAACACCACCGTGCCATGTACATGTTAGAGATCGAAGTGTTTCATACCGATATCTTCATAATTATAGCCTAAACCAATGATAGAACATTGTTTGTTTCTTGATTAATAAATAATAAAATAAATAAATATTCACGGACATTAAACACAACGTCCCCTGGTCCCAAGCTAAGCTTATATGCTTGTGTTATGGGTACCAGAATGCGGATATAATACAATAATATATTACTTTTCTTTTGTAAATACATACTTATAATACATAGAAAACACCCAGACGCAGTACAATCATTTGTAGACCAGAACCACTGGACCACGAGGCTCGTCAAAATAATAGTTAATAATAGATTAATAATAGCTAAAGCATCATCAGCTGCATACCATCAACACACACAAACGATGTTTGTAATATGGAACCCCTTTTGAATATACAAACAAACGTAAGTAAATAATATATTAATTCCTCTATCACTGTCTCGCTCTCTCTCTGTCTCCAGCTCAATAATGTCCCACTACTGGGCACGGGCCTTTATTACTTCGGAAGGGTTCATGGTCCACCATTCGGCGATGACCAGGCATATTGGCATAGGGTTTAGTTTTAAGTTTTTCAACTCTTTCAGTGGTTATAACTGATTATAAGGAAGAAATGGAGTAGTCATGAGGTGACTATTATCCACACGGATATCAAAGTTATGTAAAGACCATTTAGTCACTAAGAACTCCAAAACTCTTCTCTTTTATTTTATTTTCAAGTAACATGTCTTATTAGTCTTATTACATATCCTGTTGGACATAACTCATGATATTTATCACAGTAACATCGAGGTTGTACAGTTATCAGACTAATAAAGTAAAAGAGATCACACATTACAGAGATAAGAAGATTTATAGCTACACACAGATTTATAATAAGAAGTATATTATCCTCGTCTACAGATGACTAAAGTTAGTCAAGGTTGATTAAGAAAAATTAAATGTATTATAGTGGAAAAAATGTGAATGAATGAAATGAATGAAAAAATGAAAAAAAATGAATGAAAAAAATGGAAAAAATATTTAGTAAAAGCATAGCAAGTCAATTACAAAAATTCATAAATTAAATTAAATGTATATTAATATTATTAAGCTGAAGAGTTTGTTTGCTTGAACGCGCTAATCTCAAGAACCGTTGCCGCGCTAGTCCAATTTGAAAATTCTCTCAGTGTTGAATAGTACATTTATCGAGGAAGACTTTAGGCTATATATATTACACTGCGACCAATAGGAGCGAAGCATCAGTGAAAAATGTTGCAAAAACGGGGAAAGTTTTCTAAATTCCACGTGTACGGAGTCGCGGGCAACATCAAGTATTTTTATGTAAGTAAAAACCTGTCTTTTATTTGTGTCCGTTTTGATGGAAAGGATAGCAAGGCATCAATCTAAAAGAGTTATCGATAGTTATCGATACCTTCGTTTTAGTATAAAATGATACAGAAAAGAATCGGCTAGCGATAAGATCTTAGTAATTCACACCATGTATGGAACAATGTGTCCATTTTGGATATAAAACTGGCAAAACACCTCCTTTGCCACAAAGTATGTAGTTGTAGGTCTATCTATTTATCACTCTTATTATTTCGGTATTAATCTATGTAACAGAATCTTTGAAACTGATTTTCACCCACTTACAGTAGCCGAATTGATCTGAAATTTTGCATTAGTTAATTCCTCATGATAGTTATTAAAAAAATATATTCTGGATTTTCAAGTGTGTTTTTTAGTTTTTGAATTAAGTAAATTAAATGGACATATCGCTTTTAATGACAGACATGAAGACATTTTTCACATATTGTTGGAACAAAATCCACAACTTAATGAACAAAGGTAATCGCTTTAACAACAGCACAACAAATTCTAAATACAGCCTCATTGTTAAAGGCATTAACAAAGGCACATTACATAGTAGTCTAATACAAACCGATCAGTATAAAATAAAATATTCTCAAAGTTATCTAAAGACAATCTTTAGATAGGGTAATGTCGCAGACAGGCTTTTTAAAGGCCCTTGTCCATAGAATATATAACATAGAGTGCGCCTATCGTATCGGTCGCTCCATTAAACATTGCACGAATTTGGTAATTGACTTGATGCCTCAATTTTTTTTTGCGTGATTTAAGAAAAATACACAAAATATGTATAACAAAATATAAATATTAAGTACTATATAAATATGTACTCGTATATCAATTAATCGAGGTAGAAATTCTCAAAATAAGCCCCTTAGTCTGCTATTTCGTCTGTATTTTGCGCTAGAATAGGACAATGTATTGTTCTAACTTGTTATTACAGTTCTCACTTGAATAAACGCGCTCCATATTTACGTACACGTACTAGATGTAGTGTCTATGGCTCACTCAATCGGCTTGAAGCCACTTATATATCTGTACGTGATGTATGTGTTTCAACGATAAAGGCTATACGTCGTATAAAACGTCATTATTCTATGACGATTTAGCCAGGCTAAAGTTACTTGTACTTAATTTTAAACGTCAATCCATCTGATATATCTGTGGTTACATACTTACTAAGCCTTTGTCCGACCTACAACCAATGCTAGGGGTGGTGACAGCACAATAAGGGTATCATCTACCATTATCGATATATTCATCCATTCAGATTATATCGACAATCCATTGTACCTATATAGACTTGCGAGTATTGTGACAGCTCTTAATAGTTGTCTATGAGATAAATGGGGAATTATATCAGTGTTTGCTGTTATGTATGTAAAATATATTCTGAGACTAGTTATCGCCCCCTACTTCATACGCATGGTTTTTGGCTTAGCTCGTCTATATATAATAATTTCCTGGGATAAAATGTTATGACTTGAGTCTTCCTGCAACACTGCAGTCAATACCACGTTCAATTTTATATAATAGGTTTTATGGTATGATCGTTCAAAAATAAAGTTAGACAGAAAGTCTAAAACTTACGCCTGTTACGCCAAAAATACTTTCATTTTATTTTTGTTATGAAATTGTTATATTTCTTTTACAATTTTCAATATTTTCTATTCTTTTAAAGTTATACCTTCCCCGGACTACGAAAAATAAAAATCATCTAATTACGAAAACTACCCAGCAGTTCTCGAGTTTTAGCGAGACTAATACTAACAAATATTTATTTTAAGAAAAGTAAAAAAAAATACAGTTTAAATAAACAGCAATTTTATTCCAAATAAAAAGAGCACTTTCCGCCCATCATTTAGAAACGTCTATTTATTTAACGTTGCTCTACAGTACTCTACACGCTATCAGATTTTATGATTTAACGCTGAAAGAAAACCAAAGAGGTTATATAAATATATTAAAAGTGAGGATGTTTAGCTATTTCTGTGCTATTTTAAACGAGAATTTATAAATATAACTAAGACGCTCGTTCACCTTTTAACAGTAGCTATTTTTATGCAAATCTGGTTAAAGGTTATGGAAGTACCTAACGTGTTTTGTTTACTTATGTTACTTGGTCATGCGATGACAGATTAAGAATAAAAGTGTCAGAAACATATTTCTTTGCCAAAGCGCTGAAAAATCCGGCTTAGAGATAACATAAGCAGATAAAATCCTTTGTGAGAGATAGAAACTTAACGTTATGCCAACGCGCTTTGTCCACGAGCATAGTATTCCAAATATTTTACTGAAATGGAAAAGGCCCGTAACCAATCGTGGGTCATTAATATGTTAGGAAGAATAAAATAATTATAAAAATAAATATAAATATTCATGGACATTTCACACAACGTCCTCTGGTCCCAAGCTAAGCTTATATGCTTGTGTTATGGGTACCAGAATACGGATAGAATACATATACTACTTTTTTTTTGTAAATACATACTTATAATACATAGAAACACCCAGACGCAGTACAAACATTTGTATGACATTTATGGATATCACACAAATGATTGTCCCAAGCGGGAATCGAACCCGAGACCTCGTGATCGGCAGTTCATTACATAAACCACTCCACCACGAAGCCCGTCAAGAAGAAGAAAATATGTTACTTTCTTAGGGAACCATATTGTTATCTGCGCATACATATTTTTAAGAAAAATTTACATCAGGCAAGCAGCCAAAACCTAACCATAGTATGAACAGCAAGTCATGTCGCACCAAATAATAATATAACAATCGAGAAAACTAAATGTTCAAATCAAGTATAAATAAGTATAATTATCTCTCGATCCAACAACCGGAAAATCACAAACCTATGGCTCACTCGACCACACAAATATCTAACTTGGATATAGGCTATACGTTATATGAAACATTATTACTCTATGAAGTACGATTTAGCCTAGCTAAATTTACGTGTCTTCAAGATTAAAAGCGTTCCCACAATCTGGCAAATCTGTGCCGGAAAATACATACAATACTACTGAAGGACTGACAGGAAATCACTATATTTCGGTCCAATGATTTCCCACTAACCCATCATTTTCCTTCCATTGTCTAAACCGATTTGTAACGCACAATTTAGTAGTTGTTAAAACAACATAATATAAGGGTGACGGCAAACATTTTCATTAATAAAACCCAGAAATTCTTGTTAACAATGATAACTGCATTCGTGGAGAAACGAAGCATAACTCATTCGATTAAACACTGACTTTGGCGGGCTGCGGGCCGCCTTAATTATTCACTAACAACCATTTTACTTAGATCTTTCACAAATATATTTATGTATCATTTTGTTACAAACTTCATGGTTCTTTTTAAAATGGTTTTTGTAATCTTTGATGATAGCTAAGCAGATCACAGTGACGCCAAGAAAGTGTTAATCCCATTTTAATATGACTAATAGTCACAATCACTTGACTCCTAAAAGGGTATCTATATCTGTAATATGAGTGCAGTTTTATAATTATAGCTAAAGTAATTAAGTAACTTCCGAAGGTCCTCGTGTCTTATCGATACCTTGCACTTAGGAGATTGCGGTTTCGACCCCCGTGTAGGATAATATTTATGTAATAAATACTTGCATATTATCTGATAGTAACCACACATTAGATATTATCCTATATATAAAATTCACGTGTCACAGTGTTAGTTACCGTACTCCTCCGAAACGACTTGACCGATTTTTATGAAATACATGCATATTCAGTAGGTCTGAGAATTGGCCAACATCTATTTATCATTATGTAGCGTGCTTAAGTTTTATTTTTAATGCTTTTATCTATGTGGTTGTTTCCCGTTAAATAAATTTTTGCTGTTATTTGTCGCAGTTTTTGTTTGTTTTTATGTATTTTGTATTTTTGTCTTTATTTGTTTTAATTGGTTTTAATTGTATTCATCTCGCTAACTGCTCGAAAATAATTAAACGATGACGATAAAGTGATCTATAAATTATATAAAAAAATATATTATTCTTGTTTTGTTCACCCTACCAAAATTGTTCGAATTGACAACTATGACGTCACAACATGGCGTGGGGCAATCCTATTCTCATTTGAACCGCGTAGTAAATTGATCATTTCTAGAGTAGGATCGAGCTAAACAAATTAAGTAAGTTTATCATTGACAATCTGTTAAACAATGATTTAGGTTACTGACAACGGCCTTTCCACTCCAATCTATAGCGAAAACAAATAAAATATTAGTCAAATGTTTATGTAATCTTTACTTATTATCAAACAAAGTCGCATTTTTGTATGTATGTCCTTATGTGAGCTCATATATTCGAAACTAGGAAACGGTTTTGTGTGCGGTCTTTTTAGCTAGTATTTTAATATTAAATACTTAAGAATAAAATATTAAATAAAGGTGATAATAAAATACCTATAAAATATACGATTATTAATATCTCAAATAAAGTAAAATAAATTGAATAAAGACGTAAATCACTTCAGAACTTAGAGCATTGAACAAAAGGAGTTCAAAAATATCAATCTTTCAGATCAGATCAGGGTACATTAATCTATACTTATACAATAAAGCTGAAGAGCTAGAATTGATAAATTATTTTTGTGTTGTCCATTTATCGAGGAAGGCTATAGGCTATATAACATCACGCTTCGTCCAATAGGAGCGAAGCAATAATGAAATAAGTTACAAGAAATATGAACATTTTCAAAACCCCACGCGTACGGAGTCGCAGGTAACAGCTAGTACCAAAATAAAGCTGAAGAGTTTGTTTGTTTGAAAAAGCTAATCTCGAGAACCACGGCACCAATTTGAAAAATTCCTTCAGTGTTGGATAGTATATTTATCTAAGAAAGCTATAGGCTGTATAACATCACGCTGTGACTAGTAGGAGAGAAGCATTAGAAAAAAATTACCCGTAAAATCCCGTTTTACAACAAAAACGGGATTTTACGGGTATTTTTTTTCTAAATTCCACGTGCATAGAGTCGCGTGCAGCAGATAGTAGGTCAACGATCTTCATGTAAAATCTGTCTTTCTTATTTTTTTATTATCTGATGTATTTCTACGTATCTCTTAGCTTATGTTTTCTTTTTTGTGTATCTCATTAAAGTATAATAATAATTATATTAATTATAATAAATTAAAATATAATGACGGGCCTCGTGGTCTAGTGGTTCATATGACGGACTGCTGAACTCGAGGTCTCGGGTTCAATTCCCGGTCAGGACAATCATTTGTGTGATGTTTTTAACTGTCATGCAAATGTTTGTACTGCGTCAAGGTGTTTACTATGTATTATAAGTGTATTTACTAAAGAAAAGTAGTATATGTATTATATCCGTATTCTGGTACCCATAACACAAGCATATAAGCTTAGCTTGGGACTAGACGACGTTGTGTGAAATGTCCATGAATATTTATTTATTTATAATAATTTTTCTTTCATAACGTTCTGCTTCTTAAAGTAACCTCTCCTGTTAGTTGGATGCTCCATGCATCAGACTTCTTCATTACATGAGCCGATTATTGCTACAAAGTCTTATTAATGTGTGTTTGATCCGACTTCGAGACGCAATCTTCAGTTTTATTCATTTAAATAGGATCTTATGGCCAGACTAAACTTATTGACGGACTTTGTGGTCTAGTGATTGATGTAACGAACTGCCGTTCACGAGGTTCGATTCGTGTGATATTTTTAACTAGCTGTTACCCGTCGAATTTAGATTTTTTTTCAGTTTTTGTAACATTTTTCACTATTGCCTCGCTCCTATTGGTCACAGCGTGGTGTTATAAAGCCTATAGCCTTCCT
The DNA here is from genome assembly GCA_916999025.1 of Orgyia antiqua. Taxonomy (NCBI): domain Eukaryota; kingdom Metazoa; phylum Arthropoda; class Insecta; order Lepidoptera; family Erebidae; genus Orgyia; species Orgyia antiqua. The sequence continues at coordinate 8,252,295 of OU779868.1, forward strand.
CTAAAAATGTACTATCCAGCACTGAAAGAATTTTTCAAATCAGACCAGTGGTTCTTGAGATTAGCGCGTTCGAACAAACAAACAAACAAACTCTTCAGCTTTATAATATTAAGTATAGATTCTCATACAAATGTTTGTACTGCATCTAGATGTTTCTATGTATTATATATAAACTTATAATACATAGAAACATCTAGACGTAAAAAACATAAAAACGTAAACATCTATATAAACTACTTTTCTTTTGTAAATACATAGGTACTTGTATGTATTTACAAAAGAAAAGTAGTTTATGTATTTTATCTGTATTTTGGTACCAATAACACAAGCATATAAGCTGACTTTATCTACACAACCCAATGGTTGACTGGCAGAGAATGCCTTTGGCATTAAGGCCGTCATTGTACAAATTTTCTTTGTGCGAAGTTTAACATAAATAAATAAATAAGCTTAGCTTGGGACCAATGGACATTGTGTGAAATGTCCATGAATATCTTCTTTAGTTAAAATAAATAAATACTCACGGACATTTCACACAACGTCCTCTGGTCCCAAGCTAAGCTTATATGTTTGTGTTATTATTAATTAAATTGTTATATTAGTTATTAAAAAACAAAGTAGTCATTTCTGTATGTATGTCACTATGTGAGCTTATATCTTTAAATGTACGCAACGAATTTTGATGCGATATTTTAATGGATAAGATTGGTTTAAGGGCCTACATCAATATTATCGTCGACATGTACATATTAACACAGCTAGTAGGTATAGAAAATGAAGAATTAGGGATATTTTTTGTTTACTCAAAATCTACTAAATATATTTTAATTCTGATTTACGTGTTTCTATATATAATAGTTACTTATGTTTTTAAAGTTATTTCATTAGTTAATACGCGATAATAGACCGACAAATGAAAAAAATAAAAAATTAGAGAGGTTGTTTCGCTATGATTTTCTATCGTAAAAACTTTTATCAATCGCGTTTCTGAGTTTATGCGATCCTAGATCATATATTGAAAAAACATATACTTAAAAATTAGAGCTCTAGCCATTCAATCTAAAGAAACAATGAAAACTTCGTACATAGAAAAATGCACGAAGCTATTTTGGTATCCTCTTAAGAGGATGGTTTTTTGTATTATTCGTTAAGGTTTGTAAATTCCACGCGTATGAAGTTGCGGGCAACAGCCAGTTTATTTATAAAATAAAATATAATATCAATATGATAACTAACGTGAACTCTACCAGAGCACAGCAGTAAGGGTAATATAACCATAGCCGGACCTACCTCAAAACGTGTTTTAGACGACCTCTTTCCAAGTGTTCACGAAAGAGGAATCAATTCGACGGGGGGGCCTAATACAACCCCCGTCGCAGTGAGCCCCCATAGATAGGGGCCCACCCCTGGTCGGGTTATGGTAATACCTGAGTGACTACCATGGCCTAGCTAAGGAAGAGGAGGAGCACCGTGGGGTTTAGTGGGTAGTTCGGCAGCAATAGGTCGGGAGTCCCACACGATGCCCAAAGGTTGTTGGGCGAAGTGCGTAAATGCATTTCCCACGTAAAAAAAAACCTCAGAACGTATTTTCTTATTTTAATATTTCACCACAATATTAAAGTAATTAATTAACAACAATTTATCAACATATAATTACTAAAACATTACAAAAACATAATAATAAAAGTTAAATTGACCAAATAACTATAGTGTTCTCCCCTCAAGTGATTACCATAAAATGGTCGTAAATTATGAGTTGTTACCAGTTTACCACATGTATACAACACATGAATTTATTTATTAGTTGATTCGGTGTGTTTTTAATGATATCGTGTGGTTACAATAAAAATACAGCACGTTAAAACAAGTATGCAGTTGCGAGATAAGCTTATTTGTAAAAAATACATGTTTGATATTCTTGCACACAATAACTACTAGCAGTAGCTTCATCTTAGCGATGTAAGCTGTAAGACAATTGTCACGGGCCTCCTCCACTTTGAAGGGATTATAGTCTACTGTGTCGCGCTGACTAGGCGTGTTGGCACAAGGTTTATTTTAGCTATTTAATTTAGCTATTTAGTTTATTTAATTTAGCTATCCGTCTATCACAGAGGATGTTATCTGTGTGCAATATCCCTTAGCTGATTTTTACAGCACCCTTGGGAGGAGATGGGGTAGTAACACTTAATCCGTCACCACACGGAGGAATTTGTACGTGCAAAACTAACGTTAACCAAAAAATTAAAATGACTATGACGTACGTAATTTATTAATTTTGCAAAAGACATGCTATGCTTTTACTTAATAAATTAACGTAAAAACACTATATAAACTCAATCGAATAATGATTACGGTGACCTAATTGATCACTTCGAGCACGACCGCAATAAGCTCAGTTGGCAGATTTACGGAACGGTATTCCGAGGTCGTGGGTTCGAGTCCCGCTTGCGGTAATCACTTTTTTCACCGTAATTTAATTTATAAACTATGACGTATTTTGATTAATTTTCTATTTCGTTGTGCACATTTTTATTAATTAAAACCGATAGTCTACATATTTAGATTCATATTTAGATTTTCTATTAAAAAGTTCAGTTTACATTGCCGAATTGTGCTATTGACACTATCAATTTTATTTTATTTCAGTTTAGTTGTACACGTAGAGTCAGTACCATTGTGTATACAATCGATCTTCAAATAAAAATTTGTTCAAGATCTAAAAAACACGCTTTCAAAGATTCTGTTACATAGATTAATACTTTGATACAAAAAGCGTGATAATTTAAAATAAACTAAATGTTAAGAGCAACTTAAAATTTATAAAAAGAAAATACCACGTAAATAGGTTCTATAAAAATTTTAAATTTTTTGTTTCCGTGACACCATACCAGTTGAAAAATTATCATTATACAAAACTGTAAATAGAGACCACCTTAAATCCTAATTAAATCGATTAATACTAGAAATGTTACCTAATAATTTGTATACAAATATCGAAAAATGCATGTGTGTACGCCCAAGATCATCTCAGATAGATGGAGCATTATGAGATTTTCGTAGAAAATTATACACCAAGTTATATTACATTGCTTTCGGAATACCGTTCACGAGATCGCGGTTTCGATTCCAGCACGGGACAATCATTTTTCCGATGTTTATAAATTTTAATGTCGTAATATATGTTTGAACTGCGTCTGGGTATTTTCCACGCAATTTAAGTAGGATGTATTTACAAAAAAAAAAGTAGTTTATGTAGTCTATTCGTATTCTGGTTGGTACCTTTAACACAATCATATAAGCTTAGCTTGGGACCAGAGGATGATGTGTGAATTGTCCATACATATTTATTATTATTACTTGTACAAAAATATCGCATACGTTCAGTAAGCATTGGGCGCATGGCATACGGAATCATTTGGGGGTGATCTGTGTTACAGCCCAAGTTTGTACTAACGCCCGTCATAGACCCCCGCTGTGCAGTTGGCATGAACGACTAATAGCTGCATGTTAATCGACAGGCGATCATTGTCGGCAATCACTTCGGAACAAATAAAAAACTAGAGCGTCATATGATATCTCAAAAGATAAAATTCGTAATCCGTTCCACGTATTGAATATCGATCGATAGACATAACACGATTGTAAGTTGTTTTTTTAAGCGTCAGTTCTGTAATCATAATCATTAATATAAGCTTAGTTAACGGAATGTAATAAAAGTGTTGACAGGACATTAAAATACCAATAATTCCCGCTTCTAGTAAATGTATGATTGACAATACCTAAGATAATAATTTTATTCGTTCGTAAAAAAAGCAATGAAAGTGGTTTTTTGACAGAATTTTGTCTTCGCCTCTAAAAATTTTCCCGCCCTAACATTAGCCGTAAGTGTGAATTCAGCATTGATGAATTATTATGTAATAAGAAAAGCTAGTTTTATTAGCAAAAAAATTATGCTGACAGACAGATTTATACAGTTATATTTATCCGGTTATTTGCGAGATAATCGTCAATATTTGATCCAATGATAAGCGGAACCTTAAAAATTCAAACCTAAGCATTTTATTGATGCCTGGGTTATTTTGTAGGCACTTGTAGGTGTAAAATTCAAACATTGATAGTTACAAGAGTTAAAAGCTTGTGCTAGCGTCATCTATTAGTGAGTAGCATTACAATTTATGAAAGAATTAATGAACGTTCGTTTGTACATATATTACTAGAGGGCATTGCTCAAGAAGTTTTTTAACATTATCTTACTGAATGTCTTTATAAATGTATTTTCTGTGTGCAGATATTATTTTCATCATTTTTTCAAGAAGGTTATAAATAGGGAGTAACAACTCGGGAACATAGATTTGTTCCAAGGCAGGGCCGCCCCGTTTATGGTTTAAAAGTAAAATAGTAAATAGTAGCCTTGCTTTCTCTTTTACTCCAGATCAAAAAGAAAGAGCTAGAAAGGCTACTAAATAAGTTCTTTGTCATTTATTTTTCTTAATGTGTTCAACTAAAAAAAGCAGCGGACCGGATTCGTTGTACCGAGTGTTACGTCTAGATCTATATCCTAAGTCTATGCATTTTTTTCATTCTTAATTTTTTGACTACTACATCAGCTGTCTGCTGTCAAATATTCTCAATACTGTCACTAGTGTCATTATAATAGATGTAAATATTTTTAGTTTAGAATAGGTTATCAATTTAATTTTATTGTTTTTACCTGCTATTGGCTTCAAGAAGGCGAAGAAAATGATACGAAATAGACGCTCAGTACTATAAACTTTAATAAATAAACTGCTGAAAACAGCTCGGTAAGACAATAGTCTGTAAAAAGGCATAGTGAAAAAATGAACGTAATGAGGCTACCGATGACGAGAAATGTGCTCTATTATGTACAATTTATTATTAAAATTAAGAAATCAAGAGAATTTACGTCTCATAGTCTTCTGTGCTCAACTTTTACTATGGAAGCCTTGACAAACGATATTATAGGTCGCAATATGACAAAAATACAAAGACATGAACTGACTGAAAATGTACAGTATTATACTTCTACAAATTCAAAAACTAACCCTACAGCTTCTATGAGCTCTTCAGAAATTGATAATACTTTTACAGAACTACTTTCGAAGAACAAGGATAAACAAATTGAAGATTTATTAAAAGACTGTACAACCTATCGGAAATATATTAATTTTACAACATTAAAAAAACTATTTGAATATTACAGTCATCATGGGAAACCGGATGTTGTTATCTTTTTACAGAATTATTGTTCTAAATTTAATTTAAATGCATATAAACGTAATGGAGAGTTCTTGCATTATTTAGCTATAGCTCAATGCATGAGGGGTAATTCTGAAAAAGGTTTATCAATAATAAAAAACAGCTATTCTAAATATGAATCTTTAAGGAGTGTTTATAGGTTAACATTAAAAGATTTGATACAAGATTCTGTTTTGAATAGATCGGAAGCATCACTAATGATATTTAAGAAATATGTTTTGGAATTTAGTGAAGAGTGGTCCGATCATTATCCTTTAGTATGTTTCTGGCATATGTGCTGGGCTAGTTCTTGGTTTTCTGATCAAATGCTGTCAAATGAATTGTTAGAAAGCTCAGAAGTACTGCAAGATATTGTTAAAGATAAGTAAGTATTTGATATTGATAAGTATTTGATAAGTATATGATACCATTTCCTCCCAAGGGTGCTGTAAAAGCCGGCTAAGGGATATTGTACACAGTTAACATCCTCTGCGAGAGATGGAAAACTTGAAAATAAACCCTGTGCCAACACGCCTGGTCAGCGCGGGACAGTATAATCCCTCCCAAAGTGGAGGACGCCCGTGCCCAACAGTGGGACGTTAATGGGGTGGAGGAGGAAGTATTTGATATAAACATTATTGCTCTAACTAATAAAAATTAAACGTGGTTTTCGTAATCCTACTAGCTGTACCTGACACTTTTCCATGTATTAATCTATGTAACAGAATCTTTGAAAGTAATTTGTACTTGGATTAGTTGGATTTTTCAGAAATTTTGTAGACAAGGACCGTTGACAATGCTATAATGCAAAATAATATTCACAATAAAATTGTCAGCTTGTTTTTAGTGTTAGAACTAAGCAAATTAGTTTTACTAAATGTATAGTCTATGGCTACATAACTCAGTTGGCTTGAAGCCACTTTTATATGTAACTAGCTGCTGCCCGCGTCTCTGTACGCGTGAAATTTACAAAACGTTTCCCGGTTTTTGCAACATTTTTCACTTCTGCTTCGCTCCTATTGATGGCAGCGTGATGTTTTATAGTCTATAGCCTTCCTCGCTTAAATGTACTATCCAACACTGAAAGAATTTTTCTAATTGGACCAGTGGTTCCTGATATTAGCGCGTTCAAACAAACATACAAACTCTTCCGCTTTATAATATTAGTATAGACTATGTGTGTGTAAAAATGTATCTATGTGTATAGACAATGCTGAAAATGTATCTACGTGTGTATAGACCCACATAGATACATTTTCAGCTTTTAGATACATTTTCATTTTAGCCGATCTTTATCATAGGATTATGTTATAGGCTTATGTTATTATGTCATATGAAACATAATTATTCTATGAAGTATGAATTATGATTTAGCCAGGCTAAAGTTACTTGTCTTCAATTTTAAACGTCAACCTACCATCTTGTATGTCTGTGAATAAAAAATATTAATATATAATTAATAAGCCGTTTGTGACGTCCTTTAATCAAAAAATTGTATGTTTTTCAGGGCAACTGCTTTCAGTATAACAACGTTAAGAGATTATAATGAAGATGCAGTAGTCAGATTATTACAGATATTACTGAAATATGACATGATGTCAGAATATGTAGCTGTTCTACAAGTATTATTTAATTATAAATGTAAGTGTAACTCATTCTCCCAGCTTATTAGCATGCCACTGTTGAACACAATCCTCTGCTATTTTAGGAACGTTTTTAGTCCGTGCTGATCACCTGTCTTGGCATGGAATTCATTAGATACGAGTTTATTGTCTCTCACAGCTAAGAACTTATCTGTTTTTTATATCCCTTAGTGGGCTTTTATGGAACTCTGGGAAGGAAATGGGGTGGATACAATTGTATTCTAAAACCTATGCTGGCACAGGTATTTTCGACGTGCCAGTATGTCTGATTAGCGTAGCATAAAAAGATCTAAGTAGCATGCCGCCTGTACCTGACGATAGAACTTTAATAAGTTGAAAAGAATGGGCTGAAGAGACAATTTAATAACCAAAAGCAGAAATCCATTTTATATACCTTTTTGAATTTGAATACCTTTTTTATTTGTTGTTAGGCTAATCTACTTCAAATTTAATACTTAGTTCCAATTTAATACTATAAATTCAAGTACCTATAAAAACATCCCACCTGAATTTATCATTGGATTACAGACACTAATCGACTCTCACAGATGTCTCAGATCACGCAGTCGGCTTGAAGCTGCTTACATAATATATCTATTTTATGTGCGAGAAAATGTGTATATTGTGTGTCTATGATACAGGCTATACGCTTTTTCATGTTTTATATGACGTTCCATACGTCATTATTCTATAAAGTATGATTTAGCCAGGCTAAGGTTACTTGTCCTCAATTTTAAACGCCAACCCATCATCTGGTACGTGGTATACCTATGTCGACACCACAATGCAAGACCTGATGCATGTGGTGCCCGATAAAATTAGCATATTTTTGTCGCTGTTATATAACTTCTTGCCATGCGGAATTTACAGGCGCATATTCACAGATAAATGATAATAGGCGAAATGTGCAATACCGTCTTTACCGTAAGGGCGCACGGGGCCAGTGCCCAGGGCCCCCATTCTTAGAGGGCCCCGAATGTCCGAATTTTTTTTCTCACACATCAAAATATTTTTGTTTTCACAAATCAGTGATCTTATCAGAAGGTATTAGAAAGGTGAAGAGAAAAAAGTACGTATTCTTTTAATGGGACAGCAAGTTTTGAAAACCATTGTCAAAGAACGTAAATCAAAAAAGTACTATTCTATTATCGCGTCTATGGCAAATCTGTCCCACGTTTTTTACTTTTTAAAAGGGTCTCAAATTCTTGTATGCCCAAGGGCCCCAGCTAAGTTTAAGACGGCCCTGGAAATGTGTATCTATGTGTGTCTATGATACAGGCTATACTTTATATCCATCCATCCATTAACCTTTTTCAGTCCACTGCTGGACATAGGCCTCCCCCATAGAAGTCCACAACGCGCGGTCTTGCGGATGTGGGGGGTTTATTGCCATAATCGCCACGCTTGGCAGGCGGGTTGGCGATCGCAGTAGATGTTGTGTTACTCAGGAGAACGCTGCTGCCCGTTCTCCTGGTGATCCCTTAGTCGCTTTTTACGACACCCACGGGAAGTGATGGGGAGGTTTAATATTCTATCTATCCCACGGTTATAATACTTTATATAAAACGTCATTATTCTATGAAGTACGATTTAGCCAGGCTGAATTACCTTGTCCTCAATTTTATTTTAAACGTTAACGCACCATCAGTAATATGTATGACAAATTATTTGTTTTGGCTTCAATTGGGATTGTTCATAATTTTTGACCTACTGTTTTTATATTTTTTTTAGAAAATATAAACTATTTTAAGCAACTAATTTCAATCGAAATAAGTAATCATTTAAGTCATTTAATTAACCTAAGCATAAGTGAGGGCACTTTTCCAGAGGCCTTAAAGATCTCTATAATTAAACCCTTACACAAAAAAGAGAATCATGTTAGTATAGAAAACTACCGGCCTATTGCTTTAATTCCAGTGCTAGCAAAAGTTTTTGAGAAATACATTCATAACTCTATTGATACGTATGTAGAAAAATATAATATAATAGCTAATGAGCAAAAAGGGTTCAGAAAAAATAAAAACATAAATATGGCCATATATGAATTTCTACATAATGTTTTAATACATGTAGACAAAAGAGTTCCTATATGTACTATATTCTGCGATATGACGCAGGCTTTTGACTGTGTCCAACACTCGACTCTAATAAACAAAATAGAAAAACATGGCATAAGGGGCAACATTCTTAAATTAATAGAATCCTATATAAAAAAAAGGAAACAAATGACTGAAATAACACATATAACAACCGCGGACAAATTTGAACAAGTATTTAGATCTAAGGAACGTGAAGTACTCTTTGGTGTGCCACAAGGTAGCATCTTAGGGCCGTTATTGTTCAATTTATATATTAAAGACTTGCCCAAAGTGACGAATAACCCAATGACTCTGTATGCTGACGATAGTACCCTGACGATACCTTGTAACAATAAAAATAATTATGAAACTGACATTAACAACTCTTTGACATTAATTATTAAATGGTTACATAGAAATAATCTAAATATAAATTTAAATAAAACTAAAATAATGCATTTTTACCAACGGTCATCCTTATTGAATAATAATATAAATATCTATTTTAACGACGTAAAGATAGGCGAGACAGACTCCATAAAATTTCTTGGTCTGATAATAGACAAAAAACTAAATTGGAAGGAACACATAGATGCAATTGCCAAACGATTAAGTAGTCAATGCTATGCACTGTACAAACTATCAAAGATTTTAAATACAAACGCTTTACTTATTGCATACCATGGAATGGTCGAGTCAATCCTAAGGTATGGTGTTATGTTTTGGGGTAATAGTACAAATAAAAACAAAGCATTTATTGTACAAAAAAAGTGCATCAGATCAATGTTTGGCCTAGCTAAAACTGACAGCTCTAGGCCCTACTTTAAAAAGCATAAAATACTAACATTACCGTCTCTCTACATCTATGAAACGATAGTATTTATTAAAACTAATCCACATCTGTTTCCACGGGTTTCAACACTGTTACCAAGAAACAGACGAAACAACAATAAGGTCTGTGTACATGAGACAAACACAACGCTCATGAGCAAGAGTATCTTCTGCATGGCTCCCATAATATTTAATAAATTACCTAAGTCATGGCAGGAAATGAACACTACGAGCTTAAAGAAAAGAATAAAATATTTTTTATGTAATAAAGCATACTACAAAGTTTCAGACTATCTTATTGAAAAGCACTTTAATTTATAGATGCTGATTATTACTATTATTAATTTAATTCTAAATTTTTTTTTTTTTTTCATTTTGACATTGTTATGAATTGATAATTTTACTGTTTAATTTTTTGTTTAATATTTTTTTTTCTTTTTCATTGGTGACAAATCAAACATGCTTATAATAATAACTTAAGATTATCGTCAGAATGTTGTTTTATATTTTATAATATTTGTAAGCCTCGCTTGCGGCTGAACATGCAGAACTTTAACTGTTATCAACACCATTATGTAAAAATACCATGTTTCAACAAATAACTAAAAAAAAAAAAAAAAAAAAAAAAAAAAAAAAATATTATTGAAATATTCACTATATAGAATTTAAAAAAAATACATAAAGATATTATTTTAAGTGGTGTGACGTCATCGTTGTACGCAATCTGTGTCTTGCTTTTTCCTGATAGACTTAAGACAGATTGCAATACATCTTTTCAAAATTGCCAAGTGGATATAATAGGCGAATTTCAATTCCACCACAGAGTAGTATAACCCTAAGAACGCCTTAATATCATAAGTTCTTCATTTCAGGGGCAAATAGAGATCATTTGCTTTTTTAGAAAAATAATCGTTAATATTCCGAAAAAAACTAATAGATCATGATTAGAAACACTATTCCTCGAATGGTTTTCGAATTAAGAGTTTAAAAAAAATATGAACAATGCCAATTACTCTAACAAAGAAAACTATAAACTTTATTTAGTATCTATCAAACTACTTAAATTTGTTATGATTTTATTATAGAGAGAAAGAAAGAAAAATTTTTATTACTTACACACTTACATACAATACACTTACCAGTGGCGTAGCTAGCATAGGTGGCACCCGGGGCGGATTTTTTGGGTGTCACCCCAAAATTCAATCGAAATTGTTAAAATAAAAAACTTATAATGATTTACGTTTTATTCAAATAAAGTACCTATTACAAATGTTTGAATAATGTATCTAAATAATAAAATAAATAATTTATGTGAAACAAAAGGAAACACCTACTCTCCTTAGGGTCTTGGGCCACTTATGGACAGCAAATATTGATATATGTATTTGTTATGCTTTTCAAAATCTTAAATGTATCAGAAATCTGAAAAACATATTTAAAATCCCGCCATTATTTTAAAACAAGTAGAAAATATAAAAACAGTTTCAGGTTTAACAATGTCCAGCAAGGAAAGTCAAGTATTAATTTATTTTTATGCTTGTTATGTAAAACATGGTAAAAAAAGGTTTTTAACCACATTATTAATTACGAAATGCATATATTGTGCGTGCATAAATATATTTTATAAAGATAGAAAACTCAGGATAAAGTTTTAAGCACTAACAACATTTTGCTACGCGACTTTTGCAAGGATTTTCAAACAAAAATACTTTAAATAAAACTACTTTTTACGGATTTAGACGCGTATATTTGTTTTAAACTTTGGCCCGACGTTTCGGAGACTTTGCAGTCACCATGGTCACGGGTGAGTCTCACCCGTGACCATGGTGACTGCAAAGTCTACACGCGTACTACCATGAATGAATTATATACATGGTACTACTACGCGTCTAAATCCGTAAAAAGTAGTTTTATTTAAACAGATGAGTCGCGCAAGTGTTAGAAAACAAAAATACTTTTTTTATACGAAACATAAATTTTTCCAGTGGCGAGTGTTTAAATATTATGTACGTAAAATTCGGATGGTAATTTTTTTTATATTCGATAAATTTGTTTTATTGATTTATCTACAATATTACAATCTAGCCTGCTAAGGCTAATAAATAATTTTAATCTAACTTAAATAGCTACATAGAGTTTTTTATAAGAATATGTCCATTGACAGCTATCTTATTGATTTATGATTAAATAAAAAAAATTATGTACTATATCTTTTCTTGCTAAAGTGGTGTTTACTGATGGCCCACAATTGGCTATGCCTTTTAGTTTGTTAAAAATTAAAATTTCTTTTTTCTAGCTTTCAAATTTATTATTATGTTAAATTTATTGCAGTTCTTACAATAGGGATCGTAACTTATTTACGCTGTGACATTAGTTTAAAAAATAGATGTTGGCCGATTCTTAGATCTAGAGGATATATACACAAAATTTCAGGAAAATCGGTCGAGCCGTTTCGGACGAGTACGGTAACTAACACTGTGACACGTGAATTTTATATATTAGAAGATTATAACAGTAAATAAACACCTCTACACGTTACGTAACTAGCTTTGTGAAATATCTTCCTCTAATATATACAATTCCCGTGTCACAGTGTTAGTTACCGTACTCCTCCGAAACGGCGTTATTCTCTTTTACGTTGTCATGTTCACGTAAGAGAGTATTGAAATGAATGCGGTTGGAAACAAAAGAAATGGCCCAATCCACAATACAAGTGACGAGACCTATATCGAGGGAATCCCCTGGTTAGAACTGCGCGTACCGGGGTATTCAATTTTGGGGGAATCCCAGATCGATTGACAGTGTGCACAATGTGCACATTGTTTTTTTTTTCTAAATATCAATTTATTATACTCGTGGTACGATATTTTAGTTACTTAAATTTATTAGTGGCAGTTATGCTCTCTGTCACAGATTTACGATTTTTTATAGGCAGAAAGAACTACAACCGATGGTCATAGTCGGGCTCGGGTGTCACCCCCAAACGGGTGACACCCGGGGCGGACCGCCCCCCCCCCCCCCCCCTAGCTACGCCACTGACACTTACATATAAAACTAAAATAGATACTTAGGTAGGTTCATAAACAAATTAAGACTGTGTACATAAGTATATCGTACCCGTGGCAGCAGCAATAGGCTATTTAATTAATTATAGACTATTTGATGTCAGCGATTTCGTACCCGTGGAATTTCTACTTACTTGACACTTATCGTCATATTATTTTGGACAATTCACAAAATATCTTTATAAATTGTAGCCTGTGTGTTATTCTGATGTATTAGCTACATTATTGTAAAGTTTTATTAAAATCCATTCAGTAGTTTTTGCGTGAAAGAATAACAAACAATCCATAATCACAATCTTTTTTCAAAGTCAAAGATTTTTATTTTAAGTAGGCAAAGGTATACATTGGTATACATGCTCTTTTAAAAAGCCAGAAGCTAGGCGTCTGTTTCAAAATGAAATCCTATGGAGAAGAACAGACAAGAAACTCCATGGATTTTTTTTTCACATTTTAATATTGGTACCTAGGGAGATACGAGGGGAGGTCCAAAAGTTCGTGGAATGAAAGGGTTTTAGTAAAAATGAAACAGTAAATTTATTTTTCCTTTTCAATATAATCACCCTTAAGCTTAATACATTTATTAGATCTATGAATTAATTTTTCTAAACCATCGTAAAAATATTTTTTATCTTTTCCCTCAAAATGAGCCAAAATTGCCTCCTTTACCTCATTGTCGTCGGAAAATTTCCTTCCCCTTAAGTCTTTTTTTAAATTGGGGAACAAATAAAAATCACTTGGGGCCAGATCTGGACTATAGGGTGGGTGGACTAGTGATTCGAAGCCATGCGTGTGTAGAGCAGCCATTGCAACTTTGCTCTTGTGAACCGGCGCGTTGTCTTGCAAGAGCAACACGCCCTTGGTCAATTTTCCCCGACGTTTTTCTTTGATGGCATCCTTTAATTTTTCTAGTATTGTTGCGTAGTATTCTCCGGTTATGGTCCTGCCCTTTTCTTTATAATCAATCAGTATTATCCCCTCACAATCCCAAAAAACAGTAGCCATCAACTTTCCAGCCGACTCCGACACTTTGAATTTCTTTGGCGGTGGTGTCCCCTTTTTATGCCATTGCATGGACTCTTGTTTGGACTCAGGCTCAAAGTGATGAACCCATGTTTCATCGCCGGTAACAATTCGCTCCAAAATCGGTCCAGGATCGTCGCCACACAACTCCAAAAAATGTTTTGACGCTTCGACGCACTGCTGTTTTTGAAGCGGCGTGAGCATTCTCGGTACCCATCTTGCACTGACTTTTGTCATACCCAGGTGGTCATGTAGTATTCGCAAAATGGTGGTATCTGATACTCCAACTAATGCAGATAACTCTTTTTTCTTCAAACGGGTGTCCTCCAGTACAATTTTTTCCCCTTTTTGACGATGTCTGATGTGGTGGCCTCAACTGGCCTTCCTGAGCGGGGGTCGTCTTCAATCGACTCCCGACCATGTTTAAAAAGACCATGCCACTTGTAAATCATTGATTTACTAGGGCACTGTTCCCCGTAAACAGTTTCCATTTCATTCAAAATGGTCTGAGCGTTCTTTCCTTGCTTGGTAAGGAATTTAATGACCGCACGGTGTTCAATTTTCTCCATAGTTTCAGTTTTCTTCCGGATTGACGTGTTTAGCAGGCGAGTGTTCGTAAACGAATGACGCAATAGGGCTGAAACTCCATTTATATACTAATTATGAGTCCCCAATTAGTATGACACTAAGCGAGCGCCCCTATCCCCACTCCATCCCCTCCATTCCACGAACTTTTGGACCTCCCCTCGTATATGGAAGCAATTGTAACTAGTATCTATGTTATAACTAAAATTGCCAGTTGGGTATGAAATTATCTGGGTAATACCACAAACAGTTTTATCTTTGTGCTACTTTATATGAGGTTCGTGATCTCTATGTTCTATAACGACTAGGTACTACGTATATAGATAAGAAAATTATAAAATAAAATAATTTAAAGCTGATATATAATAATATACAACTGTCACCACCCCATCACCTCCCAATGGTGCTATAAAAGTCAGTTAAGGGATATTGCACACAGATAACATCCTCTGTGAGAGACGGAAAACTCGAAAATAAACCGTGTGCCAACACGCTTGGTCAGCGTGGCACAGTAGACCATAAACCCTCCAAAATGGAGGAGGCCCGTGCCCAACAGTGGGACGTTAATGGGCTGGAGAGGAGAGGTGCACGTACAATTGTCTTACAGCTTACATCGCTAAGATAAAGCGACTGCTAGTAGTTTTTGACTGCAAGAGTAACAAACATGTATTTTTTACAAATTAGCATATCTCGCAACTGCATACATGTTTTAACGTGCTGTATTTTTTATTGTAGCCACACGATATCATTAAAACACACCGAATCAAGTAATAAATAAATTCATGTGTTGTATACATGTGTAAAATGGTAACAACTCATATTTTTTCAAATTGGCCAGTGGTTCTGAAGATTAGCGAGTTTAAACAATAAAAATTTTCAGCTTTGTAATATTAGTATATATATTTATTCGTACACGAAAATACCAGGTAAGTACTGTAAAGGTCATGATCATTGAATATAACCTATTCAATGATACAGGCCACATATGGTTTATTTTTAAAAAAGTAATAAAACATTTAAGGCTTTATAAATAATTGTATTCTTTTTAAATTCATATTTGTTTCACCATATCTATTTTTCCATCATCGTCAATGCCCTCTCCTCCCCAAACCTTTTTTCTTCTAGTTCCTTTCTTAAAATTTTTATTACTTTTTTAAAAATAAACCATATGTGGCCTGTATCATTGAATAGGTTATATTCAATGATCATGACCTTTACAGTACCCTTTCATACAGTCCATCCATCTTTTCTTCTCTAGATTCTTTCCCATCCACATTTATTCTCTAAACTCTTCTAATGATATTACTTTCCTATCGTCTCATTACATCCCCAGACACCAGCTCATTCTGCAATTTTTCCGTCACTGGCATCCCTTTCAGACTTCCTCTAATATATTCATTTTTTATTTTATCCATTCGCGTGACGCCACACATCCATCTCAACATTCGCATCTCCGCAACGTGCATTCATCTTTCATCACTTTTTATTAGAGTCCGACCGAAAGTTCGTTTTTGGTTTCGATTTCATCACGTTTGGGCGGCAGTTTCGGTTTCGGCCAAAATTGGCAGAAACTTTTCCCGAAACCGAAACTTGTGTCGCAGTTCACGCACCCTCATGCTTGCTTAACTTCGTTTCCCGCGGCAACGCTTTGACGGGCGCTGTCGGCCCTGTTCGGGAATTATAAGAACATAATTTAAAAAATAATAAAAATGTTATTAATATTTTTTTAAATTATATGAAATAAATGATCCCAACAAACTTAATATACTGTGTCTCCATTTCATGCCCTAATTAATGCAAAATACATAATAGGTAAAATGCACCAAATTTCATTATTTTAAGAAATTTTATACCTGACCATGTGAGTTTCGAAAACTGAAGCCACGGCCGAATATTCGGTTTCGGTGTCGGTTTCGGCCGGAAAACAAGTTTCGGTCGGACACTACTTTTATATACCTACTAGCTGTCCCGGCAAACGTTGTTTTGCCATACTAAAAAAAAAGGTCCGAGTACGGTAACTAACACTGTGACACGTGAATTTTATATAGAAGATATTTATACACACAGTATTTACTGACGATAATTATTATCAGAACATTAAAGATATGACTAAGAATTCCTTGTTGGCACATAAAATAATAATTTTGCTTGTTAACAGTGTAATCAATTGACCTCGTGAACTTAGTACAATTTATTTGTACCTACTTATATCTGAACTTTTTTAGTATCTGTTCTCTATATGCTAAGTGAGCATAATATATTGTGCTGAGTATTTTTTTAATCTCTCTCTCTCCAGCCAATTAACGTCCCCCAGTGCTCGGCCGCGATGACTAGTATATTGATACAGGGTTTATTTTCGTTTTCTGTCTCTGACAGAGGATGTTATCTGTATACAATATTCCTTAACTGCCTTATACAGCACCCTGGGAAGGAAAAGGAGTGGTTACACTTGTATACTTAATCCATCACCACACGAAGATATTATTTTTAAATTATCCCTACAAATGAATCTTTCAAGTCGACGAATTACTCGTTAACTTTTAAATGATTTTCCTTTTTTTTTTATTTAACTTATAAATGATTTTTTTTTGCTATCTGTGCGATACTGATGAACATTTTTGAAAGTTAGCACAGAATTGAACATATAAAGCAGAATCTTTCAGAAGTCTGAGGAATGGGCACAGATACCGTAGTGGTTACGCCTTCGGTCTTGTACAGAATAGCTGCTGGGTGGACAACCGAAGGCGTAACCACTACGGCATCGGCGGCCGTATTATGAGCTTTTATTTACAGGCAGTTTACGCCGTGAATTGAACTGTCTGGCAAATTCGTATTATGAACAAAATTCTTAGTCAGTGAGTTCGCTAAACCAGTCATACATTAATATGTTTAAGGAGAAGGTACAACTAAAAGTTAAAGTACTAACTAAAAATTTTCAACTAAAAGTTTTATTTCTGCCATAATATATAATTTAGCCATGCAGTTTACGGCCTGCCTGGAACTTGAATGATTTTAAAAAGCTCATAATACGCCGGCTGTCCCCATTCCTTATTCCTTAGACTTGGAGAGATGTTCGATCAGGCATTTCTGCTCGTCGATTGAGATTTCGTAAAACATAGTCTTGTGCACAGATTTGTCAGATTGTGGGTACTCGTTCAATTAGCTAAATCGTATCTACTTCATAGACTATACATGTTTCTTATGACGTATAGCCCGTATCAGAGTACACACATA
The DNA here is from genome assembly GCA_916999025.1 of Orgyia antiqua. NCBI lineage: Eukaryota > Metazoa > Arthropoda > Insecta > Lepidoptera > Erebidae > Orgyia > Orgyia antiqua. The sequence goes on from OU779868.1 coordinate 8,270,007, forward strand.
GATACATATATTACGCACACAAAGATTTTTATGTGGTTTCAAGCCGAGTGAATGATGTAGTCATAGACACTATCTGGTAAGTTTGAAGTCTCGTATACTCTCGTAGTACTGTATAGATCGATGTTTCGTATCTTATATCAGGAAATGTCACAAAAAATGTATTTTACCGTATATTTGGTATCAATATTAAAACGAATAAGTTATAGTCGTACTTCGTGCTCAGTGACTAATTTATTAGTCTAAATCGACTTGTTTACCTTAATTCTTTTGCTTCCGCTAAATTAGCATTTTAATAAAGATTATACGCCAATTGAACGTAGTTATGCAAAATGGATCCAATCCACAAAAACCGTTTTTTGAGGTTACTGTCACTATAGTCATCAAACACATCCATTTAGATATATGCCAAAAATATCCAAGCCGCAAAGTACCTATTTTTTAATAAAAAACACATCTATAGACATTCAAAACGACATTCAAAACGTCTTGTTATTTTAATATATCAATTTTAATAAAACTCCTCAAAAGTAAGTTTTTGTGGCTGGATCCATTTTGCATAACTACGTCCAATTGTTTTAATTTATTTCCCTAATCATATTTTTATTTAAAAAATTCGTCATCGTGTTAGCAAATATTGTTATTTTCCACAAATTTTGAATGACGAGTTATTCTTTTTGTAAATAATCAGTTTTATTGTCGTAATAAATAATTATATTTACGATGTTTCGGTCATATTGTTTTTGCTAGTTAAAAAAAATGTAGTGGGAAAAATACTGAGTGTGTCTAATTGGATAGGTACTTTATTATATTTTTGGCTTTTCTTATTTGATAGGTAGAGACTGCTATAAATATGGTATGTGACATGTAGTTTTCGCAAACTGTAGACGTCACTTTACAAGCAATAAAACAAGTATTCTATTGGGAAGAGTATCACAGTATTCTACAGACTACACTTCGGAGAGTGTTCTGAGGGGCTGCATGATCTAGTTCCCGCATCACCATTTCTACATCGCACTACCAGACAATCGGAACGTCTCCATCCGTACGTTGTGGACATATCACCTGTCCGTACTAAACTTTTTGGATCATCATTCTTGCCACGAACTGCCAGGGACTGGAATTATTTACCGATGTCTGTGTTCCCCGAGTGTTACAATGTAGATACGTTCAAAAAAAGGGTAAATAGGCTTCCTACATAGTTGGTACGCTTTACCATCAAAGATTCCATTGTCGCTTACCATCAGGAGGCATGGGATCAAGTGCCAACATGTTTTATGTAAAAAAAAAAAACCTGTCTATGGTTCAAATCAACTTGTGGCGTGTATCATAGACACACTTAAAACATATTTCACGCACACAGATCTAAGTGGATTCAAGCTGGCTTGATATAGCCATAAACACTCATATATGGGTACATCACTCAGTCGGTTTGCCAAATAGAGTTATCAGGTCTGTGATCTTATTATGGTTTATTTTGATTGCAGTAAAGAATAGGGACATCCGTGGTTGCACAGAAATCGTAAAGAATTGTGAAGTTCTAGGAGTTACTTTACCTTCGAACCAGCAAGGAAGATATATCACGATGCTTATCAAAGACAAGAAACGGGAAGATGAAACTACATCTACAAAACCGCCGTTCAAAAACTTCAAACTTAAGTTTTAATATATTAGTTTTATAAGGATTTTTGTATATATTATTGGAATGTGTAAAAATAATAGATTTCAATTTTAAGATGTAGTTTTTTTATTATTACCACTTTCTGTAAACCTGTTTATTTTGAATTCCAAGAAGACTAAATCGTGTCCATTGATTCATAGTTTATCTAATGTTTTAAATATTAAAATTTGTGAGCCTGTTAGTCTTTATGTTACTTTTTCACGCACAAACAGCGCAACGGCTTTAAATGGAATTTGGCACTAAGATACATTTTAGATTTACTTTACAGCTTATAGATTAAAGCTTAAAACCCGGAGAAACGCCTTTCCGTGAAATAAATAATAATAATAATATTCAGGACATTTCACACAACGTCATCTGGTCCCAAAGTAAGCTATATTTCTATGCTTGTATTATGGGTACCAGATACGGATAGACTACATATACTACTTTTCTTTTGTAAATACATATTTATAATACATAGAAAACACCCATAAATGACTCAAACGGCCTGTATAGATGGGCGTTACAGTTAAGTTAGAAGTTGAAAGCATTAGGCCTTCTATTAGTGTTTTTCTTAAGCGCGTAACCTTAGCTATATATTGGCTGTGGTTTTTAAAACATCCCTACTTAATATTATAAATGCGAAAGTAACTCTGTATGTCTGTCTGTTACACTTTCCCGCTTAAACCTCTCAACCGATTTTGATGAAATTTGGCACAATCTTTAGAACCTGAGAAAGGACATAGGCTACGTTTTATTGCGAAAAAAAAAAATTCCACGCGGACGGAGTCGCGGGCAACAGCTAGTGTCTAATAAATTTTAAAGTTATATAGTTTCAGTCAATCAATCAGTATTATATTTATATGTTTTCTTTGTTATTAAAATATCTTTTTAAATATAAATCTGCAGTATGAGTGTTTGTAAATGAACTCCTCCTAAACGGCTGGACCGATTTTGATGAAATTTGTTGTGTGTATTCAAGAGGGTTTGAGGATGGTTTAGATTCACAATTGGCTGGACCGATTTTGATGAAATTTTTTGTTGTTGATTTTTACACAGAATTGAATGGCAAAACAACGTTTGCCGGGGCAGCTAGTTGTTTTATAAAAAATAAGGAAATCAGCTGTAACAGTGTAAATATTTCAGTATCATCCTGTCGTCATTTTTCATGACAAGCTATAATGTAAAACAATTATTCTCTTATTGTGATGGATAGTCTCACGCTTGTTATGTAATTAATTAAAAAAAGAACCAAGATCAAGGAAGCTCTTTCAAAACTAGATTAAAAAACAACTAGATTAAAGCAATACTTAGTACAGTGATTCGTCATGTCAAACAGTAGATATTATGTATCTTGATAGTGGCAGCAAATAGGCACCCATTTCAGCATGTATCAAGTCACAAGGACCTGACGCTGGTTTTCGAATCGGGCATTTGAGTGACGACACGGACTACCATTACCAATCAATAATTATATTCAAAATTATTGTATTACTTAAACTTCCTGTAAAATCAGCTTTGTCCTGTCAAAATCGGTCTAGTTGACACGTCTAGTTTATTTATTTACTAAGTAGTCGTTGCCCGCAACTAAACAAAAATCCACAGAAGTACCAGAAGGTAGGTTGGCGTTTAAAATTGAGGACAAGTCAAGTTAGTCTAGGCTAACTTGAATTCATGGTCTAAAATGATATGGAACTTTATTATAAGTGACATACCGTAATGACATTAATTTTTGCCTAATTTTTGCAATCTGCAAACGTCACTTTTAAACACACTGATACAAGTATGGCATTTAAAATTAAGATCTGGCTTAATACACCATATTTAATTGACACCATTGTCAGTTTGTAGTGTGAACGCCGCCTACACGAACAAAAAGCAAAAATGACGAAACGCGCAGTCTTTGCGTGTTCTAGTGTTATAGGCTTTCAAAAATCTTGTGGTATAAACAAAAAAGTGTCACAGGACCTAGGGAAAGCCTGCAGACCGCAGGGCAGCTGGTGGCGAGCTGGCGAGCCCCTGAGAGTCGGTCGTGGCCTCGCCTTCGGCTTGCCTTTGTTGGCTGGCCGAACTGGAAACCGAGTGCCTGGACTCTCACCTCTGTCTTGCCTTCACCGGCCCGACAGAGTGGGGTCGCCAGAGCTATTTGCTCGGGGGTGGAAGTGTCAATTTCAAGGGCGTAATTACGGGGAAACCCGCTCCGGGTCGAGACCCGGAGCGGGTTTGCCGCCCGCGATGGTGAAACCGGTGCCGCACCGCTCTACACCCCAAGCCGCTCACACCGGTGTTGCTCCCTGCTGCCTTGTCTGGCGGCTGTATGGGGGGCCCATCTAGTGAGTCGGCGAGTCACCGTCTGCCACGGTTCAAGAAGTATCAGTATTGAAGGCAGGCGATCGTTATTATTTGCAATAGTTTTTTAAACAACCAGTCCATCAAACACCTAACACAATAACCCAGTTCGTTTCTTTACATTAATTTGCAATAGATCTACAGCTACCATTGGCATTCCATGACTCCACTTCTATAGTGCAGGTGTGGAGTGTCGGTGGTAGGTGTCCCACCACATTTATTTATTCATTAAAATTCTCAAAGGGCCTCTGCATGTTGGACCCATGTCCCCATGTAAGCCTTACAAAGGATCGGGTATTTCTTATAATAGAAATATACCCGTGACTGCAAAAGTGAGAAACAAATAATAATAATAATAAATATTCATGGACATTAACACAACGTCCTCTGGTCCCAAGCTAAGCTTATTAGGCTTGTGTTATGGGTACCAGAATATGGATAGAATACATATACTACTTTTCTTTTGTAAATACTTATAATACATAGAAACACCCAGACGCAGTACAAACATTTGTATGACAATTAGAAAAATCACACAAATGATTGTCCCGAGCGGGAATCGAACCCGCGACCTCTTGATCGGCAGTCCGTTACATAAACCACTCAACCACGAGGCTCGTCGTATTAAAAAACAAACTGCAACAATTCAAACATGTACCTACTACGTAGGTATAAATTTATTGAATTAAAACACTAATTTGTTACGATCATAAGTTTAGAACGGAAGCTACCTATCATTAAAAATGCATCATTTTATTCGAAAGTGATTAACATTTTGACGTGGTCACGGAAATAAAGAGATTTCTGAGAGATTCATAATGGCCCAGTCATTTAGTATTTTTGCCCGGAAAGTTTTCCGGAAGTTTTGAAAACTGGTAATTTTATAGATTTTTATGTGCTCTTTCCAAATTTCAACTTTGCCACCTCGTATGTTGCACGTTTTGCGCCAATTTTTGACCTGCTGTTTTTATATTTTTTTTAGAAAATATAAAATAAGTATTTTAAGCAACTAATTTCAATATTATTGAAATATTCACTATATAGAATTTAAAAAAAATACTTAAAGATATTATTTTAATATAATAGATTGCAATACATCTTTTCAAAGTTGCCAAGTGGATGTAATAGACCAATTTCAACTCCACCACAGAGTAGTTTATCTCTAAGAACGCCTTAATATCTTAAATTCTTCATTTCAAGGGCAAATAGAGATGAAGGGAAAATAAGGACAATGCCAATTAGGTCGTAAAAAGAATTAAAAAAAAACATACAGACGAATTGAGAACCTCCTCCTTTGTTTGAAGTCTGTTAAAAATGCCAACGCACGTCTATATTTCACTATATTCTTTATTTATAGACCATTAGAGACACGTTACATAAATACTGCAAGTACTGCGGCCGTATTATGAGCTCTTATTCCCAGGCCGTTTACGCCGTGAATGGAACTGCCCGGCAAATTCGTAATATGAACATAACTCCCAGCCATCCAGTTCGCTAAAACAGTCATAGATTAATATGTTTATAGTGAAGGTACAACTAAAACTTTAAGTACTAACTAAAATTTTCAACTAAATGTTTTATGTTTATCATAATACATAATTTAGTCAGGCAGTGTACGGCCTGCTTGGAACTTGCATGATTTTTAAAAAGCTCATAATACGCCCGCTGGTAAAACCTTAAGGCCATTCAAAACACGTAGATACCTAAAGTTAATAAAACGCTGTGACACATGACACGGGTAGAATTTAATATAATTCACCACGCACTATGAACTTTGCACGATTTTCTTGGACCCTGACGTGTAATACCGATACCTAACTGTTATTTACTGTTTGTTAAGAAATATTTGTCTACAAAGTAGCTTCCTAGCTTTAATACATAATAGATTCATGGATTAAGAGATAGATATGAACGAAACTTTATACCAATTTACTTAACTTTATAACTTTATACAAACTTTATAGAAATTTTATACCACGTACAATTAGGTTGTGGAATGAACTACCTGCCGAAGTTTTTCCATTGGACTACAGCATGGGGCTCTTCAAAAAAGGGATTATAAGATTTCTGCAGGGTCGGCGACGCGCGAGTGACACCCCTGCTGTTGCAAGCGTCCATAGGCTACGGTAACTGCTTACCATCAGGCAGGCCGTAAGCTTGTTTGCCACCGTAGTGGTATAAAAAAAAAACTAATAAAAGTGGGTTAAAAATTTGTAATCTCAAAACGGTCTTATTCCTAATGACTTATCGGAGGTTTAAAAGTTCGCTAAAATCGGTTCGCGAAAATTGTCAAAACTTAATATTCATAATTTAGTCTTTTTACGCTAAAACGTTTATTATCTCTCCGTTTAAACCTCCGATAACTCATTATGAATAAGGCCGTTAATAAAAAACAGTATGTTTGATTTAATATTCTCTAAGACTTGCACGACTCATTCGTTTAGATAAAACTACTTTTAACTGACTTAAAAAAAGGAGGAGGTTCTCAATTCGTCTGTTTATTATTTTTTATAACGAGTCGACGACGTCTCGGCAATTTAAATTTGCCGCGTTCCGGAAATGTTCGGAATCATTGGACGAACCTGTCGCGACATGCTCACGCGACCATCCTGCCGCCCGCGGACATTCAGTTGATTCAGTGATTCAGTCAATTTCAGTCATCAGTGGGACGCCGGCCGCCAACGCCGCCGTGTAGAGTAAAACGTGTCTTACGCGTTCCCCGCGAGATACCGAGATTTTGAGTGTGCCGCGTGTGCGTGTATGTAATTATAAATATAGAACCCACAAAGAAAATAAATACTTTTACTTTGAATACTTTTATCATTTAACGCCCCTGAGAAATCAACCCACGCTAAATTTTCTTTATGTTTGTTACCTTATGACTTTTAACTGGGTGAAGTGATTTTAATGATTCTTTTTTTATTTGAATGCTGGTGGTTCCCATGTGGGCCCATAGGCACCACATGAATTTCTACTTGAACTTTTTTTTAAAATACTCAATTACTACAGATTTAGACGCGTGTTGTTATTAAATTTTAAAATTTAGTTAAAATTAAAATTTTACGTGGGTAAACCCTGTAAATATTTTCCGTGTGGTGACAGATTAAGAAAACTAGTGTCACCACCCAAGGGTGCTGTAAAAGTCAGCTAAGGGATATTGCACACAGATAACATCCTCTGTGAGAGACGGAAAACTCGAAAATAAACCCTGTGCCAAGTGCCAACACGCCTGGTCAGCGCGCCACAGTAGACCCGAATCCCTCCCAAAGTGGAGGAGGCTCGTGCTCAACAATGGGACGTAAATGGGCTGGAGAGAGAAACCCTGTAGCAACTGATCGTACAGGACAATTTACACCTCAGTTCCACCCGTGACCATGGTGACTGCAAAGTCTCCGAAACGTCGGGCTAAAATTTAAAAACATATACACGCGTCTAAATCCGTAAGAATTGGTTTAAAAAATCTATAAAACACCATCAATCTAACTAATTTCCGTTTAAAAACAAAGTTTTCCGTCAAACCTTTCTCTAATATCTATTTAGAATAGCCTGTCCAAATGATAAATTTGTTCATGTCAAGATACCTAGCACGAAGCGTCCAATTGTCGCTGCTTAATCACTGTTCATTAGAATAAAGGTTAGACAATAGTTGACTTTAACTGATAAGCTTTTTATTCTACTAGCTGTTGTTTGCAATAACACCTACACAAACTTCCTCCCGAACCAGTCTTAGGTACTATTAAAAGAAAACTGCATAAAAATCCGTTGCGTAGTTTTAAAAACGATTTAAACCCACACGGGGTCTTTCAGAAATAAAGAGTTTTCTTATGATAAGTAAAGATTGTTGCGAAATACCTATCTCCGTGTGGTGACGATTTCCTTCCAAGGGTGCTGTAAGAGCCAGCTAAGGGATATTGTTATAAGATAACATCCTCTGTCAGAGACGGAAAACTCGAAAACACACCCGGTGACAAGACGCCTGGTCAGCGTGGCACCGTAGACCATAATCCTTCCCAATACGGAGGAGCCCGTGCCCAACAGTGGGACGTAATGGGCCGCAGAAAGAAGATATTGTTACCTGAGTTTAAATACAAGGGGTTTCTGCTAACACTTTGAAAGATTAAGAATTACTTGAATACGTTCTTTGTGGTATAAACTGTTTCTGTTGACATTTCCTCTCAATATAGTTTTATACCCTAGGAGATATTCTAATTCCATGTATGTACCCGGTTGATGAAGAGGTTAGCTTAGTATTTTCTTTTTGTAATTCTTAAGGAAATAACACCTAGATGTTTCAATTAACCGCCCCAAAACATTATATTTCAAAATTAAAAAAATTTGATTTGAATGTTTTAAATTAAGAAAAAGACATCATCATAACATCACGCCTTTTTCCCATTTAACCTAGCTAGGATCTTTGTGATTCTTTTGCAAGGTAACGTCTATTTTGGTTTTAACAGTTTCCTGTTTTTGAATAAAACGTTGGATTATAAATGTATTATTATGTTTTTAAGGCGTCATCTAATGCACGGAAATATATTGCATATAAATCTATAATACCTACTTATACTTTACGGAAATATTTATACGCAACATCTCAAAATGGTGACTTTGAATTCAGCTGGTAAGAGGATCTCTGATCGCAAATTTGGCAAACACCGGTACAACAATTTAAGAGGATACCAAAATAGCTTCGTGCATTTTTCTACGTACGAAGTTTTCATTGTTTCTTTAGATTGAATGGCTAGAGCTCTAATTTTTAAGTATATGTTTTTTCAATATATGATCTAGGATCGCATAAACTCAGAAACGCGATTGAAAAAAGTTTTCTCGATAGAAAATCTTAGCGAAACAACCTCTCTAATTTTTTATTTTTTTCATTTGTCGGTCTATTATCGCGTATTAACTAGTGAAATAACTTTAAAAACATAAGTAACTTTTATATATAGAAACACGTAAATCAGAATTAAAATATATTTAGTAGATTTTGAGTAAATAGGAAAAGTATCCCTAATTCTTCATTTTCTGTGCCTACTGGCTGTGTTAATATGTACGTGTCGGCGATGATATACGATAATATTGATGTAGGCCCTTAATATGTAACAATTTAATATGCACCAAACTTAACTGAAACAGGAAAACAACTACGGTGTATATTGCTTAATTGGCAATTTCGTTGTGCACATTTATATTAATTAATTACAGTTCTTATAATAAGAAAGTTCAGTTAACAAATAGTACCGATTCTACATGTAGCTACAACTAAACTTAAGAGGGTACAGTACTCCTAATTTAGGTATTTGCCTTAGGTATTGCTATCCCTATTCCCGAGCGCCGCGCTGAAAGGGACAAATATAACTAAAGCAGATTTTACCCTTTGGAAAATAAGACGTTTCGTAGTCCCCGTTTTTCTTCGCGAAAGTTAAACCGATTTTGATTGTTTTTACGCTATATTATAGATAAAGAGTATATCTATGCTTCTGTCACTTTCTTTTTTTTCAATACATAATAACTATAAGAAATATGACCACCCAAAAATCCCGATTTTTTCGGTTTTCTTTAGGTAAAGTTGCAGCGTCTATCACACATATTTGGTAACGATTTACAAAAAAAAAGTGATACAAGCATAGATATACTCTTCATCTATAATATAAAAACAATTAAAATCGGTTTAACTTTCGCGAAGAAAAAACGGAAGTACGGTACCCATATTTTTGTATGGAGCATAATTTGGTATCGTGCCCTCTTAAGTTTCGTTGTGTACCTAGAATTGGGACCTTTAACGTTAACTTACGATCATTTACTTTTGATTAGCAGTGTTAAATGATAAGTAAATACACTCGGACACACATTTGTTTATGTTTGTGACATAACTTTATGATAACGTGCTATTACCATGATAACTTAATATGTCATTCATCAATCACGATAATCTCTGCATCACCTTAGATTGACTGGTAGGAAACGCTTTTAGCTATTATATTGATCTTGCTTGAACTTTATCTAGCTGCAAAAATTATCTCTTATCACAAGGATAGCATTGTTTATATTATGTTATAGTTAGTTATTAATCATAGATATAGTGCTTGTCTTCAATCTTAATTTCAAACGTATGCCGTTTTAAATTGACATTTAGGATAGAAATTAGAGTGGTAGTTATATTTTATAAATATTGCTTAAATTTAATTAATATATTATGTAACAAATGTATTTGGCTACACTATTGCATTAGGGCTAACCTGTAATAATAGCTGTATTGTGATAATAAATAAATAAATAAATAAATAAATAAATAAATCTATGTTTATAAGGGCCTCGTTCACCATCTTCAAGTAAAGCGTTGATTAGTTACTTATCGATTAGCGTTAATTGTCAAGTAATAGTTACGAGTATCTTCTGTCAATTTCAATATTTTAATCTTAAGATTACTGCTACTCGAACGTCGTGAACGTCGCACGTGTAGTTACTGGTGACTTTAACTAGCGATTAGTCTGTTGGCACTTTACTTGAGAATGGTGAAAGAGGCCCTAAATGTATGTAGGTAAAAAGTTTGTTTGTTTGAATGGGCTAATCTCAAGAACTACTTACTGAAGTAATTTATGAATTTTGCAATTGACATGCTATGCTTTTTGCTTAATAAATCAAATTATGGTGGAAAAAGTGACTGCCGCAAGCGGGACTTGAACCCACGACCTTGGTGTTCCGCAATAAGCTCAGTTGGAAGAGCTTCGGAACGGTGTTCCGAGGTTGTAGGTTCAAGTCCCGCTTGCGGCAATCACTTTTTTCTTTCTATATTATAATAAGTATAATTCTATAACTTTTTATAATAAGTAAAGATTTTAATAAAATATAGATAAATAAATAGGTATAACGTCATAGAATATCATTGAAAAATGATTTCCTTAGCGTTTATTGAATATTTTGAATAATTATGCGTATTTAATATATTCATTGCAAACTTACTATAAAACGTGCTGTATCAATTATTTTACTAATATGGCTGTACAGATATGTAAATAAAATTAAAATGTTAATTATACCTAATAGGGAATTGTTATTATTTAGATATCTACTAATACAAAAATTGGTCAAGTGCGAGTCGGACTCGCGCACGAAGGGTTCCGTACCATTATCTATGCAACATAAGGCAACGTTATTAGTATCGAGCAAGAAACGGTAAAAAAATCATGTTTGTTGTATGGGAGCCCCCCTTAAATATTTATTTTATTTTATTTTTAGTATTTGTTGTTATAGCGGCAATAGAAATACATCATCTGTGAAAATTTCAACTCTCTAGCTATCACCGTTCTTGATATACAGCCTGGTGACAGACGGACGGACGGACGGACGGACAGCGAAGTCTCAGTAATAGGGTCCCGTTTTTACCCTTTGGGTACGGAACCCTAAAAACGGGCAACGAACTAACATCAACACGGTTATCTTCTATGACTATAGGTATAATAATAAAAACTATCTAAGTGCCAATTGGGCTCGCAAAAAAGGTTCCGCATAAATATTATAATAATATTATTATATTCTTCATTATAATATCTTTCTCTTTCTTTTTCCAACTCATAAACGTCCCACTGTTGGGCACGGACCTCTTCCATTTTGGGATGGATTGTGGTGATGCTGCGCTAACCAGGAGTATTAACATAGGGTTTAGTTTCGAATTTTCCATCTCTCCCAAAGGATGTTATAGAATAGAATAGAATACACTTTATTGTACACCATAAATTACATGTCACTTAACTAATGTAACAATAAAACATGTACAATTGGCGGTCTTATCGCATATTGCGATCTCTTCCAGACAACCTTTAGATGGACTCAGTTTATTTGGAAAGGGGTATTAGTGGTGTACTTGCTATTTATAAATTCCAAGTAAAAAGAAAAATCTTACATTACGCATAATCAATACATACTGCAGATATACATACACCATATAGAGATATAGATCCATAAATGTACATAAACCAATACATATATAAATAGAATAGAATACATAAATATATTATTATACATAAACATAATGATGAGAAGTTTGGATTGAATTTTACGTGGTTTGTAGCAGTAGATAATGTTCATTGATACGTTTATTAAACGAAACAATAGATTGCGCATTTTTTTAGCAGAGCTGCCTCTATAGTGAAAGATTTGCTAAAGTTATACTGTGTACTATATCCTTCAGCTGACTTTAACAGCACTATAGGGAGGAAATGGGGTGGTGACACTTATATTTTTATCCGTCACCACAGAGAAAATCATTAAAATAATATTATACTGTCATAATTACGTTGTTTAAACGAATCAACAAGTTACCTTTTAAAGCGTTTGTTGCTTGGGTAAGCCCATAAAAACCTACTTTGTTGTATTCTGATTTTTTGTATTTGTTGTCAGACATAGCGGCAAATTGTAAGCATGTCATCAAGATACACAAAAATGTTTGTATGGAAACTTTCATAACTATCTATTTAATTCTGGGTTTAGAACCTACCTATTTGTTATTATAGCGACAACCGAAATACATCATCTGTGATAATTTCAACTGTAGAGCTATTAGAGATGCAGTCTGGTGGGCAAGTCCAGTATATGAATGGTGTCACAATGGCACCACAATGACACATTATAACCTCAAAAAATTAACAATAGACTACCAAACTTAATAAAATTAGCCACTAACCAATTAAATAAACTAAATTATAGTGGAAAAAATGATAACCATGAGCGGGACTTGAACCCACGACCTCGGAATACCGTTCCGTTGCTCTCCCATCTGAGCTATCATGGTTCCCGCATATGTTTACCAAATCTTCCACTACAACCTTCTCAATGTGAGTTAAACATCGTGCGATGTTTTGTGTACAACGCCATCTATTGAGAGGTTTGCACCAACTCTATATCCTATGCTTATACTCTATAAACTAAATTATAGTGGAAAAAAAGTTATCATTTTTTCCACTATAATTTAGTTTATTTAGTAAAAGCATAGCAAGTCAATTGCAAAAATTCATAAATTAATGTAGAAATACATGTACAGTCGTTATTTCGGTCCAATTGTGTTCTGTAAAGAACACTAAGTGATCGATTGATCGAGTTGGTGCAAACCTCTCAATAGATGGCGTTGTACACAAAACATCGCACGATGTTTAACTCACATTGAGAAGGTTGTAGTGGAAGATTTGGTAAACATATGCGGGAACCATGATAGCTCAGATGGGAGAGCAACGGAACGGTATTCCGAGGTCGTGGGTTCAAGTCCCGCTCATGGTTATCATTTTTTCCGCTATAATTTAGTTTATTTAGTAAAAGCATAGCAAGTCAATTGCAAAAATTCATAAATTAATGCACTAACCAATTAGTTATTTAGTGTTATTTCAAACAAATGCAATAACTGATTGCTTAGTGGCGAATTTTATCAAGTTTGGTAGTATATTATAAATTTTTTGAGGTTATAATTTATCATTGTGGTGCCATTGTGAGACCACTCATTTACCGGACTTGCCCACATGGACTACGGATAAATGAATGATGGACGGAAAAGCGAAGTCTCAGTAACTAGGTCATGTTTTACTCTTTAGTGTGGAACCCTAAAATGAACAGTAGTCACTAAGTGCCCTATAACTTCTGTTTACAAAATAGAGGTTAATTTCTGAGTCAGATAATATTTTTATTCTTCATGCGGCAATAGAATAAAAACAAGTTGTTAACATGATAATATTTTTATGTGAATATATAAATAGATCTAATTAGTCTATGAATTATTTTCTGTTACTTCCTAAACATAAAAATATTTGAGGAAGTATTGAAAATTTAATGTTAAATACTAATTTAATGTTGACCTCTTGATATTGTATTTTTATTAGAATCATCCTATAAGATTTTTTATCTTTACTCATTATAAAATTATGTCGTTATTTTTGTATGTATGTCCCTATGTTGTATCTTTAAAACTACGCAACGGATTTTGATGTGGCTATTTTTAACAGATATTGCGGTTTAAGATGGATGACTTTTTAATGTTATTTGTTGAGGTTTAATTTCTGAATTCCATGCATACGAAGTTTCGGGCAACAGATTAAAATTATAAAATAAAGTCGTTATTTTCGTAAGCGTGTCCCTATGTGAGCTTATATCTTAAAAACTACGCAACGGATTTTGATGCGGATTTATCATAGATAGAGTGGTCCAAGTGGATATGTTTGAAATTATTTGTTAGAGTTTTGTTTGAAACTATTTGATAAATTCCACGCGTACAAAGTTATGGACAACAGCTATAGTACTTATATAGAATATTCTTTAACGTACAATAATTAATCTCAAACATCTAATAGTTTTGAAGATTAAGCAGAAAAATAGAAATACTTTTTAAGTAGTACGCTTTTAACGGCCTCGTTCGTGTCCAAGTTATGTTACAATGCACACTGGGCAGGTTAAATTGTTTAATCATTCGAAAGAATGCGAAAGTATCGTAATTAAAATATTCCTACGAGTTTTTGCTTAGAAGAGTTTTTTCGTGAATGCTGTTAAGGAAACAGTATTCTGTGTTCAGTATAATGTGTGTCTACATATATTATGTAGTTCATCTCTCTCTCTCTCTCGCTCTTTCTCTCTCTACAGCCCTTTAACGTCCCACTGTTGGTCACGGGCCTCTTCCACATCTGGAAGGTTTATAGTCTTTTATACCGCGTTGACCAAGCGTGTTGGTATAGGGTTTATTTCAAGATTTCTATCTCACAAAGGATGTTTTTTTGTGTGCAATATCACTTGGCTGGCTTCTACAGCATCCTGGGAAGGAAATGAATGTGTGAAATTTGTATTTTTAATCCGTCACCATACGAATAAAGGCACAACCTAAATAATTCTTTTAAAGACTTTAAACTCATATATCTGTTCGATCAGTTTCTAAAGAACATCGTTACTAGAAATTGAATCTTTCTTAGGCGGGCTTACTTTTAGAATTTTAATATCTACATAGGTATTATCTCCTACCAAGAATTTTAAAACATCAGGATTACAACAAGGCTTATTAAAACAATCATTATAATATATATAAACCTTATATTTATTGAGATTTTTTTAATATGTCTAACATTAAAACTTAACAATAATAAATATTTATCAAAAACGCGTAATTTCATTTTCTTTAGGCTTGGTCTCAGGCGTTGGGAAATCTCGTTCGTCTTTCCTTCGTAGACTAAATAGCGTTCTGTAAATAAAAAACATTCTGTTTAATAAATGAAACGCCACATTAGATTAAAAGATTCATTATTACAATAACTTCATTATAATAATCTAAACTAATATTATAAAACTGAAGAGTTTGTTTGTTTGTTTGAACGCGCTAATCTCAGGAACCAACGGTCCTGAGATTAGCGCGTTGGATATTACATTCATCGAGAAAGGCTATAGCTTATATCGTGACGGGCTTCGTGGTCTAGTGGTTCATATAACGGACTGCCGATCACGATGTTGCGGGTACGATTCCCGCCTCGGACATTCATTTGTGCGATATTTATAAATGTCATACAAATGTTTGTTCTGCGTCTGGGTGTTTACTATATATAATAAGTATGTATTTACAAAAGAAAAGTAGTTTATGTATTATATCCGTATTCTGGTACCCATAACACAAGCATAATAAGCTTAGCTTGGGACTAGAGGACGTTGTGTGAAATGTTCATAAATATTTATTTATTTATTTATTTATATGTATATTTACGTGCGCCTTGCGGGTGTCATATACGCGGAGGACTTACAACGTCCTGCGTGTACAATACAATAATGCCTTCAGGGTGCTGATGGGATTTCCACGCTTCTGTAGCGCATCACAAATGTTCGCGGACGCTCACATTGATGACTTTTACGCCGTTATCAGAAAGAGGGCAGCGTCTATGATGAAAAGACTATGTGGAGGTCCCAACAGCATCCTGAGGACATTATATAACAGGTTGGATAGCTCGTTCATGGAGCACTGGGCCGGACTACATAAGCCATTTAAGTGCTTCGAACGGGCATTATAACAGTGTTATGTACCAAACGATTAACTTATCATATTTTTGTCTGCGCACGGGCATCTCTAACTATTGATAACGTCACTATCGATGACGTCGAGAACTGACCGGTGCATCTGTCCTCGTGGCTCGTTGCGCGCGCGCGAAGCGGTTACCGAGCGCGAGTTAGTCGCAAAACACATCTTGTTTGCAGATTACGTCGCGATTTGAATGAGATTTGAAGCGTTTTTCTTGCAACTGTTTCGCGAGTTAAAATTGTCACTAGAATTAATTGTTGATAAAACTAATTATCCTTGTTGTGTGAATCGATAATTACAATTGAAACAAAACCTTGAAATGTCACCGCGAAATGTAATGTTCGCCATTTTTGTATGACATAAATGCGTTATAAAAACTAGTGAATTTTGTGTCTCCATACTTAATACTATTTAATGTAAATTGAACTGTTTGATAACTATAATTGTGATAGTATAATTGCATTGAGACGATTGGTGAAAGTTCACGGCTTGAGTCGCGCCAAAGGAGTGGTCTTTTGTGGACTTCAAGAGTTCGTGTCTGCCTGTATAAAGTTAAGTATAGTTTGATTAGCATTCTGCGTTATTTTGGCCAATTTATCGTAGTTAGTGTTAATGAAGCTATAGCTAGGGCTTGTCAAGTGAAGACTGTGTTGAAGACGAAAACAGGGTAAGTTTGTACTAGTATAAATTTGTTAACGCTGTGAAACGCAGATTTTAAGTTCGTTCGTCTTGATCTGAAGAATTGTCACGCTTCCACAAAACTAATAAATTATAAATCCCAGGTTGAACGCAACATATTTTGGTACCCAGAGCGTGGTTTAAACTCCGTTTCTCGAATGTTCCATGTTGAACAAACTATACCCTCATTATTTGTGAAAATTGATTTAATTAATTTAATTAATTTAATTTGATTAATTTGGTTGTTTGTTTGTTTAATCTAAATTGTTGGTATAGTTTTGCATAATTAATTTGAGCACTTGAATTGGCAATTAGATTTTAAAGGGTTTGATAATTATTTGTGCTATTGCTAATCGTATTTGTTGTTGCTCAGGTTATTATTTAATATAAATTATTATTTAATTATTGTCTAATATTGAACAACGTTATAGTTAAGTTGTGGCGTTGTGCGTTTGTATAATACAACATTTATTTTATACGTTTGTTTGTTTTGTTGTTTACCTTAAAATAAATAATTCAAGTCTTAAATTAATTGCACATTGGCAAAGAATTGTTTTGTTTGTTTGATTTAAACTATTTAAGATTTGATAATTGTTTAGAATAATAGCGGCTTGTCTCATTGAAAGATATTTTGTTTTTCGCTATTGTAATATTGTTTGTTTGTGAAAGATATTTGTTTTTTTTTGTTGTTATTATAAGATTGTTTGTTTCGTGCCGTTTGTGCTTTGAAGATGTCTACCGCCGCGTATAATGTTGTCCGCGAGACATATTCCGGGATTGCGACTCATTTGAGATGGTTCACGTCAGCTGCCGCCTTGGTGAAAAGGGAGAACCGAATCGAGGCATTGTTGGACAGGCATGAGAAATGCCCTACACGACTTCAGGAGGTGGAGGCGCTTTACCGGCGCTTCATCTTGCATCTGGATGATGTGCCCCTGGAGTCATTCCCCCAGGAGCGACGGGACCAAGTCCACGAGGACTACGTCCAAATTATGGACCTTGCCGACGACATCGCCCAGAGCGCGCGGGAGATTTTAGCCTCGCGCGCCGGAGTACCGGCTCACCGGGCCCCCTTGAAGACTCCCGTGGGCCTTTTGACCAGGTTACCCAACTTGGATCTTCCACGTTTTGATGGTCGACTAGACATGTGGATGGGATTCATTGGTTTGTTTGAGAGCCTTGTGGACTCGAGGGACGATTTGGGTCCGTCTCAGAAACTGGCCTATTTACTCTCCGTGCTTGATGGAGAGGCGAGGGGCTTAGTACAGCACCTCCCAATATGTGACGGGAGCTATGGGATCGCGCGGGCGTTGCTCACCAAGCGCTATCACAACCAGCGCTGTCTGGCAGATACCCACGTTGACCAGATCTTGAACCTTCCCGTCGTGAGCAATGCTGCCCAGTTGAGGACCGAGCTGCTGAACCCCCTCCTAATAGCCACCAATTCGCTCAACCGCTTAGGACTGCCGGTTGCCAAGTGGTCTTACCTACTGGTGCGTATCGTACTCAAGCGATTGCCGGTGTCTTTGAGGGCACGTTTTGAACAGGGGCACACTAGGGATGAGGCATCTGCTCTCCCTACCTTTGACCAGCTCCTGACGTTCCTGGAGGACGAGTGTCGCATGGGTGACGTCATGGTCGCCGACACGCCGGTGGAAGCATCACGTCCCAGACCCACCAACCAACGGCGCAATGCCCAACCTGCACCAAGAGGAGGTACGGCCGCCCGCTTCGCTGTCGCTCAAGCTGCGCCACCGGACTGCCGGTTTTGCAAGTCGCAGGGACACCAAACGGTGCGGTGCCCAGACTTCGCGGTCCTGCACGTGGCCGCTCGTAGGCGGATTGCCCAGGCCCGCGGCTGGTGTTTCTCTTGCCTAGGGGACCATTACCAGCGCGCCTGCCCCGACACTCACCCGTGTCCTATTTGCGGAGGGCACCATTTGAAAATCCTGTGCGCCAACGCGAATGGCCGTCGCGACCACGCGGGGTCGCCTTCGGGCGGGTATGCCAGTGGACACCGGGACCAGTCCCGCAACTTGGAGTCCGGCTCATCACCCCCACGCCGCGCAAACTGCGCTGCCGTTGATCGCCGAGTTGGTTCGGCGCGCAGCCCCACGGGCGGGTATGAAAGCGGGCCCCGGGTTCAATCCCGCACCTTTGTGTCCCGCTCGCCCTCCCCGCTTCCACGTGATCAAGCGAGATCACCTCCAGTAGTGTACCACGATTACCGTGACGCGCGTCCGGTACCACTACCGTCCCCCCCTCTGGCGGAACGTCCCCGTTTGGAGACGCGCAACCCTCGGTACGGACGCTCCAGGCGCTACGAACCGCCGTCTATGGCTCGTGGCAGTCGTCACCGAGAGGAGGCCGAGTTTAGGCACTACCCGCACTTTGATTTGCCGTCTCGGGACAACGGCGCTCAGTCGCCGCCACGCCAACATTAGGATGTTGGCGTCTGCCCCCGCTATGCACCGCCCCCTTTTGAGACCGTCCTCTTGCCTACGGCCCATGTCAGGGTCTGGGGACGGACGGGCGCCTCGGTTGTAGTCCGAGCGATATTGGACACAGGCTCACAGGGGCGCATAGCCTCGTCTTGGTTGGTAGGGCAGACTGGCCAGACTATTGAAAAATATTCAGATGTAATAAGGGGTGTCGGGAACGCCCCCGTGGCCACGGTAGAGGGCCGCGTTTGGTTTGAGTTCTCCCCCTCAAATTCTCCACGTCCGACGTTGGAATCGTCGGCCATTGTGATGGAGAATATCTTAGGCAATCACCCGCAAGTTCGTTTGTCTGCGGATGCGGTAAAATTGACCGCGGATTTGAATTTGGCTGACCCTAAATTTGACCTGCCTGGCACGGTCGATTTGTTGCTTGGTGCCGATGTTTTGGGTAAAATATTACTCGGCAAGGATCGTGTTTTGCAGCCAGGTGGCTTGGTAGCCCTCCGGACCATATTTGGGTTCGCACTGATGGGGCCTGTATTGAGGACTCCCCCCCCTGCCGAACTTGGAACGGCCTTGATGGTGGGGTCCGCCCTTTCTGACGCCGTGCAGAGATTCTGGGAAGTGGAGGAGCCACCACAAGCTCCCCGCTCTGATCCGGAGCATGAAGAGTGTGAGCAGTTCTACAAGACCAACACCAGTTATCTCCGTTCTGGCCGGATCATGACAAGATTGCCATTTCTCGCCGTACGTCCGCCACTTGGCGTCTCGCGGCCTATTGCAGAGAAGCGTTTGTTGGCGATGGAACGCCGTATGAGCAGGGACCCACTACTCAAGGAGAAGTATATTGACTTCATGCGGGAGTATGAGGATTTGGGACACATGTCTGTGTCAAAATTGGATTGGCGTTCGACGGAGCACTTCTTTCTCCCGCATCATGCTGTAATAAAACCATCCAGTGGTAAGTTACGCACAGTATTTGATGGTTCTGCGCAGACTACTTCAGGAGTGTCATTGAACCAGTGTCTGCATCCTGGTCCCAAATTGCTGAAGGACCTTTGTGACGTCATCACGCGGTTTCGACGTCATCAATTTGTTTTTGTGGCTGACATCAAGATGATGTTCAGGCAAACGGTAATTCACCCGGATGATCGCCGATACCAGCTGATATTGTGGCGAGAAAACCAGCAAGATCCCATGCTTGTCTACGAGCTCAACACGAACACCTACGGGCTGCGGTCTAGTCCCTTTTTGGCTATACGTTCGCTTTGGGAGCTCGCGGATCGAGAGCGTATGTCGTTTCCTCGCGCAGCCGCCATTTTGAAGGAGGACCTATATGTTGACGATGTGTGCACTGGCGCGGCCACGGAGAGAGAGGCCCTGCTCTTGCGTGACGAGTTGATTGGCATTCTAGCCTCCGCAGGATATGAGTTGCGTAAATGGATCTCCAACTTACCTGCGCTCTTGGACGGGCTACCGGATGACCACCAGCAGGATCCTCACCTATTTGAGAACCGTGACAACCCTACCATGATGTCAGTGCTTGGAATCCAGTACAGACCAGTCCAGGACATCTTTACATTTAATGTCAATTTGGATTCGCATCACACTTGGACGAAACGACTGGTTCTGTCGACTGTCGCGAGAA
Organism: Orgyia antiqua; assembly: GCA_916999025.1. Taxonomy (NCBI): domain Eukaryota; kingdom Metazoa; phylum Arthropoda; class Insecta; order Lepidoptera; family Erebidae; genus Orgyia; species Orgyia antiqua. The sequence continues at coordinate 8,290,811 of OU779868.1, forward strand.
CCTTTGATCCCAATGGCTGGATATGCCCGGTCATATTCTGGGCCAAATGCTTCCTGCAGAGACTTTGGACTGCAGGTCTTGGATGGGACGAGCCACTTCGCGAAGCTGTTTTGAAGGACTGGCTCCTATTTGCTTCCTCATTGCCTGCCATCAATAGGATATCGTTACCCCGTGCTCTGCTTCCGCCAGGGAAGCACACCGCGTCCCTTCATGGTTTCTCGGACGCTTCGGAACGTGGGTACGCAGCAGCTGTATACTTGCGCACCGTGACCACAGATGGTCAGGTGAAAGTGTTGTTGGTCATGGCGAAGAGCAAGGTCGCGCCTCTTCGAACTGCCTTGACAATCCCTAAGTTAGAGTTGTCAGGGGCGGCCCTTCTTGTTCGCCTTTTGAATCACGTCATGTCCACCTTGTGCACGTCAATTGACATTTCCACGATATATGCATGGACTGACAGTCAAATTGTGCTATGTTGGCTGAAGACGTCAGTTCACACCTTAGAGGTGTTTGTAGCAAATCGTGTCTCTCAGATACAGAAATCGGAGACCCCGTTGGTTTGGAGGCATGTGCCTGGCGAGGTCAACCCTGCTGATTGTGCGTCACGGGGATGTATGGCCCCCCTTTTAGTTGAGCACTCTCTGTGGTGGGGACCTGAGTGGTTGACCAGATCAGAATCTAATTGGCCGCGAACTCCGGCCTTAGACATTGTCGCACTGCCTGGGTTGCGAACGCTTGCGCTCGAACGGCAGGACCGTCCGTTCGACCCCGATTTCTTACTTAATCGTTACAGTTCATTGGACAAATTGTTGAGTGTCACCGCTTGGATCAAGCGCTTCACGAAAAATTGTAGACATCCACAGAACAAATGTTTGGAGGCCTTCTTATCGCCACAAGAGCTCCAAGATGCTCTTCTTCACTGGGTTCGTTCTGTGCAAGAGGCACATTTTGAAGACGAGATTGACATCTTGAGGAAAGGCAAATCCAAGCTGTCTGGAGCCATTTGTAAGCTGAACCCTTTTTTGGATAGTGAGGGTCTTTTGCGTGTCGGAGGGCGTCTTAGGAACGCAAACCTCCCTTATGGATCTCGTCACCCCCTCTTATTGCCCAAGAGTGGCCACTTGGTGAACCTGTTGGTGACTGATCGTCACATCAAGAACTCCCACGCCGGCTGTAATGCCTTATTGGCCATTTTGCAACGGGAATTTTGGATTTTATCGGCCCGTCGGACGATCCGTAGTGTGGTCTTTCGTTGTATGCCTTGCTATAGGCTCAAGGCCCCTACCATGCAGCCTATCATGGGTGACCTTCCTTCGGATCGGGTCACTGAGATAAGGCCCTTTGCTGGAGTTGGTACGGACTTTGCAGGCCCCTTTTTTGTTAAGACCTCGACCCTCAGGAACAGTAAAACTGTCAAGGCTTATTTGTGCGTCTTTGTCTGTCTGTCCACCAAGGCGGTACATTTGGAACTCGTCTCAGCCCTCTCGACAGAGGCATTTGTTGCGACGTTAGATAGATTCGTGTCACGACGAGGACTACCGTCCTTGATTCGGTCGGATTGCGGTACCAACTTCAAAGGCACAAACAACTATTTAAAAGCGATGTATGATTTTTTGTCGGCTAACGAGACTGAAATTGCGTCTAGACTAGCTACACGTAGAATAACTTGGAGGTTCAGTCCCGTGTCATGTCCCCACTGGGGAGGAATATTTGAAAGCGTAGTAAAGGTTGCTAAGACACATTTGCGACGGGTAATTGGCGAGTCTGTATTGACCTTTGAAGAGCTCGCAACTGTGTTTTGCAAAATCGAGGCCGTTTTGAATTCACGCCCGTTGTGCCCGATCTCTTCAGATCCTAACGACTTGGAAGCCCTCACGCCGGGCCATTTTTTGATTGGGCAGCCACTGAACGCCCTGCCGGAATATCCCCTTGTTGATGTGAGACCTAATCGTCTCTCGCGGTTTGAATTGGTCCAACAACTCACTCAGAGCTTTTGGAAACGTTGGAATTTAGAATATTTGCACATTCTCCAGCAGCGCGTTAAGTGGACCGACAAGACTGATCCACCTCATGTTGGCGACCTCGTTCTGGTTAAGGACGCTAACTCACCGCCACTGTGTTGGCGCAGGGGGCGCATTCTCAACCTCGTCTTTGGAGCAGATGGAGTGCCCCGTTTTGCTGAGGTCCGGGTGGACGGTTCAATTTTGAAGAGAGCTGTATCAACCTTGTCGCGACTGCCAGTGAATTAGCGGCCAGGTAGTCCTGGCCGAGGCGGGTAGATGTTATGTACCAAACGATTAACTTATCATATTTTTGTCTGCGCACGGGCATCTCTAACTATTGATAACGTCACTATCGATGACGTCGAGAACTGACCGGTGCATCTGTCCTCGTGGCTCGTTGCGCGCGCGCGAAGCGGTTACCGAGCGCGAGTTAGTCGCAAAACACATCTTGTTTGCAGATTACGTCGCGATTTGAATGAGATTTGAAGCGTTTTTCTTGCAACTGTTTCGCGAGTTAAAATTGTCACTAGAATTAATTGTTGATAAAACTAATTATCCTTGTTGTGTGAATCGATAATTACAATTGAAACAAAACCTTGAAATGTCACCGCGAAATGTAATGTTCGCCATTTTTGTATGACATAAATGCGTTATAAAAACTAGTGAATTTTGTGTCTCCATACTTAATACTATTTAATGTAAATTGAACTGTTTGATAACTATAATTGTGATAGTATAATTGCATTGAGACGATTGGTGAAAGTTCACGGCTTGAGTCGCGCCAAAGGAGTGGTCTTTTGTGGACTTCAAGAGTTCGTGTCTGCCTGTATAAAGTTAAGTATAGTTTGATTAGCATTCTGCGTTATTTTGGCCAATTTATCGTAGTTAGTGTTAATGAAGCTATAGCTAGGGCTTGTCAAGTGAAGACTGTGTTGAAGACGAAAACAGGGTAAGTTTGTACTAGTATAAATTTGTTAACGCTGTGAAACGCAGATTTTAAGTTCGTTCGTCTTGATCTGAAGAATTGTCACGCTTCCACAAAACTAATAAATTATAAATCCCAGGTTGAACGCAACAAACAGCTTAATATTTGGTTTAAGTTCATGAAAATTATACTAACATAGGATATAAGTACAATGTAACTAACAATATGGATGTAAAATCTGCAATAAAGAATTAATAATTATATAACATCACGCTACAACTAATAGGGGCTAAGTATAAGTAAAAAGTGTTGCAAAAACGGGAAAAAATCTCTAAATTCCACGCGTGCGAAGTTGCCGGCAACAGCTGGTAAATAATGTATGGCTAAAATGGCTATGAATGTCCCACCGTTGGGCACAGGTCTCCTTTACTTCTGAATGATTACTTCAGGTACTTAATAGACTAACGTGACATAGTAGGCTATGCCACTAGAAGCGTTAGCAAAGGATTTATTCTCGAGTTTTCCGTTTCTCACAGAGGATGATATCTGTGTACAATATCCCTTAGTTAGCCTTTACGGCACGGATTTGGATAGAATGGGTTGGTGACCCTTGCATTCTTAATCTGTCACCATAAAGTGGATATAACAATATATTTTGATATTAATACTAATTCTATATGCACAACAAATCTTAACTTAACTAAAAAATAAAAACAACTGTTGTGTAGAAATTTTCATTCCTTGGCTATTTCGTTGTGCACATATTATATATTTAGTAAAATCCTTAGTATATAATACATAGTTTTTTTAATAAGAAAGTTCAGTTATCATTCACGAACCGTGTTAATTGACATCATCAATATTAATTGTTTAGTAGTTTAGTAGCACACCTAGAATTGGTACCAGTTTTGCTTCAGTTAATTAAGTGATATTATTATGTAATTACTTTATCTCCGTGTGGGCCAGCGTGGCACAGGAGACTATAATCCCTCCCGTAGTGGAGGAGGATATGTCCGTGTGGAAAGAAAGAATAGGTACTACAAATGTCACCACACCTGTTTAATTGTGCACATAGAGTTGCCAAGTCAAAGTCAAAGTATTTTTACTGTGGACAAATAGGTACATAAGATGTTGAGATCCATAGAAATTAAAACAGGTTTCACTATGTCCTGCCATTTAGGCGTACAACATTGGTAGTCTACTCAAAACAAAATAGGGCCCACCCCACGATCGTCTACAAATTTGTTTACAAATATTTTGTACGGTTATCTTAAGATGACTTAAGTACATAAACGTATAGTTGACATGTTTATGAGTCTGTACCAGCGTTTCTAACGATAACTTTAACAATATTCTCAAGTGGGTAGTCAAATAAAGTGTAGGGCTAAAAAAAGTGATTAAATGCATATTTTTGTCGCTCGAGTTCTCAGTCGTATTGTAAACGTTGCTATTGAAGCTTATTTGGTAAACCATTTCCTTTGATTACGGCGTTAGTTCTAATCAATATGCCTGGTCCTCGTCGTCATATGAACATGGAAACTGCAGCTAGAGCAGTTGCACTGCTTCAGGAAGGGCACTCTCAGAGATCTGTTGCAATAACCATCGGCGTGTCCCGACGAGCTATCCGAAATCTGTGGGAACGCTATCAAGAGACCGGAAGTATTGCTAGGAGATCTGGATCTGGGAGAGCGAGAGCCACAACGGCCCAGGAAGACAGATATATCAGATTAACTGCTCGTCGGGAGCGTACAATCACCGCCCGAGCCTTACAGAATCAATTACGGCAGTCTACTGGAAGACGAGTGAGCGATCAAACTATTCGCAATCGACTCCACGAAGATGGCCAACGTTCCAGGATGCGTGTTGTTCGGCTAAAACTGACGAGAGCTCATCGTGCAGCGCGCTTAAGGTTCGCACGTGAACATTTGGATTGGACAATGGATAACTGGAGATCCGTACTCTTTACAGACGAAAGTAAAGTCAAGTTTTACAGTGACGACAGACGAGTACGTGTGTGGAGAAGGGAAGGAGAACGTTTTTCAGAACCATGCATCCATGAAACTGACCGTTTTGGGGGTCCAAGTGTCATGGTTTGGGGCGGAATAAGCTTGCTAGGTAAAACAGAGCTGGTAATTCTGGATGGAGGTACCGTAACTGCCGCTAGTTACGTCGAGCGAGTAGTCCGACCTCATATTGTTCCATTTTCACAAAGAGTTGGCGCTAACTTTGTTTTAATGCAAGACAACGCTCGCGCTCACACAGCGCGTACCACACAGAATGCACTTTCTGAGGCCAATATTTCAGTTTTGCCTTGGCCAGCCATGAGCCCTGACCTCAACCCCATCGAACATTTATGGGATAAATTGAAAAGAAGCCTCAAAGAAAACTACAGCAGCGTGAATAGTCAACAAGAGCTAATAAACGCACTCAAATTGTGTTGGGAGCAAATACCGGAACAAAACATAGTGCATCTTATCGAAAGTGTTCCAAATAGACTCAGAGAGTGCATACGGAGCAGAGGAGGACCCACACGCTACTAAATTTAAGACTTTTGAACATATGGTCCCAGTGCAGTGATAAAATTTAAATTTAATGAATCCCATTATTTTACCAAAATATCACCAAAAAGTGTTCTTTGTGCTTAAATTAAAAAAAAATTAACAAATTGTGTAATTTTTTAAGCTCATATAATCTGTGAATCCCTACTTCAATCATATCTAATTAGAAAAACTGAATAATTGTAAGTATTTTAAAATTAATACAATAAAACGTGGTGGGCCCTATTTTGTTTTGAGTAGTCTAGCTAGCTCATAGTCAAAACGTTCAATTTACTACAGTTTTTGCGTGATGCGCATACAAACATATAGACAAACAAATAACTAACCCACGCATATATATAATAGTTAAGTGTGTTATTTATCTAAAATATAAAGGTTAATGCTATCCTACTAAATAAATAGGTTATCATAACCAACTTGCGTCGTAGCAAAGTAAATATAAAATAAGTTTATATTATATGGCGATAATAAATTTGTGTTATGGCAACCCAATTAAGTTGTCATCAACTGTGTTAATCTGACAACCCACTGATAAATATTTGATTATCCCCGATTGCGGATCAATACGTTGTTTAGCCCAAGAACCCTTTCATATTAGGGTGACTAACTTTTTAACGTTATTTAAACATCGTTGCTAACATATTGGATACCAGTGTTCAACTTTGTGATCTAGTGTTTGTTAATAAAATATTATCAATCCTTATGATGTATATAAGGCTAAAATCCTTATCCATACTAAATTATAAATGTGAAAACGAGCCGATGACAGTATAAAAATTTTGACGCGCTTATGTGTTAATGTGTGGAACGAAACTATAGCGCGATTAAAATATTGTACAACGCCATCTATCGAGTGACATAGTAAACTTATGTTTGTTCAGGTTTGATTTCTAAATTTTACGCGTACGAAGTCGCTGGCAACAGCTAGTACTTAATAAAAAAAACACATAGATACATATACAAAACCTGCATACATACCTACAGAAAATAATTAGGTACATATTTCTATAATGTACTTATGTGTTTAAATCTTTAAACGCTACAAATTTTAATGCGGTTTATTTTATAGATCGAGTGGTACCTATGGTTTATATGTATAGTAGCTGTTGTCAGCGATTTCGAACCCGTGGAATTCCTACTTACTTGACACTTATCGTCACATTTTGGATAATTCACTCAATATCTTTATAAATTGTAGCCTATAAGTTATTCTGATGTATAGGCTACATTATTGTAGAGTTTCATTAAAATCCATTCAATAGTGTTTGAGTGAAAGAGTAACAAACGTCTAAACATCCATCCTTACAAACTTTCACATTTATAACTAGCAGGATTTTGTAAAGTTTGGTTTACAACGCGTACAAAGCGTAAGTAGCGGGCCGCAACTAGTATCTAGTAAATAAGAAAATAGTGAAATAAAGTTATTTTTACAAACTTCTTTTTAGGGTTCCGTACCCAAAGGGTAAAAACGGGACCCTATTACTGAGACTTCGCTGTCCGTCCGTCCGTCCGTCCGTCCGTCCGTCCGTCCGTCCGTCCGTCTGTCACCAGGCTGTATCTCAAGAACGGTGATAGCTAGAGAGTTGAAATTTTCACAGATGATGTATTTCTATTGCCGCTATAACAACAAATACAAAAAATAAAATAAAAAAAATATTTAAGGGGGGCTCCATACAACAAACATGATTTTTTTACCGTTTCTTGCTCGATACTAATAACGTGCCTTAGCATAAGCCTTACTTAACCTTAAGCCTTAGCTAACGTGCCTTAGCATAAGCCCATAGCCTTGCATAGATAATGGTACGGAACCCATCGTGCGCGAGTCCGACTCGCACTTGACCAATTTTTTTTAACAACATGCTTATATTAGTTCGGTAGGTATCGATCAATGTATTAATATATGTAACTGAATCTTTGAAAGTGATTTTCACCCATTTGCATTAGTCGGATTCATTTGAAATCTTGCACACCTAACAAGGACCGATGACAATGCAATAATTAAAAAAAAACATTCAGGATTTTCAAGCTTGTTTTTTAATGTTTTAACTAAGTAATCTCTCCGTGTGGTGACGGATTAAGAATACAAGTGTCACCACCCCATCTCCTCCCAAGGGTGCTGTAAAAGTCAGCTAAGGGATATTGCACACAGATAACATCTTCTGTGAGAGACGGAAAACTTGCAAATAAACCCAGTGCCAACACGCCTGGTCAGCGCGGCACAGTAGAATATAATCCCTCCCAAAGTAGAGTAGGCCCGTGCCCAACAGTGGGACGTAAATGGGCTGGAGAAGAGAAGAACTAAATAGATTATTAAATCAAATTGCCGTAGTAAGGGACATGTCTAAGGACAGGGTCTAAACATAAAATACTTATAGATAACTAGCTGTGGCCCGCGATTTCGTCCGCGTGGAATTTGTAAAAAAAATTCGCCATAAAAGGTAGCCTATGTCCTTTCTCAGGGTCTAAAGATTGTCTGTGCCAAATTTCATCAAAATCGGTTGAGAGGTTTAAGCGGGAAAGCGTAACAGACAGACAGACAGAGTTACTTTCGCACTTAAAATATTAGTAGGGATACGCATATATACCGCATTATAGTTCTGAGAGATCTTTTTTAACACGCTTTTATAAGTTTGGTGTGTAACTATCAATGTATTAATCTGTGTAACGGAATCTTTCAAAGCGATTTTCAGCCACTTGCAGTAGACGGATTGATCTGAAATTTTGCACACCTAACAAGGACCAATGACAATGCAATAATTTAAAGAATAATCCCAATTCCTTGATCAGAATTACTAGAAATGCATTTTGAAGTATCACTATGACCACACTTGTATTTCTAATTATACACGTAATAGTTTAATTGTATATGAGTAGACTCACCAATATTATTGTGTTTCTACGTATGCCTTTCATATACAATCAGATAATTTCAAATAAAAACGCTTTGTTTAAAGGATCAGGTAAAAATATCATAATTGTTTACTTGTGTTTACTACGATTGTGACAACATGTGATAACACTGATAACAGAAACTTATGTCTCTGACAACATAAACTGTCAACGTTTTGTAAATAGGTAACATAGAATTGAGTATTGCTGACAAAGACAGTGCAATCATTAAAAAAATATTCAGGATATTTAAGCGTGTTTTTTGGTTTTTAAACTAAGTAGATTATTATTAAAATTTAGTTTAAGGGCCTACATCAATATTATCGTATATCATCGCCGACACGTACATATTAACACAGCCAGTAGGCACAGAAAATGAAGAATTAGGGATACTTTTCCTATTTACTCAAAATCTACTAAATATATTTTAATTCTGATCCACGTGTTTCTATACATAATAGTTATCTATGTTTTTAAAGTTATTTCATTAGTAAATACGCGATAATAGACCGACAAATGAAAAAAATTAAAAATTTGAGAGGTTGTTTCGCCAAGATTTTCTATCGAGAAAACTTTTTTCAATCGCGTTTCATGCGATCCTAGATCATATATTGAAAAAACATATACTTAAAAATTAGAGCTCTAGCCATTCAATCTAAAGAAACAATGAAAACTTCGTACATAGAAAAATGCACGAAGCTATTTTGGTATCCTCTTAATTAGCCGCAATACGTGTCCATGTACAAATATTATAAAATTTATGCTATAGATGTATACGTGACTATTCACAAGACTTTCTCTATATACCATGTACTGTGATGAATTAATAAAGATATTCTTTGCAGCGGGCTATGCTCGTTTTTTCCCTACGTGATAAGATACGGAATGCGGAGATCCGTAGCTGATTATTTATTTAATTATTTAATCCATGATCATTGGCGTATTTACTCTAGGGCCATAGAGGCCATGGTCCAGGTCCAGCCTGAGAAGGGCAGTGAAAGCCTTCAAGTTTAAAATTTAGCTCTATTTCTATTAATTTATAGGGCTGCCTATTATATTGGCATGGGGCGTCAAATCAAGTAACCCGGGGCGCTAATTTTAAAAATTGCTTGTAAGCCTTTGCTCCTATTGAACGCACCGTGATGTTATATAGCCTATAGCCTTCCTCAATAAATGTACTATCCAACACTGAAAGATTTTTTTTTAATCGGACCAGACCTGAGGTTAGCGTGTTCATACAAACAAACTCTTTAGCTTTATATTAGTATAGAAGTAGAGATACTTAATAACATTGTTTTGATTTAAAATTTTATTTACAAAAAAAATGAAGTTTATGTATTATATCCGTATTCTGGTACCCATAACACAAGCCGCGGCCCCTCCCGACGAGTTGGTCGCGCGCGGCGGGTCGGTATTCCGAGACCCGCCGCGGCAAATGTGGCTGTCGGCCACGGCAACGCGACAGGGGGACCTAATGCTCCCCCAGTCGGGTCGGGCCCCGATTAACGGGGCCATCCCCCGCCGGGTTATGGTAAAGCTCAAGGCACCATCATGGCCCAGCAGGGCAGGGGGGCGATAAGAAAAAAAAACCCATTATACAAGCATAATAAGCTTAGCTTGGGACCAGAGGACTTTGTGTGAAATGTCCATGAATATTTATATTTATAAAAAATAAAACAATATTTGTTTAAATAGTACGATATTACCCTCTGTATAACTTTTACCACTGCCATTCATTTATTGCAACTATTTAATTCGTTTATGTAAATTTCCTCATTATCAGAGAATTGCCACAAACCAAGGACTAACTAATTTTCTATTTTAAGATAATGACAAAATTGTTATCGTAAAAATACTATCATAGGGCCAAAAGAAACCATAAAAACAACACATAAAAATAGAAAATAATCGTAGCAGTTCAAGGTTAGTGAAATCTATTGCTTGACAAAATTATCTATAGTAAGGGCAATTGAATATTGACCACAAGGTCTTGCTTTGTTGTGATGTTGAAATGCAATTGCTGTAACAACGTGCAACTATGTGCTTGATATCTAAGATGCAACTATTTAGTTCAGATTAACACCCGTATTCACAAACAATATTTACATAAGTAAGTACTTAAGTAGTATCTATATTGTACTATTATGTAATTTATAATTTTGTGATCAAACATTTATTAATGTGGTACTAATAAAGCTTTATTATTATTATTATTATAAGTACTTAAGTGGTGATGCACTGTGCAAAGGGTAACACTTTTCAGTGCGTTCCGTTCCTCGAGCCTTTATATTCATAGACAAAACTTAGCTATGCGTTCAGTTTAACAAACGCATAGTGCGCTTCACCACTTAAGTATTGTTTTTGAAATGATTTTGCTACCCCTGTGCGTCCATGCCTACTATGAGACCTCACAGTAACGTTTGTGAATACGGGTGTTAGTGGCATAGACGCTAGATGGGTTTGCGTATGTTAATTTGCATACTATGTAGTCACATAACATATATTGCACATTAATAATGACACTAATGTGCATAACAGGAAATTTTTTGAAATGAGAATGGAATTGTTTAGAGAATTTCTGAATAAACAGTTCTAAAACTCGTATCTTCTTTTCTTTCAAGACGTGATCAACTTGATCAAAATCAGTTATTTTATGTATGTCTCCACTTTTCAATTTATTTCTTTTGTAGGTTTAGATATTCTTTTAATGGGCAATGTTTCTTTCTACATGCTTGAACTGGCAGACATTTATGTAGAGATTCTAACTGTATTGTGGTCATCATGTGACAATAAGGGATAAAGTTTTACCTCTTCCTGTCAATTGTACAGGCCTTGATATTGAAGTTACTTGAAAAGACCCCTTAGAGCATGCAGTATGTCACTAGTAGGTACTTCTTCTCTAAGGGAGATCGTGTAGTGAAGTGAGTAGAAATTGTGTTTGTGACAAAATTTATCAAAATTTAAATAAAATTTGCAAAAAACAGCCTATGTAAAATATTACTTAGATTCTTTACGAATAAATCTAAAATACCTACATAGAAAATATTTAGACATCGAAAAAACACCAACTGGCTGAACACAGAATGAGTTTGCGAATAAACTATTGTTGCGTAGTATGAACTTTAATCAATTTGTTATCCATTGTGAGCTACCGGTTGAATGATTTTACAAAATTCTTGATTTTAAGAGTAGCCAATGAGGAAATCCTTGTATGTTCATAGTGAATGGATTATTGGGCTTCAAGCTTTAATATTTTGAGTGGAAAAGGTAAAATGATAGTAAGTATATGGATTCTTGGGAACGCTATCAAAATATTATGCAGAGGAAGTACATCTAGTTTAATATTTAATGTATTTAAAAGAATACTTATCTGTGTAGTGACTGATTAAGAATATAGGTAAGTGTCACCACCCCATTTTTTCCCTATAAGGAACAATGTAGGCAGAAACATAAACTATGAGAGACGAAAACTTGAAATCAAACTCTTTGTTTATGTATGGTGTTTGCTCTATGACCGTAAATAAATATTTTTTGTTGCTTTCCTATATTTGTTTCTATGCCAATACACCTGGTCAGCACGGCCTAGTAAACCAGAAAAACTCCTTAAGTGGAGGAAGGCGGGCACAGCCTTCCTTCACTGTGGTTTATAGTGGTTTATAAATGGGTTAAGACGATACCAAAATAGCTTCGTGCATTTTTCTATGTACGAAGTTTTCATTGTTTCTTTAGATTGAATGGCTAGAGCTCTAATTTTTAAGTATATGTTTTTTCAATATATGATCTAGGATCGTATCAACTCAGAAACACGATTGAAAAAAGTTTTCTCGATAGAAAATCTTGGCGAAACAACCTCTCAAAATTTTTATTTTTTTCATTTGTCGGTCTATTATCGCGTATTAACTAATGAAATAACTTTAAAAACATAAGTAACTATTATATATAGAAACACGTAAATCAGAATTAAAATATATTTAGTAGATTTTGAGTAAATAGGAAAAGTATCCCTAATTCTTCATTTTCTGTGCCTACTGGCTGTGTTAATATGTACGTGTCGGCGATGATATACGATAATATTAATGTAGGCCCTTAAAAAGAAGAAATAAATACTTACAATAATATAGCTATGGCAGGAACGGCAATGGCCGCGCTAATAAGGTAAAAAGCGCCAGGCATCGTCGACAGGGTACTGAGATAAACCTTACTGTACACTGGCGAGTATATCACAGGCACCAGACCTTCTGATATGCTAATTAGAGAGCTTGTTTTACCTGTAATTGAAATAAAAATATATTATTTTTAAAGTTATATTTCTTAAAACCACTTTTTACGGATTTAGACGCGTGTACCTATTTGTTTTAGATTTTAGCCCGAGTTTCGGAGACTTTGCAGTCACTATGGTCACGGGTGAGACTTTTAGACTTATATTTCTTCTTTTAAGTTATATTTGTTCTAAGGTATTAAACCTTTTTAATAATTTTTACCTTGATTATAGTCCCAGTAATATTAACAAATTATAGGTTCTATTCACAGTTTGAAATTTACATAATCAGGCTTAATTTAGGACCAGAGGATGTTGTGTAAAATGTCCGCAGATATTTATAATTTACAATACGCAAACAAAGCAATTTTTATGACGAAAGTTTCCGCCGGATGTTGAGTCTACAAGTATATTCAACAAATCTTATATCAAACAATAATTTTCATTATCTAGAATAACTTCTCAAATTGCGTTTTATCTAAGAAGTAATAGTATGTTATGAAACTGCCAGTTTTTATCTCAATAACATGACAACAGTTTATTCATTGTTCTGTTATTCCAAGGTAGCTAATTGTAAACAAATTGGGCAAATAGAAAATATTCCCAGGTTAGAATGACGCACTGCGCAATGAAAAAAACATAATCTAATATAAATGGATATGAATCGAAATCTCCGCGTTATTAATAATATTTCGCAAGAATTACATACTCCCTAGCGGTGCCCCGCGGTGTTAACCGTGGTAAAAAGGATAAAAAAAACATTGCATTCTTTCGGGATAAAAAGTATCCTGTATGTTAATCTGGTGCTACATACAGCTACATTATTGTAAAGTTTCATTAAAATGAAAGAGTAACAAACATCCAAACTCACAAACTTTCACATTAATAATAATAGTCGGATTAGGATAGGATTTACATTTTCGGGTAATAAGCAAAAAAGAAATTAATAGGATCACTTCAGCGCTTAACAATTTATGGTCCTGGTCCTTCGAAATTGCTCGATACATTTAAAAAAAAAATACCTCTTTCATTAAATAGTTAGGTGTTTCTATGTATTATATGTATGTATTTACAAAAGGAAAGTAGTTTATGTATTCTATCCGTATTCTGGTACCCATAACACAAGCATAATAAGCTTAGCTTGGGACCAGAGGACGTTGTGTGAAATGTCCATGAATATTTATTTATATAATTATTTATATTGTATTTTTAATGCACCTGTACTAATTTTGAAATTTTGCACACATATTATAGGCCGTAGTCAACACAATAATCTGGGCGAAAAAACTGCAAAGTTCAAGCGTGTTTTTTAGTTTTTAAAATAAGCAATATGAACAATAATAATATTCAAATATTTTTGTGAACGGCCTGTTAGTGAAGCCATTTTCAGGAAGTGTTGCATCACTTTAAGTTATCATTATTTTGCATACAGGTTTTACCAGAACATCATTTTGCGGGGCAGTTAATATTAATTAAGTTACTTATTATTATAATTAAGTTACTTTTACACAGATAACATCCCTCTGCGAGAGGCGAAAAACTCGAAAATAAACCCTGTCAGTAAGAGCGGTACAGTAGACCATCCCTCCCAAAGTGGAGGAGGCCTGTGCCCAACAGTGGGACGTAAATGGGCTGGTGAGAGAGAGAGAGAAGTTACTTATGCTAAGAAGGCAATTACTATGACAGTGAAGTGACAAATCTGTACTATTTCTATATCTAAAAAAATTAACAATGAAAAAAAATCCATGGAGTTTCTTGTCAGTTCTTCTCCATAGGATTTCCTTTTGGAACAGACGCATTTGTCTTTTTGAAAGAGCATGTTTAATGTATATCTTGCCTACTTATAATAAAAATCTTCGACTTTGACTTTAAAGAAGTAATATGTATGTACTAGCTGTCCGCGACTCCGTCCGCGTGGAATTTGGAAAATGTTTTTTTTTCGCAATAAAAGGTAGGCTATGTCCTTTCTCAGGGTCTAAAGATTGTCTGTGCCAAATTTCATTAAAATCGGTTTAGAGGTTTAACCGGGAAAGCGTAACAGACAGACAGAGTTACTTTCGCATTTTTAATATTAGTAGGGATGTGGGGGGTAAATTCCGAAAGCAATGGTCCAAACCTAAATTTTCGCCAATAGGAAACCAAACATTAAACGAAACCTTTTGAACTAGTTTTTAAAAATAAAGAGTGTTCGCCTTCATTTTGAATATCTACGAGTATGTGCTGAACAGGAGACTATGCTATTAAAATATTAAGAGAAATCGCAAGTAAAGCCAAGTTAATTGTACCTATCTTAAATACGAAATTACGAGTATTTGTGAAAAATGTTTGTGAGTGAAGACAGCGACACATAAACATTTATAGTTTCTGTTGCTGTAATGTATTGATATAATGTACTGTGTTTTATACCATGAATAAATCTAAAAAAAAAATTAAAAAAAAATCATTTGCTTACAACAATAATTATGTAGATACTTAATTAGTAGGCATACCTACACATTAATACAAAAATAAATTAAATTATGTTATGTTATTGTCATAATTACTTTAGTCATGCGTTAAGTTTGTAAAAATTATAATGATATAAGCTTCTGTTATCTTTGTAATTACCTAACATTATCTATATTGAGAAAATACAATATGGCAATTTAAGAGCATAGCAGGAAAAAATACGAATGTATTACGATAACGTCTACTTTTAGTAACTAACTAGGAATTGGCCGGTTTTAAGTTTATTGTTAACAGACGGACCGACAGACATTATAAACATGTTAAAATCTCCGTTTAAACCTCCGATAAGTTATTATAAATAAGACCATTAATTGTTCACATCATATGTATGTCATATATATGTCTTATTCATAATGACTTATCGAAGGTTTAAACGGAGATTTTATTCGAGAGATAATAAACGTTTTAGCGTAAAAAGACTATTATGAATAACAAGTTCTGACAATTTTCGCGAACCGATTTTAGCGAACTTTTAAACCTCCGATAAGTCATTATGAATAAGACCGTAAATATTTAAAAAGAATTATGAGCAAAGATATACCAGATTGTGGCTTCAAGCCGATTTAGTGATGTAGTCATATACAACTTTGTGATCTAGTACCTTGTGAATGTATGATTGTGGTGTAAGCCTGTATATGATTTTAAGGATAAATAAATATTATTATTATTAAAAAAAATATACACTACATCTGATATACGTGTTAAGAGCAATTCTTTAATATTTTACTTACACAATCACTATGAGAATTTTATCATTAAAAACTGTTTCACCTACAGTTACCTACTTTGTTTTTTATTGTAACGTTAAACGAGCCTTTTAATCTGATAAAAAAAATATTTGCGTTGATGAATATTTTAAAAACAGAAGGTTAAACATTCTTGTTTGGTTTGTATAGCTACTGTTTGTGATAATGATAACAACTAAAATATATGATCTATATTTTGGCTTCTCTCACACAGTACTGAATGTAAAAGTATACAGTAACGTTTCTTTAAATGTCCGAGTGGTGAAAGAATAAGAATACAATTTTATTTAGCGTAATTGTTTCTGATGACGCCATTGATGATGACGCCGTAGTGACGTCACTTAAGTAAAAAAAAAATTGGTGCGATGACGTTTGGATTATTCCATCCGCTAATAAATAGGCACTAATGTATACAATTAGTATTTCAGACAAGCAAGATAGAACCGGTTTGCGACGTCCGCAGCGGGTCATGGTGCAGAGGGCTTCCAGAGCGTACCGCACCGTCTCTTACGAGGCGGCCTGTGTTATCGCGGGGAGCCTTCCGTGGGACCTCGAAGGTGGGGTCCTAGCGGAGGTCTACCACCGGAGGGCCCTGATGCGACAGTCAGGAGTAGAGCCCCTCGCGGAAGAGATCATTCGCTGGAGGAACGAATTGCGCAACGATCTCTTTCAGCAATGGGCTGAGAGATTGGCGGACCCCACCGCGAGCAGACGGCTCGCTGAGGCGGTACACCCAGTCCTGAGAGACTGGGTTGAGGCGAGGCATCGGGATCCGACATATCACCTAACCCAGCTCCTCACAGGTCACGGCTGTTTCGCCAAGTACCTGTGGGAGGTGGTTGGTATCGAGTCGGATCCCGTTTGCCGCAATTGTGCAAGTGGGGCCGTGGATACTGCAGAACACACCCTTGCCGTATGCACGGCCTGGGACGCCCAGCGCGCTGAAATCGTCAGCGTGCTGGGTCAGGACTTGTCGCTCTCGGTTGTGGTTTCGTCTATGGCCGAGAGCGAACAGTGTTGGGCCGCCGTCGCCTCCTTTTCTCGGGAGGTGATGGTGGCAAAGAGGGTGGAAAAGCGGGAGCGCGAACGCTCTGATGGCACTTTGCCCCCCCGCAGGGCCCCGGGCAGGGATCGTCGGCGCGCAGTAGCCAGCTGCGGCCGCTCCCGACTCGGTGGTCGTGCGCGGCGGGTCGGTATTCCGATACCCGCCGCGGCAAATGTGGCTGTCGGTCACGGCAACGCGACAGGGGGATCTAATGCTCCCCCAGTCGGGTCGGGTCACGGTTAACAGGGCCATCCCTCGCCGGGTCATGGTAAAGCTCAAGGCACCATCATAGCCCGGCAGGGCAGGAGAAGACAAAAAAAAAACCGGTTGTAGCATTAAATAATAATAATTTATGTGTTCAAAATGTTCCACGAAATCATTAATAATAATTATCATTACTAAAATATTATACGTAATGTGGAAATGTTATCGCAATACCTATATAACACTGATTCATATTATGATTCTATGAATAACAGTGATTAACCGGTCAGTAAAAAAATTCGTTTTGGTTATTTTTAGTTAAAAAACAACATTAAACAATTTATGAAAATTATTTAAGAATTCAGAAATTCATTTCGGACGCATTAAAAATCTTCTGCTTTTTGGAAGTCGGTTAACAACGATCAATTTCTATGAAAAAAGGTTAAAATTTTAAATGAATTTTTAACACACTTTTGACATGTTTCGGTCGAAACAGGAATTTATTAACTTTGTTTGCACCTATCCTAATAAATTCAAAATATCAGTTTTATTTGAAACTTTTCACACTTATCAAGAGCTAATAATAATACCAAAGCTAAAACAAAATTGAAGAGTCATTGGGGACAATCTATGTTTAAACCAATTTTATTTTCAGTTTATCAACTACTAGCGGACCCGACAGACGTTGTCCTGTCCCACGTTCTGTGTAAAATGTTCTAACATCAACAACAAAAAATTTCATCAAAATTGGTCAGCCAATTGTGAATCTAAACCATCCTCAAACCCCCTTGAATACACACAAAAAGTTTCATCAAAATCGGTCCAGCCGTTTAGGAGGAGTTCAATTACAAACACACGTACAGAAGATTTATATATATAACTAGCTGCGCCGGCAAACGTTGTTTTGCCATACAATTCTGTGTAAAAAAAATTTCATCAAAATCGGTCCAGCCAATTGTGAATCTAAACCATCCTCAAACCCCCCTGAATACACACAACAAATTTCATCAAAATCGGTCCAGTCGTTTAGGAGGAGTTCAGTCACATACTCACGCACACAAGAAATATATATATTAAGATAGCTGTTGCCCGCGACTCCATTCGCGTGGAATTTAAAAAAGTTTCATGAAAATCCATCCATACATCCAACATTAACCAAATATCCAGACATTGGAGTATGGATAGAAAACCGAGGCAACGTTCGCGTTGCTCAGCCAACAGTTTAAGTATTTTATAAGATATTCATTTAAATTGCATGCTGTAAAAAGCAGTTATAAATGTGTAAGCTAACCAAGGTATTCAATTTAGTAAAAAATATCACTATATACACGCAAATAGCTTTTGAAAACACCCTATTGAATTTGATAATTTTTTTGACATAATTATGGGTACAGCGGGTTTTCCTTAAAAGATAGACATATGCCCTCGCGGACTTTTTTGAAGAACTATAGGTAATAATCAATTCCTCCATACATTACTTTGTTGTACCTCACATATTTAAGGGCCTACATCAATATTAACGTCGACATGTACATATTAACACAGCAAGTAGGTATAGAAAATGAAGAATTAGGGATATTTTTTTTGTTTACTCAAAATCTACTAAATATATTTTAATTCTGATTTACGTGTTTCTATATATAATAGTTACTTATGTTTTGAAAGTTATTTCATTAGTTAATACGCGATAATAGACCGACAAATGACAAAAAATAAAAAATGAGAGAGGTTATTTCGCTAAGTTTTTCTATCGAGAAAACTTTTTTCAATCGCGTTTCTGACTTTATGCGATCCTAGATTATATATTGAAAAAACATATACTTAAAAATTAGAGCTCAAGCCATTCAATATAAAGAAAAAATGAAAACTTCGTACATAGAAAAATGCACGATAATATTGATGCAGGCCCTTATGGCAGCGTTTTCATTTAAAGATCGCGCCCGCCCGAATTTCTCAGCAAATTTAATCATATTTCATCTAATATACAGCAAATCACAACAAATTATTCAAAAAAATCTATCTATCTATTAAAAAAACCGCATCAAGATTCGTTGCGTATTTTTGAAGATATAAGCTCACATAGGGACATACATACAAAAATTACGACTTTGTTTTATAAGAAGTAAAGATTAAGATGTCATTATTAAATATCAATATAGAGTTCAAAAAATCTGCGTATCTATAGCTTAGAACATAAGTCCGACAGAAACAGACACGAGAGCAATGCTCATACTCATGGTGTATTGAAACAAATCGTTTCTTCTTAGTGTGCGTGAGTTTATTTTCAGCGAGGCGTGCGTAGCGACTAATATAATAACTGTTTATGTGCGTTACCTCAGCAACCTCACGGACTTGGCAGTTTATTTGTCAAAGAAAACAGCGTTTTTAACAGTTCCTGTTGGTTTAAAGCTCTAAGATGTATGTGCAGACAAAGTTGAGAACAAAAGGCCAGTATTTATATTATTTTCGGTTCATAACAAGACGTATGTTCTATTATTACCAACTAACAGTATAGAATTTCCCATTCATTATTCATTCATAAACAAGTTAACTAGAATTAATTAATGAGTCATGCATCTATTAAAGAATATTAGCCAAAATAAACTTATAGTTATAATAATAATTAAGATTAACGCAATATAAAACAAAGCCGTCATGCATGCATGCCATTTGGTGATTTTAAATTCTATACTAATACTGACCCGGTAAACGTTGTTTTGCCATACAAATGTCAGGGGTAGACAAATATTTTGCAATAAAATAATATTGCGACTATAAATTGAAATGTAAGCTATCCTATCTTTCAAGTTAGGTGGAATTGAACACGATGTGCGGATCAAATTTTAAATCGGTTAAGAAGTTTAGGAGTCCATTGCGGAGAAACAACGTGACACGTAGGGGAAGGGGGGGCATAACGGGGTAGCAAGGTAAGACGGGGTACCCCCTATATAGAAGAAACTAGACGTTTTTGAATATAAAAATTAGGCCAATAGAAAGCCTCTTTCAACCAACGGATAGTGCGAGAGAAACTGTGAGCCTGACTGCAAGCGTCTTTTGTTTACATACGAAAAAGTGTTTTAACGTCTCGTCCTTAAATTTTTTGTAAGGTTAAACGTCATTATTAATTTATGATAATTATGATTACCCTATTTATGTATTTTGGATATTTGGTAACTAATGTTGTTTATTTTGATATGGTAGGTTGTTTGAAGTAATCCGTTAAACATTTTATTTGTTATTATTTTTTTTGTCCAGAATGACCTCATGAGGTATGATGGGGTATTGGGGGTGGGGTATGATGGGGTATTGAGGCAAGATTGGGTTATGAGTCTGGAGTCATTTAATTTTTGTAATATAAGTATTTCTGTATTACTTTTTTTTGTTAAAATCATGGGATTTACTTACAAGAAAAAACTAAAAGAGGAGAATGGTCGTTAGATTCTATAACAATGGCTGTAGATAAAGTTTTGAGCAAAACCAAGAAAACTGCTTTTGCATACGCAGTGCCTCAGACTACTTTAGAGCGATATGTTAAGAAAATGAAGGAAGGGGGTTAAGTTACTGTTAGTTTACCTATTTGCCCCAAAAAAACTGTATATACACCTAAAGAAGAAGGTGGAATAGAAGCATATCTGAAATATATGAGAGTCTGTTTGGACTAACAACAATCGAACTACAGCTCTGTGAGCGTTGCTCTCACAACGCTTGGCCTGGCGTAGACGGACTGGACGGTAAAAATCTCAAGTAAATACACATTCGTTTGTTTTGTGAGAGCGAGTAGCCTTCCCATCGTGCCCCAATTTTATCACCCCATCATACCCCTTAGTATGGGGCAAAATGGTTTTTCATAATGTAATAATAATAATAATAATAATAATAATAATTCTTTATTGATTTAAGATACACATACCACATTTTATGGACACCCTAGCACCCGCGCTAGTCAAAACTGTGTTGCAGGTGCTAGTTCATCCCCTCATTATTTGACAGTATCAATTAAGAAACAAAAAAGTAAAAGAAATAGAATTTGTAAATAAAACAAAAATTCAAAACAGAACAGAAGTAGTAATAGCTATTCACTCGAATGGTCAAGTGAGCAGCTATCACTACAAATTATACAAAAAAAAAAAGGCACTCTCCTGAACTCAGTCCCGAAACGAAACGAAAAACCCGCATCAAAATCCAGTGTAGTCTTTTCTTTTTTTTTTTAAAAAGAAAAAAAAAAAGCTTAGCTCACATAAGGACACACACACAGAAACAACGACGTTGTTTTACAATAAGTAAAAAACAAATACTTGCTTCTCATGTTTCTCACATTATAGAAAATGATTAGTTTGTTTTTAATTGCAGACAAATTTTCAAGAACTTCGATGATTTTATTTCGTTCTAAAACTGATTATAAACTTGACATGTCCCAATAAATAAGCAATGGACATTTCATGTTATCAAGACAAAGCGCCTCATTTAGAAAAGTGATGAAAATATATATATATACTAGCTGTCCCGGCAAACGTTGTTTTGCCATACAAATAAAAAAAGGTTTGAAAAATAGATGTTGGCCGATTCTCAGACCTACTGAATACGTATGCAAAATTTGAGGACAATCGGTCAAGCCGTTTCGGAGGAGTACGGTAACTAACACTGTGACACGTGAATTTTATATATTAGATATATTTTTTTTTTTTTTTTTTTTGCCTCAGTTTTAGTACCAATGAAGAAGAGACAAACTCAAAACAAATCCTATGTAGCTATCTAATTAAACAGATATAACACATGTTATTATTCCATTTTTTAAACTTATATAAAAATGACAGTTCCTCTCTCCATACAAACTAGGTCTCCTAAATGCCCGTTGGTGTATGGGTCATCAAATCCATCAAAGCAAATAGCATACATGTGGTATGACTCAATACAGTGCCCACCGCTTCCAACTCATGTAGCAACGCTAGGTCGCTGCGTCAGTGTACATCCATCATCCTAGGGACAAAAGTCCCTCAACAATGTCATAACTCATCGTAGCCAATAGGGAGATAACAGTCCGTTTAAATTTTGCGTTACTCAGATTACGGAATTCGCGATTTCCATTGAGCTTGTTGTACACGAAAGGAGCCAGAAAGTAGTAGTGTCTCTGAGCGAAAGTTGACCTCGTGCGAGGCACCGGACAGCGCACATTACGCTTAAGTGACACAGGCAAGGAGGGAATCACTGTTCTGTGGTATCTCCGTAGCATTTCGCTCACAAATATCCCTCTTACAGACAGGACTTCGGCTATTTCATACACAGATGTAGTTTGGTGTCTGTAGGGTAGGTATAGAAGTACTTTAAGCACCAACCGCTGTGCTCTTTCCAGGAGAATCATATGCGACTTGGCCGCACCACCCAATGTAATTATTAATTACGAATTATTAAGAAATGTGTTAAGTTGTTACTCCAAAAACTGTACCAAATCATAGTCAGATAGTTGAGGTAACGTGCCATAAATTAATGAGAGTAATAAACATACTGATTATGCTGTATTTTTACGATTTCTCTTAGCCCCATCATGCCCCCCTCCGTCTCCGACTCCGCCCGCGTGGAATTTGGATTTTTTTTTCGCTATAAAAGGTAGCCTATGTCCTTTCTCAGGGTCTAAAGATTGTCTGTGCCAAATTTCATCAAAATCGGTTGAGAGGTTTAAGCGGGAAAGCGTAACAGACAGACAGACAGAGTTACTTTCGCATTTATAATATTAGTAGGGATATTTATTTTTAATGACAACAATATTTTTAAACGAATCTCTCTCTGTCTCTCTCGCTCTCTCTCCCTGTATCTCTCGGTCTCTCTCTCTTTATCCAGCTATTAATATCCCACTGTTGGGCACGAGCCTCCACCACATCAGGAGGGTTTTGGTCTACTATGCTGTGCTGAGCAAATTTATTGGCATAGGGTTTATTTTCGTATTTTCTCCTTTCACAGAATCGCCTTAAGATATCTCTTAGCTGATTTTTACAGCACCCTGTGAGTGTAAATAGGGTGGTGACACGGACACTACACATGTAGGTACGTTTAAATGAGACTAATTAAATATGACCGTTATTACACGAGCCGAACAATAAATAAAATTGGCATATTCTTATCTAATTAGTTACAATGTAGGGCAGTATTGATGTGATGACACTATGACAGCTTTCTGATGAACTTTAAGACCTTTATATCTATATAGATTAGGCCCTGTTCTAATAAATACATAAACTATGCATTGAGTTAATTGTTAGTGTAGTTACAATGTTTTGAAGTTCTTGTTGTCAATCACAATCGATAGTATAGTCAGAGTCGTTGCAATAGAAGTGCTTTTTCGAACAGCAGATTGAGCATTTATAGTTATAATAGTTAGATTTTTAAAATAAAGTTAAAGTTATTTATTTCTAACATATCAATATACTACTATATTATTATATAATAATATAGTAGTATATTGATATGTTAGAAATAAATAACTTGTAATAATTATTTTTATTTATTGTTGTACATTACGTGCCCATCTTCCTCAAATTACTTAAGAGGATACCAAAATAGCTTCGTGCATTTTTCTATGTACGAAGTTTTCATTGTTTCTTTAGATTGAATGGCTAGAGCTCTAATTTTTAAGTATATGTCTTTTCAATATATGATCTAGGATCGCATGAACTCAGAAACGCGATTGAAAAAAGTTTTCTCGATAGAAAATCTTGGCGAAACAACCTCTCAAATTTTTTATTTTTTTCATTTGTCGGTCTATTATCGCGTAGTGAAATAACTTTAAAAACATAGGTAACTATTATGTATGTGTACACGTACATATTATATATCTGTACACGTGGATCAGAATTAAAATACATTTAGTAGATTTTGAGTAAATAGGAAAAGTATCCCTAATTCTTCATTTTCTGTGCCTACTGGCTGTGTTAATATGTACGTGTCGGCGATGATATACGATAATATTGATGTAGGCCCTTAATAATAAAGTTTGATGGAAGAAAATTCAATAGTGAATTAAGCTCGCCTGTTTACTATATTAGATTTAAATCTCAAACTCTGTAAATATATTTTATATGTACAATAAAGAATAAGAATAACAATAGTCTTTTTGTTATTAATTAAATTAGTAAATAATCGTTTTACCGTAAAATAGTTCACAATCACTTCTTCAATGGTTTTACGTTTCAAATTAAAAATCGAACACTTACTCCCATTTTCTCATTTCGTTTTTGTTTAAGCGCTAGTAAAACCATAAATATATATAAACTTTATGAATTTACTACCCTTCAAACATTAATAAAAAAACAAGATTCTTGTTAAATAATAATGACCTCCTCTTTTAAAGCTTTTAAAACATCACAAATACTAAAAACAATTGATTTGAAATCGAACTTACCAACTTCATCAGCATTTACAAGCTTGGTTGCTATTGATCTCAATGATGTAGCACCGGCAGAACTGAACATATCCAGGACTGGACCCAAGAAATATATCGTTCGAGTAGGTGCGAACGCATAGACTAAGGCGGCTGAGATTCTGCTCAAGCACGCTATGATGCCAATAATGCTATCATCTATCTTCCATCTTTTGCTGAACAAATATATTGTGACAAAAGATCCTGTGAAAAGAAAAAAAAAATTACCTAAAAAATTTATTTTAATAAAACTTGTGAAGTACTGGTTGGATTCACTCACGGAGGGTTCTGTGCTGTTATTTTCATAATATAGTCGTCATACCGAACCCAAATACGGACCCCAAAGAATGGGATAGGGGTAAGATAATGAACACAAACACCTAGCTTCTGACGTTTTAAAAAGTTTGTTATATTGCCCACTTACTTAAATTAATACTTAAATTTAAAAAACTCTTCTGAATTAAAAGCTGTTTCACACATTACGATTATACCTACAATCTTTATAATCGTGACCTTTTTAACATTTGATCTCTGTATTAAAAAGATAACCTCAATTCAAATTGTGACGTTGAGAAAAAAATTTAAGTCATATGTGATATTAGTTTTAAAGTTATTTATTTATTGATTTATTTACTTACTTTATTGTACACTAATTACATTAAATTTACATTAAAAAAGAAATATAATTAGAACCCGTACAATGGGCGGCCTTATCGTTTAAAGCGATTTCTTCCAGGCAACCTTTGGATGAGTTTTACAAGAAAATTTAAAGTAATTTATTAATTTTGCATTTGACTTGCTATGCTTTAATGAATTATTTTAGAATTAAAATTCGCATCATTATTTCTGTCCAATTGGCATTGTTCATATTTTTTTAAAACTCTTAATTCAAAGACCATTTCGTGTAATATATCTCTATCTAAAGTTACCAGTAACTAAACAACATCATTTGTTTAGAGCAAGGTATAATATTCCACTTCTGTTTACTTTCTTTTTGACCTTTGAAGAAATTTATCAAGTTATATAAACATCTGGGGTGATAAAATCTGTCCCTATGTTATAATAAATAAAAATATTATAAAGGTGAATAGTTTGTTTGTTTGAACGTGCTAATCTCAGGAGCCAATGGCCTGATTTAAAAAATTCAGTGTTGGATAGTGTATTTGTCGTGGAAGGCTATAGTCTATATAACATCACGCTGCGACTAATAGGAGTGAACCATCAGTGAAAAATATTGCAAAAACGGGGAACATTTTGCTAAATTCTACGCGTATGAAGTCGCGGGCAACAGCTGGTATTATAATAATATCGAGCTAAAACATAAAATTCTATTAACAACCCTCTTAGGAGCTTTGCAAGTTGTATGGACTTTGTTCTTAGAATTGAATTTGAAAGCACGAGACTTCAGATGCAACATATTCTTTTATATCTCTGGTAAAATACTTAGGTATCTATCTTGCTAATTTCTCTACTATCACTATCCCTACTAATATTATAAATGCGAAAGTAACTCTGTCTGTCTGTCTGTTACGATTTCCCGCTTAATCCTCTCAAGCGATTTTGATGAAATTTAGCACAGACAATCTTTAGATCCTGAGAAAGGACATAGGCTATCTTTTATAGCGAAAAAAAAAAATTTTCCAAAATCCACGCGCACGGAGTCGCGGGTTC
Source organism: Orgyia antiqua (assembly GCA_916999025.1). Lineage (NCBI taxonomy): Eukaryota > Metazoa > Arthropoda > Insecta > Lepidoptera > Erebidae > Orgyia > Orgyia antiqua. The sequence goes on from OU779868.1 coordinate 8,317,026, forward strand.
AGTCAAATCTTAATTCGACAGCGTTTGAATTTTAACCGGATTCAAACTAGGAGTTTGTAAATTATTTTATTTTTAGGGCTCCGTACCAAAAGGTGAACCGGGACCCTATAACTAAACCTTCGGTGTCCAGGTTTTTTGCCCGCGACTCCGTCTGCATGATTTTGGAAATTTTCCCCGTTTTTGTAACATTTTTCACTACTGCTTTTACTGGTCGTAGCGTGATGTTATATAGCTTAAAGCCTTCCTCGACAAATGCCCTATCTAACACTGAAAGAATTTTTTAAATCGGCCCAGTGGTTCCCGAGATTAGCGCGTACAAACAAACAAACAAACAAACAAACAAACAAACAAACAAACAAACAAACATACTCTTCAGCTTTATAATATTAGTATAGATATACTACTTTTCTTTTGTAAATACATACTTATGATACATAGTAAACACCTAGACGCAGGACAAACATTTGTATGACAATTATAAATATCACACAAATGATTGTCCCGAGCGGGAATCGAACCCGCGACCTCGTTAATGGCAGTCCGTTATCTGAACCACTAGACCACGAGGCCCGTATAAAATCACGCTGTAACCCAAGAAGCGAGGCAGTAACTAAACGCAAGTAAATCCTTAAAATAAGCTAGTGTTTTATAAGTAGCGTTCATTATTATCACAATGAACTCTGTTTGTATTTATAAGGAATGTGGTCTTCGATAATTATATTAGTGAGTTATGTATAATATTATTTATTTGTTTATCGATTACGTGCCTGTCTCTACATTAAGTTACGATGTTTTTATTTTAAAAATTCCTTAGATACGCTTGGTTTGAAATAAGATACATAAGGGTAGGAAAACTATACTATTTCCATTTATATATTTTCTCGATAAAAGATCTAATTTATCCATTAATTTATTATTTTCCCCATCTCATCATTCCCTAACTCTAGTATGACCTTGTAAACGTCATAGTTTTATAAAGTTATGCACACATAATGTAAAAAATTGGTCAAGTGCGAGTTGGACTCGCGCACGAAGGGTTCCGTACCATTATCTATGCAACATAAGGCAACGTTATTAGTATCGAGCAAGAAACGGTAAAAAAATCATGTTTGTTGTATGGGAGCCCCCCTTAAATCTTTATTTTATTTTATTTTTAGTATTTGTTGTTATAGCGGCAATAGAAATACATCATCTGTGAAAATTTCAACTGTCTAGCTATCACCGTTCTTGAGATACAGCCTGGTGACAGACGGACGGACGGACGGACGGACGGACAGCGAAGTCTCAGTAATGGGGTCCCGTTTTTACCCTTTGGGTACGGAACCCTAAAAACACGCTTGAAATCCTGAATATTTGAAGTAAAAACTTCTTTAGGCGCGTTAGGCGTTTTTGGAGGGGATAAAAGTATAGGTGCGCATCACCGATAATAGAAAGAAACAAAGAAATAAAGAACTTTATTGACACCAGTGTAAGTTTACAACATAATAGTATAAGTATTTAATAATTTACAACATGCTACGTAAATTATATACAAATTTAAATATGAATTTAAGCTATATAGAAATTTTTACAACAAGTGCCAAAGGGCAGGCAACTCAGCATATAGTTAGATGACAACACATGACACCCAACGCTGATTTTCAGTTGCAACCCGCTAGTGCTATACGCTCAAAAAGTAAACATAACAATAATTCGTACACTGCCTGTATTTTTTTTTTATTATTGCATTGTCATCGGTCCTTGTTAGGTGTGCAAAATTTCAGATCAATCCGACTACTACAAGTGGGTGAAAATCACTTTCAAAGATTCCGTTACATAGATTAATACATTGATAGATACATACCGAATATATATGCGTGTTAAAAAAACGTTCATTCCTGTAGGAAACTGTATGAAAGTGTTGAAGTGTGGGGCCATAAAGACGAAGACTGTATCATTTGCTAGTCTTGCTAGCTCCATCTACGAATACTTTGACAAAAGTATAAAATTTTCACTTGAGATCTCACGCTGTCATAATATTTTTACTGCAAATCGTATAGTATTAATTACGATAACAAAACTTTCCTTAACCGGTGTCATGGTTTGTGTTATCAACATTATTTGATTAAGGTTTTAGAGAAATATCTGTGTGAAAACGAATGAAAGAACGCAGCGGAAACTTTTGTTTGTTCACTTTATTATATTAAATAAAATATTTGAGTTATGTAAAGATAATATAAATAAATTTAAGATAATATTATTGGTTGCTGTGTACTCGAATCATTATCATCATACGATCACGGCGTTTTCCCAATAGGGTAGGTAAAGAGCACCATCTGCTACTATCCAATCATACTTCCTTGACTTCATTCACATTCATACATCTGATCATACATGCCCGACAGTTGTAAGTGCTACGCACTTGATCTTCAGGATGTCGGCGATGACATCGGAGTATATTTTCTTTGGACGTCCTCTCCCAACGTTTCTAATCCTTTCGTTAATTATCTATCAACACTCAACTTTTTTTTATTAATTTTCTTGTGTAAATGTGATGTGTTCAGTAAAAATGAGTAATAATAGTGTTTAAATACAGTGAAGTTATTTACATTAGGCATTTTTCATTTACGGAAATTATGTAAAAGTATTATGATGTAATCTGCTTAACTGATACGATAAAGCCTTTTTATACGTCGAAATTCTTGTGAAAAACATAGTGAGTTCATAGAATATGCGTCATGGCTGTTTAGTTGGTAGTTTAAGTGTAGGCATATTCAGTAGGTCTGAGAATCGGCTACTATCTATTTTTCATACCCCTAAGTGATAAGGGTTGTTCACCCCTAACATTTATATCGCATTTATAAAGTAGTATATGTATTCTATCCGTATTCTGGTATCCATATCACAAGCATATACGCTTAGCTTGGACCAGAGGACGTTGTGTGAAATGTCCATGAATATTTATTTATTTATTCGCAAAGCAATGTATTTTAGTTAAGTTTAGTTGTGCGCAATAAATTCGTAGCATTGTTGCTACGAATTTATTGCGCACATGGTCACGGGTGCCAAAATTTAAAACAAATATACGCGTCTAAATCCGTAAAAAGTAGTTTTATTTAAACAGATGAGTCGCGCAAGTGTTAGAAAATATTACCTACTCGGGTTTATCATTAAATGTGCAAACCTCATGCAACGTCGTTCCCGGTTTATTTATACTACGACGCGCGGACAAGACATGGGGAAATGACACTTGTATTCTTTTTATCCGTCACTCCACGGACAGACGGATGGAATACATGGATAGAACTATCTGACAGTGAAGAAGTTAAAAGGGCGCATAACGTTTCTTTACACTCCCTTAATCGCCTTGTATTCACGGGAAGGATTGGGGTGGTGCTACTCTACTCTACCGGTACCACATGGTACCACAATATAAAAAGTACTACAATACATATACCTAACCTATCTGTAACCCGCGACTCCGTACGCGTGGCATACAGAAAACTTTCCCCATTTTTGCAAAATTTTTACTGATTCTTTGCTGCTATTGGTCAGAGCGTGATAAATAGCCTATAGCCTTCCTCGATAAGCGTGCTATCGAACACGGAAATAATTTTTCAAATCGGGCTAGAGGTTCCTGGGATTAGTGCGTTCAAACAAACAAACAAACTCTTAAGCTTTATAATATTTGTATAAATATAAAAGTCACGACAATAAAGTAGGTACCTAAATGGCAAAGACAAACAAAGTCAAAAGGCGTAGTGTCCTAATAACTTACGAAAAAAACGTCATGATTGATTATGGATTCCTTTTAAATAAAATCATATCCGCTTGATTCGAAATACCAGGCTTATCTATACAAATAACATAATTAACTTTGATGTATAATTGTGTAATGTCCCATTAACAGCGTTTTAATAATTACAACTGAAATGTTCGCGTGTTGCTAAAGGCAAAAATCATTTTTTTCGTCTGTCTGTTTGTTACTGTATTATAGAGACTTCGTACGCGTAAAATTTTAAAACCAAACCTTAACAAGTTATACAAAAAAAATTGGTCAAGTGCGAGTCGGACTCGCGCACGAAGGGTTCCGTACCATTATCTATGCAACATAAGGCAACGTTATTAGTATCGAGCAAGAAACGGTAAAAAAATCATGTTTGTTGTATGGGAGCCCCCCTTAAATCTTTATTTTATTTTATTTTTAGCATTTGTTGTTATAGCGGCAATAGAAATACATCATCTGTGAAAATTTCAACTTTCTAGCTATCACCGTTCTTCAGATACAGCCTGGTGACAGACGGACGGACGGACGGACGGACGGACGGACAGCGAAGTCTCAGTAATAGGGTCCCGTTTTTACCCTTTGGGTACGGAACCCTAAAAAACATCCTTTTGAAGCACTCTATCTATAAAAAAAACCGTCTCAAAATCCGTTGCGTAGTTTGTAAGATGTAAGCTCACAAGAAATAAAGACTTTGTTTTATAATAAGTAAAGATATAGCCTGGTTATTGAAGAACGGAGGGAAAGTCCGCGAAGTCTCAATAACAGAGTCCCGTTTTACCGTTTGGTACGAAACCCTAACAATAAATAATAATATTATTATATTTAATAATAAAAAAAAACTTACCAATAATTCCAATTAGAACGGAGTATGTTAGGAACAAGCTATAGTCGATCTCCGTAAATTTGAACTTGTACCGCGTGAACCAGTATGTCATCTGCGCCTCACCTTAATTCCAAATGAAACAGATATTAGTGGCATCGGCAATCTGTAAGCCTCATATAAGCTTTATTCTTATATAACAAAATATATCTATTAATTACTATTCTGTTAATAATTGTTCTTTAAGGAATATTCTAAAGAATTAGCAAAATCGGTTCGGCTGTTCTTGCGATTCGCTTTTAGTGCATTGGTTAAACATAGCCATGAAAACTTTTAGTTTTCGAGCAAGGCCAGCTAGCAGAGATGTTTAGAGAATTCAACGAGCTTTCAAATGATATGTCTTATATTTTATGATTATTAAAAAAGTAGGTCGTTCATAGAGCGTCTCTATAACTATTATTGACATGTTCCTATAAAGATAACTAGAAACTTTGATCTCTTTCTAAGCTTATTTGCATGTGCTATGGATATCAGAATACGGATGTACTACATACATTATTTTTCTTTTGTAAATACATGCATATTATATGTATACACAGCCAGAGGAAGTACAAATATTTGTGAGACAAATATAAATATAAATAATTATCTCGTGCGAGAATCGCCCATATTATTTTATTTTATTTTATTTTGCAAGGAAAACTTACAGCTATAATTACATTTGCAAATAAATCAACTAATAACAAATATATGGCCAATTAAAAGTTTTCACAATTAGATAGGTATATACATTTAAATAATAAAGCAGCATGGTATAAATTGTCAATTATGTAGATACAAAATTTACGTCAAAATTTTACGTCAAACAAGGTATATCAGTCGCGACTATTCCCAAAGAAATTACAACTCAAGATATTCTTCAACCTTACTAGTATTAAAAAGATCGATATCTACATCCATCCACATTTCGTTATACATATGGCAAACTCTGATTCAATATGCATTTTGGCGATAGTTGGTACTAGCCATAGGTACATGCAGGAGACGAGGCATACGCCGGAAAGTAGTAGGTACGCGCAGTGCTATTTTGTTCATTACCTCGATTGCATCAATTGATCCTTTAACTATCTTAAACAAAAAGTCAGAATTTCTACGCCTTTCACACAGAGGTAGCAAATGAAATTTCCTACATCGACGTTCGTAGTCTGCTAAGTAACAACCTGATCGATATTGTAAATACCTTGCGAATTTTTTTTGTATGCTCTCTATACGATTTATGTAGACATCATAGCGTGGGTTCCACACTTGTGAGGCGTAGGTGACTACGAAATCCGATGCCATTCTACAAATGAGCCCGTGAGGCCTTTTTTAGCATTCTCAACGTGCTATATTCTCAAATGCTCAACGTGAGCTTCAAAAATTAATTTCGCGTCGAAGATAACGCCCAAATCTCTGATTTGGTTGACCCTGGCTATATTAGAGTTTTTAAGAGTGTGAGTTTGCAGAATTGGGTTAGGTTTGCGGGTATAAGAGCAAACATAGCACTTCGGTACGTTGAGTTCCAGCCTGTTGAGTGAACAGTAGTCTTGAAAACGTTCAAGATCTCCCTGCAGCAAATGAGCATCTTCCACGCTCTTTACTGCCTTCATAATTTTTAGGTCATCAGCATATAGAAGAACTTTTGAGTGAAAGAAACAAGTATTGATAAAGATATTGAACAAGAGAGGTCCCAATAATGATCCCTGAGGAACACCGGATGGTACTCCAAATGATCCACCCAACGCCACGATTTAACATCTATTCTCCACATAAGACGAGAACCATCTGTAAAGATTTCCCCCAATACCCATGTGCATCAGTTTGCTTAGTAGCGTTTTATGATGTATGCGATCAAAACACTTGCTGAAATCGGTGTATATAACATCCACCTGGTTACCATTGGCCATGTGTTCGGATAAGAAATCGCCACAAAGAATCAGGTTTATTGTTGTGGACCGTCCTGCTAAAAACCATGTTGGTATTCCCCAAAATTTGTCCTAAATGTTGTGTATACTTGGTTGTACACAATTCGCTCTAGAATTTTAGCGAATATACACAACTTTGATATTGGTCTATAATTTTCGTTCTGGTCCCTCGGGCCCCTCTTATGTATGGGTGTTATATACGCCGACTTCCAAACCGCTGGCATTAACCCATTGTCTAAGAATATATTAAACAAAATGGTGATTCAATTCTGCCTTGATCGCATCAAAGTCAGCGTGATTGTATAGAAATTTTAAATAGGCCGACTATGAAGTTTTGTGAAGTCCGCAGTAATGCTCAAGGCTCTATGGTGAGGATCCTCTCGTACCAGGGGATCACCACAGACCGAGACACACACCTCATCATTAGACAGAACAAGATCCAGAATCCTATTGTTGGTATTTGCGCACATGCTATATTGCTTTAGGTTGCAAATATTAAAGTTATCAAATTAGTTTGACTGCACCGAACCCTGAAGATTGCTAGGGTTCAAAACACAAGGATTGTCCAAGGCCTGCCAGTTAATATTGGGTTGGTTAAAGTCACCCAATATCACAAATTTGTCAGTAGGATGCGTTAGAATTATCTGCAAAAAAAATTTCGAAAACCGATCTAACTGTACTGATTGTGGGTTTCCAAGGCTTTGCTTACAGATGTATACAACACATAAGTGCATCTTATATGATATCCGAGGGTTCTTACATTGCAGAGTGAGTGTAACCCAAACATCCTCAGCAGATGAACAACAGTCATCGCAGTTGTTAGCGATAAGTTCCTTTCTGACTGCTATTAAAACGCCCCCTCCCATGACCTGGCCTGTGCAGGTATAATCCCTGTCCCTTCTCCGTACTAGATATCTGTGATCAAATAATTAAGATCTCGTAAACGGCAGCCCGTTAGATGAACCACTACAACACGAAGCCCCGCTAATTTTAATAATATTATTTAAAAGTTTAGTTTAAATTACTATTACTCGGAGGTTTAAACGGAGATTTTATCGGAGAGATAATAAACGTTTTAGCGTAAAAATACTGTTATTCATAATAGTATTTTTACGCTAAAACGTTTGTTTTGTTAAAAGTTATGACATTTTTCGCAAACCAATTTTAGCAAACTTTTAAACCTCCGGTAAGTTATTATGAATAAGACCGTATATGTTTAGGGCAATATTATTTTTCATCTTGTGTTTTGTCACAAATATATGAAACTACATAAACTCGATTTTCATTCGCTGTTAAGAGAGTTATGGCTGCACGTAATACGCTGTAATTACGTCTTGTAATTTTCCAGTTAAGTTAATTACTATTGTTTTGGCATTGCCTTCTATTGTCTATTCTATTTATATGCGGTCAACTGATAAGTAATTTAGACCAAGACATCGTGATATACATATATTTTATATGAATAATATCTTTTGAACAATTAATATGATTTGTTTTACTGGGATATAGGTATTAACCTAATCCAGGAGACCAAGTCAAATGCAATTACTGTACAAAATTGGTTGATAATAATAAAGAATTTATTTATTTTCTTCTTTAATATAACGTATTAATAATAAATAATAATTGATAATAATTGTAATATAACGGATTGTAGTTCATGAGGTGACAGGTTTGATACTAAGTATTTTAAATTTAAGTATTTTATCCATAATCTGGTAAAAAAAGTATAGAAATAGGTATATTTCTATACTTTTTTATAAAAAAAAACGTAAAAATTTCATACAATATCCTCTAGTCCCAATTCAAGGTATTGAATTGGTTCTTTGAAATGGTTCTTCTCAGCGGATTGAATGTCCTAGACCGGTGGCCGGTGGTAGGGAAAAGATTTGGACGTGTGTTGGACCCGCACACTTGTTTTAGGCAAAAAAAAATCTGGCTACATGATTAAATGATTTTTCATTTCATTTCATTTTATTTCCAACCTCTGTATAATCAATTCTGTATTCATATATTAGTCAAGCAATCAGATAATAACTCAGTCAGTCACCTTTTATAAATATATAAATGAAAAATAAAATCCTCGATCTTCGTCGATCGTTAAGGAAGTTACAAAAATAAATCGTTGTTTTAAATAATTCAATTGTAACAATTACATTCTGGGCATATTTATGTTTACATTGTCACGAAGTTTTATTTTACTGAATTAAATTGTGGTACTTTAAGACGATACCAAAATAGCTTCGGGTATTTTTCTATGTACGAAGTTTTCATTGTTTCTTTAGATTGAATGGCTAGAGCTCTAATTTTTAAGTATATGTTTTTTCAATATATGATCTAGGATCGTATCAACTCAGAAACACGATTGAAAAAAGTTTTCTCGATAGAAAATCTTGGCGAAACAACCTCTAAAAATTTTTATTTTTTTCATTTGTCGGTCTTATATCGCGTATTAACTAATGAAATAACTTTAAAAACATAAGTAACTATTATATATAGAAACACGTAAATCAGAATTAAAATATATTTAGTAGATTTTGAGTAAATAGGAAAAGTATCCCTAATTCTTCATTTTCTGTGCCTACTGGCTGTGTTAATATCTACGTGTCGGCGATGATATACGATAATATTGATGTAGGCCCTTAACAAAAGAGTACCTGAAAAGGAATTTAATAAAGGTAAACGCGTGGTGCTGCCCAATAAGCAACACACTATAAAACACAATTCCATTTCGTCTCATAAAGGCTAAGGCAAGGATATTTTGCAATATTTCAGTTGAAAAAGGGTTTACTCACCAGCAGCCCGGCCTCGTATAGATATTATTTTAAATAAGTAGCCTTCGTTACTTACTCGTAGGTATAACGTAGCATTCGTAATAATTTGGGACCGCCATTTTAATTAAAATAAAGTATACAGCATAATATATACATAATATATGACGGGCCTCGTGGTCTAGTGGTTTATATAATGGACTGCCGATCACGAGGTCTCGGGTTCGATTCCCGGTCAGGACAATCATTTGTGTGATGTTTATACTAGTCATACAAATGTTTGTACTGCGTCTGGGTGTTTTCTATCTATACTTATAATAAATCTGTAGAGAGATCAATTCTGTACATGAAATATATTTTAAAAATAACTATCAGGGGGTGATTAGTGATCGATACTGATGCCAAAAATGCAATCAGTAAAATTTTTGTCTGTCTGTCTGTCTGTCTGTCTGTCTGTCCGTCTGTATGTTCCTTATAGAAACAAAAACTACTCGACGGATTTTAACGAAACTTGGCACAATTATTCTCCATACTCCTGGGCAGGTTATAGGATACTTTTCATCACGCTACAATCAATAGGAGCAGAGTAGTGAAGTGAAATGTTGGAAAAACGGGAGAAGTTACTCCATTTTTTAAGCTTCCGTCGCGTGTGCAGCCTTAATGGTTAAAGTTACATAGAAATCATGTATGACGGAAATATTCTACATAAAATTGTCTAAAAATATCCCTGAACAGCATATATCTATATTTTATGGTTGACTCACAATAACACGTGTAACTCCTGATAGCTTAGCAGTTCGTTCATTCTGATTATATTTGTTTACTCTTACGTTTATAATACTCTCACTCAAGCAGTAGTCAAAAATGTTGCAAAAACGGGGAAAATTTCCTAAATTTTACGCGGACGGAGTCGAGGGCAACAGCTAGTGTATTATAAGTATGTATTTACAAAAGAAAAGTAGTTTATGTAGTATATCCGTATCTGGTACCCATAACACAAGCATATAAATATAGCTTACTTTGGGACCAGAGGACGTTGTGTGAAATGTCCAAAATATTTATAAAAAATAATATTATTGTGAGGTGACGGATTAAGAATATAAATGTCACTACCCCTTTTCCATCCCAGAGTGCTATAAAAGTCAACTCATCAGCTCAGAAACGAAACACTCGAAAATAAACGTACCAACGCCTAGTAAGCGCGGCAATCCCTCCCAAAGTGGAGGAGGCCCGTGGCCAGCAGTGGTACGTTTAACGACTGGAGAGAGAGATAGAGAGTACAGCATAATTGACGTTAAACCAGCATATACCACACATCTACAGTCTTGCTTTTAGACGATCTACGTGTCGATATTGCAGGGTTATGCGGTTGTAAGAAAACATTATTGACACAATTACAAATACAACTCTATAATGAAATATTCAAAAGCAATTACTCCTAACGATGTTCAATAAAATGCATTTTTCTATAAAACTAACATTATCTCACACATCGGACGCTGTTACGTGCTTTCTTTGTAAAGGCTAAAGTACAAAATATATTTACTAATAGATAAGTCACGGATAATTTTTAAACGTGTAAAATAAAATAAGAGTTTTATAGATTTAGAGACTATTAATTTGTCAATTTATTAAAATGCAATGAAATGTGTAACAATATGAAGCTTTATCTTTCAATTCAACAGAACTGTTATTACATAATTACAACATGGAACTATTACTACATAATTACAACATTTATACTCAATGTTAAATAGCAGTAGACCGTTGTTGACTGTACCAGCGCTTAACCACCACTGAGCCCTAAGCAATGGCGACATCCCATTTTATAGAGAAGTGTGGAGATGTCGCCGCATGATTTTACAACTACCCATATTTTAATATTCTTTTATAAAATGTTTGCATTAATAATTACTATTGTTGTTTTGTAGCTAAGTACTCGAGTTGTTGGCATAAAATAAGATAAAAGTAAGTGTAACATGGCATAATGCTTACAAACGTTTAATTACTCTACTCTCACATCTTAAGAGGATACCAAAATAGCTTCGTGCATTTTTCTATGTACGAAGTTTTCATTGTTTCTTTAGATTGAATGGCTAGAGCTCTACTTTTTAAGTATATGTTTTTTCAATATATGATCTAGGATCGCATAAACTCAGAAACGCGATTGAAAAAAGTTTTCTCGATAGAAAATCTTAGCGAAACAACCTCTCAAATTTTTTATTTTTTTCATTTGTCGGTCTATTATCGCGTATTAACTAATGAAATAACTTTAAAAACATAAGTAACTATTATATATAGAAACACGTAAATCAGAATTAAAATATATTTAGTAGATTTTGAGTAAATAGGAAAAGTATCCCTAATTCTTCATTTTCTGTGCCTACTGGCTATGTTAATATGTACGTGTCGGCGATGATATACGATAATATTGATGTAGGCCCTTAAGAGGATACCAAAATAGCTTCGTGCATTTTTCTACGTACGAAGTTTTCATTGTTTCTATAGATTGAATGGCTAGAGCTCTAATTTTTAAGTATATGTTTTTTCAATATATGATCTAGGATCGCATAAACTCAGAAACGCAATTGAAAAAAGTTTTCTCGATAGAAAATCTTAGTGAAACAACCTCTCTCATTTTTTATTTTTTTCATTTGTCTGTCTATTATCGCGTATTAACTAATGAAATATCTTTAAAAACATAAGTAACTATTATATATAGAAACACGTAAATCAGAATTAAAATATATTTAGTAGATTTTGAGTAAACAAAAAAAATATCCCTAATTCTTCATTTTCTATACCTACTAGCTGTGTTAATAGGTACATGTCGACGTTAATATTGATGTAGGCCCTTAATGATGATGATTCATTATTTTATTACATTACATACATATTAAATTGAAATAAATGACTTGCTAAGCTTTTACTTTATAAATAAAATTATAGTGATCTTCTCCGTGTGGTGACGGATTAAGAATACAAGTGTCACCACCCTATCTCCTCCCCAGGGTGCTGTAAAAGTCAGCTAAGGGATACTGCACACAGATAATATCCTCTGTGAGAGACGGAAAGCTCGAAAATAAACCCTGTGCCAACACGCCTGGACAGCGCGGTACAGTAGATCATAATTCCTCCTAAGGTGGAGGAGGCCCGTGCCTAACAGTGAGACGTAAATGGGCTGGAGAGAAAGAGAGAGAGAAATGATCTTCATTTATAGATATTTTTTTAGGCTATAATTTGATGTTTAGATTTTTAGTTAGTAGTAAAATAGCAAGTCAATTGTCAAAATAATAAATTAATGTAAAAATATAACGTCCAGTACCTAATTATTTCGGTTGAATTGTATTCTGTAAAGAAGATAAGTATTGAACAAGTTGTGTAAACTGCTTGATAGATGGCGTTGTATAAAAACGTTGATGCTATATTTAGCTCAAAATTAAGAAACATTGTAGTAGAGAGCTGTAAGAAAACTCAGGTTTGAGTTAAGCTCGCCATTGTACATTTTTAGTTCTGATGTCTTTATTTCTGTTATTATTTTCTGTTGTGTACAATAAAGCCTAAATAAATAAATAAAGAATTTGGTTAACATGTCCTTGTGTGTGGGGACCAAGGTAGGTCGGTTGAAAGAGCAACGGAAAGATATTCCGAGGTCGTGAGCATTGCTCATGGCGAACATTTTTGCCAATTTAATTTGATTTATTAAATAAATTATGTTTATTTCTTGTTTTAATAAGATTCCAGACTCTACAGTAAAGACTTTATAGTAACCTTAGTATCTATACTAATACTAGCTGTCCCGGCAAACGTTGTTTTGCAATACTAAAAAAAAAGTGGGCGAATGTGCATACAAAATTTCATAAGAATAGGTCTACTTTTCATAAGAATAGGTTTCGGAGGAGTACGGTAATTAACACTGTGACACGTGAATTTCATATATTAGAAGAGAGATAACCACTTTGTTTTATTAAAAGTGAAGATTATAAAAAAAAAACATATTTTATTAGGTACAAAAGTATATAATTTATTAATTTTGCAATTGACATGCTATGCTTGTTACTTTTTTTTTAATGCCATGCATTTCGAGATTGTTTCAAAACAATCCCATTGGTGGCCTAATTTGATTACTGAAAGCACGACCGCAATAAGTTCAGTTGGCAGAGCTACGGAATGGTATTCCGAGGTCGTGGGTTCAAGTCCCGCTTGCAGTGATCACATTTTCCACCATAATTTAATTTATTAAGGACCTACATCAATATTATCGTCGACATGTACATATTAACACAGCTAGTAGGTATAGAAAATGAAGAATTAGGGATATTTTTTTTGTTTACTCAAAATCTACTAAATATATTTTAATTCTGATTTACGTGTTTCTATATATATTAGTTACTTATGTTTTTAAAGTTATTTCATTAGTTAATACGCGATAATAGACCGACAAATGAAAAAAATAAAAAATGGGAGAGGTTGTTTCGCTAAGATTTTCTATCGAGAAAACTTTTTTCAATCGCGTTTCTGAGTTTATGCGATCCTAGATTATATATTGAAAAAACATATACTTAAAAATTAGAGCTCTAGCCATTCAATCTAAAGAAACAATGAAAACTTCGTACGTAGAAAAATGCACGAAGCTATTTTGGTATCCTCTTAAGTATTAATACCTATTTTATTATTAACACGCTTTTACTTTTATTCGTATTAATCTACCAATGAGCCTATGGATGTAATACTTCTTTGACAATGATTTCCACCCACATATTGTAATTTAATTTTGTTCGATGGATCTGAAATGTTGCACACGTCATAATATCATGGGCCGTTGTAATGCAATAAATTAAAAGAAATATCTAGGACCACTTTTTACGGATTTAGAGATTTTTTAAATCCGTGAAAACGAGTTTTATTTGAATAAAAGAGTCGCACCAATGTTCCAGAATAAAGTAAAGGATTTTAGAGTGTAATATTTAGTTTTTATTTATAGACAATCTGTTGCCCGCATTTTCGTACCTAATTGCTTGGAATTTAGATAGGACTTAACAAATTCTACATAATCGCCATCTACTGGATCCCCCTGGTCGGGTCATGGCAATACCTGAGTGACTACCACGGACCGGCTCAGGGCGAGGAAGAACACCGTGGGGTTTAGTAGGTAGTCCGGCAGCAATAGGCCGGGAGTTCCACACATAGTCCGAAGGCAGCCCCCGCAACCGGAAAGGCAAAGTGCGTAAACAAATTCCCACGTAAAATAAAAAAAATCTTGAGCCACTCAATCTATTAAAGATAACCGCTTCAAAATTCATTGTGTAATTTGAAGATACAACAACAACAACTCTGTATCATTATAATGTACTTATTAAGAGTTTATAAGTATATAGTAATAAGTAAAATATAAATATATTATATATATATACTAGCTGACCCGGCAAACGTTGTTTTGCCTATCTAAAAAAACGTTTGAAAAATAGATGTTGGCCGATTCTCAAACCTACTGAATATGTATGTAAAATTTGAGAAGAATCGGTCAAGCCGTTTCGGAGGAGTATGGTAACTAACACTGTGACACGTGAATTTTATATATTAGATATATATATATATATATATTATATAAGTTTAATATATTAAGTAAAATCTTTAACTTTAACTTTTCAGTTTGTTTGAAGAAGCACAAAAGTAGAATAAATGCTGTAGAGATGCGGTCTTTGAGAGGTACGTGTGGTGTGACTTAGAAAGATAGATTAAGAAATGAAGTTATAAGTAACAGAGTTGCACAATTAACTGACCTTAATATTAATATTTTTGACAATAAAATTAATCTTGTTGAAACAAAAAAGTTTCTAGGTTTAAATGTTGACTGTAATCTTAATTGGAAGGTTCATATTGAGAATTTATGTTCGAAATTAAACCAGCAATCTTATGCTCTATATAATACTATATATGCTTAACAAAACAGTAAATACTTCGGCGGTTATAACAGCGTATCATGGCTATGCAGGGTCCTTAATAAGATATGGAATTATGTTCTGGGGGAATTCAGTTTGTAAAAATGATGTTTTCAAGGCCCAAAAAAGATGCATTAGAGCAATATGTCGACTTAAGCAGAGAGACAGTTGCAAGGCCTCATTTATAGATTTAAAAATATTAACAGTCCCATGTATATACATTTATGAAACAGTAAGTTTCATAAGATCACATATAAATCTCTTTGATAAATATAATAGTAGACGACATAAAGACAAGATCTGTTGCCCGAGTAATAAAACTGCTTTTTAGGGTTCCGTACCCAAAGGGTAAAAACGGGACCCTATTACTGAGACTTCGCTGTCCGTCCGTCCGTCTGTCACCAGGCTGTATCTCAAGAACGGTGATAGCTAGACAGTTGAAATTTTCACAGATGATGTATTTCTATTGCCGCTATAACAACAAACACTAAAAATAAAATAAAATAAATATTTAAGGGGGGCTCCCATACAACAAACATGGTTTTTTTAACGTTTCTTGCTCGATACTAATAACGTTGCCTTATGTTGCATAGATAATGGTACGGAACCCTTCGTGCGCGAGTCCGACTCGCACTTGACCAATTTTTTAAATAATAGTATATTGTGTATGGCGTCACGTTTGTATAATCATTTGCCCAAAAGTATTCTAGAAATAAATTCATTGAATAACTTTAAGACAAAAATTAATGCCTTACTTTTGGAAAAAGCTTATTATAGTGTTGCCGAATATTTAGCTGATAAATTATGAAATAAATTATTAGAAATTGTATTAAAAACAAATAAATGAAATGAAATAATATTGACTCATAAGTGTGTGATGTATGACTGTAAATGAAGCTTATTATTCATTTATTATTTAAATTGATTCGAAAATATTGACTGTTTTTAGACATTACATTTTATTCATAAACTGTTACTTCGTTTGACGATTCTAATTGGAACGAATCAACTAAAGCAATTGTGTAAGCCTACTGGCAGATTTTGGAGAGATTATTTTTATTTTATTTATTTTTACATCTCTTGTACTCAATTTCACACTAATAAAGATTATGATTATGATTATAATTATAAGAGAACGGTCTGAAAGAGGATGTAGTGACTAAGGTGGAGAAAAGTATGCTTAGGTGATTTGGTCATGTGGAGAGGATGGATGAGAGACGCTTAACGAAAGGCATATACACAGCGGAGGTAAGTGGAAATGCTGGGAGAGGACGCCCGAGAAAAATATACTCCGATGTCATCGCCGGCATACTCCAAAAGGGGCAAGTGCGTAGCACTTACAACCGTCGGGCATGTATGACCAGATGTATGAGTGTGGATGAAGCCAAGGAAATATGTTTGGATCGTAGCAGATGGCGCTCTATAGTCTCTGCCTGCCCCCATGGGAAAATGGCGTGATGTTATGATGATGATGATGATGATTTTTAGTTTGTTACAGAAGTTTAGGTTGTTCACAAATATTAAAAACATTAAATCATGTACTGAAATACGAAAATAAAAAATATAAAGCGTTTTAAGAATCTTTATAAATGATATCAAGTCGAGCTATTTAGTTTTATTTTTATGATTCTATTATCATTCATATAACCTTTACCTTAAAGCAGAGGTGCCAATTGTATAGCATCAATAACCAATTTCAATTTAACAAAAAAAGCAGGGTTTTAGACAGTGTTTAATTTCTGGAATAGGTTTTAATTTTTCGTTCCATTTCGATCCCCCAAAACTCAAAACAGGAAGTGTTTTGAGTCCTATAGGAACTAAGTATAAGTCGGAAATATTATCTAATCTAGTTTTGACACGATATTTCATTTTTCCAAAAGTCCAACTGATTTTCGAGGACACTACAGCTCAGTCCCACCCGTGACTAAGGTGATTGCTGTTTCCGAATAATGGTCTAAAATTTAAACATTATTATTGGGTAGGTATCCGTATAAACCGGTTTTATTTTAACAAATGAGTCGCGTAGGCGTTAGAGAATATTACAAAAAAAAATATTATGTACGCGAACAACTTTATTTTTCTTTACTAGCTTTTTTGAAATAAATCAAAAACATTATAAAGCTGAAGAGTTTGTTTTTTGTTTAAGCGCGCTAATATCAGAAACTACGGGTCTGATTTTATAAATTCTTGCAGTTTTGGATAGTACATTTATCTAGGAAGGCTATATAACATTACGCTGCGACGAATAGGAGCGAAGCATCCATGAAAACTGTGGCAAAACGGGAAAAAAAATCTAAATTCTACACATACGAAGGGCAAAAACTCGTCGTAATTGTATGGGTATTTAAACAAAAGTAATGATAAATACACGTGATTAATACAAAGAGCGCCGATTCCGAGATCCTAAAATATATCTGTGCGGATTAAGAATGACTGTACTATATATGTATAAATAGTTTTCAATATATTTGGCATGCTATCAACGCAATACCAACGTAAACTCACATAAATGCGCCAATATTATATTAATGACATTATGCCAATGACTTTTGTTGCCCGACTGTCATAAAAAGTTCATTTCGCACGTATTTTGTATGTATGTATAAAAATTTCTTTGTTACTTCGTATTTTTCAAATGCGTGGATACCGGGATTGATTTCGACAACTAGGGCACCCTAGACCTTAAATAAGATTTTTAACATTAATTTGACTTGCTATGCTTTTGCTTAACAAATAAAATTATCACCATCATTTGGTGCAAACCGCTCGATAGATGACGTTGTAAAAAACATCGAGAGATGTTTAACTCACATTGAAAATTTGGTTATCATGTGCCATGGTAGCCTAGTTAGGAGAGCAACGGAACGGTATTCCGAGGTCGTGGGCTTAAGTCCAGCTCACGGTATTCATTTTTCATTATAATTTGATAATTTTGGAAAATATTTTTTTTACGGTTTTTGGAATACGGTAAAAAAATTAACTAAACCTTTTGAGTAAGGTATCAAAATGAAGAAAATTTCTATGCTCTAACAAGGATTCTTTAAGTGACATGTTTGACAAGTTTTAGAGCATTACTTGTTGAAATCGAACAGATTTTTTTTTAATTTAGTGTTTTTTAAACACTGATGTATAAGATTTTTGGTCTATGGTTAAATCACTCAGTCAGCTTAATGCCATATATATATCGATGTGTGCATGAAAATGTATCTACGTGTGTCTCTGATACAGGCTAAACGTTCCTACATAAAAGTAATAATTCAATGACGTACGTTTTAGCCAGGCTAAAGTTACTAGTCCTCAATTTTAAACGCCAACCAACCATCTGTAATGTCTGCGTTTAAAAAAATATTTCGTTATATGTTAGTTCGTGACATTAGATGTCTTCTCTGTGTGGTGACGGGTTAAGAATACAAGTGTCACCACCCGATCTCCTCCTCAGGGTACTGTAAAAGTCAGCTAAGGGATATTGCACACAGGTAACATTTTCTGTAAGAAACGGAAAACTCGGAAAAAAAAATCCTG
The DNA here is from genome assembly GCA_916999025.1 of Orgyia antiqua. NCBI lineage: Eukaryota > Metazoa > Arthropoda > Insecta > Lepidoptera > Erebidae > Orgyia > Orgyia antiqua. The sequence goes on from OU779868.1 coordinate 8,335,811, forward strand.
TGCCAACACCCCTGGTTAGCGCGGCACAGTAGACCATAATCCCTCCCAAGTGGAGAAGGCCTGTGCCAAACAGTGGGACGTAAATGAGCTGGAGAAGACATTAGGTGAAATGAAGGTTAAATATTATGTAACAAAGTGATATAAATTGGGTTCTGTGCTGTGTATCCATAAAACAAGAAAATATACAATCGGCCATAAAATCACAATAAAACATCCGAGCACATATGGTAAATTTAATTTTATGTTGCGATAATGTTTGAATATGCTTATGAATTATTGACAATACGTAACTGCGGAAAAAAATAACATAATTTTTCTGATGTTACTATTATTCATTATTTAAAAAATTATTGGAATTCTGATTTCCGAATTTTAACAATCTTGTATACATTTAAGTACGTAAAAGAAGAGCTACTTGGTTGACGCTCAATGTACTCGTAGGTACATTCAAAACTTAACGTCTTAGAAAGAGAAAGAAGTCGAAAATATGCTAGCTCTACCCTGTAGAGTGTATTCAAATATTTTGAAGAAATTAACTGTTCCGCTGTTAAAAAGAAGAGTGATTGTATGAAAGTCTGTCATCTATACTAGTCCGGTCAATTTATACATTCGAAGTTACCTAAATTCCCATCAAGCTGAAAATCGGTAAGATTGTTTCAAATATCATTAAAAATAAAATTTGAAAGTTAAATTAAATTTTGTTTCTCAAATAGTTTGAAAACTGTTATTTTACCCCTCCTGTAAAAAGCAGATGACGTATCACGTTATTGTGTGTAAAAATGGTACATGATTTTGACACTTTGCAAAAGTAGATAAACTTTTTGATGAATACATTTCCGATTGATGTTGAGCTTTTTCAAATTGAGGAGGGTAAAATAATAGTTTTCAAACTGTTTGAGAAACAAAATTTAATTGAATATGTTGAAGTTTTTAAAAATAGTAATTCTACTCGACAAGAAATTATTACTAACGGCATTCGCTTTCTTCTTTCTATGTACGGAGCTCCTAAAAAAACTACCTGCTTAGATAAGTATAGATATGCATGTTTCGTTAAAAACACCAAAAGTAAAAAACAAGTACAATTAGCTTGTCTTACTCCAACCTCAGTTACTGCTCATCAACATCTTTTTAGGGTATTTTTCCAAGTTCAAGTGTGGCTTGGTTATCAGCTAGACCTTACAGACTGGGGTTCGAAGTTGGTCAACAATTCATTAGAACCAGTGCACAATTTATTTCCACCTACGCCGAAAAAACTGCTGAACTCGATTTTTTGCAACTACAAAAAGGGATGCAGTGCTAAATGTGGCTGCAAAAAGTCGGACTGTTCTGTTCTCCGACATGTACACATTGTCAAGGCCGGTTGTGCTCTAATATTGAATCACCAACAGTAGAGGATCCGTTTGATTCCAACGAGGCAACATGCGATACATCGCTATTAACACAGTTTACATGCACTCAGGATGAAGATGAAAAAGAACACGAACAAGGAGAACAAGAAAAAGACGAATAAGAACAAGAAGATCAAGAAGAAATTTTTGAAAGTTACGACTCAACGATTAAATTTCACTACTTTTTTTTTAACTTAAATTGCTTTTATCTTTTCCATCTCTGCTAATATCCATTATTTTTCAATAGTTTCAAATTAAACAGGATCAAAACTGACCCGTGGAATAGGCCTACTAGGGAAACCACGTTAAAAGAAACGCGCTAAGTACACTACCTCATAGGTGGCGAGGAAACGTGTGCATATTATGACGATTACAACTTTTACAACTTTTTGAATCGTTATATCTCAAAAACGGTGGCTCGTAGAGAAAAAGTATTTAAAATTTTTTGTAGATAATTTTATGATCTACAATTTTGTTTCAGGTATTTTTATGATGAAAGTTACCGTTTTGCTGAAAATCGCGAACGACTCATTTTTTTACCTTTCACCTTAAATTTTTTTTTTTCCTTGCAGGGGAAAGATGAAATTTTATTTTTAATGATATTTTAAACAATCTTACCGATTTTCAGCTTGGTGAGAATTTAGGTAACTTTACTCTTATTTTTTGGTCTAAATTGACCGGACTATACTTAATATTATAAAGATGAAGAGTTTGTTTGTTTAAACGCGCGAATCTCAGGAACTACTGATTCGAATTAACACATAGTACCTGGATAGTACATTTATTGAGGAAGGCTATAGGCTATATATCATCACGCTGTAACCAATAGGAGCGAAGCGTTAGTGAAAAATGTTGCAAAGACGGGGAAGATTTTCTAAATTCCACGCGTACGAAGTCGCGGGCTACAGCTTGTTTTTAATAAATAAGGTTAAAGAAAGAATGAAAGAATGAATGAATTATGAATCTGAATCTTAGTACCTACTCATATTATCATAAGCAATGAGTTGTCATTGCCTAAGATAATATGAGTAGGTCCTTTAGTCCCCATTTTTTCTTCTATATAAAGAATAGAAGAAAAAATGGGGACTAAAGGACGTTGTATGAAATGTCCATTAAAAATGTTCTTTATATTCTCTGCAAAAATTTACAAAAATTTAATCTTGCATCAAATTTGATCAGTAACAAACAAGAGGATTGAAAATTGAGTAATCCAATTACACTTCAATTGGAAATAAGCAACATTAAAAAGACTAAATGGACGACTGCGTAAAAATTTACAGACTGTAAAGAGATCGAATAAACAGGTTTTCTTTATTTGTGCTGTTTAATAATAACCTTCACGGGCTCTTTAATATGAATAAGATGAAAAAAAAATAAGTTATATATATTTTTGTATATTTATAAATAGTGTATAATAAAGTGGTACGAAGTGATTATAAAATACTTTTTGCAATTATAATAAATAGTTTGAAGTCATTCAAAGGATAAATCAATAATTAAATTGTGTGATATGGATATCAAACTGAATACCTAATATAAGACTTCAACAAAGAATACCATAGGCATAAAAATCTGCTTCAGAATTATTTTTATTGAAACATGTGATATGTCGCGATAAAAAAAACACACACGCACACTGGAAACATAATAGCTTGATATCCATACCGAACTAATAAAAACTAGAATTATAAAGAAATAAAAATTCAATATTTACCTAAGACAGGTCCAACAATCAACATATATGCAAATAGAATTAGAAATATTTGCAGACGTCTAGTTCCTTGGCGTCTCTTAAATGCCACATTCACAGTTGCCATCAAATCATTAATTGATAGCAAAGACACTATACTTGTTTGTTTGCTGTCTTCAACTTCAACAGTCTTTTTTTTATTATTGTTCTCTTTTAATCTTAACAGAATATAAACAAAGCCAAATAAATAAAAAACACATGCTACCATAAAAACACCGTAATATCCGAAACGCTTTGTCATGATTCCACTGAGCGCAAGACCTATAGGCCTGCTAAGAGTCAATATTGCCGTTATAATCCCTAATCTGAAAGTTCTTTCTGTGTCATTTGTTATGTCAGTAACATAGCTGTAGACAGCCATAGTCATAGCTACCCGACCTCCTGCTAACGCTGGTGGTAAACCTTCAATAAGTGCCGTTTCATTCACACCTACTTGTAGGAAGAACACTGTTGTCATTATTATTCCGATAGCTGAAATCAATTTCCCTAAAATAGGGAGTACCATAAATGCTTTTCTGTTGCCAGTACGATCGCTCCATGCTCCTACAAAAAGTGCTAAAATTCCTGGCAATGTAGTTTGCAGTGGGAAACTCCATGCAGTCATAGAAGCAACTATGTGCTGAACATTTTTTTCTTGTTCGGTATAGTTGTGAGTGCGGCCTTGCATTATATGGCGGCAAGTTCTTTCGTCGTAATTTAAATTGACGAGACATGATTTCTCTAAGCATAAATTTTGAACAGCTAAGCCTGCGAGTACACTTGGTAGCACATAGCAAATAACAAAAGGTTCCACTGTAATTTTCGATCTAAAAGCCCATGAGTCTTTGATAAACTGTTTTAGTCTTTTGCTTAGTTTCATTTCTGTTTTCTTGAGTTCGGCGGTGTATTGCTTGGTACATTTGCATGGTTCTACACTTACGATCTTTTCTCCGGGCACTTCGACCCGCAACGTCATTTTGACAACAGATGTTCACTTTATTGTTCATTTGTTTCTTAACATAATATAAACAAGACTATTTATAACGTGGTTTGTGAATTTACTTATTGTTTAATTTAGATTGAGTTGCGCGTATATCGTAGGCGAGTGAACGAGTGCGCGTGCGACAATGAATTGCGTGATCGCGGTGACAATATTGTCGACGGGTGTTGCGATCGACTGTAACACTGTTACTGGCTATCAGCTGGCTGGTGGCTTTATTATGTTATCACGTAGGGTGGGCCAGCATGCCGCGTGTATAACTACTTTAATTAGTATGGTCATAATAGATCTAAGTCCAATATTATATTCATACAATTTACTATTACATTTTAAAGACATTGATGCTACGAGTATTTTGCTTACCAAATAATCCCTGTATGTGTCACTATGTGGGAAAACCCACCGTACGTATCTGGCAAACTTCTGACTGCTCTGTCCACGCACGTCATCACGCAGACTCCTGGTGATGTAAATGAAATACAAAATGACAGATACGTTAATAAAAAATTGTATACTTACTTATTCTTATTTTACTTTTTTTAATATTTTTTTTTTTATATTCATGGACATTTCACACAATGTCCTCTGGGCCCAAGCTAATATGCTTATGTTATGGGTATGCTATGGCTATGCTTGTGTTATGGGTACCAGAATACGGATAGAATACATATACTACTTTTCTTTTGTAAATACATACTTATAATACATAGAAACACCCAGACGCAGTACAAATATTTGTATGACAATTATAAAAATCACACAAATGATTGTCCCGAGCGGGAATCGAACCCGCGACCTATTGATCGGCAGTCCGTTACATGAACCACTCGACCACGAGGCTCGTCAATCGTTTTTTTAATTAATACATTATCTGTACTAATATTATGAAGCTGAAGAGTTTGTAGTTGCTGTTGTGGTTTGTTTGAACGCGCTAATCACAGGAACCATTTTTCCGTATTGAAAAATTATTTCAGTGTTGAATAGTACATTTATTGAAGAAGGCTATAGCCTATCAAAGATCACGCTACTACCATTAGGAGTGACACATCAGTGAAACATGTTTAATAGAACGGGGATAATTTTCTAAGTTCCATGCGTATGAGTCGCGGGCAACAGCTAGTACTGAATAAACCCCATAGCTTTAGAAAATTTTGTTATATTAGGTGAAAGAAAGGGGTGTGATTATAGTCAGTAGTGACATACTCTTTGCCTTGCCTTAATACCAAATTATGCTCCATACAAAAATATGGGTATTGTACTTCCCTTTTTTCTTCGCGAAAGTTAAACCGATTTTAATTGTTGCTACGCTATATTATAGATGAAGAGTCATTTTCAATGCTTGTATTTCTATGCTTGTATCACTTTTTTTTTGTTTAACTTTCGCGAAGAAACAAGGGGAGTACGAAACGTCTTTTTTTCAAAGAATTTGTAGGTAAAATCTGTTTCAGCTATATTTGTCCTTTTCAGCACGGTGCTTGGGAATAGGGATAGCAATACCTAAGGCAAATACCTAAATTAGGAGTACAGTACCCTCTTAAGATTTAAATAAGACAGTAAAATTACAGAAAACAATGAAACTGCAAACATTTTTACACTGATACTTGTGCATTGTATAGTTACAATAATCTGTATGTAATTATACACTTTCTTTGTAAAACTTCTAAAATATCATAATATTAACACACTCTCTACAGCCCATTAAATCCCACTGTTGGGCACCGAGCCTCCTCCACTTCGAGAGGGATTATGTTCTACTGTGCTGCCCTGAACAGGCATGTTGTGTTTATTTTCGAGTTTTCTATCTCTTACGGAGGATGCTGTGTACACTATTACTTAGCTGACTTTTAAAACACTCTGGAAATAAAAAAGGGATGGTGACACTTGTATTCTTAATATTTCACTACACAAAGTATTATTTACTTCTACTATACTTACTTTTATTAATTTTTTTATTTCTTTATTTAACAATATTACATAGTTCTTTAATTTCTAAGTCTCGCCAAACTGTTATAACAGTTTGTCGGCGAAAGTGAATACAATGCACTCTATAATCTATGTACATATCCTAGATAATTAAATTTATATTCTAAACATCTTAACTCTTAAGAGGATACCAAAATAGCTTCGTGCATTTTTCTACGTACGAATTTTTCATTGTTTCTTTAGATTGAATGGCTAGGGCTCTAATTTTTAAGTATATGTTTTTTCAATATATGATCTAGGATCGCATAAACTCAGAAACGCGATTGAAAAAAGTTATCTCGATAGAAAATCTTAGCGAAACAACCTCTCTCATTTTTTATTTTTTTCATTTGTCGGTCTATTAATGCGTATTAACTAATGAAATAACTTTAAAAACATAAGTAACTAAGTAAACATAAGTTCTTTCACCAAAATAATTTGACATGATCGGTTCTTCATGCATTTTTTTTTAAATTATATTTAACACTATATGTGTCTACAACTGTCACCACCCCATCTCCTTCCAAGGCTGTTGAAAAAGTCAGCTAAGGGATATTGCACACAGATAACATCCTCTGTGAGAGACGGAAACGTCGACAATAAACCATGTGCCAACACACCTCCTCCAAAGTGTAGGAGGCCCGTGCCCAACAGTGGGACATAAATGGGCTGGAGAGAGAGTAGAGGTGTACATTTACTCTAGTTATTTAATTTAAATTTACTTATAGTCATCGATATAGTTAATAACATAGAGTAACCTCACGTATCAAATGCGTTCCAATTTTTCCCATAAGTCGGTCAAGAGGACTGGATAGTTGCGTAATTTGTGAATATTATCGAACAAATTAGGTATCTTTGACAATGAATGAATTTTTACGTTCAATAGAGATTTTTGTTACAACAAGGTCCAACAAACGTCAAGAACAATACGTGCTGTAATTTTGTGATTGAACTTTATGTATCACATTATTGATAACGTCAAGCATAACTATAGGTTTAGGTACCTATATTTTCTTTTAAATTAGTAAAAATAGATTGAAAGCTACAAGTAAATTGATATAAAAACAAACAAACACTCTTGTTGCAAAATATTTACTCTATTTATTTAATATTTTGAACCTCATTTCATTTATTTAACCTTTATTAATTTCCTAATATACTTATATAAATACGTTATATTAATTTATTTTATACTGAACATATTTTTTAATAATAGTTTTTTATTGTTTAAAGATTATTTTTTATAAATGGATGGAAAATAAAACCTCTAATATTTATTGTAGCTATAAGGGTGACGGTAAGAAAAAAATGCAGGTGTCACCTCCCCGAGTCTTTCCCGCGGGTGTCGTATAAACCATCGGGTATATGTGCAGGGGGCCTAGTCTGCTATTACAATGTTGTCACAATGATCAATTGGGGCCTAAGTGTAATGCATTGTGCTTTGTGACGGGCTTCGTGGCGTAGTGGTTCATGTAATGGACCGCCGATCCCAAGGTCGCGGGTTCGATTCCCGCTTGGGACAGTCATTTGTGTGATATCCATAAATGTCATACAAATGTTTGTACTACGTCTAGGTGTTTCTATGTATTATAAGTATGTATTTACAAAAGAAAAGTAGTTTATGTATTATATCCGTATTCTGGTACCCATAACACAAGCATAATAAGCTTAGCTTGGGACCAGAGGACGTTGTGTGAAATGTCCGTGAATATTTATTTATTGTAATAACCACGATGCGTTAGATCTGCACATAAGAGTATTGATGTCAGACAGTCAGCCGGTAACATAGCGACATGATGCACCAGCCCCCTTAACCCCGATTGGGTTTTCATCTGGATACAGATTAATTCATTAAAAAAAGATGATATTTTTAAATATCGTATCTAGGCTTAGTATCCTACAACGCCCCTCTACTTAAATAGATAGTATCCGAAGTCAAAGAAACTAAATATCGTGAAAAATGGTTTGGAAATTGAGTCTACGCACGAAAATTGCTCACTTTCTATTAGTGTTGAAGCAGTCTTTAGAGATTTTATATCACTGCTATGTAAAATATGTAAAATATAGTCATTCCAAGATATAATATGAAGAATTATATTATATTAATTAATGATATTCCAAGATATAATATTTAAAATTCATAATATGAAACAATACTTACTAAATCGATTAAAACATGCTTTGAAATAATATTATTAAGAGGGTGTAACAAATGACATTGGTTATGGATTTGAATCATTGCTAGCAACGCAAAGTTTTTCGCAGTATATGTTCACCGGCGTGCCTAATTTGAGCATCTAGAGTTAAATTATAGAATACAAATATCGTTACCCTATTACCCTATACCCTCCAGATGCTGCGAGAGCCAGTAGAATCTCAAAAATTAACCGTTTGCTACCACATCTAGTCCAGGGTGTCATAAGTAGTTCAGATACACTCCTCCTCCTCCAGGAAAACTTGTGCGCATTAGTGGGATATAATAGACTGATGGTCTTATTCATAATGATTTATCGGAGGTTTAAACGAAGATTTAATTGGAGGGATAATAAACGTTTTAGCGTAAAAAGACTATTAATAATAACAAGTTTAGACAATTTTCGAGAACCGATTTTAACGAACTTTTAAACCTCCGATAAGTCATTATGAATAAGACCATGAGAGTATAATCAGTAAAATGCCATTTGAAACAAAGTTGTATTTACCTCAGAAATCAGGCGTATAAATGGTATCGCTACATTAAGAAGAATTACCCCGGATATTTGGAAGCAAGGTTTTTAGAATATTATCCCTTTCTACCCCTCAACACATTTTGATACAGGACTCTTCTTATTGTCAAGTCTTATGTTCTAGATAAAATAAAGCAGAATTATTTTAATAGCAAATTGATTCTACGGGGAACTTAGATTTCATAAAGTTCAGGCACCAAGATATTCACCGGTTCGAAAATTTTAACCGTATGCATAACTGTTTTAGATTAGATTAGATTAGATTAGATTAAGTTTAGTGCAATGGTACCTATAGGTACCATAAGATGTTGAAGAAAAGATTGAAGGTAAGATTTTAAACTTATAGGTTTAAATAATCTACTTTCTGATATATCAGAGTAAAAATTATTAAATATAATTGATTATTGATTAAGTAATTAATAGTGAGTGAAAGTACCTAAATATTTAAGACTAGAAGTTCAACATCTTTACTTATTATGAAACAAAGTCGTTTTTTTTTGTATGGCCTTGAAGATCTAAGCTTAAATCTTCAAAATTACACACTAGATTTGGATGCAGTATTTTTTAATTGGATTAATGATATAAGGTATAGTTTTTTGTATATTTTTTTAGGGTTTGGCTTCTAAATTCCACGCACACAAAGTTGCAGGCTACAACTCTATCTCCAGCCCATTTAGGTACGTCCCATTGTTGGGCACGGGCCTCCTCCATTTTGGGAGGGATTATGGTCTACTGTGCCGCGCTGACCAAGTGTGTTGGCACAGGACAGACATCTAGTTTCTGACGTTTCAAAAGAGCTTGTAAAACATGCCAACTTGAAATAAAAAAAATTTGACTTTGACTTTGAATTTGAAACAGGGTTTATTTTCGAGTTTTTCGTCTCTTACAGAAAATGTGTGCAATATCCCTTAGATGACTTTTACGGCACCCTTGGGAGGAGATGGGGTGGTGACACTTGTATTCTAACTCCGTCACCATACGAAGATAGCACGAAGAGGCCACTACTAATAGAAGATAAAACGCGAGGCATAATTTTTTTTGGGTCAAATTATTTACAATTTATTTATGGGAAATCCTTGAATTAACTTATGGAATGACACAGGCCCTAAGAATACGTGTCTGAAGCAGTGTCACGTCATTTTATGTCACTTTTTTGTTATTTTACTAACAGTTTCCAACCTTGTCCTTAATAATAATATAGTAATATGTCACGTAGGCCTATACCTTTAAGTTTAATTACATAAAGTACACTTAGTATTATCTCTGAGTATTAGAAAAAAATTAGGTGGCTCTCTGCAGCCCATAAATTGACCACTGTTGGGCACGGGCCTCCTTCACTTTGAGAGGGATTATGGGGTATATCCGTGGCTATTTGTTTGCCATTAATAGGCTAAGTGAAAGCACCGTAGAGTTATAGTAAAAAAATTCTGTAATGACAAAATATTTCATCTATTTTCATTTAGAAATAATTTGCTTAGTTAAAAACGAGAAAAACACCCTTGAAAATCCTAATTATTTTTCATATTATTGCATTGTCATCAGTACTTAATATGTGTGCAAAATTTCAGAACAATCCGACTACTGTAAGTGTGTTAAAATCACTTTCAGAGAATCCGTTACATAGATTTATACATTGATAGATACTCGTACATACTGAACTTATATAAGCGTGTTAAAAAGCTCAGTCATACCTTTGTACTACATTGTATATTATTAATCAGAAAATTAATCAAACTAACACACGGAATGTTATCGCAAGTGAATCTAATACTGGTTTATTTGTTTTGCAAAGTAATATGTTATTATCGAAATGCCGACTGTTTTATCATAAATAACGAGTACTATACATAGGTAACTAATACAAGAGAAATATCGACGTCATTTAAATAACAAAAATGTAATTTTACAACATACTATCCGATCAACAAATTGAAAAATCAGCTATGTAGGTACGTGAGGGGCTCGCACAAGAAGGGTTGCGTATCGAAAGGTATTACACGTTTCAACTGAGAATAGGATTGGCAATGACCTTTAGTTGTCAAAAGTGATTAGAATAGTACTGTCAGCAACGTAACTTTATTTGCGTATCAATAATGTTTTTTTTTTCTTTTACCTAAGCTCAGTAATTTGAAGCGAAAACAGTCTTAAATTATTTAGTAATAATAGTTATAATATTATTAAAAACGAAATACTCTTATTCTTTCAATAATTTCGCTGTTGAATACTATGATATTATGTTGAATTGCCAACCGCCATTTTGTTGTTGTTGGTGTGCCTTGTCGAGTATATGAATTTTATGGCATTTTATTTTAAATTCTATTAGTTAAGTGGTTGTTTCCCGTTAAAAAAATTAATGTGTTGTTATTTCTCATTGTTTTTGTTTATTAGTGTTGTAATTTTGAACTTGTCGATATTTGTTATTGTTTTTAATTGTATTTGTCTCGCTAATTGCTCGAAAATTAGCAAACGGCAACGACAAAGTGATAGATAAATTATATTATAAAAATGTCTTTTTTTGGTGATCCTACCAAAATTGTTCAAATTGACAACTATAACGTCACAACATGACACGGGGTCAATCCTATTCTCATTTGAACGGCATAGTACAACGGGATCGTATTATTCAGACTTGTCATCCGTCCTTCCGTCCGTAACTCCGTAACGTTTTTAAGATGTGGTTGCCTTTAAGAAATGAACACCAGAAATGTAACCTTGACTGTACTTTGTTTGAATTGTTAAGTGTATCATTTGTTGGCATCCCTAACAATAAATAAATAAATAAATAAAGTAACAAGACTATATCTCTAAAACGGTGATAGCTAGAGAAATAATTAATTTTTTAACAAATAATTAATTATTTCTTATTGAAACCACCGCCTCGTCATAATCATGTCGTCTAACGGTATCCACAAGTTACATTGTAAACGTTAATTGTACCCTTAAATATTTACTGTATTTTAGTTTTTATTATTTGTCATACAGCATCAACAGTTCAACATCATTTGTGATAATATCAACTCTCTAGCTATCACCTATCTTGAGATACAGCCTGCTGACAGATGAATAGACGGACGAACAGCAAAGTGTAAGTAACAGGGTCCGGTTTAACCTTTTTTGTGCGGAACTCCTAAAAGGTGTTACTTCTTACTTCTGCGAATTACAATCAATGCAATGCCTAGCTGGAATAGATATGACGTATATATATTATACATATATAAAATGTTAACCGAATGACGCCAGTATGACGTTGTGTCCTATTTCGTTTAAGAGTGCGAGTGAGAGAGAGTTTGTTGTAAGAGGTTTTTTATTTACTTTACAATTAGCCTTTCCGGTTGCGGGGAACCTTCGGACATCGTGTGGGACTCCCGGCCTATTGCTGCCAGACTACCCACTAAACTCCACGGTGTTCCTCCTCGCCCTTAACTGGGCCATGATAGTCACTCAGGTATTACCATGATAGGACCAGGGCTTGTAAGAGAGGTGCCATAAATGTACGCTTTATTAGACTTTGTTAGTAAATGCTAACGATAATTAGTACTTGTCAGTAGGTTGCCTACCAAACACGTCCGTTAGGTGACGAATTGAAAATACGCGTGGCACCACCTCTTTTCTTTGATTTTTGTACACATATAACATCCTCTGTGAGACACCCAAAAAACCAACATCATAATCCCTTCTAAAGGGAGAGGCCCGTGTCCAACAGTGGCAGAGAAAGAGAGAGAGATAGTACCAAATCTTTAAAACAAGTTAACCTCCGGAAGGATCAGCGCCTACTCGTCTTACTGGAGAATTTTAGGTCAGTAAAGCGCCTACTGTTATTTTGTATAATTCGATGATATTTATATATCTGTGAGTTGCTACTATTAGAACCAATATACTTTGATAGTCTATTTAATTGCCACATGTAACTATATCTATCATCCTAGCATGTAACTCTCCTCCTCCAGCCCATTTACGTCCCACAGTTGGGCACGGGCCTCCTCCACTTTGGGAGGGATTATGGTCTACTGTGCCGCGCTGACCAGGAGTGTTGACACAGGGTTTATTTTCGAGTTTTCCGTCTCTCACAGAAGACGCTATCTGTGTGCAATATCCCTTAGCTGACTTTTACAGCACCCTTGGGAGGAGATGGGGTGGTGACACTTGTATTCTTAATTCGTCACCACACGGAGACATGCATGTAACTAACTAAACGTAAAAATCCTATTTTCAAAACGCTTATTTTATTATACTGATTGTATTTGGCTGAAGTCTCTATGTAAAATTGACTCAGAATTGTGTGCTACCGATTTATATGGCGGTATCCATCTACCATCATATAAATTGATTTATCCTCTCGATCGTTTTTGTATGGAATTGTCTCATTGTTATTTACACCAAGTTCCATACAAAAATGCCCGAACGCTAATGAATGTTACCGGGACTAAATACCTATTTAAACACCAAAAGAGACCACAGGATGACTCAAGCCAGGTAGTAAAAATATAATGCTTTTAAAATAAATAAAGTGATATTGGTTATTAATAAATTAAATAAATAAATAAATATTTTGGACATTTCACACAACGTCCTCTGGTCCCAAAGTAAGCTATATTTCTATGCTTGTGTTATGGGTACCAGATACGGATATACTACATTAACTACTTTTCTTTTGTAAATACATACTTATAATACATAGAAAACACCCAGACGCAGAACAAACATTTGTATGACTAGTATAAACATCACACAAATGATTGTCCTGACCGGGAATCGAACCCGAGACCTCGTGATCGGCAGTCCGTTATATAAACCACTAGACCACGAGGCCCGTCAAGTTAAATTAAAAGTTCTAAACGTGTAAATTTGTGAAGTCAACAAAAATGTAGGTACATGTAGCAACAAAAACCATTAAAATAGTGCTATAGTTCATTGACACAACTTACTGCATTCACAGTTTTTCAGATACTTTTTACTTTCAGGAGATGGTTGGACTGTTAGAAGAACTGATCATTCCGGGTACACAAATGTATTCAACATTTCTGTCGTCGATTAGTAGGTACGTTGCCAATCTAAAAACTAGAGCTCTAGCTAAAGAATGTATAAGAATTTCGTATTTAAAAAATGTATATTTTATAGAAAATTGCACGTAAATCCCACGGTATTGTCGTAAACTATATATGTACCTATATAGCGCATCTATTAACCGCTCAATAGATGGCGTTGTACGAAAAAACATCGCACGATGTTAAACTCGCATTGAGATGATTGTAGTGGAGAAATTTGTAAACATTTGCATAAACTATAATAGTTCACTTGGGAGAGCGACGGAACGGCATTCCGAGGTCGCGGGTTCAAGTCCCGCTTATGGTTATCATTTTTTCCATTATAATTTAGTTTGTTTAGTAAAAAGCATAGCAAGTCAATCGCAAACTATTAATAAATTAATGTAACCTTTATGTAATTAGTTAATGCCTTCAAATGAAAGTCAAACTTAAATAGTGAAAAAAGGATGTTTTATTTCATTTATTTAGCGCTTGCGGTGTATCTATAAGCTATCTTAGTTTACACATTTTCCTAATTGGGATGTTTAGCTAACATTACTGAATTATATTATATGCACCTTCAACAATAAGATATTAGTTTAGTTAAATCGTGTCAACAGAATTGACGCCACATTTCTAATCACTGCAGTACCTGCTTAAGCCGATATTTGACATAATTATAATTAAAATGATCTGCGTGCATGTACTTATCGAAACAAGCTATGAAGTAACCATTATTATAAAAACCAGTTTCCGCGATATATTAGCTGACCCTCAACAGTCAGTCGTGTTATGTATTTACAAATAAACAGACAGTTCCATCTAGTAACTAAAAATTGGACACAGTGAAATATAGAAATATAAAATGAACGATACAAGTGAAAAGGATGTTGAATTAACCGCTCCACAAGAACAAAAGACTGAAGATGACCGACAAGACAGCAAAGCGCAAAAGTCACTTTCTTGGCGTCAAAGAATACGAATGTTCTTCTGTTTCTTTACAGTAGAACCATTTTTGTTGTGCTATATTCTGCCCATTGCTATATCAGGATTAGCAGTACAGAAGTTAAATGTAGAAAAAGCCTGTCGCGCAGATCTAGGTTTGTCTGAAGAAATCTGTTTTCAAGTGTCAAACCCAGATGAGAACAATAATGACAGCTGGATTACAGCAGCACAAGTAAACTCATCAACATTAGTGGCAGAAATGACTGCATGGCAACAACCTCTTCAGAGCAGTTTACCTGCAATAGTTATTTTAAATGTTGGAGCTTGGAGTGATAAAACTGGCAATAGAAAATTGTTAATGTTAATACCAATTCTTGGCGAAATAATATCATCAATTGGACTTCTCTGGGCTACTTACTTTTTCGTAGAATGGCCATTATGGGCAACTGCATTAATACAAGCTTTACCACCAGCTATGACAGGCGGATACTCAATCGCTTTAATGGGATCATACAGTTTAATTGCAGATATGACATCAATTGAATCGCGTACTTTTAGAATTGGTATGGTTGGAATTATTGTAACATTGGGAATACCATTGGGCACATCCATAAGTGGAATATTAACAGAAGCTGTTGGCTATTATGGAATATTCAGTATTAATTTAGTGCTATATACTATAGGATTTTTCTATACGTTATTCAGGATCAAAAATTTAAGAACCACCAAAATCGAGGGAACGTTTATTCGAAAACTGCTGAACTTTTTTCATCCAATAAATATTTGGCATACGATCTCGTTTATATTTTTTTCCAAAAAAATGCAGATCATACAAATATTTCTTATAATTTTGGCGCATATTGTCATCATTGGACCGGTCTTTGGTAAGCAATTTTTTAATTATTGATTTTTCGCATTAACTTTTATTAAGAGACCTATTTATTTATAAGGAATACATTGGCATTGGTTCGATTGATTTTTTGTAGTCAATAATATCTTTGTTTGCAGGTGAAACCGCAATACTCTTCTTATACCTGCTGAACAAATACAGCATGAATGCAGTTGATTTTAGCTTTTTTAGCACTTATTCTATTCTTATGGGAACAGTTGGTAAATATACAAATATTTATATCATACATACAAAAATAACGACTTTATTTTATAATAAGTAATATAGATTATTTTTCCCGTTTTTGATTTTCAGGATCAGCTATTGCAGTGACTATATTTAGTAAGAAATTAAAAATGCATGATAGTTTACTTGGTATTATAGCGACGGCATGTAAAACCATGTCTGCGTATGTATATGCATTTGCACCGACTAGACACTGGCTATATGCAGCCCCCGTATTTGACTTTTTTGGAAGTTCTGGGACAATTGCAATTAGATCTCTTGGAACTAAAGTCGTCGATGAAGATAAAGTGGGTATGTATTTAATGTATTGTTTTAGACTTTTTATGTATAAAGCTTGTGATGACGTGACATTAAGGATACATGTGTCACCAGCCCTTATCCATCCCAGTTTACAGATATTGTAGGTACACAGATAACATCCTCTGTGAGAAACGCAAAACTTGAAAATAAGCTCTGTGCCAACACTCCAGGTCAGCGCAGCACAGTACCCTCCCAAAGTGAAGGAGGCCCGTGTCCAACATCGGGATGTTAAAGGGCGTCACGAACTGCATATTAATAGAAAGAAAGAAAGAAAAATATATTTATTTACGGTCGTGGAGCAGACACGAAACAAAAAGACAAAACAATTAGAACCAAATCTTACTAATTTATAAATGTGAAAACTAGATGATGACACAATAAAAATATTGACGAGTTTAAGTGTTAATATGTGGAACAAAACCATAGCGCGATTTAAAAATTGTAAAACGCCATCTATCGAGCAGAGTAGTTAATTTCTGTTGGTTTGATTTCTTAATTTCACGCGTACGAAGTCGCGGGCAACTGCTAGTACAAAATAAATAAAAACAACTAAAATTAAAAGTTACAATTAGTTACTTAAAATAATGTCCACCATAACCGCAATAGGTACATCCCTCAGCATAGTGTCGCGACGACTTGCTAGAATAGCATAACATCACAATGCTGATTTTCAGTGATGCCCTTGTTTAGTTTAAGTAAGTAAGTACCACAAACGGCATATTACGAAATATTAATATAGCGAGAAAGAGACAGATGTAATAAACAGAAAAATGAGGAGGTAAGAAAGAGACAGGATATATCTGTCAGTGACGTCGTAAGTATAGATACATCTCGGTATATTAATATATATCTATCTCTTTCTCGCTGGAAGGCTGGAGAAAGGGAGATTGAGAGAGACAGAGAGATAATATGTTTATCTGCTGTAATAATAACAGCATCGATACAGCTTTTGGTTTTTGGCTATACCTATATCATAATTATTAACTCCACACCGCAACTTATTTTTAGGATATATCTTGTAATAGGTTCTTATATGGAATTAACCGCAAATGAAGCAATTCCAGTTTGTTCATAAATTTATAATTATTATTTATATCGTATCAAGCGTGGGCAGACGAAAAACATAATTTTAAAATGTCCGATGATTAGTTTTTTACATCACGTTGATCTCATCTTCAAGGTAGGTGAGATACGTGGTCATTATTATCATTATAACATCGGATTTCTTTACTATTATTAGCAAATTATTTTAATTTGTATGGGACTAGCTGTTACCCGCAACTTCGTTTGCGTGGAATGCAGATACTTATGGACTTATTCATTATGACTTATCGGAGGTTTAAACGGGGATTTTATCGGAGAGATAATGAACGTTTTAGCGTAAAAAGACGTTTTGACAATTTTCGCGAACTTTTAAACCTCCGATAAGTCATTATGAATAAGACCACAAATCTTGACAAATTATACAAAAAAGTCATCCTCTTGAACCACTCTATCTAATAATAATAAACTGCATCAAAATCCGTTGCGTTTTGATGATATAAGCTAACATAGGGATATACATACAAAAATTAAAACTTTGCTTTTTAATAAACAAAGATTATGTATGCGAGTATGGGAAGATTAGTACGAGTTAATATTACAGCTCAATTAATTACATATTTAGGGCATATTGTATTGGGTTCGGTTAAACCATTAATATTAACGACAATATTTGCATTGTAAAATGTTAGATACAAATAGACAAATGGCTACAAAAGGGAATAAAATAGTGTTCAGTTTTCCAGGAAATAGGTATGGTTATTTTAATTGTCGAATAATAAAAATAATATAATGAGTATTGAACATGATTTACCAAAAACTATATACTACATACATGTTATTGTTTATATATTTATCTATGGTCGAGATGCTTCGGACTTCAAAACTTCGCTCTATGACATAATGCATTACCTTCTAAAAATATAACAAAAACATTTGCACTTATGCAATAGAAAGCCGGTTAGTATTCCATATAGGCAAAGATTTCTTGTGAATGTAGGTTGTATCTATTAAATGCCATCTTTAATAGCACTAGTAAGATTTGCATAATATGATCTGGCTATAAGTCTGCTAAGCTATCTATGTCTCGTAGTTTCATAATAATATTAATTTAGGTAACTGTTTAAATTTGTGACGAAACTATACCCTAAAAATTATAAATTACTGAAAATTTTCCGAGAGTGCTACATGAAGTAATTTAGTGATCTGAATTTCGACAAGTACGTTGTCGCGATTTACAGTTTGAAGCATTTGACTTTAATTAATCTCTTATATAAATTTAAACCAAGTTTCAAAAGGTCAATATAAACGAAGATATTATTAGAATAAAAATAACATCTCTTGGTATTTGCCACAAAAATTAAACTCGATAGAAAATGTTGTCGTAAACGAGTTTATGTTTTGTTTGTTAAATTCTTGTTTCTGATAATCGGGTTATTATTAATAATAAATATCACCTATAACCTATTGAATAACAAGATGGCATTATTCTAATAATGTTTGATATAAAGTATAGATTTACTTAATATTATAAAGCTGAAGAGTTTGTTTGTTTGTAACGCGCTAATCTCAGGAACCCCTAGTTATCTGATAAAATGTTTGACGCGGATAGTGAAAAAAGAAAGAAGAGAAGAAATATGTGATACTACATCAGGCTTTATTGTGGGCTTGATTCCAATCCAGTTAAATGTTTGTGATTATACATAAATACATACGTCAGTACTACAAATAGGATATCCGTACTATTAATAAATAAATAAATAAAAATAAATATTCATGGACATTTCACACAACGTCCTCTGGTCCCAAGCTAAGCTTATTATGCTTGTGTTATGGGTACCAGAATACGGATATAATACATAAACTACTTTTCTTTTGTAAATACATACTTATAATACATAGAAACACCCAGACGCAGTACAAACATTTGTATGACAATTAAAAACATCACACAAATGATTGTCCTGACCGGGAATCGAACCCGAGACCTCGTGATTGGCAGTCCGTTATATGAACCACTGCACCACGAGGCCCGTCTAATATTTTAAAGCTGAAGAGTTTGTTTGTTTGTTTTTTTGTTGGAACGCGCTAATCACAGGAATCACTGGTCTGATATGCAAAATTCTTTTAGTGTTGGATAGTACATTTATCAAAAACTGCTATAGGCTATGTAACATCACGATACGACTAATAAGAGCTAGGTATCAATGAAAAATAGTTATATATGTAAATAATTTCTTCGTAAAACTTATCAGCATCTATTAAATCACAGCCCAAACATTTCGCTTACACAGGACGGATAGGCCTTATACAGCAGTGGTATTCAGTAAGAAAAAGTGAAGTGAATTTTCGGTGAATCTTGATATCGTGACAGCGCTCCTCCAATAAAAAAAATTGGTCAAGTGCGAGTCGGACTCGCGCACGAAGGGTTCCGTACCATTATCTATGCAACATAAGGCAACGTTATTAGTATCGGGCAAGAAACGGTAAAAAAATCATGTTTGTTGTATGGGAGCGCCCCTTAAATATTTATTTTATTTTATTTTTAGTATTTGTTGTTATAGCGGCAATAGAAATACATCATCTGTGAAAATTTCAACTCTCTAGCTATCACCGTTCTTGAGATACAGCCTGGTGACAGACGGACGGACGGACAGCGAAGTCTCAGTAATAGGGTCCCGTTTTTACCCTTTGGGTACGGAACCCTAAAAATAGAGGAGCGCTGTCACGTGATCAAGATTCACCGAAAACTCCCTTTACTTTTTCTTACTGAATACCACTGCAGGACGTTATATAATTATGTTCTAAGCTGTGGCATATCAGAAGATTCTTTGTAACAGTAACAAATAGTCAAAATACTTTAATTTTTCTCGAGCTAAATAAGATCCTCTTTTTCAACGCACAGTACAGCTTCCTACAAAAATGCATTTATTACTTTCTTTTAACTAACTTGTAGAACTATGGCTTGGACCTCCTCCCATTCAGGAGGGTATTTGGTCTACTCGTCCACACTGACCAGGCTAACTATAAAACTTAGTAGACGTTAATCAAGTTATTACCATAAGCGCATGACAGATCCGGGTTTATAGATGTATTGGGTTTTTCTAATCAGATTCTCACTACAAACTAGCTGCGTATTACGTGGAATTTTGAAGTAATTTACCAAAACTCTTGCGGCCAATTTTGTTTTCATTGATTTGAGATTGCTGGTTTTAACAATAATAAATAGCATAGCTTGCCAAAGCGAAGAAGTTCTCCTTTATTCTTCTTTTTATAATAAATTCATGGACATTTTATACAACCTCCTCTGGATTCAACTTAAGCTTATTGTATGCTGGTGTTATGGGTACCAGAATACGGATATAATACATATTATAAAACTTTTCTTTTGTAAATACATACTTATAATACATAGAAACACCCAGATGTAGTACAAACATTTGTATGAAAATTATGAATATCATACAAAAGATTGTCCCGAGTGAGAATCAAACCCACGACCTCGTGATCGCAGCCCGTTATATAAACCACTCGACAACGAGGCCCGTCGGAATAGCCTAAGAAGTGGTCCTAAAATTACGTTCTCCATAATTTTGTTGTGTTATCATAATCTTATTGTCTTTGTTTTCAGGTAAAATGTGTTCAATAATTGGGTTCGTTGAAGCTATAATACCAGTCATATACGTACCATGGTACAGTACCCTATTTAGTGTGTCATTGCAAACTTGGCCAGGAGCTGTTTATGTATTAGGTGGTTCAATGACAATACCTGCTTTCGGCATATTTATGTGAGTATTTCTTAGTTCAAATATATTAACACGCTTATTTATGTTTGATATGTATCTATCAATGTATTAAACTATGTAACGGAATTTTTGAAAGTGATTTTAACCCACTTGCAGTAGTCAGATTGATGTGAAATTTTGCACATATATCAAGGACCGATGACAATGCAATAATAATAAAAAAAATCAGAATTTTCAAGCGTGTTTTTTAGTTTTTGACTTAAGTGGATTATTATTTCTAACAAACTTCTGAAAAGATTCTCGTAGAATAATTTATTGTTGTATAAACTATGTTACCCGAATTTCTAAAAATATCAAGTATTATTTAAAAACTTCCTGACTATCTGCCGCACTCAGAGACATTTAATGGTTACTTAAGGAGCTCTTTAGTATTGATTTAAAAAAGTTCACTCTCAGAGTCAGATAACGGTTTATAAGGGTCCCTTAATGAGTCGTATAGAAAATATATTAGCTACCTAGCTGACGTTTGCGGATAGGTTATTCCCAACCGTCCACATCCCTTACTCCACAGTGTTGAACGGGAATAGTGTAGACGAATGGGAATAAAACATGTAAATGAATGTGGACGAGAGGTGCCAATTATTCCCGTTCATCCACACTAAAGTGCAGGAGCCAACACTCGAAAAAGTTAACTCTTAATCAGGTGGCATGGACTTCTAAATGTTTAATAATAATTACCTAAGACTTTCAAAGACAAATTAAGCCACCACGGATAAATAAAATGACTCCATGTTAATTGTTGATGGCATTCCTGGTGTCTTTTTATTCTCTCATCATAGTTAATTATTAAGCTAGTACCTAATAAATAGATACATAAACATCAATAAAACAACTCAGAGCTTCATTTTATTGACAAAGATACTCCAAAGCTTAATAAAAAACTAATTTGTGGTCAGTTAAAAAAGAACACTCTCACAAAAAGGTCGAGGTTGTTTATTAAACACGTAACAACTAGTTACAATAACAGGTACATGAAAGAATTCAATTTTTGTTGTGGTCTAAAATACTTGAAAATAATTTAAACTTTTAATCTACAGGCTGTTTTCAAAAACTGTTGAACAGTTTAGTTCAGTTAAAAATGCCAAATTGCGTTATCGATCTCTCTATCAATTTTCATTTATAGTTAAGTTGAACTGTGCACGTAGAATTTAGAATATTTTCCTCATTTTTACAACATTATTCACTGAGGCTTCGCTATTAGTTGCAGCGTGATGTTATATAGCCTTCTCTTCAGCTTTATAATCTAATATATATAAAATTCTCGTGTCACAATGTACGTTCCCATACTCCGCCGAAACAGCTTGACCGATTTTTATAAAATTTTATATGCATGCATATTCAGTAGGTCTGAGAATCGGCTACTATCTATATTTCATACACCCTAAGTGATAAAGGTTGTCCACCCCTGATATTTGTATGGCAAAACACCGTTTGCCGGGTCAGCTAGTAAATAAATAAAAAATTCTCGTGTCACAATGTTCGTTCCCATACTCCTCCAAAACGGCTTGACCGATGCTTATGAAATTTTTTATGCATATTCGGTAAGTCTGAGAATCGGCCACTGTCTATTTTTCATACCCCTAAGTGATAAGGATTTTCCACCCCTTCCTTTTCCATATTTGCATGGCAAAATAACGTTTGCCCGGGCAGCTAGTATTTGTATAGTTTTAAAAATATATGTGGACTTTTCACCCAACATCCTCTGGCCTGTGAGTAGTAAAAAAATGTGGTTTCCATTAACTTTTAGGCACACTCTGTATATAGAACTACAGTATGTAAGTATTATGTTATAATACTGGGTCAAAGAACGATATCATTGACATGTTTTTAGTACGATAGAAGTTTTATTATTTATTAATATTTAAAATATATATGTATGTTATTTTATTGATTGATTAATTGCTATATTTAAATGTCGAAAAATAATTTGTATATTTATATAGCTCCGGCTTTAAACTATTTATGAATTAATTACACCTCCATAAGTCATCTAACAATAATACAATGACAAATATGTTTTGTGTAAAGTTATGGAATCTATTGTGGACGAGCCCTATAACACTTGAAAAATGAGACTTGTTACAATTCTGCTTACTCTATAAAACCTTTAATATTGAACTCTGAATTATAAAGAAAGAAAGTAGACTTTATTATTCCCCAAACAGAGAAACAACTGTGTAACTTAATAACTACATTAAACCAGAACTAATGTTTTCCGTCTACGGTAGACAAATGGAACTCTGCTCGGCAATTGTAAATAAATAAATAATAAATATTGACAGACATTTCACACAACGTTCGCTGGTCGTGTTATGGGTACTAGAATAAGGTTATAATACATAAACTACTTTTCTTTTGTAAATACATACTTATAATACATAGTAAACAATATTGTGATGACAATGTTGTAGTTGTGATATCCAATGAAATGACACAACTCTGTTTTTCAGCAAATCCGTGATTAGCAATTCAGACGCTCATCAGCAATATAGTACCTAATATATTTAGAATAATAAATAATAAATAAATAAATATTCATGGACATTTCACACAACGTCCTCTGGTCCCAAGCTAGCTTATATGCTTGTGTTATGGGTACCAGAATACGGATAGAATACATATACTACTTTTCTTTTGTAAATACATACTTATAATACATAGAAACACCCAGACGCAGAACAAACATTTGTATAACAATTAGAAAGATCACACAAATGATTGTCCCGAGCGGGAATCGAACCCGCGACCTCTTGATCGGCAGTCCGTTACCAGAACCACTACACCACGAGGCCCGTCAGAATCTATAATGTTATAAGAATACTGTGCTCATATAATCTTATACTTAAATAAAAATCAGTCGCTGTTCGTTAGTCTCATTAAAACTCGAGAAAGGATAGGCCGATTTTGGTGATTTTGGTCTTGAAATATTCCGAAAAGTTTTCAAAAGTAATTTATTGATTTTGCAATTGACATGCTATGCTTTACTTAATAAATTAAATTATGGTAGAAAAAGTGATTGCCGCAAGCGGTACTTGAACCTACGAGCTCGGAATACCGTTCCGAAGCTCTTTCCAACTGAGCTTATTGCAGTCGTGCTTGTAGCATTCAAATTTACCACCACAATCGTCACTCGATTGAGTTTATATAGTATTTCTACGTACAACGCCATCTATCAAGATTGCTTTGCAACAAATGCGTGCAAAAAGTTTTCAAATAAAATTCCATGAGTAGCGGGCTTCGGCTAGTATACAATATAAATAAGCTTGCAAGTTCAGACATTGACCTAATACGCAAATAGAATAAGATATAGAGAAAAAAATAACAATAATAATATTAAAGTCAGTAAAGGATTACTAAACTAAATACATAATTTATTTATATTTCAGATTGCTGTATTTCCTTTATACAAGAGAACGAAGAAACGTTGTAAAGAATCCTTCAGTAAAGGAACAGTATGCTCATGATAATCATATGATGTCATCGCTATAATCATATCACCAATCAAAATATTGAAGTTCAGAAACATATTATGTAGGTATAACGTCATCACATTGTCAAGCTTTTCTCTCATGAGGTAGACAGCGACTATAGGACGCCATCTGCTACGATCTAAACAGTTTAAATTAGGTTTTTAATAGTAGAAAATGGGAAAATGTTGGAAGATAAGTAAAAAAAATTATAATTATGTTTTTTCTTTCTCCAGCCCGTTAACATTCCAGTTTTGGGTATTTTCAAGATTTTCATCTCTAACAGATGATGTTATTTGTACAATATCCTTTAACTGGCCTTTACAGTAACCCAAGAAGGACGGTGGTGACACTTATATTCTCAATTCGTCGCGACAAGGAAAACAATTATGTTAAGAGTAAAAATCACTGAATTTTTTTGGTGTTATTGTAATCTAATATGACTTTTCAGTAACTCCAATGTAGGTATATTGGTTAGAAAGATATCGACAAGTTATAGAATTGGTAGCGTGCAGTATTTAAGTTTTTAAATATTTTATGATTTTAGATAATGTAGATTTATACTGTAAATATTATTTAGGATTTACTAACTTCAATAAAATGGTATTTTAAGAAATAAAGTTTAGAAAAACTAACATGAATTGTTTCAAAATGCGTATATGCCTGGTCCATACCAAATACGTAATTTTACGTTTTGATTTTCTAGCCTATGTTAAAAGCGCAAAAAAATGGTTGTAATAAAGTGTAAGTGGCTTAAGGTACAGTGTTTTAACGTTAGAGCCTAACTACTTTCTAATGACTGAGGAATGTAACTACTTAATAGTGGTACCGTGATACTAACTTTACAATGGGTGTAATAAGCATGCATGTAATTTTCAAGATTCAGTACTCTGTTTACATTTTAAAGTTTCTTTCACATTATTTTATCGCTTCATAACGTTTAAAAATATTCCTTCATGAACATTCGACGCTTGAAATTATCTAGAAATTTGTTAAACAATTTCAAAAATATGGATCTATTAAAATAAATTAACCAACAGGTACCTAAGCCAATTCATTTGAAATTAGTGTCCGACCGAAAGTTGGGTTTCGGTTGGCCGAAAGTTTTGGCCAAAAATCAAGTTTCGGTGGCAGTTTCAGTTTCGGCTAAAATCAGCCAAATCCGGCCGAAACTTTTGCCGAAACCGAAACTTGTGTCGCAGTTCACGCATGTTCATGCTCGCCTAACTTCGTTTCCCGCGGCAACGCTTTGACGGCTCTGTTCGGGAATTATGAGAACATAATTTAAAAATATAATAAAAATGTTATTAACATTTTTTTTCAATTATATCAATTAAATGATTCCAACGAACTTAATATACTGTGTCTCCATTTCATGCCCTAATTAATGCAAAGTAATAGGTAAAACCAAATTTCAGTATTTAAAGAAATTTTATACTTGACCACGTGAGGAGTTTCGGTTATGGTTTCGGCCGAAACTGAAGCCACGGCCGAACATCGGTTTCGGTTTCGGTTTCGGTGTCAGCCGTAAAATCAGTTTCGGTCGGACACTATTTAAAATATACCTTATACTTTAATTAGTTAAGATTTGTAATTGTATACAATATGGCAAATGTCGAAAAAGTCTAGACTTAGGTATAAGGC
Organism: Orgyia antiqua; assembly: GCA_916999025.1. Classification (NCBI taxonomy): domain Eukaryota; kingdom Metazoa; phylum Arthropoda; class Insecta; order Lepidoptera; family Erebidae; genus Orgyia; species Orgyia antiqua. The sequence continues at coordinate 8,361,978 of OU779868.1, forward strand.
TAGACTTTTTCGACATTTTATATTTATGATATTTTAAATTAGATTTGATTCATCTTGAAAACCCCGAACAAAAACCTGAAATAGAATATCTTTCTTACAAATGCCAAGTAATTAGTACGGGATCCGTAGTACTTTTTTTTCACTTGATTACTATTTATTTATTTATTTATTTATTTATTTTATTCTTAATTGTACACCATACAGAAGCATATAACTTAATAATAAAATACAAGATTGTACAATGGGCGGCCTTATCGCTAAAAGCGATTTCTTCCAGGCAACCTGGGTATGGATCTAAATGAGGAGCGAGTAGAGTTGTCGGTGCACGAATATTATTATTTTAATATATACATAAAAATATATTCTATCAAGCTGATTTTCCGTGAGTAGCTTTATTATGACGAGACGCCTTCGATCACTAATATTCTAGATAAACAATCAGTGACAAAAAATGTCCTTACCGAATGAGCGCCCACTCGAACATTTGGGTGCGCTTTTAATTTAGTAGCGTTCCAACGCTCCGACGGTAAACATGTCTCAGTGCTCCTTTAAAAAGTGTAAAAATCACACATCCAGGACGCTAAAGAAGGATGGAATTTCATATTTTCGGTATGTATTAATATTAACATTATTAAATTGTTATCACTGTATTGTAAATACTGATATTTTGTCTAGAAATCATCGTAAAAACATTTTTTAAATTAATTCGTAATAAATAACAGGAGTTATAAGGCATCTGAATTGTAAAGACCTTTACTTAATGTTTTTAATCATAGTATCACAACCCACTTAAATTGTTCGAGTTATGTGCGTTGACTGTATTCCATTTGTTGGAGACGCTATTGTTTTATTATTTTTTTATTAATAAAGTATTATTGTTTTTTTTCTTGTTTCATGAGACTTTTTTACTGTCTAAATATTATAGAACATTTTATAGATTTAATTTAGAATAAGTGAATGTAATAAAATTAAAGATGTAAGATTTTTTGTTTTTAGCTTTCCTCGAGATCCAGTTAGGTGTGGAGAATGGATATCGGTTATAGCACGCCAAAGATCGGAAGAATTCTGAGATTAGCGCGTTCAAACAAATAAACAAACTCTTCAGCTTTATAATATTAGTATAGATACACCATAGATTAGAATATGCTTTATTAAGTATACCAATTTTTTAAAACAAGTTGAACAAAATTTAAATTACAGTAACAAAAATTATTCGGCAGTTCGACTCCACTCATTCCTTGTCCAAGCGACGAGCCTCGGTCGTAAAATTTTATTGCTTTTTATTACCACTTTGTAATTCTGACTTTAAAATGAGCGTATAAGGTTGAATTTGTTTTGATATAGATTGACCAGTGGGTACCTGTCATAAAAATTTATTGCTTTTTGTAAGTAGCTTTGTGAATACAAGGTCAAAACAATTGGCGACAGTTTTTAGAGAACTTTTGCATGGGATTGTTTATCTAGAATATTAGTGATCGAAGCGAGACGCCCAATAATTTTCTATTCCAAAATCTCGATTGTGGTAGCTAACAGAGATAGCAAGGATAAAATATCGTACTACCCGTAAAAAAAAGACGTAAGTGAACTTGCGTCAAAAATTTCAAACCTAAATTTCAAAAAAATCACTTATAGCTTTCTTCCAGTAATAGTACGATATTTTATCCTTGTTACCTCTGTTAGCTACCACAATCGAGATTTTGGAATAGAAAATTATTGGGCGTCTTGTCATAATAAAGCTACTCACGGAAAATCAGCTTCATAGTAATCAAGTGAAAAAAATGTACTACGGATCCCGTACTAAATCCTTACAAGATATTAAAACAAAAAAGAATTTTTTTTTTAATTATTGCTTTGTATCGGTCCTTAATATATGTACAAAATTTCAGATCAATCCGAATACTGCCAGTTGATGAAAGTTACTTTCAAAGATACCGTTACATAAATTACTAATATGTACATTGATAGATACGTACCGAACTAATAAAAGCGTATTAAGTATTATACATATAGCTACTAGAACCATGTAAATTTATTTAACACTAGCTATTGCCCGCGACTCCGGCCGCGTGAAATTTAGAAAACTTTTCATGCCTTTTTTTCGCAATAAAAGGTAGCCTATGTCTTTTCTCAGGGTCTAAAGATTGTCTGTGCCAAATTTCACTAAAATCGGTTGAGAGGTTTAAGCGGGAAAGCGTAACAGACAGACAGACAGAGTTACTTTCGCATTTATAATATTAGTAGGGATTGTTATTTATCTACATTCTTATTTTTTTTTATAATTGTGTTATTAAATTTAATTTGGATAAATTTTTATAATAACTTTCAAGTCTCAACATGCTTAATGTGTGTTTATTATGATTATTATTATAGTTTTAGGGTTCCGTACCCAAAGGGTAAAAACGGAAACCCTATTACTGAGACTTCGCTGTCCGTCCGTCCGTCCGTCCGTCTGTCACCAGGCTGTATCTCAAGAACGGTGATAGCTAGACAGTTGAAATTTTCACAGATGATGTATTTCTATTGCCGCTATAACAACAAATACTAAAAATAAAATAAAATAAATATTTAAGGGGGCTCCCATACAACAAACATGATTTTTTTACCGTTTCTTGCTCGATACTAATAACGTTGCCTTATGTTGCATAGATAATGGTACGGAACCCTTCGTGCGCGAGTCCGACTCGCACTTGACCAATTTTTTGTTTAATGTGTAACGTATCATAGTGTGCAACCTGGTTTACCTATTTATGATCGGTTGTTGGGCATCCGTGATATTAGGAAGGGGGCCCATTTGAAAACCAGCGTCAAGTCCTTAGGACTTGACATAAGCTGAAATGGGCACCCATTGCTGCTGTACCAACACTTACTTACTGTATGTAATTATGTTTATTTATTATATTCAATTTTTAAAGTTAAGTAACTAAATATTAATCTTGTATAGTTTAGTACTGTGGTAATAAATCATTTCTTTCTTTCTTTTCTTTCTATTATTAAAATAAAATAGATATATGTTAATTGGAACACTTCTCAGCTATTCTCAGAAAGCGGTGCGATTACTGCAATTCATTAGCTTTTTACTTGCAATTAGAATAAAGGTATATATATGTATACCTGATTGTGACACTTAATATTGACAAGGAGGTCAAGTTCAATAGGTAGGTACTGCTCTTTAACTCTAAACTAACTTACAATTCTTGTACTTGACCTCCATGACATAAATGAAATGACAAGTATAAACTTTGCTACGTGAATCCCTTTGAATTAGCTAGTACATATGACTACAGTACTAGAGAGGGAAAACTCGAAACTAAATCCTATCCCAACACGCCTGATCAGCGCAGTAATGTAGATCACAAACCCTCCCGGAGTGGAGGAGGCCCGTACCTAAACAATATTGGGACTTTAATGGGCTGAAGAGAGAGAAAGATGTACATCATAATATAAATCGTTTCCTAAGACTTAGTTGGTTTCATTTTTGTTTAGCTTTTATATATACATTTTTAAATTATTTGAATGTTATTAATAATTATTTAATTATTATTTATAGAAACAATTTTGACCAAAGTATGTTTTTATAACATGTCCATTTTTTATTTTGTGACTTATTATTAAGAGGACCTACTGTATTTTTGGTTTTGAATCTTAAATAATTAATTGCATGATGATATTATACATAAAAATATATTAAATTTGTATGCCTAAATAGGCAAAACCTGTTGATACCAAAAATTGTAAAATTGACTACCACATGACTTGTACCTACACACATGTTTATGCAAATAAATCTATTCTATTCCATTCCATTCCATTCCATTCCATTCCATTCCGTTCCATTCCGTTCCATTTCATTCCGTTCCATTCCATTCCATTTCATTCCGTTCCGTTCCGTTCCATTCCATTCCATTCCATTCCATTCTATTCTATTTGTGCAATAGAATTGGCATTTTTGTTACGAGCAGTGATCTATGTATCAGAATACGGAAGTTCACTTCTATCAACATAGAAGTGAAAGTAGGAACTAATATGTCATGATTATTAGCCATCATAAAGGCAGTAGCAGCTATTATAATACATATTTAATTTATGCATACAAAGTACCTGTGTGGAACTTGCCCTTGAATTTGGTGTATGTTTTACTGAGTAGGTGTTTCTTGTAGATTTCTTAAAAAAACACAATGTTTTGTATTTTTAAGAATAATACAACGCTTTTACACTCTCAAACGTTTTGTGAAGTATAGTAAAGCTGATCATGGCTCAACTCAACACGGCTTGGCTCTATACGTACCTGTTGGTACGGCTCGACTCTGCGTCGCTTTGAAGCGGATCAGCACTGAGCCAATTTAATATTAGTAATAATTTCACACAATTTTCCATCTATCCATTGGGCATAGGCTTCCCCCATAGAATTTGCGGTCCTACACTATATGCTCCCAGCGGCTTCCTGCAAACTTGATGATATCGACAGTATCTTGTTAAGCGCCGCTCCATGCTGTGTCCTCCGCTAAATGATTACCAACCTTCCGTCCCAATAGCCGTCAGTTTGAAGAGCAATATGGCCTGCCCATCGCCACTTCAGGGCAAAATCGCTTATATAATTTTTCCCTAAAGAATAAAATAATCCTGGTCATATTATTATAGCAATCATTTCGTAAGTAACATAACGTAAGAAATTCAACAGACGTTTTTAAAGTTTATGTTGACGTCATTCGAAATGTTATGTTTTCTGTCTCGCCTTTGCTATACAGATAGACAGAAAATTTAAAAAGTAAAGCCAGACTAAGGTTAGCTATTTAAAATTATTTTTTAGATATTATTTGCTCGCAACAGTCGCAACTTTCTACACGTGAATGTGCAATAAAGACCAACGATTTTAAATAATACAAATGTATACAACGAAATAGCTAATCGATCAAAATACGGCATAATTGTTTTCATCTTTTAGTTAAGTTTAGTTGTGCACTGAGAATTGGTAGCAATGTTTCCGCCTTTTAATGTTAGTAATATAGACCTGTAATTATTTCAATATTAATAAAATAAATTATCTGCTTACCTCGTCATCATAATACAGCGCCTTTTCCCATGGGGTAGGTTGTAGGTCAAGCGAGATATTAGTGTTTACCTTTCAAAAAGAAATATATTTTTTGCTGGTACGGCATTGTCTAGTATCTAGTGGGTGTCAAGCCTACGTAGAAAAATGTTTTCTAAACTTGTACCTTTTGTTACTTACAATGGGCATACATAATTAAATCTAAAAATAAATTGTAAAGCATGTTCGCTCAATACAAACAATATTACTTTGGTAATATACATATTATAAGAAGCGTTTATCAATATTTATTAGTGCCTACTTACGTTTTCTTTTGGGGGTTCGCACCAAAAGGTAAAACGACAAATTTATTTATTACGATATTAACGGTACGGAGCCCTTCACGTGTGAGTCCAACTCGCACTTGACCGGATTTTATGCTATTTGTACAAGAATAGATATCTGTCTGTTTTTTTTTTTATATCTAGAGTAGGCAAATGACTACACTCCACCTAATGTTAAGTGGAGTGCAATCCAAATGTTAGGACGGCTAGTATAGTGTCAATGCACTAGCCGCCCTAACCTTGCTGACCCACAAGATGCTATTTCACGCCTCGCTTGAAAGACCCCATGTCGTAAGAGTCAGGAAACACATGAGCAGGGAGCGAATTCCAAACCTTGGCAGTGTTACAAAGAAATGAGGTAGTATGAATCTATGGTGTAGGGGTGACATCTCGAACCTGTGCGTGTAGTAGGGTTTAGGAAAGGAGAGGGAGGGATAAGAGAAAATAGCTACTCAGAACATTCACCATGATAGATCCTACATAATGCACTAAGCGTCGCAACATCTCTGCGCAGTTGAAGAGACTCAATGGATTTGTGTATGTATTTGATATTATTTATTCCGCTTACTTAACATCTTTGTCATTTCAAAGATCATTCATATCGCCTCTGAGCTATTCGAAAAGATATAAAAAAATTATTTAATCTACACGAGACGGACAAAAATAGAGCCATTATGGTCTTATGGCAGTTGTCTTTACTTAGTATCTTAGTTTATCTTTAGTTATAGACTTTTCATTTTTAAATTAAAGGGGACTATTCATTATATTCATACATTGTCCGGCCCAAAAGTCCACGTGTTGGCCAACGAAAAAAATATGATAGCAGTGTTGAAGGGAAGTGTATCTTTTAGTCATTGGTGTATTTTGTAGGTTTTATGATAATATTCTGAAATGTCATGTGCGATTTCATCGTCAACGTTACGGTTAGATCAAGACAGACAGGTCGGAAAACATGAAAACAAAACGTGAAAGTTTCTAAAAATCTAAAGATGTCTAGAAATATGGACATAAGGATGGTTGATTTTAATAAAACTTTACCGTTCTATAGCTTATAGATCAGAATAAGAAAGAATATTTAGCATCATACTAAAACGAGAGCAGTAACTATAAAAGCAAATGAAACCACGGGCAATAGATCGTAATGAAATAACCGAATGCATAAAAACAAAACGCTGCAAGCTCTGATTGAAGAGCAATTGTGTCGAGTTACACACAATGTCCTTGATCTCATTTATCAAAAAGTTTGGTATTTTTAGGACTGCCCAATAAATTGAGTCCTTTACAAGGCTACTGAAAATTAGGACAAACATTAATATTCATAAGTCCGAAATAATTATTTATCTGGGTCATGTATATTAAAACTAGCTGTTGCCCGCGAATTCATACGCGCGGAATTTAGAAAATTTTCTCCGTTTCTGCAACATTTTAACACGCTTTTATAAGTTCAGTATGTATGTTTTATTTTAGTTTGTTTAAACTTACAACATCCTATTAAGAAAATTAGAGCTGTTGGGAATTAGAAGCAGCACACTTGGCTGGTTCAAAAGCTATTTAACAAATGGCAAACAATACGTAAGTAAATAACTTCACAAGCAACTCCGAACCAATAAATTTCGGTGTGCCACAAGGAAGCATTCTAGGTCTGCTTTTATTTTAATCTCTACATTAAAGACATTTTCAGCTGTAAAGTTTAGGCAGAACTTATTTGTTACGCAGATGACTCTGCTATCATTTTTAATAACCAATCTTGGTGACAAGTTACAAAGGCAACTGAAGTTGGCATGAAAATTATTTCTTCGTGGCTGCAAAATAACCTCTAAACCTTAAATCTAGTCAAAGCCAAGTATATCTTTTTTCATAAAACCAAAGTGTCATAGCCACTATCTATACCATATCTTCAAAAAACACGCATGTTCCATCAACTCAATTCAAACAGGGCTATGATCCTGTAAAAGCATCTCTAGATTAACCTTTACTAAATATCTCGGACTTACTGTTGACGAAAAGCTAAATTTCAAAGACCATCATATACTCGTGTCCAGTGCTCCAGCAGAGGACAGTCCCTCCTGCTACATAACGCTCTCAGGGAGGGTGCCGTGTGAGCCACCACGCACTCTCGCCCTTACGCACTACTCTTACTAATGGTGACATAAAAGTCATTAACACCGTATTCCGCGAACATGCCAGAAGCACTACAATAACGCGGCAGCCCAAACAGCACTCTGAAAGTATTATTGTACTGAACACGCAGATCGCTGTATGCCCTCTGTATATTACCTACCCACAGACTACACGTGTACAGGGACTGACAATATGCTCTAAAGAGTGTCAATTTTACTTCGTCTGTACATCGTACAAATCTGCGGGACTTACGTACGGAAATCTGCAACATGATGATGTTGCATCGAACAGCCAGCGACCTAAGTGCACGTGTTATGTCTACATTGTCACGCAGATCCTCCGTGATCCAGTGGCCCAAGTATTTAAACTGAGTTACTCGTGTCAGTGGGTAAATAAAACAACTATTTTTTAACCAAAAATACACTAGTAGTTTTTTGTGGCTAAGAATTTGCACCGGTAAAATTACTACACACATTCTTTCTTTCATAGAGCATAATTATTGTTAAGTAAAAATGTGATTTAAATAAAAATCTTATGTTCCTATAGATACACAAGTTTTATAACATATTTTATAACCTATTAGTATTCATTATTACAATTTTGACAAGTAAATAGTTTAACCATTTGCTTAATATACCACTTAACTTCACGACTTAAATCTACTTTAGTTATTCGATTGAGAAACATCGTTTAACTGCCTCTACGTCTAATTATCGATGATGGCGACACTCTTAAATGTTATCTATGACGTTATATATCTAGGGTTGCCAACATGCCGGACAAACACATTAAAATACCCGGATGTTTCGTCGAAATATGTTGATAATAGCACTAATTCTACAGACACAACTAAATTTAACTAAAAAATTAAAATCGATAGTGTCAATATGTCTATTATTTGCTAGGTCGTTGTACTCTCTCCAGCCCATTTACGTCCCACTGTTGGGCACGGGCCTCCTCCACTTTGGGAGGGATTATTATCTACTGTGACGCGCTGACCAGGCGTATTGGCACAGGATTTATTTTCTAGTTTTCCATCTCTCACAGAAGATTTTATCCGTGTGCAATATCCCTTAGCTGACTTTTACAGCACCCTCAGGAGGAGATAGGATGGTGACACTTGTATTCTTAATCCGTCATCACACGGAGAGTTCGTTGTACACATTCGTATTAATTAAAATCGTTAGTCTATAATGTACAGTTTTTAAATAAGAAAGGTCGGTCATTCCCAAATTGTGCTATCGACGCTATCAATTTTCATTTTTTTGTTAAGTTCAACTAAACTTAACAAGAAAACTTCAACTAAACTTGTCCACGGACAGCGGAGGGAGCGGTTTAGACCCGCCAGAAAAATATAATGGACTCGTATGGGTGACAACCCTATGCAGGTAATCAGGTATACCTCTAGTAGTTTCTAAAAAAACTGCGACTGCAATAGCCATGATTGTTAAACCTACGTAAAATAGGAACAGTGTGTGCAATTTTATTAATACAAGAAATCTATTTTTTTAACGGGCTTCGTGGTGGAGTGGTTTATGTAATGGACTGCCGATCACGATGTCGCGGGTTCGATTACCGCTTGGGACAATCATTTGTGTGATATCCATAAATGTCCAAAATCCATAAGTGTACTGCGTCTGGGTGTTTTCTATGTATTATAAGTATGTATTTACAAAAGAAAAGTAGTATTTGTAGTCTATCCGTATCTGGTACCCATAATACAAACATAGAAATATAGCTTACTTTGGGACCAGAGGACGTTGTGTGAAATTTCTTGAATATTTATTTATTTATATTTATTTTTTGTGTTTCTACTCGCCCTAACCTAAGAAATTTGTATGGAAGTGGGGACTTTTCAAAATCTATAGAGTTAAAAATTTGTTAAATATGTAAAATTGTTTTTAGTTTTGTGCGTAGATCGGAGCAGAATATGGCACTCTATGATCTCTGCCTACCACCATGGGAAAATAGTGTAATGGCAATATGATTTTCTAATAGTCCTCTTACATACGAGCATGAGGTTCTTTGACTAACTAAAAATTCATCATCATCATCATCATAACATCACGCCTTTTTCCCATGGGGGTAGTCAGAGACTATAGAGCGCCATCTGCTACGATCCAAACATACTTCCTTGGCTTCATCCACACTCATACATCTGGTCATACATGCCCGACGGTTGTAAGTGCTACGCACTTGCCTCTTTTTGAGTATGTCGGCGATGACATCAGAGTATGTTTTTCTCGGGCGTCCTCTCCCAGCATTTCCACTTACCTCCGCCTTGTATATGCCTTTCGTTAATCGTCTCTCATCCATCCTCTCCACATGACCAAACCACCTAAGCATACTTTTCTCCACCTTACTCACTACATCCTCTTTCATTAAATTTAATTTCATTAATTTCTCTACATTCTCATTCTTTTTTTTTTAACTAAAAATTACATTAATTATACAAAAAAATAAGTAAATCGTTAACCTAATAGACTGAGATATTTAAATCGAGAAATCTAAATGACTTCTCGATGTAAATATCTTGGTCATTGTAGATGAGCAATAAACACAACATATATTATGTAGCCAATTTCATTGACCTGCAAAAGGATAAAATCATCTAAAACTATTCATAAATTATCTCTTAAATTCTTCTCATCCATGAGTGTATTTTTTTAAAATATATATAAAGTGAAGTATCGACTAAGCATTAAAATTTCGAAATTTAATTAATAATATATTATATGTAGGTATTTACGGTATAATAAAAAGTGTGAGCTTAGAAGCTGGGAGACACTTACATTCATATGTACACGAAAAATAATAGTTTTATCTGAATTCTAACTGCAAAATATACCCTTAAAAATATTACGGTCATAATGCTAGTGACAGTGTTGCATTACTGTACTTTAAATATTTTATTATTGAAGGACCTTTCAAACAACGTCCTCTCGTCCCAAGCTAAGCCTTATACGCGCTTGTGTTTTGGGTACCAGAATACGGATGGACTATAATAAACTACTTTTCTTTTGTAAATACATACTTATAAGACATAGTAAACACCCAGACGCAGTACAAACATTTGTGTGACAATAATGAATATGACAAATATACAAATGATATTAGTTTAAAGAATTTATTAGATAAATATTTGTTTTATTAATAGAAATTTTGCACAACGTCCTCTGTTTCAAAAGTGAGCTATATTTCTATGCTTGTGTTATGGGTACCAGATACGAATAAAATAATTTGACGAGCTTAAGTGCTAATATAAATAATGAACCATAGCGCGATATAAAAACGGTACAACGCCATCTAACGAGTGTCGGTAAACTTTTGTTTTGTTAAGGTTTGATTTCTAAATTTCACGCGTACGAAGTCGCGGGTAACAGCTAGTCTATAATATAATTACTTTTAATAGGATCAGTTTTTGCATGTCAATTTATTATATTTAGACATTTAATAAGCATCGTTACTTAACTTATTTTTGTAATACACACCTAAATATGACAAGTGCAGCATCAGCAAAGGAAGCAAATAATTTTGTATGTAAACGTTGTATAATTTGTAATTTTGTTGGTATTTACATCTTAATCTTTTAGATAGCTGCTGCCCGCGACTCTGTACGCGTGGAATTTACAAAACTTTTCTTCTTTTCCCCGTTTTTGCAACATTGTTCACTTATGCTTCGCTCCGTGATGTTGTATAGCCTAATGTCTTCCCCATATAAATGGACTATCCAACATAAAAGTATTTTTTCTAATCGGACCCGTAGTTCCTGAGATTAGCGCGTTTAAACAAACAAACTCTTCCGCTTTATAATATTATAGTATAGAAGTATAGATATAGTGGTTTATGCGAACGTAAAAATGATGATTTATTATAAACTAGCTGTTGCCCGCGATTTCGTACGCGTAAAATTTAGAAATTAAATCTTAACAAACAAAAATTTTCCATATCACTCGATAGATGGCGTTGTATAGTTCTTTTAAATCGCATTATAGTTTGGTTACACACATTAACACTTACGCTTGTCAAGATTTTTATTTTTAATTCCGATTATCGCATTTATAAATTAGTAAGGATGTGAAAGTTTCTGAGTATGGATGTTTGGATGTTTGTTACTCTTTCACGCAAAAACAACTGAATGGGTTTTAATGAAACTTTACAATAATGTAGATTATGCATCAGAATAACATATACGCTACATTTTGTCCCGAATTAATGCAATATTCCCGTGGCATAATAAAAAACGAACAATTTTTAATCCTTTTTACCGCGCAAGTTTTATAAAACAAATGAAATTCATTTTTCACTGATGTCTCGTTCCTACAAGTCGCAGCGTGATATTACCTAAATCCTTCCTCGATAAATGGACTATCCATTACAAAAAATAATCACAAGAATTCTAAATAGTTGTGCATGATATTAACGTGTTCAAAAAAACAAACAAACAAAGTCTTCAGCTTTTTATTATTAGTATAGATTATTATATGTATTATTGTATTGTATTATTACATATGGATTACCTGGATTTGTCAACAAGTGTCATAAATCCCACGCAATAGAGAGTTTCATGACACTCTAGTTCCCATAAATTTAATCACAAAAACACGTCATGATGCGTAACAAATCAATCAACCCTTTGGGTACAATTAAACAAAAAAGTAATGGAAAAGCAATTACGTAGTCAGAAAGTATTACCCAATACTAGATAGTAACACAGCGGCCATGACAAAACAATACCGAAAAGGTTAACAACCTCTGTTAAAGTATTTACAATATCTGCAGATAACATTCATTTCTTAATGTTCTCAAACACATAAACTTTAATTATCATAAATTTTAATAGAAAAGCTATTAAAAGACTTAAAAAATAAAATAACACGTCAGTACAGCTGCGTATACACAGTTGTTATGACTTCACTAATGTTATTTAACCGCGTAAGTCGTATTCTTACTATCAGAGGAACAATGTTGGTTGTAGCGTCATTGAAGGTACAAGATAAATGAGCTACATATTTATTAAAAGTGGTAGAGTCGTCAGAGGGACTTGTGTTATCGTATCGTATAAGATGCGAGCGGCTCGCATGCGTCGACGCATTCTCATATAGCGGTTAATTTTGCAATCCGAACGTTTACTGGTTGGGTTTTTGGTAACAACAAACAAATAGACAATAAAATTGAAAAAAATACCAGTGATTATTTATAGTGCAGTGTATTAACGTCAACTGTGAAGACATTTCTAATATTAAATAAATTGTTAATTTAATATAAAATAAAAATGATTAACGATAGCGTAAATGATCTAACAAGATCAAATATACAATTAACAGGGTATTGTAAAAACAAAACATGGAAAGAGAAGACTAAAAAAATTATAAAAAATATCAAATACTTTTTTTATGAAACTACAGTGGAACCTTGTTTATTTGTTTTCATGATGTGCACCGCAATTTCATCGCTGGCTGTTCAAAATATGCATTTAGAAAAAGCATGTAGAGTGAATTTGAAATATGGAGATGATATTTGCGATCGTATTGCAAATAGAAATACGACAGGTCTTGATGAAGAGATGAAACAAGTTCAATCTCTGGTTGCACAAGTTGTTGCTTGGAAGTTTCCTCTACAAACTGGAATACCCGCAGTAATGGTACTCTTTGTTGGTGCTTGGAGTGATAAGTACAAAAAAAGAAAAATATGTATAATTTTTCCTTTTATCGGAGAAATTATTTGTAACATTGGGCTTCTGATTGCCACATATTTTTTCAATGAAATCTCATTGACTGCAACGGCTTTGATCGAAGCGTTGCCTGCCGCTTTTACTGGTAGCTATATTATTATATTTATGGGTATGTTTAGTTTCATGGCTGACAGAACGTCTACTGAAAATAGGACTTTTAGATTGGGGCTTGTTACGATATGCGTAACGGCAGGAACGCCAACTGGGACGGCATTGAGCGGAATATTGTTGCGCTTTCTTGGATATTACGGAGTGTTCTCATTACTTCTAGGACTTTATGTTGCATCGTTTATGTATGGACTTTTGAGACTAGAAGATGTTGTAACTGATAAAGAAAAGGAGAGTAATCAGTATGTTGATAATCAAAATAGAAAACTAATAAAAGATGTTTTCGAATTAGTTCGGAACACAGTCATGGTTGCTGTTAGACAACGTGCGTTTGGAGGAAGGACTCAGATCGCATGTGTTTTAGTTTTGTATTTTCTTATGGTTGGACCTCTTTATGGTAAGTTTTTTATTCATAGATCGTAATTATTTAATTTTCCAGTTATTATAACTTTTTTTTAGGATTCTGTAGCAAACGGTAAAAGCGGTCTCTATTACCGAGACTGCTCTATCCGCCCCTCTGTGACCAGGCTATTTTTCTGGAACGGTGATAGTTAGAGAGCTGAAAATTTTACAGTTTATGAAATAACAACAATTAATAAACAAATTGATGCTATAACAACAAATACTCATAATCGGACTGTTTGACGGGTTGTATGACGGGCTTCGTGGTGGAGTTGTTCATGTAACGGACTGCTGATCACGAAGTCGCGGGTTCGATTCCCGCTTGGGACAATCATTTGTGTGATATTTATAAATGTCATACTAATGTTTGTACTGCGTCTGGGTGTTTACTATGTATTATATGTATGTATTTACAAAAGAAAAGTAGCATATGTAGTATATCCGTATTCTGATACCCATAACACAAGCATATAAGCTTAGCTTGGGACCAGACGACGTTGTGGGAAATGTCCATGAAAAAAAAAATCATCATTCAGTTGCCTTTATCCTTGTACTTTATTCTTATTTATGGATGGATAAATTAAACATATATATGTCTATAGTTCCTAAGTATTATGTCGATATAATATCTTCTTCTTTAATTGTGACAATTTAAATTTTAAATGTGAGATTCTTTAACTGGTAACATTGTTATGTTAATTTTATGAGATATAGCTATTATTTGGATCCCCATTAAAAAAAAGTGTGTATGTATTTATGTACCCAGTAGTAGTGTGTGTACTTATGTAAGAAGTTTTACATATTTCTTTATGCTTTGCGTTATCCTACATTTATTGTTAACTTTAAAGTGACGGTGTAAAATGTACATAAGCAAGTCCCTTTGAGTCTTTACGGACTTTTTTTAGAACTTTACGGAGTCGTTTTTATTCGCATCATTTCAAAATTTTCTTTGTATCATTTATCTCTAACTTATTACTATCACATAAATTGCTGACGCCGGGTTTAAATAACAAAAAAATTACGGCATTTGGAAAAATTATGTTGTTTGAAAATTATGTTATCTGAAAAAGAAACTTGCGGCATAAAAGGAAAACACTTTAATATTTTTATAATTTAATTTGTCTTTTTGGATAAAAGAAGTGTTTGAGTTTCCTCTAGTTTCATTTTATAAACCCTTTCTGCACGGCCCTGGACACCGTTCAAACTAGGACAAGCCCAGATAATTGGCAGCCCTATTAGTACGGGATCCCTAGTACATTTTTTTCACTTGATTACTATCAAGCTGATTTTCCGTGAGTAGCTTTATTATGACGAGACGCCCAATAATTTTCTATTCCAAAATCTCGATTGTGGTAGCTAACAGAGGTAACAAGGATAAAATATCGTACCGTATCGTATAATATCGTATCGATTTTTTTGATAAATAAGTATGAAATTTTTGACGCAAGTTAACTTACGTCTTTTTTTACGGGTAGTACGATATTTTATCCTTGCTATCTCCGTTAGGTACCACAATCGAGATTTTGGAATATAAAATTATTGGGCGTCTCGTCATAATAAAGCTACTCACGGAAAATCAGCTGATAGTAATCAAGTGAAAAAAATATACTACGGATCCCGTACTATATCCCTAAGACGCCAAATAAAATATAACTTAATATTCTCTAACACTTGCACTACTCATTTATTTAAATAAAACCACTTTTGTGTCCCACCTGTACCTTTGGTGACTGCAAAGTCTCTGACACGTATGGCTAAAATTTAAAACAAATATACCTACGCGTCTGAATCCGTAAAAAAGTAAAAACTGACTGGAAAATAATTCCTTAGGCTTAGGCAAGTCCGCTTGTTTATTACTTTTTGTGTATATAAAGTAAAAAAAAAGTAGTTTTATTGAAATATGACTTTAAAACTAACTATTTCATATACAATTTAAAATTACTGTATGTTTCTATGGCAGTCTGCAATATGATTGCGAATTACGAACGCACCCAGTAGTGTAAATTAATTCACTTCCATTCTATCAAGGCAAGCAAGCAATTACTTGAATACCTTGAATTTATTAACTTTTCAGTAAAACAATACTAGTAAGGGCCGAAATAATAGGTATCTGAACAGCGAATGTTCTGTTCCGGGTTGAGACTGATTGAACTTATTTTTGCAGTAAGGGGTTGCATAGATCTACACTAGGCAGGTATAAGTTTTAAGTTAAAGGGCGGCACAAACGGTATAACAATATCTTCTAAAATATAAAATTCTCGTGTCACAATATTCGTTATATATGTACCTAGACTTTTTGTCTTTTCTTCTTATTATGATAGACTTTTGGAATAGACAATCACGTCTTTCTTTTAGGAATAAAATAATAAGGTTATTGTAAAGATATAATTCAGTTCTTATATCACAAAGAAAACAATAACCAATTGCAACCAATCGACTGGATCAAGTTTGATAAACTTTATAGGTACATTGGATTTAGTTCTTGGATGAACTAAACTTGAATAACACGCATTAAAATGTTAATAGTACATTATGATATTAGTGCGTAAAGATGGTTATAACATGCAAGGCGGAATTTCAGCCGAAGGCGAGGGCGTAATTGAGCCGAGCATGTTATAACCAATACGCACGTATATCGTACGACGTTTTTTAAGACATTTGCGAGGAAACAGAAAAAAAACATTAAATAAACTCAATCTGTGAATGCACACTGTTGCTTTCCCGCCATTTTAACAGCGCGCTAGCGCTGCCTACTGACTAGCGCCGCGCGTATGTATAATACGCCCGCAGTTCCATAATATTTGAAATTGCAAATAATACTGTTATGAAATTTGTATATAACTTAACTATTAGCTTTGGTAACACACGCGTTTTTTATGACCCGCTTTACATATTTAAAACCGGTGGAATTACATCAGCTTTACGAGCAAGGGTGTTCAAAATGTATATTAGAGTATTATTATAAAAAAAGTTCAACTGACTTTACGTGGCTTTGAGAGGGTCTTCCTCGATTTCTCAGGAAATAGCCCTGAGATCTTGACCTGGTGTCAATAGGACCACACGGAAACCACTAGCTTTCAAATAAAAAAAGAATCATTAAATACGATTCGCCCAATTGGGCGAATCGTATTTAATGATTCTTTTCTTTATGTTTGTTACCTCATACGTTTTCTTTATGTTTGTTACCTCATAACTTTTAATTAAAAGTTATGAGGTAAAGGAATTTTTTTTATGTTTGTTTCCTCATAACTTTTAATTAAAAGTTATGAGGTAACAAACATAAAAAAAAACATACAGGCGAATTGAGAACATCCTCCTTTTTTTGGAAGTCGGTTCTATATATTTTAAAATGTCGCAAATGGTAATTACGGGTATGAAAAGAAAGAAAAGATAAGCAGTAAGCCAGATCCATTAGTAAAGCATAAAAAAATCAGTCAAGTAATTTACAAGAAATCAGTTGTAAAGTAATTTGGTAAATTATTTTTATCTACATAATTAACTAGTCATCACGATCCCACGACAGTACACTTACATATTAATTATTACTTTGAACTGATTAAAAACTCGTAAGTAGGTACTACTCGTAACAACATTCGAATAAATAAAATTACTTTTTACGGATTTAGACGCGTATATTTGTTTCAAATGTGGGTAAATCCTGTAATAACTGATCGTAGAAGACACATTACAGCTCATTCTCATCCGTGACCATGGTGACTGCAAAGTCTCCGAACAGTGTGGGGCCAAAATTTAAAACAAATATATGAGTCGCGCAAGTGTTAGAAAATATAACATTCGAATACTTATGTTAAGTACTTCCACATGCATTATATAAATAAACTAGCATATGCCCGCGGTTTCACCCGCGTTTATAGTTATTGAGCCCACCCTCCAACAATAGACACCAAACTTTAACAAAATATATAAAAAGCCATCCAATTAAACCACTCTATCTATAAAATTAACCACATTCAAATCCGTTTCGTTGTTTTATAGATATAAGCTCACATAGGGACGTACATACAAAAATCACGACTTTGTGTTATATTATGTAAAGATAAATAAATATTCATAGAGATTACAAACAACGTCCTTTGGTTGCAAACTAAGCTTAAATAATGCTTGTGTTATGGGTACCAGAATACGGATATATGAATACTTACTTTTAATAGATAGATAACACCCAGATGCAGTACAAACATTTATTATTATAGAATTATAAATATCACACTAAATGATTGACACTCTCTTACGTGAACTACGAGTCGCGTCGTTAAAATACTATAAGTAAAAAGTATATGTCGTAGTTAAGGTTGACGAGCCTCGTGGTTGAGTGGTTCATATAATGGACTGCCGATCAAGAGGTCGCGGGTTCGATTCCCGCTCGGGACAATCATTTGTGTGATTTTTCTAATTGTCATACAAATGTTTGTACTGCGTCTGGGTGTTTCTATGTATTATAAGTATGTATTAACAAAAAAAAAGTAGTATATGTGTATTCTATACGTATTCTGGTAACTATAACACAAGCATATAAGCTAAGCTTGGTACCATAGGACGTTGTGTAAAATGTCGATGTATTTTTATTATTTATTTATTATTTATTTTACTATCAAATTAATATATTTTTACAAAGAGTATGTATGGAGTGTGATATGCACTTTAAGAGGATACCAAAATAGCTTCGTGCATTTTTCTACGTACGAAGTTTTCATTGTTTCTTTAGATTGAATGGCTAGAGCTCTAATTTTTAAGTATATGTTTTTTCAATATATGATCTAGGATCGCATAAACTCAGAAACGCGATTGAAGAAAGTTTTCTCGATAGAAAATCTTAGCGAAACAACCTCTCTAATTTTTATTTTTTTCATTTGTCGGTCTATAATCGCGTATTAACTAATTAAATACCTAATTTTCAAAACATAAGTAACTATTATATATAGAAACACGTAAATCAGAATTAAAATATATTTAGTAGATTTTAAGTAAACAAAAAAAATATCCCTAATTCTTCATTTTCTATACCTACTAGCTGTGTTAATATGTACATGCCGACGACAATATTGATGTAGGCCCTTAAATTGCCTCACTCGAAAAAAAGTATAAAATCAAACTAAATCAATTAATTCCTATAGAACATCCTGCATTTATTTCATAAAATCTTGTAAACAGCTCTAAAGTTGATGGATTATGAAGTGTCATCACCACTATTTGCTACCAAGGCTGCTGTAAAAACCAGCTAAGGGATACTATAACATCTTTTGTTGGAGAACTCAAAACTCAACCAAGACCAATTACCCTCCCGAGGCGTAAAATGACCGTACCCAAGAGCAACACACTAATCAAGTGTCAATCGTTTAAAGCCATATATTGGGTTCAGAAATAATACAAAATTTGAAAATAGTGTGAAAATATTGGTAGGTATATAAAAACTGCTAATTGCATATAAAGTCTTAAAGAATTTTGTAATATGAGCTTACATATTATGTATTTCATAAATATTGATGATATTGCATTATTTACTTGAACATATTGCAATATAATAGCATGGATTAAGTATTAGTACGATAATCTTTGATAATAGTGCCAAATTACGATCTAGTATAAACTAGATTTTTAGAAGAATCATCTATACTAATCTATACTTCTATACTAATATTATAAAGCGAGAGAGTTTGTTTGTTTGTTTGTTAATTTCAGGATCCAGTGGTCCGATTTGAAAAATTCTTTCAGTGTTGGATAGTACATTTATCGAGGAAAGCTATAGGCTATATACGAGTACCATCACGCTGCAACGAATAGAAGCGAAGCATCAGTGAATAAAAAGGTCCAAGAAACGGGGAAAAAAGTCACGCGCGCGAGCTTTAAATGAAAACGCTGCCTTATCCATGTGAGTTACAACAAAGTAATGTATGGAGAAATTGTTTTTTACCTATAGATCTTTAAAAAAGTCCGCGAGGCCATATGTCTATCTTTTAAGGAAAACCCGCTGTACTCATAAGAACGTCAACAAAATTATCAAATTCAATAGGATATATTCAAAAGGTATTTATGTGTATTTGGTAACATTTTTTATCAAATTAAATACCTTAGTTAGCTTACGCATTTAATATAGATAATAACTGCTTTTTCCAGCATGCAATTTAAATGAATATCTTCGGAGATATGACAAAAAAAGAATTACGCGTGATAAAATAAAGTTAAACTGTTCGCTGAGCAACGAGAATGTTTCCCCGGTCATCTATCTATACTCCATTGTTTCGATGTATGATTGAATGTATGAATGTAAGGATGTTTGTTGTTCTTTCACGTAAAGACTACTGGATGGATTTTCGTGAAACTTTGCAATAATATAGCTTACATATCAGATTAACACATATGCAATAATTTATAAAGATACTATGTGTCACGGCGTCTTAGTGTGTGTAAAAGTCAGTATTGAACAGGTTGTTACGCTGCTCAATCCCCGACGGATCAGTGTTGAGTTGGCCTTTAAAGGCGCCGGCATCATCGTTGGCGTATGGTCGTTACGCTGCTCAAATCCCGACGTATCGGTGCTGAGTTGGTTTCTATAGGCGTCGGCGTCGGCTTCGGCGTCGTCGTCTGCGTCGGCGTATGGTCGTTACGTTGCTCAAATTCCGACGTATCGATGCTGAGTTGGTTTATATAGGTGTTGGCATCGGCGTCGGCGTCGGCGTATGGTCGTTACGCTGCTCAAATCCCGACGTATTGGTGCTGAGTTGGTTTTTATAGGCGTTGGCTTCTACAGCGGCGTAGGCGACGACGTCGGTGTCGGCGTCGGAATCGGCGTCGGTGTCGGCGTCGGTTTCGGCGTCGGCGTTGGCGTCGGCGTCAGCATCAGCGGCGGCTTCAGCGTCGTCGTCGGCGTCGGCGTCATCTTCAGCGTCGGTGTCGTCGTCGGCGTCAGCGTCGGCTTCGGCGTCGGCGTCGTCGTCGGCTTCGGCGTCGGCGTCGTCGTCGGCTACGGCGTCGGCGTCGTCGTCGGCTTCGGCGTCGGCGTCGTCGTCGGCTTCGGCGTCGGAGTATGGTCGTTACGCTGCTCAAATCCCGACGTACGTATCGGTGCTGAAGTTGAAAATACTCAAAAATGACTGTAATTCGGTTATACGAGTATCTTCTGAATGCATAGATCTAAAGTATTGATTGTATCTTTTGCAGCAGGGATCGCATAGATCTACATTTGGTATAAGTTTCAAATTGATACCTTCAGCCGTTGCCGAGTAAGTTTTACGGGCGGATAGACAGACAGACGGACACCGTAGTGAGACTATAAGGGTTTGTACGAAGCCTTAAAAAGGTAAAACTCTGAGATATCATTTACTAAAATGACATTGGGGCCATGTGTGTTACTTCTTTAGAATTGTGCAAGAAAAGAAAACCAAACGGACGATTTATTAATTAGCTGTAAAATGGCGTTATTGTTAGTTCATTTAATTTTTCGTTTCTAAATTCTACGCGTACGAAGTCGCGGGCACTGCTTGTCACTAATATTATAAAGCTGAAGAGTTTGTTTGTTTGAACGCGAAAATCTCAGAAACCACTGGGCCGATTTG
This sequence comes from Orgyia antiqua, assembly GCA_916999025.1. Lineage (NCBI taxonomy): Eukaryota > Metazoa > Arthropoda > Insecta > Lepidoptera > Erebidae > Orgyia > Orgyia antiqua. Next base: position 8,383,287 of record OU779868.1, read on the forward strand.
AAAAATTCTTTCAGTGTTTGATAGGGCATTTATTTAGGAAGGCTTTAGTTTATATAACATCACGCTACGACAAGTAGAAGCGAAGCAGTAGTAAAAAATGTTGCAAAAAACGGAGTTTCGGGCAACAGCTAGTTCTGAATAACTGAACATTATGTAACTTAAAGCTGGTTTTTCGGAAGAAGTTTGATATTATTCCGGGATAAATTTTAGCCTAAGCTTTAAGTTAGAACTCTACCAAAATAGCAATACAAACATTCGTATTACAATTATAATTATCACACAAAATAATTGTACCGTGCGGGAATGAAACCCGCCGTCTTGTTATCGGCAGTCCGTTACATGAACCACCAGACCACGAAGCTTGTCAAAATCTCTTGCACCTTATTAAACTAGTTTATAATCTAATAGCTGTTGCCCATGACTTCATGAAATTTAGAAATCAAACCTTAACTAACGGAACTATACCACTCGATAGATGGCGTTGTACCGTTTTTTTTAAATCGCGCTATAGTTTCGTTCCACACATTAACACTTAAGCTCGTCAAAATTATTATTTATTTATTTATTATTATTTATTATACACTTTATTGTACACCTTAAGAATATAATTTACAGGAAATTGAGATTATAAATATAGTACAATGGGCGGCCTTATAGGTAAAAGCAATTTCTGCCAGGCAACCTTTGGATGGAGATCTTGAGAAGAGAGAAGAGTAATAGTTTTTATTATGTCATCAGCTCGTTTTCACATTTATAAATTAGTTAGAATTAGGATTAGAATACCTTCTAATATTAAAAGCCGAAACGTTTGATTGCTTTTTTTAACACGCTAATCTCAGGAACCCCACGACCTATTTGAAAAATTCTTTCAATGTTGGATAGTAGAGGAAGGCAATAGGCTAAATAATATAAATATATACTTATAATACATAGAAAACACCCAGACGTAGTACAAACATTTGTATGACAATTATAAAAATCACACAAATAATTTTGTACTATGCGAGAATCGAACCAGCCAGTTACATGAACATTATTGTCCTTTAAAAAAACTAATATGTATATTTACTTTTAGTAGGATCAGTTTTTGCATGTAAATCTATAAATATTACAAAGCTGTAGAGTTTGTTTGTTTGTTTGAACACGCTAATCACAGGATCCACTGATCCGATTTGAAAACTCTTTCAGTGTTGAATCTTACATTTATTCAGGAAGGCAATAAGCTAAATAATATCACGCTGCGACCAATAGGAACAAAGCATCAGCGAAAAATGTTGCAAAAAGAGGATTTTTTTCTAAATTCTACGCGTACGAATTCGCGGGCAACAGCTAGTGTTATTATAAGTGTGATGCAGCAAAAATCAAGGCTATCCAGGCGTGATGTTCAAAACAGTATATTGATTATTCAAGACTGAGTGTAGTTATGAATTGCAATATGATTAGCAATTATTGGTTCTATTGTTGCACCAATTTGTCAGGGCCTTGTAGCGTGTCGACACTGTAATTGACTTCCGTGCACGAGGTCGCGGTTTCGATATACATACAGGATAATTATTTGTTTGATGAACATAGATAGTACCTATAAGCCTGTGTTGTGCGAGATTACGGTTATAAGTGTCACCAACCCTTTTCCTTCCCAAGGTGCTGCAAAAGCCAGCTAAGGCAAATTTTATAGACAATTAACATTATCTGTGAAAGACGGAATACTCGAAAATAAATGTTGTGCAAACACACCTGGTCAGTGCCGCATAGTAGACGCACAGAATAATAGACCATAATTCTTCCCAAAATGAAGGAGGCCTGCGCTCCACAGTGGGACATTAATGGGCTGGAGAGAGAGAGAGAACTCATATAGTTTTACTGCTTGTGGACACTAGTTTAACTGTTATTAAGGGTCGAGGATCATCATCCTCCTGCCATTAGCCCATTATTTCGGGTCGGCGCAACATGTCTTTTTCTTCCATAGTCTTCTGCCGCTGTCATATCTGTGACAGCTTCTCTTTCTTTCATGTCCTCGATCACACAGTCCAGATGGACTGTGTGAACCAAGACATGACAATATGTATAGAGGACATACAAAAAGTATAGAGGAAGACCTAAGAAAAGATAGATATCTTTTCTTAGATCTTCCTCTATACTTTTTTGTTTCCAGGGGTCGAGAATATGACGAATATATTATGCTAATAACGGTAAAGAACTTCTTCGTGTGCGAGATTAACTTGTACTTTACTGGTTTTTATTAGTTAGTGATTCGAGAACCTAGGTCAACATATTGGGTGTTGAAAATGAAGATTGGCGAGATGAATTCGCTTTTGAAATTGGTCTTACTTTTACAAAACTGTTATTTCTGTGAACTTTCTCCAAAAAAAAATAAAGCCATGACCGTAAACTACATTATTGGTAGTTTTCTTGAGAGAAAGTGTTTTAAAACTCCATGGCTGAATCAAATATTTCATAGGTAAAGTTTTATGTTTATAGAAAAGCGAAAAGAAATGAAAGTGTTTCGTTACAAACTGTGATACGTTAATAAGTATATTATGATACAGGGGAGTCTATTTTGATGTATAAATTATACAGCTGTACATTCTCTAACACTTGCGCGACTCACTCTAGATGCGTATTTTTTATATTTTACGGATTTAGATGCGTTTTATTGCGTAGTTTTAAAACTAGCCGACGTTAATAACTTTAAACGTAAATCCGTAAAACATTGGTTTTATTCTTTAAATTTATTTATTTACTAGCTGTCCCGGCAAACGTTGTTTTGCCATACTAAAAAAAAAGGTTTGAAAAATAGATGTTAGCCGATTCTCAGACCTACTGAATGTGCATGTACAATTTCATAAAAATTGGTCAAGCCGTTTCGGAGGAGTACGGTAACTAACACTGTGACACGTGAATTTTATAAATAAGATTAATTTTAATTTATTTATTATTATATAATTTATTTAATTTTAATTTTTAATTTGCGTGGACCAAAATAGCTCAGTTGGGAGAGCGACGGAACGGCATTCCAAGGTCGCGGGTTCAAGTCCCGCTTATGGTTATCATTTTTTCCATTATAATTTAGTTTATTTAGTAAAAAGCATAGCGAGTCAATCGCAAAATATTAATATATTAATGTAGAAATACATGTACAGCCATTACTTCGGTCCAATTGTGTTCTGTAAAGAACGCTAACTGATCGATTGATGGAGTTGGTGCAAACCGCTCAATAGATGGCGTTGTACGAAAAAACATCGCACGATGTTAAAACTCGCATTGAGATGATTGTAGTGGAAAATTTGGTAAACATTTGCGTGAGTTGGGAGAGCGACGGAACGGTATTCCGAGGTCGCGGGTTCAAGTCCCGCTTATGGTTATCATTTTTTCCATTATAATTTAGTTTATTTAGTAAAAAGCATAGCGAGTCAATCGCAAAATATTAATAAATTAATGAAGATTAATTTTATTAAAGTTTTATATACACAAATATGGTTTAAAGGAGGATTTAATGCATTATATATTCTCTACCAGCCAACCTTTAGGTAGTGCAGAGATATTTAGAAGTGGATGTGTGTATTAAAAAGGTGTGCCAAAAACGTAGTAAAATACGAAATGTAATAAATATATAGATAAATAAGGTAATAAACACAATAACTTAAAAAAAATTGCTAATAATTACACATACATATACTACAAGCATATAAAAATACTACATATAGGTACATAAATAAATAATAACCTTTCCTATCGTACTTTTACAGTCATTCATTCTATTACTAATTAAAAATACAACATTAATATTGAATTACTTCATTATCTTTGTAACAGCGTCAAACAGACTGGCTATTCAAATAATTGCATCGCAATCAAAATATGGATGCCATCAAATTAAACGTAGGTACGATGAATTGCATGTGCGTACAAACGACCTAAAATTAAAATGTATGCGAAAGTTGTCTTATACTACATTCTTTATATCCAAGCTAAGTTAACAAGTTTGAAACATAAGCGCTCATTACATTGGGCCAATTAGTATGAATAATTTGTAACTAATATTACAAATCTGAAGAGTTTGTTTGTTTGTTTGAACGTGCTAATCTCAGGAACTATTAGTCTCTCAGTATTGGATATTACATATATCGAGGAAGGCTATGAGCTATATAACATCACGCTGTGGTCAATAGAAGTAAAGTATCAGTGGAAAATGTTGTAAGAACGGAGAAAATTTTCTAAATTCCACTACTACCTATGAAGTTGCAGGCAACGGCTAGTAAATAAAATAATACCTAGTTTAAAAAAACTAAAAAACACGCTTTATTTAATCGAATTATTGCATTGTCATCGGTCTTTGACAGGTGTGCAAAATTTGAATAGAATCTGACCGTTTAAAGTGGGTCAAAATAGCGTCCAAAGGAGTCAGTTACAAACATACAAACATACAAACAAACATACAAACAAACATACAAACAAACATACAAACAAACATACAAACAAACATACAAACAAACATACAAGTGAAGCTAATATAAAGCGTGTAAAAATGTCCACACGCACTCGGCAAAAAGTCCAGTTTATACAGCTCTTCCTATATTATATGGTGGATTCCTATATTATATGGTGGATTCCTATATTATATGGTGGATTGGTGGATTAACGATTAGAAAAGCTTGCAAATGTCTGTGTTTCCGAACAACTATAATGTAGGCTAAAGTAAATAGCCTAATCACATAGTTGTGGCGCTTTACTATCCAAGGTAGTTGGCAACGATTCATTCATCAGTATCTTTCCGTCCAATAGCCCAGACTTATAGGCGCTATAATGCTCAATCAGTTTATTTGCGTCTAACAACGCCATTGCTTCATCTCGTAGCAAGCCGTCCTACCTTTTCTCACCTAGTGTGTGATCGCCACACAAGAACCCTTACCCCAAATGATTGTCTGCAGGCGTTGCGGCCTACTCATTTTTACTTCAGCACTATTGAATAAAACGTAATAATTTCGAAACTTTTGGAATTAATAATGCGTTAACTGGTTGAAAATATCAGAGTTATTTTCTCGTTTGTTGTGTCCCTAGACAATTGCACTTACCCACGCTTAAAACGCCATCTATCTAGCGTAAGTGTAATGAACACTAACATGGTATCTACCGGAATTACATTAGCACCCTTAACAGGTTTCACTTTCGCTCTCTTTGATATATAAAACGTGAAATGGCAAGATTGCGTGCGTAATACTGACACACATAATAACGCGACGCAATATCTATGAAATGAATGTAGAGGTACCTGATAAAATGACAGTTTAGATAGACAGATCACTTTGGTAACATACCTAGATCTAAAGCAATATAATGTTGTATTTTAAAAGTACTAGCTTTTGCTTGCGACTTCGTACAAGCCTAATTCAGAAAATTAACTCAAATAGATTTAAAAAAATCGCCTGAATAAACACATCAAATTCCGTTGATCGGTTCTGAAGATTTATGCAGATTTATGCTCACATACGGAGATACATAGAAAAATAACGACTTTATATTATAATAAGTAAAGATATCTGCTAGATATCTTTAATTATTATTATTTACTTGTGTATAATAGAACCTCGCTAAGAAAAACATCTCCTTACTTAAACATCTAAAAAATCACAATCACAATCAAATTAGATATCAAATAACGCAGAATTTGTTACCGTATTGCCATCGGTCTTTCATAAGTATAAATAATTTCTTTTAAGGGCCTACATCAATATTATCGTATATCATCGCCGACACGTACATATTAACACAGCCAGTAGGCACAGAAAATGAAGAATTAGGGATACTTTTCCTATTTACTCAAAATCTACTAAATATATTTTAATTCTGATTTACGTGTTTCTATATATAATAGTTACTTATGTTTTTAAAGTTATTTCATTAGTTAATACGCGATAATAGACCGACAAATGAAAAAAATAAAAAATTTGAGAGGTTGTTTCGCTAAGATTTTCTATCGAGAAAACTTTTTCAAATCGCGTTTCTAAGTTTATGCGATCCTAGATTATATATTGAAAAAACATATACTAAAAAATTAGAGCTCTAGCCATTCAATCTAAAGAAACAATGAAAACTTCGTACGTAGAAAAATGCACGAAGCTATTTTGGTATCCTCTTAATCCGACTATTGTAAGTGGGTAAAAATATAAATAAATAAAATAAATATATCACGGACATTTTACACAACGTCCTCTGGTCCCAAGCTAAGCTTATAAATGCTTGTGTTATGGGTACCAGAATACGAATATAATACACAAACTACTTTTCTTAAATATACTTAATCTTAAAATAGTTACCAGTCGAGTCAATGAATGGACATTTCTTTACTTTGAAAACATAACAATTAATACGTGACAAAACTGGCTCAATACACGATGAGGAGTTACAATAAAAAAAGTACCGTGATCAGTTCGCAATACTATGCGATACTTATAGACCTAGATTTGATATCCGTTCAGTTACGAGAATCTCTGCCGGCAAACACTCAACACTCCGACCCAAGCCGCCTAAATAAACTCTAGTTAAATCATGAACTGTATACTGCATAGCGTCCAGTATTTAATCACACTAGTATTACAAAATATAAATCATTTGCTTTTAAACAGCCTTTAATTCTAGAATACAAATTCGACGGGCCTCGTGACCGAGTAGTTCATGTAATGGACTGCCGTTCATGAGGTCGTGGGTTCAATTCCCGCTCGAGATAATAATTTGTGTAATATTTTCTAACACTTGCGCGACTCATCTGTTTAAATAAAACTACTTTTTACGGATTTAGACGCGTATATTTGTTTTAAATTTTGGCCCGACGTTTCGGAGACTTTGCAGTCACCATGGTCACGGGTGAGACTGAGCTGTAATGTGTCTTCTACGATCAGTTATTACAGGGTTTACCCCACATTCGATTTTAATTTTACATTGACCATAAAGATAGACTTTTACTATAAACTATATCATATTACATTGTGCTCAGACTACATAAAATCAATAACATTATTTTAGTTTCTAAAATACATTAACAAATTGTAACAATAAAAAGAAAATTTTAAATTATATAAGGTAAAACATACATAATTTTATCATAGACTAAAGTTTTAACGGTGACTGCAAAGTCTCCGAAACGTCAGGCCAAAATTTAAAACAAATATACGCGTCTAAATCCGTAAAAAGTAGTTTTATTTAAATTTGTGTGATATTTATAATTGACATACAAGTGTCAACTGCTTATAATATTATAGACTTAATTGTATTTGCCACAACAAAATAGCCAATTACTCTAAATACACTAATAGTTGTTTTCATTTTTAGTTAAGTTTAATTTTAGTGCACTTAGAGTCGGTACCAATGCTGGTTTTCCGAAAGGTACAGATTGAAATCCTGTCATAATCTCAATAATTTCTATGAGAACAATAAGCCTAACTTCGACACGAACTTATTTCGATCAATTTGAAAAATCACATTTTAATTTCAGGTGATTCACAAGTTGCATACTTGTACGTCATAAAGAAGTTTAGTTTTACAGAGGTGGAATACAGTATATATGGTACTATCAATATCATCATTGGCCTTTTTGGTAAGTAAATAAACATTTTATAATATTAAATATTCATGGATATTACACACAACGTCGTCTGGTCCCAAGCTAAGCTTATATGCTTGTGTTATGGGTACCAGAATGTGGATATACTACATAAACTACTTTTCTTTTGTAAATACATACATACTTATAATACATAGAAAACGCCCAGACGCAGTACAAACATTTGTATGACATTTATGGATATCTCACAAATAATTGTCCCAAGCGGAAATCGAACCCGCGACCTCGTGAACGGCAGTCCATTAAATAAACCACTCCACCACGAAGCCCGTCATTTATGAAACTGTAAAGGTATTTAATTTGGGATTACGAGTGCATTAACCTTACACACTATGAAGACCACAGACGTTTTTTTGATGCAAATAATATGCTAACGCTTGACCTCATCCCACCTGAAGGCAAAAGTCATTGAACCCAAACGTTGACGTAATCAACCAGGTTACACTTGTATCTACATTATTTCTACTGCACTGTATTATTAAAAGTCCGTGTGGTGTGGTGGGTAAGAATACAAGTATCACCCGCCCATTTCCTGCCCAGGATACTGTAAAAGGCTTCTAAGAGATATTGTACATATACCCTTTGAAAACATGCCCGGTAAGTGCGGCACAGTAGACCGAAAATCCTCCCAAAACTGGAGGACGACTTTGTCCAGCAGTGTGAGGATAATGGGCTGGCGACAGGGTGAGGTTATAAAATGTAAGAAAGACAAAAAGTCTCAATTTAAGCCTATGCCAATATCTTCGTGGCAATCCTCTTTAAAAACTAGTTGCAATTGGCATTGTTCATATTTTTTCAAAACTCTTAATTCGAAAACCATATCGGGGAATAGAGTTTCTGATCATGATCCATTAGTTTTTTACGAAAATTTGCTATATTAACGATTATTTTTCCAAAAAAGCAGATGATGTCTATTTGACCTTGAAATGAATGACTTAAAATATTAAGGCGTTCTTAGGGATATACTACTCTGTGGTTGGGTTGAAATTGGTGTATTATATCAACTTGGCAACTTTGAAAAGATGTATTGCAATCTGTCTTAAGACTATCATGAATGAATGAATGAGGCAATACACAGATTGCGTACAACGATGACGTCACAACATTTAAAATAATATCGTTAAGTATTTTTTTAAATTTCTATATAGTGAATATTTCAATAATATTGAAATTAGTTGCTTAAAATAGTCTATATTTTCTAAAAAAAATATAAAAACAACAGGTCAAAAATTATGAACGATCCCAATTATAATTCCCCTGACATTTTATGCGACGTCTGTTGTCCCAAAGTTAAATTTATTACTAGAACTAGAGCTATATATAGAAAACATCCAGATGCAGTACAAATATCTGTGTAACTAAAAGAAATATCACTAGACAAATTGCCTTGTCTCGGCGAGTCGATTCCCATACCCTCGTAATTGGTAGTGTGTCACACCAGCAACTGCCATTCGGGGCTTGTCACGAATAACCTTTCAAAGAATTACCGACAGTAATAAAGACCGACGTTTACAGTGTTAGCTAGTAAAGGAAATATAAAATCTAAAAAGAAATAAATAATTTTGAAATAATCAAAACAACACGACAACGACGATAACAATGAATTTTTTTTTGTCCTTTCGTGGCACTGGCTTAGCTGATTTTTGCCAGGCTCGTGTAATGGCTTCTCCTGTGGTTTAGGCGAGGTCATAAAATCTTATATTAACCAATATTTTAATTTCATTTAAACATAATATACACCTGAAAAAACAAAACAACCTTAATGAAGTTAATGACTATACAATTAAAATTAAATTGAATTCTAAAATTAATTTTGCCCATTTGCACGCGTTAGAAAATTGCAGACATGTTATTACTTTTTAGGGTTCCGTACCCAAAGGGTAAAAACGTGACCCTATTACTGAGACTTCGCTGTCCATCCGTCCGTCCGTCCGTCCGTCCGTCCGTCCGTCCGTCCGTCCGTCCGTCCGTCTGTCACCAGGCTGTATCTCAAGAACGGTGATAGCTAGACAGTTGAAATTTTCACAGATGATGTATTTCTATTGCCGCTATAACAACAAATACTAAAAATAAAATAAAATAAATATTTAAGGGGGGCTCCCATACAACAAACATGATTTTTTTACCGTTTCTTGCTCGATACTAATAACGTTGCCTTATGTTGCATAGATAATGGTACGGAACCCTTCGTGCGCGAGTCCGACTCGCACTTGGCCAATTTTATTATTTGTTCATATTGTTTACTTACCTTGAATTATATATACATAGTACAAATATTATTATCTAAAATAGTCATAGTTTATCATTTGTCACTGTAGATAATGTCTATAGCAAGGTCAAAAGTCAAATGATCAAGAAAACGCGGAACTCCGACAAGAAAAACAGAGCCATCATTAGGCTTAACCTTAAAGAAGACAAAAGTACAAACACAGATAACACATTAATTAATTGTGTGACTCCATCAACGTAGGTCACGGATTGCATATAGCGATTAACATAATTATATCATGCATTGCTTCGATCTAAAATACAACTATGTAATACAGTCGATTCATTTTATGTCCAAATTTATTTGTTAATTTGATCATCGTCGTATAGGAGTTTTTATTTTAATTTTAAACTGTTTTAGATATTGACATTCTGTGATACAAAATAGTTTATAGTTGTTACTGATCACCTATCTGGCAAAATTCACCCCAACCTTGGGAGATGAAGGAAGCCCGTGCCCCACAGTGGAACATTCATAGGCTAGAAGAAAAAAAAATAACACACTGCACGTTTTTATAAATGTAGGTTTTGAGCAGGTATATTTTCAGACCGAAAAAGACTTGTTCACCTGCCGTGGTTTTTTCATACTACAGCATGGGTTTCTTAAAAAAGAGTGATAAATAAATTGCAAGCGAACAGTGCAACCCAACGCACTTCTCTGGTGTTGCAAAAAAATTACCATATCTGTCGGTTTCCTCTCTCTCCCTTGCTCTCCAATTTATTATCATCCAATATTAGGCACAGGTCTCCTGCATTTTGGGATTTCGGTCTACTGTGTCGCGGTGAACAGGCATGTTGTCACCGGGTTTATTTTTGAGTGTTCCGTCTCTCACAGAGGATGTTATTTGTGTACAATATCTCATAATTGGCTTTTACAGCACCCTGGGATGGAAAAAGCGGAATGACATTTAGTAGTATCTTTGTAGGTTAGTGTACACCACATAAAGCCCTCTCTTTGGCCAAACGTAGTCCATCCAAAGGTTGCCTGGAAGAGATCGCAGCATATGATAAGACCGCCTATTGTACTAAACTATTGTTAACATAGACTAAGCTACTGTAATGTAAAATGGTGTACAATAAAGAGTAATCTATCTATCTATCTAGTCTTAACACGTAACCACACGATATTCTTAATACCTCACCACATGGACAAGTTTAAATATGACAGCTACTACATAATGTATTTACAAATCTCATGTATAAATTGAGCTTAATACATAACATTACTGATATCAAAAATGACTAAATGAATATCACTTGATATAGTAACATGTATTGAATGCATTGCTAGTCAAATACGTTATGTAAGCGTCTACTCAATTTTAAAGATCACGGTCAATACTGTTTTCTTGATAACACAGTTTTTTTGTGTGCATTTAAATTGATTTTTACTTTACTGCTCCAATAATTACTACTTTTATTTATGACAGAGTTTTATAGTTCACTAGATGTAGTCCGCAACTTCGTCGGCATTATATTTAGAAAATAAAAAACCTTAACATATTATAAAAATGCCATCCACTGGATCCATACAAAAATATAAGAAAAACGCATCAAAATCCGTTGCGTAGTTTTGAAGATATAAGTTTACATAGACATACATTTAAAAATAACGACTTTGTTTTGTAATAAGTAAAGATTAATGGTCATATTCATAATGACTTATCGGAAGTTTAAACGGAGATTTTTTCGGAGAGATAATAAACATTTTATCGTAAAAAGATTATTATGAATAACAAGTTTTGACAATTTTCGCAAACCGATTTAAGCGAACTTTTAAACCCCCGATAAGTCATTCCTACTAATATTATAAATGCGAAAGTAACTCTGTCTGTATGTCTGTTACGCTTTTCCCCTTAAACTTCTCAACCGATTTTGATGAAATTTGGCACAGACAATCTTTAGACCCTGAGAAAGGACCTTTTATTGCGAAGAAAAGGGATGAAAAGTTTTCTAAATTTCACGCGGACGGAGTCGCGGGCAACAGCTAGTTATGAATAAGACCTTATGTGAAGTATTCTAAGAGTCAGCTTAGTAAAATTCTACTACGAGAGAAGAATGACTCGTTATTAATATTGAACTCATTTACAGGTGTTTTCTATATTTTATATATCCACAATTAGGCTTTTAGAGACTTATTTCTTTAAAGATTAGTTCTGCATATTGGAGAAGACAAATTAAGTTATCTCGTCCAGTTTTAAGTCTAGCATTTCCTAGCTAAATTTTGAATTAAAGGATGTTGTGTGAAATGTTTATCAATATGAATATTAATGTGTGTATTCTTTTCAGGTACATTTTTCTGTATATCAATACTCAGCAAAAGGCTCAATGTAGAAGATAGCGTTATTGGTGGTCTCGCAGGTGTAAGCAGGATCGCTAGCTGTTTCATGTTTGCGTTTGCACCAACCAGAGCTTGGTATTATGCTGCACCAGTTGTAAATATATTTAGTCACACTGGGATCACTGCAGTTAGGTCAATAGCTACCAAAAGCGTGCCTACAGAAGAAGTTGGTAAGTTGAATTTCAAATCGTCACTTACCCTTGTTCCACATTTCTTTTTAAGATTCCATACGAAAAGATAAAACGAGATCTTATTACTGCGACTTCACTGTACCTGTGCATCTGTCCGTCTTTTACTAGCCTGTGTCTCTAGAGTGGTGATGACTTCTTGTTCTTCTTCTCCAGCCCACTTACGTCCCACTGTTGGGCACGGGCCTCCTCCACTTTGGGAGGGATTATGGTCTACTGTGCCGCGCTGACCAGGCGTGTTGGCACAGGGTTTATTTTAGAGTTTTCCGTCTCTCGCAGAGGATGTTATCTGAGTGCAATATTCCTTAGCTGACTTTTACAGCACCGTTGGGAGGAGTTGGGGTGGTGACACTTGTATTCTTAATCCGTTACCACACGGAGTGTGATTGGATGAGGAGTGGTGAAAATTTTATAGTAGATGTATATCAGTTATATGGACGTTTGCAACACCAGATATCGTAAGGTTTGTGCATCGCCTTTCCCAGACACTATACAACCCAACAGGGTTTTGATTTCTTTCAAAATAACGCAGATTATGCAATTACTAGCTGCCCCGGCAAACGTTGTTTTGCCATACAATTCTGTATAAAATAAAATTTCATCAAAATCGGTCCAGCCAATTTGTAGCCTATGTGTTATTCTGATGTATAAGCTATATTGTGGTAAAGTTTCATTCAAATCCATTCAGTAGTTTTTACGTGAAAGAGTAACAAACATCCATACATACATCCATACTTACAAACTTTCGCCTTTATAATATTAGTAGGATGGGTTTTTTAGTCTACTATGCTGCGCTGACCAGGCGTATTGGCTTTGGGTTTAGTGACGAATTTTCCGTCTCTCGCAGTTACTGCACTGATCATTAGCTGACTCTTACACCCTGGGGAAGAAATGGAGTGGTGACACTTGTATTCTTAATCCATCACCACACGGATAACTTTAGTTGTACATGTAGAATTTGTACCAATATATCTTACCTCTGTCTCCTAAAACCTAACAGGATAAGTTCGACACGAATTACCCATGTGATAGAGTCATGGCTAGCTCGTTAGTTACGTCAGGCAAATTACTCGTAATTAATATGTGCAACTTAATAAATCAAAACGTGATTTTTAAAGTAAGCCTTTTTAAGGTTCCTCAAAAAGAGGTAAAACAGATTTCGATGTCCATCCGTCCGTATTTCTATAACTAGGCTGTATCTCTAGAACGATAATAGCTACAAAGATGAAATTTTCTCAGTTTGTGTATATCAGTTGGTGCTACAACAAAAAAAAAATACACAAAATCATCATTATTCTGTCCTGTTATTTGGGGTCGGTATGCGGAACATGATTATGATAATAACAGTAGGTACGGAACCCTTCGTGTGCAAGTCCAATTCGTACTAGACTGGCTTTTTCAGGTTATCCTCAAATTAATTAAATTTATTTTACTTTAATATCTTAAAGTCTGGAGCAAAAACTTTAAATCGTTTTCGATCTTCGGCATTTTTGATTGTATTTTCATTGTTCATATGTATTTGTATTTAAACACTGGACGTTGAGTTGTTGAATGTCCAGTGTTTACAAACGAGAAACGACCGTCACAAATCCGTTTTAGTTATTTTTATATCTCTTAATTATATTAGTTAAATAGCATCTTAATAGTTTAAGAAAAACACGTTTTAAAAGGAAATGATTAACCATTAATTAGTGATATTTAGTAAAACAATTTACAGTTTTTGACATTTATGTTATGTATTTTACGCAACAGCCTATTACCATTTTAAGTGTACAGATTGTAGGTTAATTATGTGAAATAGATCTGATGAAACTTTATAGCTTTTTCATATTTGAATAAAATAGTAATTAGCAGTTACTTCTAGAGGCTTAGAGAGAGGAGAGTCTACAGGAAGACCTAAGAAAAGATGAAAGAAAGAGAAATTATCACAGATATGACGGCTGACAGAAGACTATGGAAGAGTTGTTGCGCTGACCCTAAATAATGGAGAATGAAACTGGGATAAGGGCAGAGGAATGATGATATTAGTGTAAGATTCCAAAGCCGGCTAGCATTACTTACCTATCTTTTTATCGATGAAGTGTATCTATGATATCATTATATTATACAGATAGATTGTACCTGAATAGTGTACCGATGAACTAAGATTATACCTTAAGGGCCTACATCAATATTATCGTATATCATCGCCGACACCTACATATTAACACAGCCAGTAGGCACAGAAAATGAAGAATTAGGGATACTTTTCCTATTTACTCAAAATCTACTAAATATATTTTAATTCTGATTTACGTGTTTCTATATATAATAGTTACTTAAGTTTTTAAAGTTATTTCATTAGTTAATACGCGATAATAGACCGACAAATGAAAAAAATAAAAAATTACAGAGGTTGTTTCGCTAAGATTTTCTATCGAGAAAACTTTTTTCAATCGCGTTTCTGAGTTTATGCGATCCTAGATCATATATTGAAAAAACATATACTTAAAAATTAGAGCTCTAGCCATTCAATCTAAAGAAATAATTAAAACTTCGTACGTAGAAAAATGCACGAAGCTATTTTGGTATCCTCTTAGTATCGAAGTTAAAGTAAATAATTGGTCAAGTGCGAGTCGGACTCGCGCACGAAGGGTTCCGTACCATTATCTATGCAACATAAGGCAACGTTATTAGTATCGAGCAAGAAACGGTAAAAAAATCATGTTTGTTGTATGGGAGCCCCCCTTAAATATTAATTTTATTTTATTTTTAGTATTTGTTGTTATAGCGGCAATAGAAATACATCATCTGTGAAAATTTCAACTGTCTAGCTATCACCGTTCTTGAGATACAGCCTGGTGACAGACGGACGGACGGACGGACGGACGGCCGGACGGATGGACGGACGGACGGACGGACAGCGAAGTCTCAGTAATAGGGTCCCGTTTTTACCCTTTGGGTACGGAACCCTAAAAATAATGTCCCAAGGCATTTTACCAAATTTTTAGGTGAATCATTCACTGTCAAAGCTGTGCTTTTGTGAAATAAACTACCTTTCCAAATCACACAGGCACAGTCACTCCATAGTTTTAAAAATAGATTAAGTTAATACTATTTATCGAAACAATAGTTTACCTATAATTATCCGTGTATTTATTTGTATTTAAGTGTATTATATATTGTTATATAATAACATGTTGAAGTATGTAAGTTTATCTTTTTATTAGAGTAGTGATACCTAACTACTTCATCAGGTCAGACACACTCCTATCCATCCAAGATTGTCTGTAAGAAATTGCATTTGCGATAAGGCCGCCATTTTGTACTAGTACGTAATGACTTAATCCTAATTTATTGACTATGTAGAAGGTGTACAAATAAAGAGTTATCCATCTATCTATCTATCTATCTATTTTATGACAAACTTCTTGGCCTATTTGGCCTATTTCTTAACTTAAGTTAGATGATTTGATATTACTTACTGACTTTGATATTGACTTATTCACTTTGAGTGTTTATTTTATTTATTTGCACAACCAAACTTAACCTCCTCTCTCCTCCTCTCCAGCCTATTTACATCCGACTGTTGGGCACGGCCCTCCTCCACTTTGGAGGGATTATGGTCTACTGTGCCGCGCTGACCAAACGCGTGTTGGCACAGGGTTTATTTTCAAGTTTTTCGTCTCTCACAGAGGATGTTGTCTGTGTGCACTATCCCTTAGCTGACTGTTACAGTTCCCTTAGAAGGAGACGTCTGGTGACACTTGTATTCTTAATCCCGCACTAAACTTAACCAGACAAAGAAAGTTGATTGTGTCAGTAACACAATTCGGCAATGTAAACTGGACTTTTTTATTATAAAAACTTGGTATCATAGACTAACTTTAATTAATATAAATGTGCATAACGATATGGCCAATTAATTTTAATTATTTAGTTAAGTTACGCAAAGTTGTTGACGCATCAGAATTGCCTAATGTTTACTTTAAAGTGACTTATGGGTGGTTCTGAAGATGCCAAGACGAGACATAATAATACTTAATAGTAAATGTGTGCTTTGTTCTAGTACAATTATATTCTTAAGAGGGCACGATACCAAATTATGCTCCATACAAAAATATGGGTATCGTACTTCCCTTTTTTCTTCGCGAAAGTTAAACCGATTTTAATTGTTTCTACGCTATATTATAGATGAAAAGTATAACTATGCTTCTGTCACTTTCTTTTTTTCAATACATAATAACTAAAAGAAATTTAGCCATCCGAAAATCCCGTTTTTTTCGGTTTTATTTAGGTAAAGTTGCAGCGTCTATCACACATATTACGTAACGTTTTTCCAAAAAAGAAAGAAGAAGTTATACAAGCATAGATATACTCTTCATCTATAATATAGCGTAAAAACAATCCAAATCGGTTTAACTTTCGCGAAGAAAAAAGGAAAGTACGAAACGTCTTTTTTCAAAGAATTTGTAGGTAAAATCTGCTTCAGCTATATTTGTCCCTTTCAGCACGGTGCTCGGGAATAGGGATATCAATACCTAAGGCAAATACCTAAATTAGGGGTACAGTACCCTCTTAATGCGATAAATTCATGTTACAGACGATAGTAACACGATCTCGTCTCGTTGCTATCTACGAGTAACTAAAGATTAATGACACTATCTCAATGTAGTTGTGTCAATACCTAAAACCTCAGATAAATTTTAATTAAACCACTTTTTATGGATTTCCACGCGTACCTACATATATTTGTTTTAAACAAAATATACTTAATATAATAAATCGAATGTGGGTAAACCCTGTAATAACTGATTGTAGAAGACACATTACAGCTCAGTCTCACCCGTGACCATGGTGACTGCAAAGTCTCCGAAACGTCGGGCCAAAATCTAAAACAAATATACGCGTCTAAATCCGTAAAAAGTAGTTTTATTTAAACAAAATATACTTATGGAAATCCGTAAAAAAAGCAATTGTACCAATTCTACGTGCACAATTAAGCTTAACTAAAAATGAAAATTGATAATGTCAATATATCTACTATTTGCTAGTTCATTGTATATTCATATTAATTGAAAATGTTAGTCTATTATGAAGAGTTTTTAATAAAAAGAAAGTTCAGTTAACATTGACGATACTACCAATTTTCATTTTTTTAAGTTAAGTTTAGTTGCGCGCGTAAAATCGGTACCAATGAGTCCCACAAGTGTTATAGAATACTAAGATGAATTAGGTAGGTACTTAAAATAAAATCTGTATGTCAATCATCAACGTATATGTAGACAAAGTTTTCATTTCGCAATTTTTGCAGGTGTTTTTTTTTGTATGTAAATTTTTTCTCGATTACCTATTTGTGATTGGAATTACTTAATGACTGCCATACTAGTAATCTGCCCCAGCTCCACGTGCCTAACATAAAGATTATATAAAATTTTCTTTAATTGAAATATAGCTATGATATCCGGTTTTCGTACGCGAAAGATTTTTTTTGAAATAGTTTTAGAGCCTATTCAATGCAGACAAGCGATCAAATATTTCCTTTTTAACACACTTTTATAGGTTCGGTATGTATCTATCAATGTATCAATCTATGTAACGGAATCATTCAACGCGATTTTTACCCACTTGCAGTAGTCGGATTTTTCTGAAATTTTGCATACAATTTCAAGGACCGATGACAATGCAATAATTTAAAAAGATATTCAGGATTTTCGAGCGTTTTTTTTAGTTTTTGAACTAAGCAAATTTTATATGCTTAGCGTTTTAATGAGTAAGGGTGTACATATAAAAAATGACTTATCGTTTTTAAGTACCGAAAATATAAAGCAACAGGCTAAATTTGAAAAACCAAAATTGGTTTTCCTCTGCATACTTTCTTTTTAATATTAGTATAAATTCTAATTTTGTGACGTCAAAGATGTGAAATAACAGAAAAAGAATGATAAGGTAAACAACATTTTCTTTGAGCTATAAAATGTAATCACAATACGAACAAACTCTAAAAGCAGTGGAATCTTAAGCCGATAAGACTTTTCTCGGGATTAACACCTGTTGCCATCACAACGCAACGGTGTGTTTTGTATTTATCTCATTATAACTGAGGTAAAAGGTACTCGAAAGTTCTTTCAACCTTTCATTTTTATTTTGGAAGGTTTAAGCACATTTTTTTATTGTAAGGATTTTGCATGTACATAAAACCAAATGCTTATTATCTTAACACACTCATAAGGAAACAGAAATGCTATAAAATGTGAGTCCAATCCAGATTGTCACGCGTGTGCAGCACGTTTATCGTCCTAAGCGTTAAATAAATTAAAAAGTTTGTGTAATGACAATATGCATGGGATTCTGTTTAAATAACGTAATAATAGATAGAGGCTAGGAAACTGAAAGTTTCCACGGCTATTTTTTGAATAATGTAGACGAGTACAAAAATTAAATTTAAACAATTTCTAACTCCAAGGTGGTGAAAATCCTGAAAATATTGGTACCTATGGGTCCATTACATTTTAACATGGGTTTATGTAAATCAGTCTTATTATGGATGAAGTTATGGGTAAAAGGCTAGTATCTATATGTCTATACGGTGACGTAAACTAAAAGTATTTTATTCGATGACGCGCATTACACGCTCTCCGTTAGAACGTACCTATAACCAATGTTATATTACTGACTTAAAACCTGGATCTGGTCTGGTCTTCATTCTTCTTCTTCCTGCCAACCTAAATTATTTGATATCTGCAAAACGCGTTCTTTTATTTTTAGAACTCCTGTGAGCCGTTACAGTCCTATAAACTGCTCTTTCTTTCGGCTCTCTATAAGTATATTTGGAGCTACAAAATTAATTAAATGCGTATCAGTTTCAAAGTACGTTGACAAACAATGTTGTTTTTCAGAAGCAATTTGTGATGTAATGTTTTGTTATTAATATTAAGGGCGTTAGAAGTCAAGGAAACTTATAAACATTGATAGTCTGATAAATAACTTTGTAAATAAGGGAACAGCTAACAATATACCTAATGTTTATATATAACTAGCTGTATCCTGCAGTGTTACCCGCGGTAAAAAGGATATAAAATCTGTTGGTATTTTATTATCCCACGGGAACATAGCCTTCTTTCGGGATAAAAAGTAGCCTATATGTCATTCTGATGTATAAGCTACTTTATTGTATAGTTTCACTCATATCGATTCAGTTTTTGCGTGAAAGAGTAATAAACATCCAAACATTCATACTCATAAACTTTCACATTTATATTATTATTAGGATTATAAGGATTAGGATTATTTAACGAAATACACTCTCAATTTTACTATATTGAGGTCTTAATATTTTCATAAATTATTCAGTAACCTGACATAATAAAAATTTTGCTAAATTCATCACAATACAAAATAAAATACACAGAATAGTGGCAATCTTTTTAATTATCTCTCATATTGACGGGCTTCGTGGTGGAGTGATTTATGTAATGGACTGCCAATCACGAGGTCGCGGGTTCGATTCCCGGTTGGGACAATCATTTATGTGATATTAATAAGTGTCATACAAATGTTTGTACTACGTGTGGGTGTTTTCTATGTATTATAAGTATTTATTTTAATAATAAAAGTAGTATATGTAGTCTATCCGTATCTGGTTCCCATAATACAAGCATACAACACTTTGGGACCAGAGGATGTTGTGTGAAATGTCCTGAATATTTATTTTATTTTTATTTTATTTTATATTTAAGCAACTAAAACTGATTCGTCTCTTCGAGTCAAGCCCAATTAAAGGAGCCACCCTTGCCGGGTCTTGTTAAAACTCAAGGCAGAACCATGGGCTGATAGAGCAGCAGGGTAATAAGAAAAATACTAAAACTGATTAAAAGAGCTAACAGTAATTATAAGAGTTAAATCCAGTGCAGTCAGTCAGTGCTCTACATTTTGCAGTCAAGTATTATACAAGATCATAAAACACAGCTACATCCATTTTCATATTCTGTTTCTTAGGTTGCATACCAGGGATTGCAATTAGTTTTGAGCACTTTTTATTCAAAAATAATTAGTAATAAATATTCATTTCGTTTGCAAGAGGGTTGTACAGTTGTTGGGCTGCCATCTGTTCAGCATTCCCCAAATCCGTCCTAGTTTGAAAAAAGTCTAAAGCATCCTAGGGACCGAACTGACGACCGAACGCTCGTCAAAAATTTTTGTCATAACATTTATTTTCAGATGTTTCCGCGTGAAAATCATATTTCGTTATTCAGCTAAAATGTCCAGAATAGCCTTATGTTGTTGCTTTAAACAGCACGTAAGCTCATTTTACAATCAAATCACGTTGTCGTAGAGTTAGCAACTGCGATGATCTACTGACTGTTTTAGCCAGTACAAACAAGATTACAGATTTTGCATTTACGTGACGAAATCGCAACATACTATCACTTCAATTTGTTGCAACATTGCAACAAGGAGTATCCTTGGTGGTCCTTGCATATAATTAACGTGTAAGGCATAGTAAAATATTTCCCTACTTTGTAACGTTTGAGGACACTATGTCCGTGTTTGAGGACAACGTATTTTTATCGCGGGTTCGATTCCCGCTTGAGACAATCATTTGTGTGATATTTCTAATTGTCATACAAATGTTTGTACTGCGTCTGGAGGTTTCTATCATGCGTCTCTGGATGTTTCTATCTGCGTCTGGATGTGTCTATAAAGTATGTATTTACAAAAGAAAAGTTGTGTATTATATCCGTATTCTAGTACCCAAAACACAAGCATATAAGGCTTAGCTTGGGACCAGAGCACGTTGTGTGAAATGTGCATGAATAATTATTTATTTATTTTATTTATTATTTAGAGTTCCGCACCAAAAATTTCAATGCAACCCTATTAGTGAGACTTTACTGTCTGTCCATCCTATCGTTGTCTGTTTGTCACCAGGCTATAACCCTGAAACGGCGATATCTAGAAAGTAAAAGATTTCACAGTTTATGTATATTACTTGTGGCCAGGACAACAGATACTCATAATCAACGTTTTCCTGTCCTTATCCCCATATTTGATGATATCGTTATTCGATGATAATAACGGTGGGGATTCTTCGTGTGCGAGTCCAATTCGTGCTTGGCTGGTTTTGTTTTTTAATAGCGAGTTGACTATAGTAACCGAATACCCAGATTTATTGAAAATATATCTTCGACACACAAATAAATCCCTAGTAGAATTCTAAATTTTTAAAATATTCGTCAAAATAATTATTTAATCAACAGTTAAACTCTTCAAATACAAGTGCCCGTGTTATCGTTCAGTGTTCTCTGTTCAAGGTAGTCTTTACAATAAAATAACACATTGAGAATTTCCTGCGGGTTTTTAGTTACACTAATGCAAATTATTTTTTCACAATGACAACAATTTATGTATTTATGCATGATAACGTCTTTAGTTAGTTGAAAAACAGAATTACTTAAATAAAAATTTGTTTTCAAATATTAAAGTAATTTATCTTTTAATTTATATCGCTGTAACAAAAGAACAACGTTTGCTTAGTTCTATTCTCATAATGTTTATCTTCTCTTCATTTATCACCCATTGTTTATCTCTGCACTAACTTTGGTTGGCTAGACTCTGGTAACTTTGGTAGGCTTGGTAGATAATGCCTAAGGCATTAAGTCCGCCATTGTATGTCTTATGTGCATAAAGTTTTAATAAATAAAAAATAAATAAAACATCATCACTAATGTGTACGACATTTCGAGGTAATACAATTTTTGAAAATAGTTCATTCCAATAGTTACATACACCACCTTTTACTAAAATAGTAGGTAATCTTTAGTCGTTGTAGGGTTCCGTATTAAAAGGCTAAACGGGAACCTATTGCTGACACTTCACTGTTCGTCCGTCCTTCTGTCAACAGGCTTTTACTCTGGAACGGCGATCAGTTGATGCTCTGAAGAAATCTTTCATCATCGTTATTTTCCTGTCCTTATCCCTTTATTTGATGATATCGGTTTTCGATGACAATAGCGGTACCGAACTCTTTATGTGTGGATTCAACTTGTATTTGATCGGATTTTTATATAGTAAATTATTGTGTGGCAAATTGAGTCTTTTACTGGCGGAAAATTCGGAATCATTACACAAAGGGTTTTAGCATTCCAAATCTGTAGTCTTACTCGAATTCAAAACTATCCGTGTACGAAATTTTATTTAAATCGGTTCTGCAATTTTGGCTTTACAAAGCATTAGACAGAGAGATAGAGGTAGTTTTATATTTATAATGTGAGAACCTAAGGACTATATAGATATTATATCTATTTATTATGTGTATGAATGTCATGCTCACTCAAATGTCTCGAAGTTGGTAGCGTTGCACGTCGGGTCGCGCGGTTCCCTACAAAATGGTGGAGCTGTGCGGGGCTGATGTGTGCGTTATACTCGTGAACGGGTGCCTTCTGCTGGGACTGGTCAACTTGCTCCAATAAGGCTATTTTATTATTAAGTTAGTTTTACTTAGTCTTGATAGCACTAATCGGCATCATTCATCCCACAACAATTATAATACTATTGATAAATATTAAAAGAAAAGAAGAGAATAAAAAAATTCTTCTCTCTATCCTACATCTCCATAGGATTCGCGTTTGGAACAGACACCTAGTTTCTGATGTTTCAAAAGAACTTGTAAAATATGCCAACTTGAAATAAAAAAAAATTACTTTAACTTTGAATACAATAATAATGTATTTATTACTTTTACTATACAAATCAATGTATAGGTATAAAACAGAACTGTTAACAAGAAAGCCGAGTAAGATTTTTCTCGTAATAAACACCACAAATAAAGATTTTTATCCTGTTACAGCTAAGCTGAGTGCTCTCATGGGGGTGGCGGAAGCGATTGCTCCCTCGATATATATGCCTTCTACGAGTTATATTTATAGATCTACAATTGACAACTTCCCAGGGGCATTTTATATGTTTGATGCAGCACTTACAGTCTTCGCTTTAGGATTATTCGCGTAAGTTTATTATTTTAAAGAAATAATATTTATTTAACGGCCCCTTGGTCTTAACTTCTTGGTCGAACTTGTTATTTTTTACTTTTTTTCATTCTTATTTTTGTGGTCTCATTACATTGATATGATTTTAACAAACTACCTATGGAAAGTAGCCAAGAAAGTAAGTCTCATCAGACAAGAAATAAAATATTTTTATTAAAAATGGATCTAACACAAAGTAGTCTGTTAGTTAAATTTTTCAATACCAATTAGTTAAAAAACGCAGTTTTAACCTCCTTTTCTAAGTACTTACCTAACACTAAAGTTCGATACTTGTCAATAACGCCGGTGGCTTTATTATTGGCAAAAAATTATACCTAATACAAGACAAACCTGTGGTGCCTCATACATTCATATTATTATTATTATATTAGACTATGTGGCTAATCGTCGTTTGTCTTAGTCACATAGCAAAAAATGGACCTCTAAATTTTTTTCCGGTTATTAGGTACATTGAATAAAATAGGATTCGATTCATAAACTTTTATATTTATCTACGTAGATTCATCTGTCCAATAGTCTGTCTACAGAGTTTATTTATTATGAGTCTGTCGAATCTCTCTCTCTCTCTCTCTATCTCTCTCTCCTGCCTATTAACATCCCAGTCATCCCACTGTTGGGCACCGGCCTCCTCCAATTCGGGAGGGATTATGCTCTACTGTACCGCACTGATAAGATATGTTTCCGTCTCTCACGGAGGAATAAAAGTGTCACAGTGTATGTGTGTGACACTATGATAAAATATGTACATTAGAAAACAGGTGTAATACTGATACAACTGATTCTTATAAAATAAAAACTATAAACGTAGGATAAAATTATAAAAATGGCCGATGTTACTATATTTTTTTTTAAATCTACTAAACTTGTTATTCTATGAATACATAAAAACCAATTCTTAAAAATCCGGTATTTTTAAGAATTGATAATAATTATTATTTTTCTACTTTATTGGCACCCATGTTTTTTCATTTGTCTACCTAAAAAAGAAGACTTTCCAGTGTGATGTATTAGATCATCACCATAAAGGTATATAATATGAAATTGGGAATCTCATGTGTCAATGCGTCCAAAACTTAAATAATTTGATTAATCTGCTATGTCATTGCACATTATATTAATTAAAATTTAATTTAAAATAGTCTATAATACTCAGTTTTTATAATAAGAAAGAGCAATTAACATTGTCAAATTGTTTTATTAAGTTTAATTCACCTCCGCGTGAATGCTGTGACCAAATTGAAGATGTGCATAACGTACTAACGGGATGTGTCCGGAATGCACAGTTAAGAAATACAATAATCAATAAATTATAAATAATAAGTTGGACGCTGGGGCATTTTTGTCGATATTGCCTAGACTCTCTTCAGAGGAGATGGAATTGATGTGTACATTAGTTTTAAGCAGATAATATTAAATAATATAAGATTGTAAATGTATTCTCTCGGTTTAGATATTAATGGAACTGGTATGAGAACGTTCTCTATTCTCCCATAAAAAAAAAGGATAAATAAAAACTTGTCTAGTTTCGTCATTAATTTGGATTGTTGTTGTCCTACAGGGTTATTTACATCATGGCGATTCGAAGATATAATACCAACTCTAGAAAAAAAGAAGAATACGCAAGATCAAATGAAGTATCACGATTTTGAAGATTATTTATTTCAATGGAGTGTCGATATTCTAAAAATCACAATTTTCTCGTAATAATAGTAAAAAAAGAAATGTAATTTATTTTTATACAGCGATATTGAGAAACGAATTATTGTAATGTGAATAAAAAATAAAGATCTGGTCAAGAAAATTTTACATCTTTACTTATTGTTAAAAAAAGTCGTTATTTTTGTATATATGTCCCTATATTACGGATTTTAATGCCATTTTTGTTGTATATTTTTTTAAGGTTTTTGGGGCAACAGTTTTAGGCAACGCTAATATTATTTTATTTCATTATTTATTTATTTACTTTTTAAACGCAAGTTTGGCCCACGAATAAATTCAGTGCCTTAAAGAGCAGGGAATTTACTTTTTAAATCAGCTAAAAACTAAAGTAATAGTAAGATATCTTAACTTCCCTTCCGAGTCCAATACAACCCAGTGATAGGCACGGCCTTCTTCCGCTTTGGGAGGGTATTGGGCCCATTATACTGAGCTGATCAGATTTATTGTCACATGGCTTAGTCTCGAGTTATCGATCTTTCACAAAGGATTTTATTTATTATTACTTGCTTATATTATGATATCTTAATTCACAAATTGTTTCAGCATCATGGAGTAACCGTAACGATATAATATCGTAAGTGAATAACCTTGAGAAGTTTAATACACCATTACTTGTAGCAATAACATACTTTGTTTCAGACATTTTACAAATTAGCTTAATAATTGTAAAGAAAAACAATGAGGATATTATAAATTCGTATCTTGTTTATTGTAAAATACTGAAAATATATTGAACACTATTAAATGTATAGCTGGCTAGCTATTACCCAGGACTTCGTACACGTGAAATTTAGAAAACAAATGATACATAATGAACCATTAAAGCAGCGCACGCAACGGCATCCCTGAGACATGGATAATTTTCCACGTCCTGCCATCATTTTCCACTGATCCTTCCCTCCTATTGCTCGCAGCGCCTTATTAAATAGCCTAAAACCCTATATACTTACTTACTTAAACCCCTACAAAATCAAGTAAAACATTGAACGATAGCTATTTTACCTTGTTTCATTTATGTCAAGAGCATTTACAGTACCTAACCTCGTCATGTTTATATCCTTTTGGAATCGAAAACGTATGCATAAAGAAACCTGAAAATGACATATTTTACAATAGGTATGTCCTAAAATTGCCATATAATTTATTAATAATTTAAAGTGGTCAGAATTATTTTAACATATGAAAATTTCCAAGAATCAATCACATGATCTCTTTTACCGTAGGAAAATGTGTGTTAAAAAATCTAATATCAACTGTGAAATCTATGTGCTTAGGTATTTGAAATAATTGCCAAAGTTAATTTGTCAATGCTATTTTAGTTCTCTCTATCTATCCAGTTGGATTTTTGGATTGCGGTTCTCTTTTATTTTGGGAGGAATAGTGTGTGCTGCACTGACCAGGCGTTTTTATACAGGGTTTATTTTCAAGGTTTCCTTCTCTCACAGCGGTTGTTTTTTGTGTACAATATCCCTTACCTTGGCTTTCATAGAACCCTACGAAGGAAAAAGGGTGGTGACACTTGTATTCTTAATCGGTCATCACACCGAAATATTTCTATTTATAAGGTCAGATTTAAGGTAAAGCTGTTTGTAAATTTGATAATTAAAGCCATTGATTTTCTCACGATGCAAAACTGGTTTTAATTTGTATTGGATGTTTAGACGGAAATACGGGATGTCATTTCTTTTAATTATGCCAGATATGAATTAAATGCTTATTACCTGGTTCTATAATTATCAAAACTGTGAAATTTATATTTCTACTCATATTACAATCTAGCTGTGTCCGTCAGATTCATTTGCGTTCCTACTGAAAATGTTACCTTTTGATATGAGTAATTACGAATAAAGATAATTACAAATGGACGATCAAATGAAAGAATCTGGCGGATTAGGAAGAACGTGGTGACGGATTAAGAAGAACAAGTGTCACAACCCCATTTCTTTCTCAGGGTGGCAAGAGGTAGTAGGTGAGTAAGTGGTAGGTAAGAGCCACCTAAGGAACAATATAAGCAGTTAACATCTACTGTAAGAGACGGAAAACTAGAAACTAACCCTGTGCCAACACGCCTGGTCAGCGGGGCACATAATCATAATCTTTATTTGTGTGAAATTGGGTACAAAAGATGTAAAAATAAATACAATATTAAATAAGTTCTCCAAAATCTGCCGGTTGGCTTACACAATTGGCTTGCATTGGCTTGCACAGTATTAATAATATTAATAAATATTAATAAATAATAATAAATATTTTCGGACATTTCACACAACGTCCTCTGGTCCCAAAGTAAGCTATAGTTCTATGCTTGTGTTATGAGTTCCAGAATACGGATAGAATACATAGAAAACACCTAGACGCAGTACAAAAATTTGTATGACAATTATAAACATCACACAAATGATTGTCCCGAGCGGGAATCGAACCCGCCACCTCGTGAACATGTCCGTTACATGAACCACAGCACCACGAAGCCCGTCAGTAGTCAATAGATCAGTCAGTAGACAATAATCCCTCCCAAAGTGGAGGAGGCCCGTGCCCAACAGTGGGACGTTAATGGGGTAGAGAGAGAAAAAAAGAAGTGATTAAGTAGCAGTGGGCTGGCCATGCTAAAAATATAAGTTAGCTCTATTTTGGTGCAACCGCGTCGCATTTGTTACTTTTTGGAATAACTACGACTTACTGTTGGAGTTTTTAGATAAGAAAAACCCAGTTATCGCTACCTAAGCCTCTATGAAATGATTTAATCTATACTACTATTATAAAGCGAAAGAGTTTGTTTGTTTGTATGTTTAAACGCGGTAAGATAAAGATAAAGATATATTTATTTGTAAAAACATGTACGGGTTACAATAATAATACATAGGCATTGCTTATCATACATGTTTAAATAGGTAAAGAGATACATGTTCAACCATGAAATGGTGTACAAATTATGTGAATGAGTAGGTACATCATTCAAATACAAGTTTACAAACATCACGCTGCAACGAATAGAAGCGAAGCATCAGTGTAAAATGTTGCAAGAAACGGGGAAATTATCACGCGCGCGAGTTTTAAATGAAAACGCTGCCTTTTCCATGTGAGTTACAACAAAGTAATGTATGGAGAAATTGTTTGTTACCTATAGATCTTTAAAAAAGTCCGTGAGGCCATAAGTCTATCTTTTAAGCAAAACCTGTTGTACCTATAAGAACGTCAAAAAAATTATCTAATTCAATAGGCTGTTTTTAAAAGCTATTTATGTGTATTTGGTAACATTTTTTATCAAATTAAATACCTTAGTTTGCTTACGCATTTAATATAGATTATAACTGCTTTTTACAGCATACAATTTAAATGAATATCTTTGGAGATATGACGAAAAAAGAATTACGCGCGGCAAAATAAAATACTTAAACTGTTGGCTGAGCAACGCGAACGTTTCCTCGGTCTTCTATCCATACTCCAATGTTTTGATGTTTGGTTAATGTTGGATGTATGAACGTAAGGATGTTTGTGGTTCTTTCACGTAAAGACTGCTGGATGGATTTTCATGAAACTTTCTAATAATATAGCTTACAGGTCGTTACGCTGCGCAATCCCCGACGTATCGGTGTTGAGTTGGTCTTTATAGGCGTTGGCGTCATCGTCGGCGTATGCTCATTACACTCCTTAAATCCCGACGTATCGGTGCTGAGTTGATTTTTATAGACGTCGGCGTCGGCATCGGCATCGGCGTCGGCGTCAGCGTATCATCGTTACGCTGCTCAAATCCCGACGTACGTATCGGTGCTGAGTGGGTGTTTATAGGCGTCGGCGTCGGCGTTGGCATCGGCATCGGCGTGGGCATATGGTCGTTACGCTGCTCAAATCCCGACGTATCGGTGCTAAGTTGGTTTTTATAGGCGTCGGCGTCGGCATCGGCATCGGCGTCGGCGTCGGCGTCGGCGTAAGGTCGTTACGCTGCACAAATCTCGAAGTACGTATCGGTGCTGAGTGGGTGTTTATAGGCGTCGTCTTTGGCGTCGGCGTATGGTCGTTGCGCTGCTCAAATGCCGACGTGCTGAGTTGGTTTTTATAGGCGTCAGCGTCGACATCGGCGTCGGCGTCCGCGTATGGTCGTTACGCTGCTCAAATCCTGACGTACGTATCGGTGCTGAAGTTGAAAATACTCAAAAATGACTGTAATTCGGTTATATCTTCTGAATGCGTAGATCTAAATTATTGATTGTGTCTTTTGCAGCAAGGGACCGCATAGATCTACATTTGGTATAAGTTTCAAATTGATACCTTGAGCCGTTGCCGAGTAAAAAAAAGTTTTACTGGCGGATAGACAGACAGACGGACACCGTAGTGAGACTATAAGGGTTTGTACGAAGCCTTAAAAAGGTAAAACTCTGAGATATCATTTACTAAAATGACATTGGGGCAATGTGTGTTACTTCTTTAGAATTGTGCAAGAAAAGAAAACCAAACGGACGATTTATTAATTAGCTGTAAAATGGCGTTATTGTTAGTTCATTTAATTTTTCGTTTCTAAATTCTACGTGTATGAAGTCGCGGGCACTGCTAGTAATATTATAAAGCGGAAGAGTTTGTTTGTTTGTTTAAACGCGATAACCCAGGAACTACTGGTCCGATTTGAAAAATTATTTTTTTGTTGGTTAGTCCTTTTATAGGGGAAGGCTTTAGGCTAACATCACGCTGAGATCAATAAGAGCGAAGCAGTAGTGAAAAAAGTTGCAAAAACGGGGAAATTTTCTAAATTCTACGCGTACGGAGTCGCGGGCAACAGCTAGTACTTTATAAACATTATCTTGTTATCTACTGTTACAGTGCAAAAACAATGTTCACACTGAACGATGTATTTTATAACAGGCTTTTCTATCCAGGCTGCACGACCATAACCCCTCCTTAAATGAAGGGACCACTTAAGGAGAGATGGTCTACTCATCTACTGTGTAGCGCAGACCAACCGTGTTTTTATAGGGTTTATTTTCGAGTTTTTCGTCTCTCACAGAGGATGTTATCTGTGTACAATATCCCTCCATATTACAATATCCTATCTTTTGCTGGCTTTTACAGCACCCTGGGAAGGAAAAGTGCATTTCATTTCATGACAATTGTATTCTCAATTCGTCAGTTGTAATACTTACAGCCTTTTGTAGCTCTTTATTTTCTTAGTATCAAGGAGATTGTAATATAAAAACTCATCTCAAAGTAAATAAATATAAACTAAATAAACACGAAAAAACTAAATTCGCATTTAAACAAGGTAAAACTCATAAAACATTAGTCATCACCAGTTATCAGTAAGGGACCTAAGTTTAATTAAATTTTTTACCATTAGTAAAATATTGACGATGTAGTATGATAAGATACTTTTTTTTCAGTACTAAGAAACTACGTTTCAAAATCCGTATATTTATGATTATGAAACTGAGTAACAAAAATTTTAACAAGCTAAGTGTTAATAATTGAGTATGAAACCATCATTCAAATGAACAGACGTACAACGCCATCTATCGAGGCGTATAGTAAACTTCTTCCTACAACCTATAACTTGTTAAGTGTTTGGTTTCTAAATAGTATAAGAGTACCTAGTTACACTAGTAATTATACAAACACGATAACTGTTTTAGAATTTTCACGTAATATCTGTCTCTTTCAAGGATATTGTTTTAACTTTGTACGTTTTATATTATGCGCACGTGATATTGCTGTTGTCACTCATAAGGTTAACGTACTAATAATTACAAAATGGTGTTGAACTTAAACAAGATTACAGTACGTTTATTTTACAGTACAAGTAGCTAATTCCTGAGCTTTATTTTGCGTTTAAAATTATTTTCCTGTGTTAAGAGATTATATCATCATTGTTAGAGACCGGCCCCCACCAGAGGTGCTGGACGACGGCGGCGCGGGGGCAGCTCGCGAAAGAACAATTACCACCGACAAATTATTACACACTCTTCATTCAAATTTATTATTCAGTTACCGGCATTGACGACAGCTCTGTACATTAAGTTATGTTATATTATAATATTTTAAAATCACCAGCGACTTTAATTTACATCTACTACAGTCTACTTATACAGCAACAATCATAGATACAAGTTTTCAATCGTTCGCAATAATTAATCATAGATAGGAAATCTGTAATTGGGATATAAAATCTAGGCAGAGTTTGACTGAATCTCACAATACCCAACGTGACAGAAATTTCCAGACGAAGTTGCTGGAAAAACCTAGTAAGTATAAATAACAATAAGCTATCTTCGGTGTGTCCATATCAAGAACGTTAATAAATACACAAGCATCACTAGGTATTAAATATATTAATTATATAATAAAGACATGACAAAGACAAACAAAGTTCAATAATCTGCAATCATTGTTCTAGACCAAGATCCAACTTTAGAAAACCTTTACTCATCTTCACAGCAACCAAATGTTTGGGGTAAGGTAAATCTCGTTCCGACGACCACTGTATGCTTTACCCATTAATTTGTTCTGTCGACCCTTTCTTGGCAATCAATTGCTAATATTTGATAACATTAAAAAATATTACCAAGTTTCCATCTTATATAAGCGCTGAATTTTAGGAGTATTACGAAAAATACTTTGAAAAAATTATAATGACTATTACTACTGTTACTCGTCCGTGTGGTGACGGATTAAAAATACAAGTCTCACCACCCCATTTCTTTCCCAGGGTGCTGTAAGAGCCAGCTAAGGAGTATAAGCAGTTAACGTGTACTGTAAGAGACGGATTCGAGACGAAAACTCGAGACTCAACCCTGTGCCAACACGCCTAGTCAGCGCAGCACAGTAGACCATAATCCCTTCTAAAGTGGAGGAGGCTAGTGCCCAGCAGTGGGACGTAAATGGGCCAGAGAGAAAGGGGAAGAGAGAGACTATTACTAGACACTTTTTGCCAGTATTTATTATCATCAAACACTTCAAAAGATCCACCATACAAGAAAAGTAAAAGTATATAGGACTGGGATCTCGGTCTATCTATTCCTATATGAAAGTGCTTAGTTTTGAATCAGGTACGAATTTATCTGTTATTTGCTTTATTAGTAAGTATGACAAATCTTTTTCACTTTAA
This sequence comes from Orgyia antiqua, assembly GCA_916999025.1. Classification (NCBI taxonomy): domain Eukaryota; kingdom Metazoa; phylum Arthropoda; class Insecta; order Lepidoptera; family Erebidae; genus Orgyia; species Orgyia antiqua. Next base: position 8,415,541 of record OU779868.1, read on the forward strand.
TCTAATAACAAATAATATTACATGAAGTATTTAGCACTTATGGTATTTATGTTCACTCATTGCTACTCGCAACATCGTACGCTTACAATTTAAAACTCTTATGCTCTTATTCATAATGACTTATCGGAGGTTTAAACGGAGATTTTATCGGAGAGATAATAGACGTTGTAGCGTAGACTATCATGAATAACATCTTTTGACAATTATCGCGAACCGATTTTAACGAACTTCTAAACCTCCGATAAGTCATTATGAATAAGACCATTAAAAAATAACACAAATAAAATTATACATATTATTTATTAAAAAAATACATAAAATCCGTTACATACAAAACTAACGACATTCTCTAACTTTTTAAACTTATTTTTTCTTAACAATTTATGGTAATAGTCTTTCTTTATGATCAATGTAAAATCAAAATCAAATATAGTTAAACCCTGTACATACTTATGTATGTAGTTATACCCTGGACACTTTACAGCTCAGTCCCACCCGTGAGCATGGTGACTGCCAAGGCTCCGAAACATCGGGCTAAAATTTAAAACAAAATACACGCGTCTAAATCCGTAAAAAGTGGTTTATTATTTAAAAAACTAAATATAAAAATCTGACGTAGCCACGTTAATTTCGTGACATCAATTTGTTCGTTGAGAAATATCTCCGAAGGTAAAAATTTTAAGGACGTTTGAATTAAGGAATGATACCAATAAATCAGATCAAGGGCGCGCTCAATCAATGGTTGCACATCTTAACAACTGATTAATAACTGACAATGAAATATATTTGACCGTCTTTTGTATTGAGTGCACATTTCTTCATAAAAAACCGGTCAAGTTCGAATTGGTTTCGCACACGAAGGGTTCCGTCCCGCTATTGTCATATGGTCTTATTATTTATAATGACTTTTCGGAGGTTTAAACAATAACTTTATCGGAGAGATAATAAACATTTTATCGTAAAAAGACTATTATGAATAACAACTTTTGACAATTAATTTATTAATATTTTGCGATTGACTCGCTATGCTTTTACTAAATAAACTAAATTATAATGGAAAAAATGATAGTCCCGCTTATGGTTATCATTTTTTCCATTATAATTTAGTTTATTTTACTTTTGACAATTTTAGCGAGCTTTTAAACCTTCGATAAGTCATTATGAATAAGACCATTAATATATTCGTTATACCGACCCCAAATCACATCAAATAACGGGACACTGAACAATGAGATATGGGTAGAAGAATGATGATCAGTATTTTTGTTATAGCATCAACTATACATAAACTGCGCCGCGTTGACCAGGGGGCCAAGTCTGCTAATTCTGCTATTACAATCATATTACAATGTTGTTACAATGGTCAGTCACTGTCGCCATTATTTATGGTGATATAATGGGGTCATTACGACAAAACAAATTAATAGTAGACTACCAAAATTTGTAAAATTTCGCCATAATGGCACCAATATTGATTTCATAGTGGCATCACTATGGCACCATAATGGCGCCATTGGACTGTAATTGTGACATCATTGTATTAGCAGACTTGGGGCCCAGGTGAGTGGATATTGGCTTTTTTGGAATTTTTCCGTCTCTCACAGAGGATGTTATTTGTGTACGTTATGTGTGTTCCTTAGCTGACTTTTGCAGCACCCTGAGAAGGAAAAGGAGTGATGACACTTGTATTCTTAATCCGTCACAGGAACAATATTTAGCATACTGGTTGTTGCTCACAAATTCGTACGCGTGAAATTTAGAAAATAAACCTTAACAAATTATACGAAGAAGCCATCCTCTTAAACCACTTTATCTCAAAGTTCTTAAAAAAACCGCCTCAAATTCCGTTTAGTATGAAATGAAATGAAATAAAAAATCATTTAATCAAGTAGACATAATTTTTAGAAAAAATTATGTGCTTTTGACATGTCCTACTTTTTTTCCCTACCACCGGTTCAGGACGCAATCTGCTGAGAAGAACCGGCGTAAGAAACTCAGCAGAACTTTTAATTTTTTTTTAAATTTAATGACGTTACAATAAAGAATATGTATTGCTTCAGAGCAACCTACTCCTAAGCTTTATCATCTTTAATATAATCAGAAATTTTATACTAAGTACGCCTTTTTACTTAATTTAGTTTTAATGAATTTTTTAAATTTAGAATTATTTAATTCTCTTACATCAATAGGGAGTTTATTAGAAAAACGTATACAATGACCCATGAAAGAGTTACATATTATAGTATATAGTATTTTGAAGATATACGCTCGCATAGGGACATACCTACATACAAAAATAACGACTTTGTTTTATAATACGAGTAAGTAAGTAGCCTATAGGCTACTTTTAATTAAATCGTCGTTGCTTTGGCAGTATGCTAAAATTGAAAAATCAAAAAGAAGTTAAGAAATTTGTCAAATAGTGCAAGGTCTAGATTTATTCTAGGAAAATTCTTTTTAAAAATATTTATCCATGTATCTTTGGGTGATAAATTTATGACTGATATCACCGGGAAAGATTGTAGCTGGCAGCAAAATAAGAGGAAGGCCCGAAATAATTTATTGTGAATATATATTTATGTTTATTTGACAAAATATGGAGGGAAAAATGAATAAAAGCCGTTATAAGAAACAAATCTTTTGAAGCTTTAGAAAAACATATTTTATACAAGCTTTGAAGTCATCAATTTTGATTTAATACTGAATTAGAATATTAATGAGACATCTTGCACCATACTCAAGCAATGGGATAATGACAGGGCAATTGCGATATCAGAGAAAACTTTGTCGGCAATATGTCCATTATCATTCACATACATCTCTGAAGTGAAAAAATTTGGTACCGATCCTACATGCAAAACTAAACCAAACTTAACTAAATAATCTACTTAGTTCAAAAACTAAAAAACACGTTTGAAAATCAATAAAAGTCAAAAAAATAATGAAATAACTTTAAAAACATAAGTAACTATTATATATAGAAACACGTAAATCAGAATTAAAATATATTTAGTAGATTTTGAGTAAACAAAAAAAATAGCCCTAATTCTTCATTTTCTATACCTACTAGCTGTGTTAAAATGTACATGTCGACGATAATATTGATGTAGGCCCTTAACATATACCGTGAGGGAAAAACTCAAAACAAAAAAGAATAGGTACTCGAACTAAACCCTGTCCCAAAATGCCTGATCAGTGCGGCATAGAAGATCATAAATCCTCCCAAAGGCCCGTGCCAGCCAACTGTGAGCCGTTAATGGGCTGTAGAGAGAGAGAGAGAGAGAGAGAGAGAGCAAGATCTCTCGCGCTGACGTGTGAGAGACTTAAATACACACATGTCATTGTATTTAGGTCTTGCTCTATGCCTGATTGTGGAACTTTTACAGTTAGAGAAGATGCCATGGTTTATTGCTTCTCGACCTTTAGGCTGAGGTTGTAGGTTTGTATATAATAAAATTAAAAAAAAAAGTTTTCTTAAACATAAAACTTGTTCGCGCACAAAGTTCGCTAGGTCAGTTAGACAGTGGGTAGGCAGTTAATGAAAATAACGCCTACAATAATTTACACGGGTATACTGAATGAGAATTGTGTTAATATTAGTGTAGGCGCAGAAAAGGTTCCTTTTCTTTTTGATAAAAAATAATAAACTCATAAGTTTTTATTCATTTTAACACGCTTATATAAGTTCAATATGTATCTATCAATGTATTAATCACTTGCTGTAGTCGGATTGATTTGAAATTTTGCACTTATTATATCAAGGACTGATGACAATGCAGTAATTTAAAAGAATATTTACGATTTTCAAGGGTGTTTTTTTAGTTTTTGATCTAAGTATATTATTTATTAAAATCTTAATTATAGTAACTCTATGTTAGTTAAAATTTAATTTTTAAGGCCGAGAAAGCAAATTAGCGTAGAGATTAACTAACCTTTCTCACAAAGCGCCAGGAAGGTGAAAAGATTTGAAGCCATTTCAAATGATTCCTTATCTAGACATCAAATAGACTAATCGGTACCCAACTTTCTCATGTAACAAACTAGCTGCTATTGCCAGCAAATTTGTGCGAGTTGAATTTAATAACCAAACACTAACAAATTATCAGGGTTGGGCAGTATTTAAATTACATGTAATACGTAATTGAAATACAATTACGTATTTTGTAATTGTATTTCAATTACTGCCTCAAAATGTAATTTGTAATTTGTATTTCAATTACCAGACGTCGAAGTAATTTGTAATTAGTATTTCAATTACTTGAGGCTTCAAAATACATTTTTATAATACATTTAAGTAAAACCGTCACTTTATGTAGACAAAGTAGCTATTGGAGCTGCATCACTGTACCCGTTAAATAAGCTGTACGCCAAAATTGGTTAACAAAACGCAAATTGTCAATGAGGTAACGGTGGCCCATAAAATTTTACTTTACCAACATTAGTTCGATAATCTCATAGGGGCTTATATTTTTGCGCTGTTTGGGGTAACTATAGTAAATTGATATACAGATATGAAGTTAATTGTAAAATCAATACCTATATTACTGTAAGTTAAACAAGTTAAAAAAATATTTTGGAACCATTGTAACTTTTGATGAAAGTACTGACTGGTGGAAGATAATGCTGGTAAAGGCTGGTAATATTTACGGATGGTGGTTTTTTACGCTGGTTCTCCGTGTGTTGGCCGTTTAGAATACAAATGTCACCACCCCGGGAACACCGAAATATTCCGAAAAACTTTATTCCGAATTTTGAAATTCCCATTTTAATATAATACCGAAAAATTTTTATGTCTATTATTAAAAATCACGAAATATTTAATAAATTAAATTGTGGTGGAAAAAGTGATTACTGCAAGTGGGACTTGAACCCACCACCTTGGAAAACCGTTCCGTAGCTCCACCAACAGAGCTTATTGCGGTCGTGCTAACAGTAACCAATTAGACCACCACAAAATTCCTCGATTGAGGTGGCTGGTCGAGATTGTTGCAAAATATTCTCGATAGATGGCGTTGCACATCAAAAATGCGATGTAGACTCAATCGAGGAATGTTGTGGTGGTCTAATTGGTTACTGTTAGCACGACCGCAATAAGCTCAGTTGGCAGAGCTACGGAACGGTATTCCGAGGTCGTGGGTTCAAGTCCCGCTTGCGGTGATCACTTTTTCCACTACAATTTAATTTATTAAGTAAAAGCATAGCAAGTCAATAGCCCGTCGTGTTGTCATGGCCGACAGCCACATTTGCCGCGGTGAATCAGTACTCAGTGACCCACGAGACCACCTCGTCGGGGGCTATTGAGCGCCGACGACCTCTGCCCGGGGCCCTGCGGGGTAGCAAGAATTTGCCAGCGTGTTCGCACTCGCTCTTTGCCGCTATCACCTCCCTGGCGAAGGAGGCGACGGCAGCCCAATATTGTTCACTAGCTGCCCCGGCAAACGTTGTTTTGCCATACAATTCTGTATAAAATAAAATTTCATCAAAATCGGTCCAGCCAATTTGTAGCCTAGATTATTCTGATATATAAGCTATATTGTGGTAAAGTTTCATTCAAATCCATTCAGTAGTTTTTACGTGAAAGAGTAACAAACATCCATACATACAAACTTTCGCCTTTATAATATTAGTAGGATTGAGGGTGACGAATCCTTGCCCAGTACGCTGACGGTGAACACGCTGGGTGTCCCAGGCCGTGCACATGGCGAGGGTGTGCTCCCCCGTATCCACGACCCCACTCCCACAATTGCGGCACTCAGGATCCAACTCAATACCAACCAGGTCCCACAGGTACTTGGCGAAACACGGACAATTTGTCAGAGATAATAATTATTAATATGTATTACAAAATTTATCCTCTTTCATATCATAGCTTTTAACAATAAAAAACCGACATCAAACAGTGCCCTATGATTTTTGAAAGTTGCCATCTAATTCCCTGGACTGCCATCACGAAAAGCTATTTTCCCTATCATAGAACCACCTCTGAAAAATTTTCTTTCCAACAAAAAAAGAAGCATATTTTAATGCTTCTTTTTTTGTTAAACGTCAAAGTTATTCGTGAACAAACATTGAAAAAAAAACTCCTGTTATTCCTGTTTTTAAAAATTATAGTATATGTATTTTGTAATTTGTATTTTGTATTTCAATTACAAACAGCCAAAATACTGTATTTTGTAATTTGTGTTTCAATTACTCCACTCAAAAGTAATTAGTATTTTGTATTTCAATTACTTACAAACGCAGTATTTTGTAATTTGTACTTCAATTACAACAAAGTATGTATTTTGCCCAGCCCTGCAAATTATACAAACAAACCATTCCCTTGAACCACTCTATCAAAAAATCCGTTGCGAATTTATAAAGATATAAGATCACAGAGGTACGGAAATTTATACCTACAATAATGATTTGTTGCGAAAGCAAAGCACCTTAGTCACTCTGTTCGTCGCTTTTTTAAACCAAAACTACTGAGCCCATTTAAATGAAAATCACGGATACGAAATAAAAAGAATTCTTTGGATTTTTACGTGGCGGTGTTATTTTGTGTTATATATGGAAGATATATGATATTTCACGCATCCGAAGTTGAGGGTAATAGGTAGTATTTGTTATTTATGTACAAAAGAGTTTAAATGATAGCTATAAAACGTTGTACCTACTACGTAGTGAAGTGGTAAACTCCAATCGATACAGTAACCTAGTTAGTTCCTGGATATTGCATCTGCCTCTTGACTCGAGTGAAATCGGAAAACGGAAATCGAAACACACTAGGGAAAAATACGGTGACTTTGTATATGCCTTCGAAAAATCATACGTACCTACCATACTTTCTTATATCTTGTTATTTTTACTACCCGCTATTTTGCTGAACTTAACTCATTGGTAAAACATAGTCGGAAACAAAAATGCCGAATGGTACCAATTCTATATGCACAACGAAACTGAACTAAAAATGAAAACAGCTGGCGTATCTATACTAATACTAAAAAGCTGAAGAGTTTGTTTGTTTGTTTGTTTGAAAAATTCTTTCAGTGTTGGATATATAAATAAATAAATAAATAATAAATAAATAAATATTCACGGACATTTCACACAACGTCCTCTGGTCCCAAGCTAAGCTTATTATGCTTGTGTTATGGGTACCAGAATACGGATATAATACACAAACTACTTTTCTTTTGTAAATATATACTTATAATACCTACATAGAAACACCCAGACGTAGTACAAACATTTGTATGACATTTATGGATATCACACAAATGATTGTCCCAAGCGGGAATCGAACCCGCGACCTTGTGAACGGCAGTCCATTACATGAACCACTACGCCACGAAGCCTGTCAAATAGTACATTTATCGAGGAAGGCGATAGGCTATATAACATCACGGTGTGACCGATAGGAGCAAAACAATAATGAAAAATGTTGCAAAAATGGGATAAAATTTTTTAATTCCTCGCGTCGCGGGCAACAGCTAGTTTTGAATAATTGGCTATATCTTTGTGCACATTTTTATAAATTAAAATTGTTAAGTCTATTATAAAAGAGTAGGTATACACATATACGACTACTAATATTAAAAATCTGAAGAGTTTATTTAGGTATTTGAACGCGCTAATCTCAATTAAAGGTCCAATTTGAAAAAGCCTATAGGCTATATAACATTATGCTGCGACCAATAGGTGCGAAGTATCAGTGAAAAATGTTGCAGAAAAGGGAAAAAATTTCAAAATTCCACGCGTAAATAGTCGCGTGCAGTGTTTATGTGGGCTAGTGTTTGATAAAGCCACCTCATAACCTTCATCAAATAATGGACTAATTCACAAATTGATTATTACAATAAAGCCTTTTACTTATCGCCCTATCTAAACAAAAAAGGCAATTACTTTGTGGCGCTGTTAACAGCCCAAACTATACATCAATCATCAACTAATTGGCCAAACAGTTACAAGCACAATATTCTCTAATAGAATAAACGTGATGTGATGTGTTTACCTATTTATGTTAACTCCAGTTTCAATAAACTTACTTTTAAATCTGTACTAGTACTAGCTGCTGCCCGCGACTTCGTACGCGTGAAATTTAGAAATTAAACTTTAACGAACAGAAGCTTACCATATCACTCGATAGATGGCGTTGTACAGATCTTTTAAATCGCACTATGGTTTGGTTACACACATTAACACTTAACCTCGTCAAGATTTAGAGTTTTTAATTCCGATTTTCCCATTTAAAAAATAGTGAGGGTAAGGATAATAAAAGAGTGTTTTGAACGCGCTAATCTCAGGAACCGCTGGTCCGATTTGAAAAATTCTTTCAGTGTTGGATACTTTGGTTTGGATAGTACATTTATCGAGGAAGAACTTAGTCTATATAACATCCTAGTCCAACAGAAGAGAAGCATTGGTAAAAAATATAGCAAAAACAGAGAAAAGATTTCTAAATTCCACACGTACGAAGTCGCGGGTAACAGTTTGTTTCAAATAAAATGTGTACCTACAATTCGGGAAAGTTTAAAAACATTACAAGATAATCTAAGCTTTGAATAGAATATTATAATAGCAATATTATAAAAATCTTTGTATGTGCATAATGTGCATCATTTTGTGCCTTCAATACTCTATTTTATTCTTTGAATGGTTCAATAAGTCCAATATAGTTCGCAATGGAAACCTAATTTAATTCTACAAACGCGTTGTCATGAGGGAAATTGAAGATAGTTGTGGCTCGTCGCGTTCACGTAGAATGGAGCAACCTTTTCTAAATAATATAGATACGACACATAATAAAAATCCAAAAAATCGATGCCTGAACTATGAAGACATTTAAAAAAATAATTGGATAGCCGGTCTTTATTAATGTCATAGAAACCAAAACAATGGTTTACCTATATAATTTTTATCTCTCCGTACGTTTGTTAGCACAATACATCACGTCAAAACTATTGCATGGAATTGAGTACCTACCGTGTTCAGCAATATTTTCTACGTGTGGTGACGGATTAAGAATACAAGTGTCACCACCCCATATCCTCCAAAGGGTACTGTAAAAGTCAGCTAAGGGATATTGCACACAGACAACATGCTCTGTAAGAGACGGAAAACTCGAAAATAACCCCTGTGTCAACACGCCTGGTCAGTGCGGCACAAGTCCCAAAGTGGAGGAGGCCTGTGCCTAACAAGGAAAAAACATAGGTAATAACTAAAAGAAATATGACCATCCAAAAATCCTGTTTTTGTTCGGTTATCTTTAGATGAAGTTGCAACGTCTATCACACAAATTTATTAAGGTTTTACCAAAAGAAAGTAGATATACTCTTTATCTATAATATAGTTTAAAAAATATTAAACTGGTTTAATTTTCGCGAAGAAAACAGACAAAACGTCTTTTTTTCCAAAAAATTTGTGGGTAAAATCTCCCTCAGCTTTATTTGTCCCTTTCAGCGCGGCGCTCGAGAATAGGGATAGCAATACCAAAGACAAATACCTAAATTGGGACTGCATTCCCCTCTTAAGGACAGTTGCTTTTGTCTGCGAGGTCAGCTAGTAAGTATAAGATGAAATATCTTCTTGTTACCTACTATAAATGTGTTCTTTTATACATAATTCACCTTCATTTCTCATTCTTGTGATTTATGGCCTACGGATTATTTCTTCAGTGATACAGATATGTCACAGCTAACTTAATCTATAAAGTGAGTCGTATTTTTATATTTTTCTCGCAAATTGATACGGATTAGGTAAGGTGATATATTACATTTTCAACGTAATTCATGGCACAATTTCTAGTGATGCGTTGAATATTTAATTATTTAGATCATTGGTTTGATTCAGGTATTGCCATGAGCAAGTACATACTATATATTTGACGAGCCTCGTGGTTGGGTGGTTTATGTAACGGACTGCCAACCAAGAGGTCGCGGGTTCGATTCCCGCTTGGGACAATCATTTGTGTGATTTTTCTAATTGTCATGCAAATGTTTGTACTGCGTATGGGTGTTTTCTATGTATTATAAGTATGTATTTACAAAAGAAAAGTAGTATATGTATTATATCCGTATTCTGGTACCCATAACACAAGCATATAAGCTTAGCTTGGGACCAGAGGACGTTGTGTGAAATGTCCATGAATATTATTATTATTACTATGAGGATGTTGTCTTTACACTGTAAGCAAATCTATGTGTTTGGACCCTAGGTGACAGGAAAATGGAAACCGCGTTAGGAGAATAAAACAAGCTGAATTCTGTGACGAAAGGCTATACCAAAGCAATGACGATTGCCTTTCAAATAACTAGTCACCGTTACTTTTAAATTAACAGCCTTAAATAAAACTACTTTTTACGGATTTAGACGCGTATATTTGTTTTAAATTTTGGCCCGACGTTTCGGAAACTTTGCAGTCACCATGGTCACGGGTCAGTCTCACCCGTGACCATAATATACGCGTCTAAATCCGTAAAAAGTAGTTTTATTTAAACAGATGAGTCGCGCAAGTGTTAGAAAATATTATGTTAACAGCCTTATTTAATGCCTTTGACTTGAACTATAGTAACACTACAATGCGGGCATTACGGTATGCATTATTAGGCGCCAACAGCCAAAAGAATACTTTGGTCTGTCACCCCACGGACAGAAAAATACAACTGTATGACGATTACGAAATTACAAGTGTGCAGTTCATCAACGAGAAGATATAGGGTGTATTCTACTCAGAGGTGTATTTTAAAATTTAGCGCCCCGGGCCATTTGATTTGACGTCCCGGGGCAATTTAATTAACTGCCCTACAAATTAATACAGACAGAGCAAAATTTTAAACTTGAAGGCTTTCGCCACCCTTCCCAGGCTGGCCGTCCCGGGCCATGACCCCTATAGCCCTAGGGAAAGCACGCCTCTGATTCTACTCCACTACTCCACTGCCGTCACACGGCAAGACGGCTATTATGACCCCGCTTTTGAGCGAAAGCATCCTTCACTTTGGGAGAATATTTGGTCTTCTTATGCCACTCTGACGATGCGTGTTACCATCTGGTTTACTATTGAGTTTTCCATCTCTCACAAAGAATGTTATCATTTCACATTTTCCCTTAACTAGATCTTACATACTGGACTGGAAAACTGGGATGGTGACACTTGTATTCCTTCTCCGTTAATATTACGGAAGGTATTTATTTAAATTAAAATTTGAATGAGAATTTGTAATAACACAATTTATTCTCTTTGTCTCTAATAAATTAAATTATTTATTCGTATAAAATGTCAAACGAATTACTTAATAGCGTCATGCTCACTGACTGCGTAAAACGATATATTTATTGTAATTTAATTTTATCCTAAATTAAATTAAATACATCGTAGATGTACATAATATCAAGAGCTTTCCCTCTTGTTTTTAATATAAATCTACAATAAAGATTTTTTATCGTAACGATTTATTACTTTCCTTAATTTTTATACTACCATTTTGTTTTGGAATCTTACATATTAATATTTAATACGCGCGAGTATATATATTATTCGTTGAGTAAATAGTAAAATCTACACGAAATATCGCCAAAATATGATTTGCCAGCTTTGTTTATGGGAGCAGATTCGAGAGGTCTGATCATACTCAATAAATATTGATGAAATACGAGATTTAGGCTAATAGAAGATTTATCGGGGCTTCTTGCAACGAATAGTTATATTTGGCACGTGTATAACATTCTTATATGTCGTAGTTGCAGAGGCGTGTTTAGAAAATTAACGCCCCGGGCCAGCTTACCGCTTAACAGCTTGAAGGCTTTCGCCACCCTTCTTAGGCTCGCCGCTCCAAGCCATAGCCCCTATGGCCCTATAGTAAATACGCCTTTGCATAGTTGTTATAAAACTAGCCAATTCAGCAAAGTCACCACACTTTTGAATCTCTCTCTCTCTTTTCAGCCCATTAAGGTTCCACTGTTGGTCATAATCCTCCGCTACTCAGGAGGATTTGGAATACTGCGTACCACAACATTTTTACAATGCTATTTCACAAAAAAATAAATATATGTCTACCATATGCGATTATAATATTATGGCATCGGTCAAATTGTTACGAAGGAAAATGGCGACTAACGACAATAATTTTATGCTTAAGATTACATTTTGACTGCAAAATGTTGATGTTTTTTATGTTTGTAATAATATAAGAACCCTTTTTCAACCTCCAAAATGATGATGAAGTAATAGAAAGAAACACGATCTAACTTTAATGTCCAGTAATAAAAATTGATTGCGTCATTATACCGCATACTAGGTCGGTAAAAATGTTCGCTATTAGGGATATTTCATAAAATAATGTAAATAAAATATTAACCTAATTTGAATATCGCAGAAATTACTCAAAAATGAGAAACAATTTTAAGATAAGGTTTTATGGCGTGAATTTTAATTGTAATTTATATGCAAAAAGAACAGTGCCTTATGCAGTCATCAAATAAATAAATAAATTAATATTCATGGACATTTCACACAACGTCCTCTGGTTCCAAGCTAAGCTTATATGCTTGTGTTATGGGTACCAGAATACGGAAATACTATATAGACTACTTTTCTTTGGTAAATACATACATATAATACATAGTGAACACCCAGACGTTGTACAAACATTATTATGACAATTATAAATATCACACAAATGATTGTCCCAAGCGGAAATCGAACCCGCGACCTCGTAGTAGTCCTTAACATAAACCACTACCACGAAGCCCGTCAAAATCATGTCGATATTGCGTTTATATGACGTTTTAAGACCCCACTATACCCGCCACGAAATCACAATTTAGGTATATGCGCTAGGTACCTAGGTATTGCTATCCTTATGCTCGTGCGGAGCGTCACAAATGTGTGTTACTGTAGTATTAGGTATGCTTTGTATGTATGCAAAGCAGAAAAGCTTAATTGTGGAAACTTCTTTCTATAATTTGATTGAAGTTATAAATCAAGTGGCTAATCTGTAGAAGTAGATTGCCGTTGAGAAGAGCTGTCTCGAAAAACAGTTTCTTAGAAGCAGTAAATTATTTTAGAGACGATTGAAATTGTTATCTGCTGCAACGCTATTAGATTAAATAAGAAATGAATGAATATATTAGTGTCCTTGCGGGTTTAAAACGGGTTTCAAATACAAGTGTCACCACCTATTTTCCTTTCTAGGATGTTTACAACGCCCTGGACAGTGCATTATGACTCTTAATTTGTCATCACACGGATCTAGAAGAAGAACAAGAAATTTGTAATTAAATAAATAAATAATAAATAAATTATCAATTAATTAAATAAATAAACAAATATTCACGGATATTTCACACAACGTCCTCTGGTCCCAAGCTAAGCTTATATGCTTGTGTTATGGCTACCAGAATACGGATATACTACTTTTTTTTGTAAATACATACTTATAATACATAGAAACACCCAGACGCAGAACAAACATTTCTAAGACATTTAAAAACATCACACAAATGATTTTCCGAGGCGGGAATCTAACCCGCTACTTCATAATCGGCAGTCCGTTATACGAACCACTAGACCACGAAGCCCGTCTTAAATTAAATTTAACAAAATTTAATTTAATTCTTAATTAAATTTCGTCTTAGTATTACTTAATAACAAGTAATTAAATCGTATATATACTTACATTGAAAAACACAGGTATTAAACGCGTTTAAATTTTTAGTATAGGTGTTAAGCACCTACCTTTTTGCCGAGTCGACCGAGTTGCATCGGCCGTGGTCACGGGCTGACTGGATATGCGGTGTCACGCCTCCCCCTCTGAGGTGAACTCTTCATCCACCGTCGAACAATTTTTCCAACTACCCACACACACAACACTAACGGTGTCCCTATTCTAATCCCTTTAATACCTGTGTTTTTCAATGTAATAAAATGCAACGCGAAAGTTTAAAAGTGCGTATATATACTTGTATTATTATGCTTTGGTTTTAATTACCCTGTAAATGTAATCCACCTTGAGTAGGAAATTGTATTTTAATTGGAAAATAGCGAATTTCGGAAAATCTTTAAGTAGAAGATTACATTATTGTTCTCATTGCGTACAGGTATTTAATACCTACTTACATAAGACTTTTGTTTAGAAAACTTGTAGATAAAAGTTTAAAACATTCAAATCTAAGTAAAATAAAAATGAATAAATTATTTCCTAGGTATGTATTGGTTGTAAATATTATTACTATCATTAATAACACCTACCAGTAGCACTTTCTGCACCTACCAATGGTTGCCTGGTAGAGAATGCCCTAGGCATTGAGTCTGCCATGGTATAACTAAATTTTTGTGCATAAATATTTAATAAATAAATAAATTTTCAAGACTGTCGAACTTAATAAAATAAGTATTTTTATTTTGATAACTCTTTCTTTTTGTTTAAGTATATTTTATATACAAAATAAAAAATCCTTCCCCAGCCCATTTACATCCCACTATTGGGCACGGGCCTCCTCTACTTTGGGAGGGGCATATGGTCTACTAGACCGCGCTGACCACGCGTGTTGACACAGGGCTTATTTTACAGTTTTCCGTCTCACAGACGATGTTATCTGTGTGTAATATACCTTAGCTGACTTTTATAGCACCCTTGAGAGGAGATGGGGTAGTGACACTTGTATTCTTAATCCGTCACCACACGGAGGGTACCAATATCCCAAAAAAATCCTACTAATAGGTAATATAAAAATGTTAAAGTTTGGGCGTATGGATGTTTGGATGTATGTTACTCTTACACGCAAAAACTACTGAATGGATTATAAGGAAACATTACAATAATGTAGCTTATACATCAGAGTAACACATAGGCTACAATTTATATAAAGATATTGAGTGAATTAACCAAAATGTGACGATAAGTGTCAAGTAAGTAGGAATTCCACGGGTTTGAAGTCGCGGGCATTTGCTAGTCTTAAATAAATAGAATTATATTTTGACAAGGTACCTTTTAAATGAATCTTATGAGAACTTTTCGTAGAAAGACGTAAAATTATCCACCCACTTGATAAGAGCATACATCTTAACATTCATTTCAGTGTCTGTAGTCTAACAAGTTTCGAAGTTCATTATACACAAACTTTACATTGCATACTGAACATCTACTATCTATCTACGTATCTATGTTTCATCATTATTCATAACGTAACATTCTTGAATAGACTACGTTTTGAATACTTTTTTTTAGTTTAACTATGTAGTTTGTTATATTATAATTTTGTTTGTTTTATACATATATTTATTTATATGTTTTATACATATATATTTTATATATATAGTTTGTAATATACTAATAATATAAGCTGAAGTTTGGTTTGTTTTTTTTTGAACGCGTTAATCTCAGGAAATACTGAAGCGATTAAAAAAATTCTTTCTGATTTGGATAGTACATTTATCGAGAAAGATTATAGTCTAAATAACACTACGCTGCAATCAATAGGCGCGAAGCATTAGTAAGAAATGTTTCAAAAACGGGCAACATTTTTTAATTTTCACGCGTATGGAGTCGCGGGCAGTAGCAAGTTGGTTTTATTAATGTAGTAGTTATTGCAACGCGACTTCTTTCGTCTGAATTCAGATTTTTTTATTGATATAGGCTATATCATTCTTGGAAACAATCACCTAGCTCCTAACTAAAAAATATAACAATCGTCCGTGTGGTGACGGTTTATAAATACAAGTGTCATCACTCCTTTTCCTTCTTAGAACAGATACCGTACACAAATAATAGCCTCTGTTAGAGACGAAAATCTTCAAAATAAACCCTGGTATAAAAAAAATCATCAATAGAAGTCCGAGAATTCTCTCTCTTTCTCCAGCTCATTTCTCGTCCCACTGTTGAGCTCGGGCTTCCTCCACTTTGAAAGAGATTATGGTCTACTACGCCGTGCTGACCAGCCGAACTGTACGCTCACTTACTCGTACTCCTTGAACGTCTTCCAGTTCATTTCGAGCTTGTACAGCCGTTAATCGCGTATTCCTACGAACTCCAAGTTGTAAAAATGTCAAATGCCACGTAGGTATACCGGTGATGCAGTGGCCAGCAAATTCCCCCGATATGAATCCGATAGAGCATGTCTGGGACTTGCTAAAAAGAAGGGTTAAATCCAGAATGCCACCCCCTAACAATCTGAATGAACTTGGAAACGCATTACTTGAGGAGTGGGAGCGGTTGCCTCAAGAAATCATCGATAACATAATCTGTAGCATGCCCAGACGAATGGAAACCGTAAGCAGAGCAAGAGGCGGAAACACTCGTTATTAATTTTTCTTTAATTTTATTGTTAATTCATTTAATGCTAACTTTTTTTTATTTTTTGTGATGGTTCATAATCATCTAAAAATTTCACTTATTTCAAATTTCTTTATTTTTCAATAAAAAGTAACGAAGACCTTTCAAAGCCGTTGTTAAAAGATGTTAATCAATTTGTTATTTTCTGTCTAATTACATTTTCGTCAAATATATGCGTTATTATCTCATAGTCTCACTTTTTTTTCTGTTCCGCTAATTGTGCCGGTGTGTATATATAATAGCCTATAGCTTTTCTCGATAAATCTACTATCAAACGCTGAAAGAAAAAAGGGACTCGTGGTTCCTGAGATTAGCGCGTTGAAACAACCAAACTCTACAGCTTTATAATATTAGTAGGTATAGACAAATTTTACTTCTTTATTAATACCTCATCATCATCATCATTATCATCAGCATAACATCACGCTTTTTCCCATGGGGGTAGGCAGAGACTACAGAGCGCCATCTGCTACGACCCAAACATACTTCCTTGGCTTCATCCACACTCATACATCTAGTCATATATGCTCGACGATTGTATCTAAGTGCTACTCATAATTTACTTAATACCTAGTATCTATAAATGTAGATTATGTCGAAAATGTAAAATAATGCTTAAAATATTGTTCTGCCTCACGTAACAACTTTAGTTAGCTTATGACTTTTCATGTCAATTAAATTTATTGAAAGTTATCCAACCATAAACCTCGTACGTTGCATGTCGTACATTTAAGATACTATGAACATTCTCAAATGTATGTATATTGTGTGAAGCCCGAGGCGTGCACCGTGTATATCTGAATCATTGGTATAAAGTTCTTTAACTTTTAAACTTATTTTAAAATGTTTTCTATATCCAAACCTGAGATTATTTAAGCTTCAGTTGAGAATAAATTTCATATTTTCTGTTTCTTTTTTCATCTATCCATCGGCCTTTCTCCGTCCATTGCTTGACAAAGAACTCCCCCATAGAACGTCATAAGGCGCGGTTATTATTTCTTCGATCTCACTAAACGATATATCTTTGTGAGTTAACCTTATTTATACTTTATATATTCTATTATAAAAATTATAATAGGGCTGTATGTTCGAATAATTAAGTATCTGAAAATGCCTCAAGCAAGTAATTATTCGCTAATTGGCTGAATCTTGTTCAAGTGGCGTTTGGTTGAATCGTATTGATGATATAAAAATATTCAATAAATGTTGATGGGGAAGAATGTTGTACTAAAATACTCACCAAAAGAAACTGGAGGGCACTGTCCCGTCCTAGTGTTACTTAGTGTAGGTACGAGCCTCCTTCACTTAAGGAGGGTTTGTGGTCTACTATGCACTGGCTGCAC
The DNA here is from genome assembly GCA_916999025.1 of Orgyia antiqua. NCBI lineage: Eukaryota > Metazoa > Arthropoda > Insecta > Lepidoptera > Erebidae > Orgyia > Orgyia antiqua. The sequence continues at coordinate 8,433,197 of OU779868.1, forward strand.
TGACCAGAGAAGGAAAACTCGTAACTAAAGCCTATGCCAACACATAGTGTTTAGTATCGGTAAAATGCCCATCTTTTATCAATGTATGTACGTTACAAGTTAAAGAAAAGCTCGTATTAGACATCCATCCATCCATCCATCAGCCTCTCTCCGTCCACTGTCGGACATAGGCCTCCCCCATAGAACGCCACAACGCGGGGTCCTGTGCCGCCTGCATCCAATGTCTCCCCGCGACCTTGATGATATCGTCGCTCCACCTTGTCGGGGGCCGCCCTACGCTGCGTCATCCGGTACGTGGTCGCCGCGCTAGGACTTTTCTTCCCCAACGATCGTCAGTCCTACGAGCGATGTGGCCTGCCCATTGCCACTTCAGCGTGCTAACCTTTCGGGCTATGTCGGACACGCCAGTTCTCCTACGGATCTCCGTGTTTCGGATTTTATCCCGTAGGGAAATACCGAGCATAGCCCTCTCCATAGCACGCTGTGCAACCTTGAGCTTATTTACGAGACATAATCTTTACTTATTAAAAAACATACTCGATAATTTGGTATCTGAGCTTATATCTTCAAACTACGCAACGAGCGCCGCAGCCAGGGGTTTTTTTCAATAGTTAGAGTCGTTCAAGAAAATGTTTTTTTTTTATATATAATTTGTTTAGGTTGATTTCTAAATTCCACGCGTATGAGGTTGCAGGCAACAGCTAGTGATTTAAGTAACCACAAGGTGTAAAAGGCACGTAAGATAGAGTACACAAAAGCTTAGAAGTTAACAGTCTGTACAAGATATACAACGTGTTGAATAATAATGAAGTAGAAACGAAAAGTTTGGTTATTACGAACTTTGAAACTTGTTGCAATGTGTACATTTTCCGCACAAGTATTATAAGTATGTATTTACAAAAATAAAAGTAGTATATGTATTCTATCCGTATTCTGGTACCCATAACACAGGCATATAAGCTTAGCTTGGGACCAGAGGACGTTGTGTGAAATGTCCATGAATATTTATTTATTTATTATTATTATTAGGCCTGATATTTAAGTTTGTACTGTCTACCTTTTATGCATGAAATTGTAGGAATAGCTGATAAATATTATAAAACTGAATAGCTTGTTTGCTTGAACGCGCGAACGAGTAAATACTGAATTGAATTGAAAAAATATGTTTGTGTTTATTTATCAGGGAAGACTTTAGGTTATATAATATTACTAGCTGTTGCCGGCGACTTCGTACGCGTGAAATTTTGTAATTAAACCTTAACAAACAGAAGTTTACTATGACAATCGATAGATGGCGCTGTACCGTTTTTTTTTTAAATCGCGCTATAGTTTCGTTCGACACATTAACACTTAATCTCGTCAAAATTTCTATAGTGTCATCAACTCGTTTTCGCAATTATAAATTAGTAAGGATAATGGGAGCGATGCATCAGCGAAAAATGTTGCAAAAACGGGATTTTTTTTCTAAATTTCACACGTACGAAGTCGCGGTCAACAGCTAGTAAGCTCTCTCTCTCCTCAGCCTATTAACGCTCCACTGCTGGGCATGGACCTTTTCCACTTTAAAAGGAATTATGGCCCACTATGCCGCGCTAACTAGGCGTGCCAACATGATGCTTTTTTTTGAGCTTTTCCTCTCTCACAGAAGTTGTTATTTGTGTATAATATCCATTAGCTGGCTTTTAAAGCACCCTGGGATGTAATAGGGGTGGTGACACTTTTATTCTAAATCCGTCACTACACGGACATAATACTAAGTTTACTATATACCACATACACAGATTGTTACAATTTAGTTACAAATTAGGTAGTTGATCTCATACTTTATATATAGGTACATTTTTTTTTTTTAATATTCACGGACATTTCACACAACGTCCTCTGGTCCCAAGCTAACCTTGCACGCTTGTGTTATGGGTACCAGAATACGGATATCACTACTAATATTATAAATGCGAAAGTAACTCTGTCTGTCTGTTACGCTTTCCCGCTTAAACCTCTCAACCGATTTTGATGAAATTTGGCACAGACAATCTTTAGAGTCCTGAGAAAAGACATAGGCTACCATTTATTGCGAAAAAAAATTTCCAAATTCCACGCGGACGGAGTCGCGGGCAACAGCTAGTAATACATAAACTACTTTTCTTTTGTAAATACATACATATAATACATAGTAAACACCCAGACGCAGTACAAACATTTGTATGACAGTTAAAAACATCACACAAATGATTGTCCTGACCGGGAATCGAACCCGAGACCTCGTAAACGGCAGTCCGTTATATGAACCACTAGACCACGAGGCCCGTTTGATTGATTTGAGATTGTAGTTATATTATTTGTTTATTTATCAACCTGTTAATGCCCCAATATAGGTCACAGGCCTCTTCCACTGTCAGAGGGCATTTGGTCTAGTTGTGCCATACTAACAAGGCAATACGCCTAGAATATAGTTTAGAATTTTCTGTCTTTCTTATAAATACCAGTTATTGACCGCGATTTCGTACGCGTGGAAGTCAGAAAATGTTTCCTATCTTTGCAACATCTTTCACTGCTGCTTCGCTCCTATTAGACGCAGCGTGATGTTATGTAATCTATATATAGCCTTTGTCGATAAATGTACTATTCAACACTGAAAGAATTTTTCAAATCAGTCCAGTGGTTCCTGAGATTTGCGCGTTCAAACTTACAATCAAACAAACAAACTCTAACGTAATAATTATGACGGCATATTAGTAATAATTTATTATTTTAATAATGATACTCTACGTGTACAACTCTTACTCAAGGGATTTTGTTTTCCTTCACACAAGTCCAGAAATTCACTGCAAGAAAAAAAAATAAATGAAATAAAAATACATACATGAAGGAAGGTTTCAATGTTAGCGTAACCAATGCCACACATTTATGTATATCATAAAATATGATTGGCAATCCTTTTCCCAACCTCCAAGATGACGATGCCGATGAAGTAACAGAAAGAAAGATAATATAAAATGAAATGTTGCGACATAAAAATTGATAGCTTCATTGTGTCAAATTTGATTCAGTAACTTTTGTGATTTTATGAAATAGAGAAATATTAGTAAGGTTAATTCAAGTCATCTAAATAATAAATTGCCTTATTCATAATGACTAATCGGAGGTTTAAACGGAGATTTTATCGGAGAGATAAAAAAAGTTTTAGTGTAAAAAGACTATTATGAATAACAAGTTTTGACAATTTTCGCAAACCGATTTTAGCGAACTTTTAAACCTCCGATAAGTAATTAATTCATTATGAATAAGACCATAAGAATATAAATTTGTTATCCGTAAGTCCGTACCAAAAGGTAAAACGGGGCCTTAGTAATCAGACTTTGCTGTACGTCCCTCCATCTGTCACCACATTGTATCTCTGGAACGGTGATTAAAGAGCTAAAAATTTCACATTTTATGTAGGTACCTACCTATAGCTGTTGCCCGCGACCCCGTCGCGTGGAATTTAGAAAATTTTCCCCGTTTTTGCAACATTTTTAACTACTGTTTCGCTCTTACCGATCGTAGCGTGATGTTATATAGCATAAAGCCTTCCTCGATAAATGCCCTATCTAACACTGAAAGAATTTTTCAAATCGGCTTGGTGGTTCCTGAGATTAGCGCGTTTAAACAAACAAACAAACTCTTCCGCTTTATAATATTAGTATGCCAGTTGATGCTATAACAACAACTATTATTCATACCAATCAAATCAATATCATACTGCTGCTGTTATCCCTTTTAAAGGACTTTCGATATCTCGGAATCAGTGGTAGCTAGAGAGCTGAACTTCTAAGTTTGCGTATATCAGTTAATGTTATAACAACAAATACTCATTATCATCACTCTCCTGTCCTGATGGGCAATATAATATACCCCACATGACGGTTTATTGGTGACGGATTAAGAATACAGGTGTCACTATCCCATTTCCTCACCAGGGTGCTGTAAAAGTCAGCTAAGTGATATTGTAGACAGATAACATCATCTGTGAGAGACGGAAAACTCGAAAATAAACCCTATGCCAACACGCCTGGTCAGCGTGGCTCAGTAGACCATAATCCCTCCCAAAGTGGAGGAGGCCCGTGCCCAACAGTGGAACGCTAATGGGCTGGAGGAGGAGGACGGTATTGTAAAGGTTGTGATCATTGAATATAACCTATACAATGATACAGGCCACTTAAGATATATTTTTAAAAAAAGAATAAAAAATTTAAAATTTGAAAATAAAAATAAAAGAATAGAAGAGATGGGAATAGGACATGAAGAGAGGATGTTGAAAATGATTGTAAAATAGTTTTTCTATATTATAAAAAATATAACAAATTAATTAAATGTGTTTTAAATTATTATTACAAATGCAATGAAGCTTTACAAATGCAATGAAGCTTTACAGTATATTATGATAAAAACGGCAAGGAAGCTTTCGTATACAAGTCGAACTCGTACTTGGCTGATTTTTTTACAAAAATAAACTATAGCCAAGTTGTTATAAAGTTAATTGGAAAAGTTAAAATTACGATTAATAAAAGTAAAGACAAATGCTTAAAGTTTATTTGATTGGTACTTAACTTTAATACTATTATTTAACGATTGAAATTAACAGAAAGTTTTCATTACATTCTCTAAATCTCTTTTAGTACATCTACTTGTTGTTCTTTTGATGGATCTTAATTTAACTTTGCTTCATTACATAAAGTAAAAGTTATATAGATAATTATGCGGGTTAAATTCCATAGTTAATTTTGTCCTTGCAGTATCCTTGCAGCAGTATGTACAGTACACAATGTGTACTGTACATACTGCTGCAAGGATACTGGATAGTCTCGAAGATATAACATACATACAAAAATAACAACTTAGTTTTACAATAAGTGAAGATAATTCGGTATTCTTCCATCCCAGGCTAAAAGTAAGATGCTTACAAGATTGAGATAATTTTTTTTCGTTTTCAACTCTTCTTTAGTAAGTTAAGAATAAGCTATACTCTAGGAAATTAATATACAGGAAATTATTTGCGGGCGATATCTAGTTAAGAATTTAACATTAAAAACATTTTACCTTTAAATATATTATAAAAAGAGATTCCATATTCAGTGTACTGTTACTACAAAGCCAAATACACTATCAATCAATCAAATCAGCCTACTGCAGTCCACTGCTGGACAAAGGCCTCTCCCAATTCGCGCCACAATACACGGTCCTCTACCTTCCGCATCCAGTCCCATCCTGCGACCTTCTTCAGGTCATCGGTCCACCTAGCAACCTTACGTTTGCCGAGTCGCGGTCTCCACTCAAGAACCCGTCTGCTCCATCGGCATCGGTTCTTCGACAGACATGGCCAGCTCACTGCCACTTTAGCGAGCTAGCCCTGCGAGCTATATCAACCACTTTGGTGTCTTGACGGATAACCTCGTTCCGAATACACTATATAACTGACTAAATACACTATATAACTGACTAAATCAACATAAACCCATCGAATTACATCTAATTGCGTCACCGCCATTCCCATATTTTCTGTGAAATGGGTCTCATTAGAAATTACTTAGGAAGGGTGTTCTCGTTTCGAAGTAAAAGCTAACTTAATACTGCTATCATTCATATAGTTTAGGGTTATAGCTTCTGTTTTACAATATAATAGCTTTAGTTTAATAAGATTTTAAAAAAGCGTAGCACTATCAACCGTCGGGCCTGTATTACCAGATGTATAAGTGTAGATGAAGCCAAGGAAGTATGTTTGGATCGTAGCAGATGGCGCTCTATAGTCTCTGCCTACTCCCATGGGAAAACGCGTGATGTTATGATGATGATGATTAAGATGTAAAGATTTACGGTCTTATTCATAATGATTTATCGAAAGTTTCAATGGAGATTTTATAGGAGATATAATAAACGTTTTAGCGTAAAAAGGTATGAATAACAAGTTTAGACAATTTTCGCGAACCTATTTTAGTGAACTTTTAAACCTTCATAAGTCATTATGAATAAGACCAATAATCTATTAATAAACTACAAGTGTCTTGATTTCGTTTTCTCATGAAAAGATCTGATTCCACCACTTGTTAATGGAATGTGTCAGGCACAAAAGTGAGAGAGAGTGACAGATTGATAGACTTGTTAAATTTGAACAGGTTGGACATTGGCATGTGGCATGGGGTATTGGCTGACCCCTCATCAGATGCGGCAATATCGGTTTATATGTTTTTCAATAAGTAGGCATGTTGTAGTTTTGTTGAGAATAAGCACGATGGGATTGTCATCGTCACTTACGTGTACAAATATCCCTCAATTAAAAGTTGAGAAAAAAAAAGTGTCTTGATATTTTTATTAAGCACTAGCAGTGCCCGCGACTTCGTAAGCGTGGAATTTAGAAACGAAAAATTTAATGAACTAACAATAACGCCATTTTACAGCTAATTAATAAATCGTCCGTTTGGTTTTCTTTTTTTGCACAATTCTAAAGAAGTAACACACATGGCCCCAATGTCATTTTAGTAAATGACTAGCTGTTGCCCTCGACTCCGTCCGCGTAGAATTTAGGAAATTTTCCCCCATTTTTGCAACATTTTTAACTACTGCTTGAGTGAGAGTATTATAAACGTCAGAGTAAACAAATATAATCAGAATGAACGAACTGCTAAGCTATCAGGAGTTACACGTGTTATTGTGAGTCAACCATAAAATATAGATATGTGCTATTTCGGGATATTTTTTAGACAATTTTATGTAGAATATTTCCGTCATACATGATTTCTATGTAACTTTAACCATTAAGGCTGCACACGCGACGGTAGCTTAAAAAATGGAGCACCTTTTCCCGTTTTCCCAACATTTCCCTTCATTACTCTGCTCCTATTGATTGTAGCGCGATGAAAAGTATACTATAACCTGCCCAGGAGTATGAAGAATAATTGTACCAAGTTTCGTTAAAATCCGTCGAGTAGTTTTTGTTTCTATAAGGAACACACAGACGGACAGACAGACAGACAGACAAGTAAGGGTCCCTGCATCAGCTCCAATACAACGCCGAAGAACAAAGCCGTTTCTCTTCGATGAACCTAAAACCAAATCTGCATCTAGACAATATAAATACCTCAGTACCTTCTTATTTAATAAAATAGACATCATGTTGGAAATAGTATCACTCACTAAATATGAGTTAAAACAGGTAGTAAAAACCTGGTTATTAACAAAAGACTACACAGAAACAGAATCATTATTGCAAATAGGCATGAATAATATTAACCATTGTTTAATGTATCCATAACCTTAACTTAAATAATAAAAAGGTATCAATCTTTCTTGACAAACACACTCTCGCACACACGCTCACTCGGATTACACACACCCAGTCATAGTTTATTACTAACCTTAACTATAAGTATATAAACTAACACAAATAAATTGTAATAATTACTTACGATTGCTGATGTCAACGCCGCGGCCGTACAGAAGGTCACTGCCTCCCATAATACAGATTATTCTAGTTTGGGAGGCAGAAGATTTACTTTTTTGTTATATTTCTGACAAGTCAATTCTTTGTATTTTCTTTTGTAATTTGCTCGTTGAAGTTTAAATAAAGTTTATTATTATTATTATAATAATAATAACTGTTTGTCTCTCTCTCTCTCTTTGTGTGTGTGTGTGAGTGTATGTAATTATTTGTTTTATTTTTATGTTCTTTTAAGTTACTTAGTTATGTTAATTTTGTATGATTGTTTTGTAATCTTTTTAAAAATGTAAAAAATAAGAAAATTAATAAATAAAGAGAAATAATAATAATAATAGCCTTTTATTCAGATCACATAATGATTTTTTGGACTTATGAAAAAGAACTAACATTAAAAACTTGAACTTAATATATAAATATACATTTAGAAAGTTTATTATTATTATTATTTAAAGCTCGCGCGCTTCCGAATTCCTCAGCAAATTTAATCATATCTCATCCAATATACAGCCAATCCCAATAAATTAAGCAAAAAAGCCATCCTCTTGAACCATTCTATCTATTAAAAAAAAGCGCATCAAGATCCGTTGCGTATTTTTGAAAATATAAGCTCACATAGGGACATACATACTAAATTTAGGACTTTGTTTTATAATAAGTAAAGATGATTACACGTTATATGATTTCGCCAACTAAATTTCCATCTAAACTATCTTGACTCTTCTATAATTAGGTTTTGCATTGCAGATAAGTCTATAAAATATCTATAAAAAACGATGATGGATAATAAAATACACATCATACTTAGTCAGAAATTATAATTTATTCATGCAATACAATCTTATTCAGAACTTGAAATGAGAAAATTTATCTGATTTCTAATTTAAATTTGTTCTGTGGTTAATAAAGCTCAAAGAACATTTTCGGGATCAACAGTCTGAGTATAATTATTATGCCAAGAAAACAAATATATTTATCCAGAAAATATAAGATAACTCTCTGAACTCGATGATATTTGCTACTTATGTGTTATTACAGTCATCGAGGCGCAAAATGAAACGAAAGGGTATACTTTACTGACATAAGATTGCAAATAAATATGAATACACCAAGAAATCTGATTAGGCGGAGCAATACACAAACGATTTGAAGTATATCTAAATAGAAATAAGAACATGGCTTAGGACAACGGGCAACCTGTAGGTTTTGATTTCCTAGCGTAAGTTCAAAACGATCGTATCTTGTAAATGCGTTGATCTAAAGTGTAGAGGCGTGTTTACCCTAGGGCCATAGGGGCCATGGCCCGGGGCGGCCAGTCTGGGAAGGGCGGCGAAAGCCTTTAAGTTTAAAATTTTGCTCTATCTCTATTAATTTATAGGGCGGCTAAATAAATTGGCCCGAGCGCTAAATTTTAAAATACGCCGCTGCTAAAATTGATAATGGTATTTTTTGCAGTAAGGTACTCTATAAATCTAAATATGGTATGAGTTTCTATAACCTTCAGGCGTCGCTGAGTATAACAGTTTGACAGGCGGGCAGAGAGACAGACAGGCAGGCAGGCACCGTAGTCAAAGTGAAAGTCAATTTTTTTTATTTCAAGTTGGCATGTTTTACAAGCTCTTTTGAAACGTCATAAACTAGGTGTCTGTTCCAAACGCGAATCCTATGGAGAAGAACAGACAAGAAACTCTCTGGACTTTTTTTTCTCATTTCTTTCCGTTTTTTTTTTTGAAGAGATAGAAAAACCAAAAGAACAAAAAGAAATTTGTAGTGCGCTGGGTACAAAATGCTATTGATAGAAGTTATATTGACTTTAAACGTTATCTACGTATGCTAACAATAAAATAACACTTTAATAATTATCCTTTATGGTTTCTACGTGATTGAACCGATGACAGGTAGACATTTTGAAATGTGGTTGCATACGCTAATCGGATTGCTGTTTCAGTAGCATAAATATTTAACTTAACTTTAGCTAAAATTTACTTATTCAAAAAGCCTCAATTTACAACTTATTTGTAGTAGAATTTTGATTATAACGTAGAAATTCAGCTTACCTGGTACACTTTGCCGTGCCATATAATTTTCGTCTATAGGTAGGTACTTATAATTTGGTGCAGTCGATCAGAATAGTAACATTGTTAGGAGTATTCTGAGAATGTATGTAGAGGGAATTAAAGGTAGAGAAAGGCCGAAGATACGATGGATGGATTGTGTAAAAGAGGATATGAAAGAAAGAGGAGTAAATACAGAAATGACGTCTGTTAGAAGAGCATGGAAGAAAAAGGCATTTTGCGCCGACCCCAAATAAAGGGATAAGGGCAGGCCAGTGATGATCAGAAGATATGCACATAGCATCATTTGTGGATTGTAACTAACATAAAAAAAAAACGATTGGTTTCGATCCAAATTTAATTATCGATAAATGTACAAACATGAAATCACTTTTATATTTTTCTGTGTTAAAATATTAATGATAATTGTCCATGGCATATTCGCTCACATCAAGTACACAATACATATTATATTAAATTTCTTTTTATTGAAGTTTTACACCACATCAAAATACATCAAGATGGTTAAGTTTTGTAATTATTCATAAGATTTAATCATTGTTACCTACAGCTTTTGCTTCTGTAAAGTTAATTTGTGCTTCTATTACACTTTACAAAGGCGACAGTTTGTTTGTTCGAAACGTAGGTACAACGGATTCAACATAATTCTAGGCTTTTTATTGTGATGTTCCTGTGTACTAATTTAGTTATTGTTACTATGTTTGAATAACTCAAACGTAGTTTTTAGTTCGTAATAAACTAGATGGCGTTGGCGTCAAATTAGAAGTCACTATGCTTTCAACTGTAGTTGTCGAACATTAACTGAAGTATATTTTTGACATTTTTATTAAAAAATGTTCACCTTAAGAAATATTGTAGGATGCAGGGAGTACGAAACTAACTATGAAGAAAATACGACTATAACAAGAAATTAAGAAATATATTAATCGTATTTTTAGAACACATTTTTTATTTTCTGATTAACAAAACACCGCCACCATGCCATACGCAAAAGCCATAGGTAACACTAGATGTCGTTGATAACAATATAGAAAATAACATCTTTGTATGTAAAATTTACGATATGCTAAAAATTTTATTTTACAAATAGCGTATTGTTTCCCAATTTTCGTTCTTAATTCTAATTACTTAATAACTATTTTTATCTAAAAGCTACCTACAGCTTTGGCAATTTATTATTAACTGATTCAAAATACATTAGTCATGTATAAAAGTTATTTAACTCGCTGTAAAATCGTATTTAATATAGGTACATAAATAAATACACAGAAGTATTTTGTTGATTTTAACAAAAATTCTCAGTTCTAAATTAATACAGCTTATTTTAAGTTTAATTTAAGTAATTTCAATAATTATGTTATTTATATTAGCTAGCGATTATTTTTATTTTAACTAACCCTTAAATGCGCCATGTTGCAGATGTGCAACACACGATTTATTAAACCTATATTATAATAAAATGTAAGATTCTGGTATTTTATTATTTAAGTTTACAGATTAATTACAAGTGCACATACAAATGATAATATTATACATTAAAATTATTATTAGAAAATGGGATAGTTTTAGTATACAAGATGATTATTATTTGGACTGGAGTCTGACGAATTCATAGATCCAGTTTCTATACGATTAGTTAGAGAAAATGGTGAATTTAATATAGTTTTTTCACTTGGTGACTTTACATCACTTTTAGATGTTTTAAAAGGATTAGTAATGTTAGAAGTCAAAGAATGGTGGTTGTTTGGGCAGAGAAGAGTTGAAGAGGCGGGAGAGGCTGGAATCGACACGTCGGGTAAACACAGCGCATCTTCCTCGGGTAGAGTGCGCAGGCGCAAAAGCCTCCCCCGCCCCTCTCCTCAGACAGGAGACTGCTCGCCGCTTGCACTGCCACTTGTGATGTAATCCTGTGATATTTCCTTCTATATCATCAAACTTTTTTAATAAATTATAAAATGATATAAAATTTAACGCATTAAAAATAAAAATATTTCGATTATTATCTATTTCACTCACAATGATAGAAAAAACCACATACAAAAAGGAAATAAAATATCTTAACATGCTTTTGTAAAATATAAATTACATTACTTGTCACTATACAGAAAAGCAAAACATCCAAAATAACGATATAAAAGAACTGGTCAAGATTTTATCTATCATGCAAAAACTATTTATTTATTTATAAATTTATGCACACAGTACAATTAAAGCATTATGTAAAGAATATTGGACAAGAAATGTCTGTACAAAGGATCTGCTTATTTCTTTAATAAATCTCTTCCAGCGGACCCGCGAGAGGAAAGTGCGAAAAAAAGGAATTTTTACTTGTGCGTAAGAAGTAGACTGAGAATAATATCTAAGGAACATGAAAAAAAGAAGAAAAAAACCATTTAAAAAATTCTGTCGGTTTATAAATACAGAGACTATACCTAACTAAACAAATCTAAAATAATTATAGGCGTCGCCAGCGTAGCCAGAATTTGGTTACGGGGAAGATTTCAGATCCTCTGATTTATTTATTTTTAGACAAAACATCTTGCTTTTTGGCAAAACTTCTGGCGTTTCATGAGCATTTACACTCCAAAAACTCAGAATACTGGTTGGGATATGAGTTTCTGGCGTACGGTAATTATGAAGACAGTAATCCAGCCGAGCATCGTAAGGGTAAATGAATAGACGGATAAAAAAAATATAACAATGAAAAATGTATAGATAACTACAGAAGCTATATTATAATACTTACAGCATGTAAGTGTCTGCCATCATGAAGAGGTGCTAGAGAATGACGAGGCACCAACAACGTAGTCGTTGTAGTCTCCGAAGCAGCCGACTCCCGTTTAGATGGGTGGTGGTACAACCTGCCCCACATTCTTCTTGTTAACATCCGTATTCAAACATTCTCTGTGTATATATGCTTATATTTAGACATATCTTAATATCACCCTACATTTTTGCAAATATCTTCTTAAAATATGTAGTCAGTGCCAATTAAAAAACATAAACCAGAAATTCATTAATCAAAAATAGATTGTGTTATAAAAAAGACAATTCCTAATTTGAAAAATTTAACTACGTCCTTATTTTTAAAAAGTTTGTGTTATAGAAAATAAAAGTTCCTAATTTGAAAAGCTACAATGTACATTACAAAGAACATAGACCAAGATCCCAGCGGTGAGCTCTTAAAATAAAAAAAAGTTTATTAAGTCAAGTTTATTTATATCTTTACCAGACTTTAGCATCAAATTGCTAAAAAACGGCCTAAGGGACAGTGTTGCAGGTATTATTACAATGATGCTATGTGCAAGAAATGCCTAATCAAATACATTTCATCGCTGAGAAAATAAGTCAAAGAATTCACCCATGAGATCTTGGTCTAAGTCGAGTTAAAAAAAGGCAAAATGCTTATAACTATATATACCTAGATTGTTTTATAAAAAGGCAGGTCCTAATATAAAAAAGCTAAAATCATTATAATGAATACCGGATTCCTATTAAAAAAACTACTTTGTAATTAAAATAGATTATTATGTTATGAAAAAGAAAATTCCTAATTTAAAAGGTATCTAAGTGTATACAGCATTCTTGATACAAAAATGAATTAAAAGCAACCAATTTAAACTTATTCCCTCATTTTGTTACTCATGCAGGACTTCTAAATAGCATGCAAATATATTTCAGTTGATGATACCAACATCATGCTAATCGTGTCATCTTGTTAATTTGTGCCTATAATTTAATTTTAATTAGGTACAAGTTTTACACTCATAGGTGCTTAGTTATTAATATCAATACAACGAATAAATTCTTGTAACTAAGTAACTTCAGCTTAAAAGGTTAAGCAATTCATGGTCACCATAACTTGTGTAATATTAATGGCACTATTGCATTAACCACTGCTGGTCCAAATACCACACCGGACCGAAGACAATGCAATAATATAAAACAATATTTACGATTCTGTTGTGTGTTTCATGCCCGTTTTCACCAACGACCCCTAAACTATATCCTTGGTAAGAATCCCTTAGGCTATGGTATCCCTTAAATGCATTCCCTACCTTAATTCATTTTCACCACGCTAAGGGACACCTAAATAGGGGCTACTTAGATATGTGACAGATTTTTTTATAGTTTTTGAACTAAGCATAATTTAATAAATCAAATTATGGTGGAAAAAGTGAAAATGCCGCAAGTGGGACTTGAACCCACGACTTCGGAATACCGTTCCGAAGCTCTTCCAATTGAGCTTATTGCGGTCTACTTGCAACACTTTCAAATTAACCACCATATCTGTTACTCGCATGAGTTTATATATTTTTACGTACACCGCCATCTATCAAGATTGGTTTACACCATCTCGACCAACACTTGAGTATTCTTTCCAGAATACGAATGGTACAATCTGAGGAGGTGTAAATCAGTTTCAAAGATTCCGTTACATAGATTAATGTATTGATATACATACCGAACTTATAAAAGCGTGATAATAATTAAATAAGTAACTATAGGGCGATAATAATTATGAACCTCAAAACATATATTTTTTTTATTTTATTACACTTAAATAAAAGAGGTCTAGTAACTTGGGTTTAATATTTTTGTATTACTTAACTGTAGTAATTTTTCGAGTACCTGAATATCAATATCAATTTCTAATTTAAATTTTCTAAATTTTTTTCAATTCACTTAATTCAAAATAATTTAAGATTTCTTTTTCCATTGACTGATTGAAACTTCACCTAAAATATTACCAAGTGAAAAGAGTTTATTTACTGTTTAATTCAAAAGTTAATTTAAATAAATATAAGGTTTTAAGAACATTTTTTATATCTAATGGATATAATATCTCGGGTGTTAGTGAGTTGGCACGTAAGTGAAATCCAAGGTGAAGATAAAAAGGAACTTTATTTCACATATTTACAAATGTTAAGAACTTATAGACAATGGTGTTATTCATAATGACTTATCGGAGGTTTAAAAGTTCGCTAAAATCGGTTCGCGAAAATTGTCATAACTGGTTATTCATAATAGTCTTTTTCCGCTAAAACGTTTATTATCTCTCCGATAAAATCTCCGTTTAAACCTCCGATAAGTGATTATGAATAAGACCGTAAAACTAAAGCTAAGGGCGCGTGATGCTCAATATTACTCGTAGGTATATGTTAGCGTAATTTCGTGAAATGGGGACCATGGAGAGTAATTCAAATAAAAATTAATAGAAGGATAGTGAATAAGAAGCGTGCAAAAGATTAAACATTGATTTATTGTAAAATTAATAAAATTTACGTAACAAAAATAAAACAATAAAAATTCCGTCCAAATCCACATTGTATCGTCTTAAAACTTCTTCATAAATGCATTAGTCCATTCCAGTTAATAAATAAGTCGAACTTCCAGATTCAAGCCTCCAGGCCGCTTCATACCGTTAGTCTATTGGGAAATAAAAAGAGTTGATCAAATATGGATTTGGAAAAGTTATTGGCAAAATAGTATGGGATTACAAGCGTGCAATTAAAATCTGCGAGAACAGTAATATCATTATCGAATAATACACAAGGTCTACTCTTCTCAAATCACATGTTTTTCAGAGCTCCGTACCAAGTTGGTATAAATGTCTAAATTTTCAACTCTCTCTTCTACGGACGTCTGTCCTCTATCACAGGCTGAATCTCTGGAACGATGATAATTAGAGAGCGGAAAATTTTATTATCAACATTTTCCTACGCTTGAGCCCTTTATTTTAGAGCGGGAATTCACGGACATTTCACACAACGTCCTCTGGTCCCAAGCTAAGCTTATATGCTTGTGTTATGGGTACCAGAATACGGATATAATACATAAACTACTTTTCTTTTGTAAATACATACTTATAATACATAGTAAACACCCAGACGCAGTACAAACATTTGTATGACATTTATGGATATCACACAAATGATTGTCCTGACCGGGAATCGAACCCGAGACCTCGCGATCGGCAGTCCATTACATAAACCACTCCACCACGAAGCCCGTCTATGACCGCCGAATTATGACGAATATATTATACAACAACCAAATAACTACTTCCTAACTTTTTAACGGCACGGAACTCTTAATGTAGGAACGCAACTCGTACCTACTTGACCGGACTTTTGTAAAAACTTTACTATTACAAGATTTACAAACAAGTATGGCACAAGGAAGAGAAGACCTGTGTTATTGGACAATGACAAATATGTTTATATCCTTAGCAATAAAATAGTTTAAAGAATGCTATAACGAATAACTAAGACAAAATAGGTTTTATTTTATGTGTAGAGATTTATTAACAAAATATATTTATAAATTTTATAAAATAATGCGGTTATAGAACTAGATACTTAACACTGTCCTTATGAGTCAAAACTATAACAAAGTCTTTTGATTCGGGCGTTTGAATTAAAGAGGTTGTAGTTATAAATTTAATAACATCATTGCAGAAAAGAGACTCTTCTAATTTAAAATAATAATTATATATATTTAATCATTACATCTGATTCTAGACTAATATAATAAAGCTGAAGAGTTTGTTTGTTTAAACGCGCTAATCTCAGGAACCATTCATTGGTCCGATTCGAAAAATTCTTTGAGTTTTGGATAGTACATTTATCGAGGAAGGCTATACAACATCACGCTGCGACTAATAGGAGCGAAACATCAGTGAAAAATGTTGCGAAAACTGGTAAAATTTTCCAAATTCCACGCATACGAAATAGTTAGGAACTGTTTGTCCCTAAATATATAGCAATTTTACGATAACAATACCAATATTTAAAGGAATTAAAGAATGCAACACAAGCTAATTAATACTATGTTAAACATATAAGAGAAAAATTCGGCCGCTTATGGCTGCCATAATTTTTACCGAATTCGTAGCACCTTCGTGAAATTCCCTACAAAAATAATCAATTGTGTCTCAATTAAACAAAATTTCAGTTTAAAACTAGCTGACCCGGCAATCGTTGTTTTGCTATACTAAAAAAAAAGGTTTGAAAAATAGATGTCGGCCGATTCTCGGACCTACTGAATATGCATGTAAAATTACATAAAAATCGGTCAAGCCGTTTCGGAGGAGTATGGGAACGAACATTGTGATACGAAATTTTATATATTAGACTAGCTGACCCGGCAAACGTTGCTTTGCCATACTAAAAAAAAGGTTTGAAAAATAGAAGTTGGCCGATTCTCAGACCTACTGAATACGCATGTAAAATTTCATAAAAATCGGTCATGCCGTTTCGGAGGAGTACGGTAACTAACACTGTGACACGTGAATTTTATTTAAAGGATTACTAAGAAGTCGTTAAATAATAAGTACATATATTAATGGAAAATGTTAAATGCATGCTTTTGCCTTTGTATCCATGTATGTTATAAAGCGTTATTTAACATAGAAACATTTTCAGAAAAAAAAAAATTTCAGCTTTCTTACAAGGCTACTCGGAAGTAAAAAGAAACTGGAACAGGACAGAGTGACCTATTTTTAAAAAAAAATCACGAGTCTTTGGGTTATAATTTTAGCAAGAAGTGTGTAGGTAAATAAAATGAACTGTGTACCCATTTATGTTATTGACCATTATCGCATGCGAATCCCAAACACACCGGTGTTAAATACATTTCCTTCAAAAATATTTTCCTACACATCCATTAAAGTTCCCATACATTACATCCCCAACGCTCTAAAAATAAAAGTCACGTAGTCTATCTCCAGGATCTCGTTCTACAATATGGAACCTTCAAAAGGACTGAACAGATAAACATTTTTTGTTAGGATATGCTGAACCTGTACATTAGGTAGAGTTTCGTAGTGTATGTTCCTATTTTTATAAAATAATACTGTCATTACTGTCGTATAAACAAATTTCCTTAAATTACAGGCAACAGTTAATTTCCTACTTTTTATTACTTATTTCTTACCGTATGCTCTCAGTCCTAGACCGAGGTGACCAATCTTTAGAATAAGAAGCACCTCTTCGTCTCCCCCCTCCAATTGTTCTACCTGTCTTCCACCTCTCCACGTGGTATCGAATCGCGTGACGTACCTCCGTATTCATGAAACAGTAGAACAACGCCACCGTGAAGCCCTTCAAAATTTATACATAAACTTATATTTCAAATTGCAATTGTATTTGCTGTGGCACATGACAAAAGGACTTTATGTAGGTATATTCATAGTCATGTCTAGGTTTTCTGTTGTTCCCGTGAGTTTCTATTCTATTATTGTTACAATTTCTTTACAGACTTGCATCTGGATATATTTTATTCAAGAACATTCATTCCACACGTCTTCTGGTCCCAAGCTAAGCTTATTTGCTTGTGTTATTGGTATCAGACTACAGATAAATTAGATATATTTGGTTTTGTTGGACTTATCGGAGGTTTAAAAGTTCGCTAAAATCGGTTCGCGAAAATTGTCAAAACTTCTTATTCATATTAATAGTCTGTGGGAACATGCATTAAATATTTTTGGTTTAAATACTTAAACCTTTGTAGTGAAAACGTTTCGGACTTGACATGTCTAAATTCAAATATTCATAATAAGAATGTAAAAATGTCAATATAACTAGCTTTGTAATTTGTATGATTATTCAGGATGGAGAATTCAAGATAAATACAGTCTGATTGTACTATTAATATTCCTTTAGGATGTCAGTATTCCTAAGCAATGTTATAGTGATATTTATACCAGTTTATTTACTATTTTACTTGTGGTGTGAAACTGTGAAATAGAATTATTAAAACCAGTGCCTCTATTATTTTACTCAACACAAGAATAGAAATTCCTAATGACGCTCATCGATAAGTCTTTTTACGCTAAAACGTTTATTATCTCTCCGATAAAATCTCCGTTTAAACCTCCGTTAAGTCATTATGAATAAGACCAATCATATTTAGTTGTTTTATTGTAATTACATGCATAAAAGACAAATTACCTTGTGTGACACATAATTATAAAGATCTTGTGTGAGAATCGAACCCGCGAACACGTATATTGTAGTTCGTTACATGAACCACTAGACGATGCCCATCCCATCCGTTATTCTCAATTGATACGTTATTTTAGTTCATGCATAAAAGTACATAACCGTACAGTAAAAAAATTACCAAAACAAAATAAGTTAAAATATGTACTTTAATTATTGTTACTAAATGAAGCTACAAAGTCAATCTTAAAAATATTTCCAATTAAATGTTAGAATACATATAAATATAACATTTCTAAAGTTATAGACGCAATTAGTAGGGTGCTACTTCTTAACAATCATCCATCAAGTCAATCAAAGAGGTGAGAGTATGACGCGGCACAAAGTGTAGCAATTACAAGAAGTTTCAAAGTTCATTATGACAAAACTTTATGAGCCAAACCAAAGATTTGTATTTCACTGTTATTTTACGTTATATCTTCAACAGACGCTGTTATTGTTTATTTTAGGGAGTGTATCTCTTTTTCTCTCTCTTCTCGCCAATAAACGTCCAACTGCTAGGGACGTTACTCCTCCACTTTAAGAGGGCTTTTGGTCTACAATTCCGGGCCAATCAGGTGTGTTAGCACAGGGTTTAGTTTCGAGTTTTCTGTCTCTCATAGTTGTTGTTAACTGCTTATTTATCCTTTACACATTACATTACGCCCTATGACTTTTACAGCACCATGCATACTACAGACATTTGTTTTCTTAATCCGAAACCGCTAAAATGGGGTTGTAACACTTGTTTTATAAATTATACTGTGATGTCAAATATTTACTAAAGCTATTTTAGAGACATGAAACCATTTATCTCAGTCCTTTTACCAATGTATTTGTCATGCCGAAAACTGAAACAAATCTTATATCTTTAAACGAGCAATTCTTGTATATATGTATATATATAATTGGAATCTCTGAATCGGCTCCAACGATTTTCATAAAATTTAGTGTATAGGGGGTTTCGGGGGCGATAAATCGATCTTGCTAGGAATTTTTTTTTTTTCTTTTTGGCCACACCACCCGAGCGAAGCTCGTTCGCCCAGATATTGGTAGTAATATGAATAATATGAAGTGTATTAATTGCCAAGCATTGCTTACCTGTGTAGACAACATAAGTGCTCTTATATAGTCGAAGGCGTGTGCAAACCAAGATTCGTCACTTGGCCCGCACAGCACAAGCAAGTTCGTTATACCGAGCAGTGGAATAAGAACCAAAAGTGCTTTTGTTGCCTTTCGATATTGTTCCGTTTCTAATGTATTTGCTGATCGCAGCTTTGTTATTAAGACCTGTTAAAAAAACATTGAATTTTTAATAATTTCAACTACTTACGTACCTATTTTAGATAATCAATCAATCTAATTGATTGATTGGTTTTGTGTAACGGACTGAGTCTATTCGTCAGCGCGTTCACGCTCCCGCAAGGACTCCCTTTTTGCCACCATTACCTCCCGAGCAAAGGTGGCGACGGCGGCCCAACACCTCGCTCTTCGTTCGCTCTCGACCATAGACGGAACGATAGCCGAGAGCTACAAATCCTCGCCCGGCACGCCAACGAGTTCTACGAGTGCGACTGTGTGTTCTGCCGTGATCAGGCGTGTTGGCATAGGGTTTGTTTTCAAGTTTTCCGTCTTCAGAGACGGAAAACTCTACTATCAGTAGTAGATGTTAACTGATAATAGGTAGGTTTTAGTTTCAAATGCTCTTCATTTACTTTATCTTCTTACATATTCTGTTAGTTGATTGTGTGAATAAGGATAAGAAAGAAAGAGGAGTTAACACAGATATGACGTCTGACAGAAGCCTTTGGAAAAAAGAAACGTATTGCGCCGACCTCAAATAATGGGATAAGATCAGGAGAAAGATACCTCTGGGATAAAATGTAATAGTAGGTAATACGTAGATTTGTCATCACACAAGTATTTCATAGTTTCCGCCTTTACTTATTTTCCTATTGACCTTTCAATAATGTACGTATATAGAAAAGGTCCGCTATTGTTTTGGAAGTTTATAGGCGGACCAGCTGTAGCTTACGCTCGGCTGCTTGGAGAATAAATGAACATATTATTTATTTATTTTCGTCAGGGTTGACTTTAATATAAGCTATTGATACGTGACGATTCACAAGATATTTTCAAACGAATTCCTTTTACAGAAAAAAATACAATATGTAAATTTAACAGCATAGCAGGAAAAAATACGAATTTATTACGATAATAATAAATATTAATAAATAAATATACGTATAGAATACATATAAGAGAGAACGGATAGAATACGGATAGAATACATAATTATACTACTTTTCTTTTGTAAATGGAACTATTATTGAATAATTCGATGAAAAGAATATGGTTTGAATAACCAAATAGTTTTTTGCAACTATTTATTAATTACATATAACAATCTTTACTTATTATAAAACAAAGTCGTTATTTTTGTACGTATGTGAGCTTATATCTTTAGAACTATGCAACGAATTTTGATGCGGTTTTTTAATACATAGAGTCGTTCAAGAGGCTGGCTATTTTGTATAATTTGTTAAGGTTCGGTTACTAAATATCGTGCGGACGAAGTTGGGGACACCTACAACAGCTACCTAGTGCATCCATCCTTACTAATTTATAAATGCAAAAACGAGTTGATGACACTATAACACACATCGGGTCGTCCACGCGAAAGCTTTCGGGTCCTGGGGTGACGTTTGGGGCGATGGCCCCTTTCTGTGGTGTCGACGCCGGCTGCAACGACAGGCGGGTCGCAGGGTTTAGTACTTTAGGACCAAGGTCCTAAGAGTGATTCCTATCTCCAACGGTGGGCCATGGCGTGATAAAACCGGCGGGAATTTTGACGAGCTTAAGTGTTAATGTGTTGAACGAAACTATAGCGAGATTTAATAAAATGATACAACGCCGTCTATCGATTATCATAGTAAACTTCTGTTTGTTAAGGTCTAAATTTCACGCGTACGAAGTTGCGGGTAACATCTAGTAAACATATGTACAAGTCCTTCAATGTTTACGCTCTACTACTTGCCACCCTGTAGATTGTTTTAATTCCGTTACTCACCCACATAATTCTAATTAAGAAAAATAGATTCAAAGCTAGGCCAGCTAATGCCGGAGCTTTGTGTATCCAGTCCACTTGGTGTTCATGCATCCATATACACATCTTGGTTTCCCCGGTTAAGGTCAACTGTAAAATAAAAATAAAATGTTTAAAAAGATTTCTTTTACCTTTTTCCCGCCTACAAGATGATCATGTTATAATAGAATGTTAATATGATATCCCACGCTTATTAAAAAAACTCAACATTTTCGATCTTTCAACTTAAACGGAAAAATCTTTATCAGGAGAATAAGTATAATCTAACAACCATATCGCGACCGACAATACAGATTAGACAAGACAAATTCACCAGCGTTTGTATTTAGTGCCCTTATTACTTACCTTATATACTATTCTGATCTACAAGCTATATAGTTATAAGGTTTTATTAAAATCCATTCAGTAGTTTTTGCGTAAAAGGGACACAAACTTCTTTCTATCTATCTCATACATACGTAGATTAATACAAACTTTGCGTTTATAATGTTGCTAGGATAAAAAATAATAAAAACTTTTATTACCCCATCAGTTCCTGTGGAAGGCACGACATTCACAAAACACCTTGATATCACCCATATCGTTAAAAATATAGCTGGAGCACCTGTTAATTAAAAACATATGAGCACAATATATTGAGTATATACGAGTATAACAATACAAATCATCATCATCCTCCTGCCCTTATCCCATTATTTGGGGTCGGCGCAACATGTCTTTTTCTTCCACAGTCTTCTATTAGCCGTCATGTATGTGTCAACTCCTCTTTTTTTCATGTCCTCTTTCACACAGTCCATCCATCTTTTATTAGGTATAACATTACAAAGTACAAGTATAACAATACAAATATCGATATAAAAATATTTGGGTTCAAGTCCCGCTTGCGGTAATCACTTTTTCCACAATAATTTAATTTATTAAGTAAAAGCATAGCATGTCAATTGCAAAATAAATAAATTACTTTAATAAAAATATTTTTTTGCGGAGATGAAAACAGTATATTTATTTAAAGTATATTAGAATAAATGTAAAGATATTTCTGACGGGCCTCGTGGTCTAGTCGTTTATGTAACGGACTGCCAAAACAAACTTACCCCAACCAATGGTAGTATAAACTTTTAATTTAATATTTTCTGCTGTAAATGTTTCTACAACCAACATATACAAGTATAGACCTGAAATTAAACAAATTCATTGAACAAATCAAATATTCATATAAAAAATATTATAAATAAAATGCGTTTCTGTTTTTTTTTCATAAATAAAGAGGTAATTTTAAAATTCGTATTCAGAAAATAAAAAATTATAGAAATTGAAAATTTTTAAGGAAAGCCTTTGAGTAAAACCTAAAACTAAATTTAAATTTTACTAAATAAACTAAATTATAGTGGAAAAATGATAACCATGAGCGGGACTTGAAACCTCGGAATACCGTTCCGTTGCTCGCCCATCTGAGCTATCATGGTTCCCGCATTTGTTTACCAAATCTTCCACTACAATCTTCTCAATGTGAGTTAAACATCGTGCGATGTTTTTGTACAACGCCATCTATTGACCGGTTTGCACCAACTCGATCAATCCGCTCATGGTTATCATTTTTCCACCATAATTTAGTTTATTTAGTAAAAAAAAAGCATAGCAAGTCAATTGCAAATAATAATAAATTAGTGTAAACTTAAA
Organism: Orgyia antiqua; assembly: GCA_916999025.1. Classification (NCBI taxonomy): domain Eukaryota; kingdom Metazoa; phylum Arthropoda; class Insecta; order Lepidoptera; family Erebidae; genus Orgyia; species Orgyia antiqua. The sequence goes on from OU779868.1 coordinate 8,456,513, forward strand.
TTATTCTTTCAGTTATCCGTTTGGAAACTGATTTAAACTAAGCTTTCGTATTTTCTACTGTGAATTGAAATTAACTTCTATTCATTAGATTTTATTACTAAAACTAGCTGATGAACGCAACTTTATACGTGTAGAATTTGAAAAGAAAACCCTTCACAAATTAGCTATACAAAAATTGGTCAAGTGCGAGTCGGACTCGCGCACGAAGGGTTCCGTACCATTATCTATGCAACATAAGGCAACGTTATTAGTATCGAGCAAGAAACGGTAAAAAAATCATGTTTGTTGTATGGGAGCCCCCCTTAAATATTTATTTTATTTTATTTTTAGTATTTGTTGTTATAGCGGCAATAGAAATACATCATCTGTGAAAATTTCAACTGTCTAGCTATCACCATTCTTGAGATACAGCCTGGTGACAGACGGACGGACGGACAGCGAAGTCTCAGTAATAGGGTCCCATTTTTACCCTTTGGGTTCGGAACCCTAAAAAGCATACTTTCTATCAAAAAAATCGAAAATCTTAAAAAATATAAGCTCACATAGGGACATACACACAAAAATCACGACTTTGTTTTTTAACTAAGTAAAGATTTACTTACCTTCGACGAGCATCCAGAAGAAGTTGGTAAGGTAAAAATAATGCATACAAATGACCAGTATCATACAAGACATCTGATCTTGTTGGGCTTCGTCTGACCAATTCTGTAAACAAAAGACAGTAGTTTTATCTCTAAGACATATAGGTAGTTCCTATAAAAATTATCTGTAATGTTTTCATATTCTCCTTGGTTATAGATAGCCTGTGTGGTGACAGATTAAAAATACAAGTGTCGCCATCCAATGTCTTCACAAAGGTGCTGGAAAAGACAACTCTACATAGATAACATTCCCTGTAAGAGAGAGGTCCTATGGGGAAAACTCAAAAATAAACTCAATGCCTTGTCAGCGTGGAATAATAGATCTTATTGCCTTCCAAAGTGGAAAAGCCCATGCCCCACAATGGGACGTGAATTGGTTGGTGAGAGAGAGAGAGAGAAAGAAAGAAGGAATCAGGGTATGTACATTATGTACATGTACAATGTTATCCAGCATCACATTATTACTACCACACAACATAACTATAAATATTGCAAACGCAAATCATGTTTATTCACATAAACATGTTGTGATATATTGCAAATGGGATTTTCATGCCAGAATTATTTATCGTATCGAGTATTGGCTTGGAAAAGTCATATTCCCTAAGGACAGATCAATGTCTAGTAAAGAAATACCTTCTAGTTTACTTTAGGTTGAAAGAGATATGTTTAAACTTGGTGTTATTCAAGTTGCGAAATGTAGTTTTTAGGTACTTTTACTTTTTGAACTAATAAATAACTTTGTAGTGAATTTAAACCATGCTAAAGGTAGCTGTCCGTACTTCGCGACAGCGACTCCTGAAATCAAATCAGTTTTTATGTTGCCAAAAGTAAACAAGATTATATTTATCCCGTGAGCGACGTCTATTCTACAACCACTTTTGAGTTTAACCATGAGTGTTAAGAATACATATGTTTCACCAACCCATTTTTCTCTAATGTGAACAGCACTCTGGGGAGGTAAAGCTAGCTAAAGGAGTTTAAATATAAAATGAGAACAGAGCAATCCAAAAGTACATATCGGAGAACAAAAACAAAATTTATAACTGGTTATAACCAGTACTAAATTTAAAAAGAACTTCAAACAAAAGGCAATTAAAATGTAACTTGAGTTAAACCTTTTTTTCATTTTGTATAGTTAATCTATTCTTCTTACGAAATAGTGATAAAATTAACAAGAAAAGTTAAAATTAAGCTTAATAAAATACAACGGCAATGCTTTAAGAGGATACCAAAATAGCTTCGTGCATTTTTCTACGCACGAAGTTTTCATTGTTTCTTTAGATTGAATGGATAGAGCTCTAATTTTTAAGTATATGTTTTTTCAATATATAATCTAGGATCGCATAAAACTCAGAAACGCGATTGAAAAAGTTTTCTCGATAGAAAATCTTCGCGAAACAACCTCTAAAATTTTTTAATTTTTTCATTTGTCGGTCTATTATCGCATATTAACTAATGAAATAACTTTAAAAACATAAGTAACTATTATATATAGAAACACGTAAATCAGAATTAAAATATATTTAGTAGATTTTGAGTAAATAGGAAAAGTATCCCTAATTCTTCATTTTCTGTGCCTACTGGCTGTGTTAATATGTACGTGTCGGCGATGATATACGATAATTTTGATGTAGGCCCTTAAGTTTACTTGATTTCTACTTGTAGTTAACAGTGTTTTTAGCTATAAAAGTAAAGGAGTTCTGAGTTTATTTTCTCAATCTAGTTTAGTGTACCACTTTATTACCCTTTTGATTAAGTTTCAATTAATTCTACTAAATAAATGTTATAAGCAGATCTTTAAAGATCTAAAAATGACGCTTTCTTATAAACCAATCCCTTCATCGATAGACAGGGATCTTTCTCCAAAGGCGGCTTCCGGAAGACTAGCGATCGCGACTTGCGACTCGAAGCGCGAATCGCGACCTATCAAAATAGTGGAATTTTTCACTTTGCCAAAAAAGGCACTATTCATTAATGTCGGTCACATGGAACTCGCAATATAAAACGTAGGTACTGCGCGACTTGATGCCACCCTGTCGCGGCGTGAGTGGTGCAGATTCTGCGATCATTTATGAGTTTAGCTGCACTTTCAAGTTTATGTAAGAATCAAACGGCTTTTTAAAAGAAAATCATAACTGGTTGCCGTACAAACATACAAAAATTCTACAAGCAATTGATTTCGCTTCTATTACGCCTATAAAGTGGCAGACTTTATTTTTTTAATTTACAATAATAAAATTTTGTGATTTTTATTATATGTATAGATTTGATAAAAATCAAGAAACAGCAAACAGCTACATAATCACACAATTCATTCATATTAAACTGATATTAATCATTTGCTTACGTTATAGTTAAGTATACACAGTCTGTATCGAATACTTCCTCGTAAAATTTATTACAACGATTGATGTTCCTACTTTACGACCGTAAAGTAATAAAGACACGCGAGGAACAATATTATAGGATGTAAATTATATTTGTCATATTCTCGGAGACTGATCACATTTTATCATTGGTATATTTTAATTTATCGGTTTTCTGTGTCATTTAATTTCAAAAGATATACAAATTCTTATTTATTTAGACTATGCAAAATGCGAATTTACAAAAATGTGTAAATATTTATTTATAATAAGCCGTAAAAACGTAAACGTAAAAAACAATGTCTTCTGCCCCCAAGCTAAGCTTATAATATATAAATAAATAAATATTCATGGACATCTCACACAACGTCCTCTGGTACCAAGCTAAGCTTATATGCTTGTGTTATGGGTACCAGAATACGGATAGACTACATATACTACTTTTTTTTTTGTAAATACATACTTATAATACATAGTAAACACCCAGACGCAGTACAAACATTTGTATGACATTTATGGATATCACACAAATAATTGGCATTGTTCATATTTTTTTTAAAACTCTTAATTCGAAAACCATTTTGAGGAATAGGGTTTCTAATCATGATCCATTAGTTTTTTTCGAAAAATTTGCTATATTAACGATTATTTTTCCAAAAAAGCAAATGATCTCTATTTGCCCTTGAAATGAAGAACTTAAGATATTAAGGCGTTCTGAGGGATATACTACTCTGTGGTGGAGTTGAAATTGGTCTATTAATTCCACTTGGCAACTTTGAAAAGGTGTTTTGCAATCTGGCTCAAGACTATCAGGAAAAAGCAAGACACAGATTGCGTACAACGATGACGTCACAACACTTAAAATAATATCTTTAAGTATTTTTTAAAAATTCTATATTGTGAATATTTTAATAATATTGAATTAGTTGCTTAAAATAGTTTATATTTCCTAAAAAATATATAAAACATCAGGTCAAAAATTATGAACAATCCCAATTGTCCCAAGCGGGAATCGAACCCGCGACCTCGTGATATGTGCTTGTGTTATGCGTACCAGAATACGGGTATGTTACATATACCTACTACTTTTCTTTTGTTTTGTATAAGTTTTTATTAGCTTTGCTCGTATCTATCTATCAATATGTTTATCGATCTATGTGTTAACCTATGTAAAAGAATTTTTGAAAGTGATTTTCTAATTCTCGTGATGATCAATCATCACGAGCCCATGCCCAAAGCGAGTCAATGCCCAATGACAATGCAATAATTTTGAAAAAGAAGTTCCGGATTTTCGGGATCAACTAATATTCAAGAATAAATTTTTTAAACTGAGCCAATTATTGTTTTATATTTCGTTATGTGTTTATTTTAACTTTTTTTGAAATTAAAAAAAGAATGGATTTCCTAAAATAAAAAAGTTTAAAGAATTTGTTTCTACGTGTTGGTACCGCATTTAATTTAAACTTTTATAACACAATAAAATTTAGAAAGAATTATAACACCGACGCGTGCGTTTTACTTACTTATTATTGATAAGATAACATCATGTAGATATACTTACTTGTAAAGCTAAATTTAACACCCAACTACACGCTGATAATATATACGTAGACATGAGATTTGTATGTATTGTATTTCTTAAACATCTTAGATCTCTGAAAAGAAAAAAAAATACATTTTAGTACAAGAGCATTGATATAATTAGCTTACAACTTACAACCAGAGGCGTATTTACCATAGGGCCATAGGGGCCATGACCCGGGACGGCAAGCCTGGGAAGAGCGGTGAAATCTTTCAAGTTTAAAATTTTGTTCTATCTCTATTAGTTAATAGGGCGGCTAATTAAATTGGCCTGCGGCGTCAAATCAAATTGCCCTGGGCGCTAAATTTCAAAATACGCCTCTGCTTACAACAGTTCTCTCCCTCTCTCTCTCTCTCCAGCACATTAACGTCCCACTGTTGGGCACAGGCCTCCTACACTTTGGTAGGGATTATGGTCTACTGTACCGCGCTGACCAAGCGTGTTGGTACAGGGCTTAGCGAAACTAAATCCTGTACCAACAGGCTTGGTCAGCGCGGTACAGTAGAGTAGAGAAGAAGAGAGTTTTCCGCTCTCACATTTGACGTTAACTGCTTAATTGCTAAAATTGTCCCTTAGCTGGCTTTTACAGCACCTTGGGAAAGAAATAGGGTGGTCTGGTGATACTTGTATTCTTTTTCCGTCACCACACGGACCCACAGGCACAACAGTTGCAAGCTTAATAAATAGTCTAACAGACAGACAAACCAATTATAATCAAGTGGTAAACTCTTACAGACGCAATAAACACAAAGCACACAAAGAGTTAGAATAATCATGACTTTGTTGTTGTAGCATCAACTGATATAGACCAAATATAAACTCTAAGTAGCCCTCTCCAAAGCAATCATATCCACCTAACGATTGTCTGAAAGACATCGCAAACTGCGATAAGACCGCCTATTGTACTATGTTCTTGTAATCCTCAAACTTCTGTATAACTTTATGGTGTGTAATAAAGAGTATTCTATTCTTTTCAATAAAATTTTCAGCTCTCTAGTTATCACCGTTCCAGAGACATCTACCCCATCAAAACCTATTGCGTAGTTTTGACGATATAAGCTCACATAGGGACATACATACAAAAATAACCACTTCTTTTTATAATTAAGTAAAGACGTCTCTTTACCCTGATCTTTCTTTTACCTTTTGATGGGTCTTTGTAAAGATATAGTGGTTCAAGTTGTATAATTAGTTGAGATTTGGTCACTCAATTCCACGCGTACGAATTTGCGGGGAACAGTTAGTTAAACCATATGAGAACATAGCTCTAACTTCAATCTACTACAGATTGTAATTGACTGTGGGAGCAAGCTAATCAAGAGGGTTCGAAGCAAGCGTTACCATTAATCAAACATTACAATATTAATTTTACATTGGCTTGAGGCAAGTTTTGAACAATGGCCATATATAACACGTGCTTTTCAGGGGCGTATTTAGAAAATTTGCGCCCCGGGCCATAAAGATTTTTCGCCCCCATAAATTAATAGAGATTGAGCAAAGTACTCCACTAGACGGTTATCTCTGTGTGTCTGTTCGTGAAAAACTTAAAACTACTGAATGAATCTTCATGCAGTTTTAAGTAAGTTGTAAGGGGGTTTTAAGATGTAAGTGCGGCTTGCGCCGACCCTCTTAGACCGGCCGCCCCGGGCCATGGCCCTCTTGGCCCTAGGGCAAATACGTAGTCGGATTAATCTGAAATTTTGCACACACATTGAGGACCGATGACAATGCCAAAATGTAAAATAATATTTAGGATTTTTAAGCGTGTTTTTTTGGTCTTTGAACTAAGCAGATTATACTATTCTAGCTACTAGGAATTTGGAATTTTTTTCCCGTATTTACAACATTTTTTACTGATGTTTCACTCCTATTAGTCGCAGCGTAATGTTATACAGCCTATACCCTGCCTCAATAATTGTATTATCCGACACTGAAAGAATTTTTTAAATCGGACTGGTGCGGTGGTTCCTGAGTTAAAGTAAGGGGTGGTTCCTCAGGAAAGTGTGTTTTTCAATTACATAAACAAACCAAAATGTGACGTAACAAATACGCATACACTTATCTCAAATCTGTAAGATTTATACCTCTTTTAAAAAAAAATACATAGTTGTTCTAAAATATAATCTGAACTTTTAATATCGTTCATAAACGACGTGATCCATCATTGTCATTCATGTGAGTCATTCAACTAGGTATACAATGGGCATACATACAGAAGAAATCTTTTATGAAGGTAGAGAGTTTGTTTGTTTGAACGCGCTAATCTCAGGAACTACTGGTTCAAATCGCTAAATTCTTTTTGTGTTAGGTAGTCCATTTATCGAGGAAGGCTATAGCCTATAGGCTATATAACATCACGCTGCGGCTAATAAGAGCGAAGTATTAGTGAAAAATGTCGCATCAAGAGCTGTTAAATATATTTGTGAAGTTCACAGTTTAAAATACGCCTGACATTTACTGTCTATTTGTTTACGGTTTTATATCAAACAGCAGAATTTATTATGTTTGTTGTACAGATAATTTATAAACTTAACTTCAAGTGTAATGAAACAAAAAGAAATGTCTATATAGTATGTTATCCTGTAAACATGTACTTCTAGATTTGTATTTTTGCGTGTGAGCGAAATTTTTATTGCTATAGGCACCAATTTCATTGTGACAAAGCAATATTAAACTGAACTAATTAAAAGATATCCGTTTGGTGACGACTTAAAAATACAAGTGTAACCACTCCAGTTTCTTTCCAGGGGTTTGTTCACAGATAACATCTTCCGTGAGAGCTGGAAATCTACAAACATGCTTAGTGTGGCACAGTAGACCATAATCCCTCCTAAAGTAAAAGACGTCTGTGCCCTATGTGGGACGTTGATGGCGGTAGAGACAGAGAAAGAGAGAAATTTAAAAAGCAACCAACTCTTATCGTGTTACACGGATACTTTCTGACTACTATATTATTGTAATAATATTACTAATGTTAGGGGTACTGCTGAATAGTTTATTTGTTTGTTTATTTATTTGAACGCGCTAATCTCATAAACTAATCGGTCGGATTTGAAAAAATCTTTCTGTGTTGGATAGTAAATTTATTGAGGAAGGCTGCTGACGCGCTGGCTGATCACGCTGCTACCAATAGGGCCGAAGCATCAGTAAAAATATTACAAAAATGGGAGTAGTTTTCCAAATTCTACGCGTAGTAAGACGCCGACAACATCTACAATAAATATAATTATAATCATACAATTATTCACGAATCTTATTTTATTTTTAATCTATACTGATTGAAAAACTAATAACTCGATTTGAAAACTGCTGTCTGATGTAAAGTACACTTCAATAATACAGAGAAATCATGAATAAATATTTTCAGATCAAACGATTGTCCTTTGAACAACGCTGTTCACAAACAACGATAGTCTTTCTGATTTTCATTTTCAGATTGTTTTAAGAAATTTAATTTTAAAACTTTACTTGAAAATGAAATTGGACGTATATCCACGTTCAATTTAGTTTTTACTAGTTTTGTTTGCAACACTTTTAATTGGATGTTTCTACTACGACATAACAAGATAAGCAAACACTATTAGAAATTGAGATTATTTAAAACTAGATTTTTCTATAATTGAATTTTCATAAATTGCACTTATTTTTATTTAAAAATAATTACTAGCCGTTGCCCGTGACTCCATACGCGTGGAATTTAGGAAATTTTCCCCGTTTTATTCAGTTATACACTAATACAGCCTATACCTTTCCTCAATAAATGAATTATCAAACACTGAAAGAATTTTTCAATTAAGAACAGTGGCGATATTAGCGGGTTTAAACAAACAATCAAGCTCTTCAGCTTTATAATATTAATATAGATATCTATACAATCTCTTGACTAAAACCATACACCTTATTAATGGTAATTCACAAGTAGGTATCTAAATTTACAAGATGCAAACTTCTATGGTGTAAACTAATAAATTTTCTTACTTGAAATACAGAAAAACGAATACAGCTAATGACAACGCAGCCAGGCTTAGTGAGTAGCCAGAGAGGTATATGAGACTGGATACGTCAGTCGGTGCCACATTGGCGATACGCTCCGTGCAGTTGGCGTAATTAGAATAGTTCCGCCATACACCTTCCATACACAGCCTCGATGCATTCTCTGTGGACAAGATAATTATACTTCAATAACCGTTTTCTCACATATGTAACTGCTTATATTATTTCTTAGCTGGATCCTTGCGGAACCCTAAGTTCGAACTGAGTTGGACCTGCTTATAATTATTACAATAAATCTCATCTAGACTACAAAATACAAAATTGGGTACATTTTAAGTCTGACAATAGCAATTTTTCAATAATACACTCCAATTAAACCGAAATATGAATTCGTGTCTTAAAATACAGAATCTTTTTAACACGCTTAAATTAGTTCGGAACGTATCTATCAATTTATTAATCTTTATAACGGAATCTTTGAAAGTGATTTTCACCCACTTGCAGTAGTCGGATTGATCTGAAATTTTACACACATGTTAAGGACCTATGACAATATAATAATTAAATAAAATATGCATGTGTTTTTTAGTGTTTGAACGAATTAAGTTTTATTTATAATACACATCATTATTTTGCTATCACTAGAAACATGCCAATCCGTCTAAGACACGTCGTGAAGGGGGATAGCTTTCATAGCACTTCTATGAACTGCTGTAGTCACCGCTTATCGATAAATGTGCAGGGTCAACATTTCGGGCTTTTTACAGGCTTTTGTTTAACTTGTACGTAAATACACGTAAATACATTTTTTTTTTTATTTTACATCCGCGTGGTGACGGATTAAGAAAACAAGTAAATCCACTGTGAGAGATGGGTAACTAAAAATTAAACCATGTGACAAAATGTTTGGTCGTCAATGGCCTGGAGAGAGAGAGTACCTACTTTTCGAAAAACGTTGATGTAAAATCAAAGTTAGACCATCAGATTTATAAAATTGGTACAAAGAGATAACAGACATCTAATATTTTTATCATCTGAGATTAATATATTATGCTCTTTATCGTCCAATTTCAATGCCCAAATTTACTGCTTGGAATTTTATCTAAATCTTAGTAATTTGTAAGCAAATTATTAGCAAACAATCTGCTTTAACATAAATAGGGGGCTTGGATTTGATAAAATAAATTTGCTAATATATGTTGTATAAAAAATTTGTAGTACATTTTGTGTTCAACCATTTCACCAAGAAATTTTATGCCACCACCACAAATTATTTTTTAGTTTTTGGCATCTGTGATACAATTATTATAATTAGTACAGATGCTTATGTTCATTTATCAGTTGTAATGTAAAATTTTGCTCAATAAAGTTATTCTTATTCTATTAAAAAAAAAAGTATTGGTTTTAGATTTGTACCGAAGCTTAGTTCAGTACTAGCTTTGACACTTATATTAAAACATACCTGTGAGTGTTTAGTATTAAAACACGCGGCAAACTCTTAATGAACATAATTGAGCTAGAATATATTAAACAAGGAAAAAGTCGGAAGTAATCCTGATAGTTATCAAGTGAAAATAAGGTTAGAAAAAATACAAAATAATTATTGTGTCTCAATCGCCGATGACGTGGATGATATTCTTCACTAACAAGAATCAAAATTTCTACATAAGGTGTACATGAAATAGACAACAAGAACAGTCAAAGAATGTCTCTGTCTCTAAAAATAGTGTTTAGATACGGAGCCTATTTACTGAACGTTTGTAAAACAAATAAATTAAAATATACTTACGTGTATCATCGTATTGGACGCCGTGAAATTCACTGAAGCACCTCTGTATGGCCACTGTATTCCACGGCGTCGGATCCCAACACAATAAGCCATCATAATACGCCGGGCAGAACCTTTCCGACAAGTCCACATTCTTTGCCAAACATTCCTCCACCTTTGCGCTAACATTCTCAACAACGTCGGGATTATCTAAAGTCTGTAAGTCCTCCAGTTTGACGTCTTTTTAATCTCCCAAAAAACGATTACAGCTAAACAGCTTTGGTTTTCCTTTGGTATAAATTGCACTAAACACTTATATAAAGAACACTTTCACTAATTTATCTGATCTCAACTTCCATCTTCACAGTTATTCACTTAAATTTCAAGTGTTTTTTGTGCCACGCCTGAATGCAGTGGAAACTGCGGAGTACCTTGATGTATCCAGTAAGAACGTTACCATGATAACGTTGTTTGCATGAGGCTTGTGTTCTAACTTATCAAGTGATAACGCTCCAAGAGTAAACATCGGCAGTCTGTACGAGTATTTGCGTATAGCAAAGAACTTTGCATGTAGTTACTGTTTAATTGTCTTCGTCCAATGTAAGTGTTGATGTCTGTGCAACCTGCAAAGAGATAGATATATTTACGTTTTAATATTTGTTATTGTCGCAATCTATTGTGTGTTCAAAGAGTTTGGTAATTATTTTTCCATCATTGTATTTACTATTGCATGTGAAGATATTTATATCTGCTGATTATAAGATCTATATATTTCAGAGTCTATTTTAAACACTTAACTATAGTTTATACATAAACATTAAATTAGGTATTATCATTGAGACACCAATCCACATGGATTAGTAAAATATGTTGACTAATAGGTTCATTGTAAGTTGTAAACTGCCCTACATTTTAATGCCCCTTTAGTACTTTCAGGTCCTTAGTTACTCAAAAGAAGTCGCCTATAATGTTGTATTCATATGATTTTCAGTTCAATTTCGGTAAATTCCGTTGTAAAATTTTAACTTTATGCATATCAGACCAATTTTTGTATTGTTGTCAAGATCAATGCTATTTATATATAACTAGACTAGCTGACCCGGCAAACGTTGTTTTGCCAGAAAAATGTTAGGGGTAGACAAATAATTTGCAATAAAATAACATTGCGACTATAAATTTAAATGTAAGCTATCCTATCTTTTAAGTTGGGTCGAATTGCACATGGTGTGCAAATCAAATTTAAAATCGGTTCAGTAGTTTAGGAGTCCATCGCGGACAAACATCGTGATAGGAGATTAATTATATATAACTAGAAAAGATAATAAGTTTATGTAAATTAAGTATAGCTCATTCAAGAGGTTTAAAATCTCCAATCTTATTAGTAAAGTTACTGCCAATAAAAGTGAGGTATGTTTTTTTGTAGGATTGTTTAACATTACTCGTAACTAAAACTGAGGAAAGGAAAATTACAATGAAACGAAGTGATGGGCTATATAATTTGATTTACCGTCGACAGGATACTGTAATTAAACGTTTAAACGAATTTATAGACTTCCTTTTCTTTGATTTTTTTTCAGCAATTGTTTGACCCTTTCGTTATTCTGTGTATAATAGAAGAATTATTTTTTCTTTGATGTGTTTTACCTCTATAAAAAGTATATATAAGGTAAGGTAACTTTCTAATATAGCAGTTTCGGTATGTACCTCATCATTAGTACAGATGATTAAATAATACTTTTAATACATGGTCACTTCAATGTGAATAGGTACAATATTAGATAAAGATTATTTCAAAGTTGTAGGTTACTGTAGAGTTATAAAGATGTCACATCACACCTATCTTTTGATTGACATATAATAAAACGATTGCCTTTAAATTAAAAGGCCCCACACGCAGGACCCATGTCTGCTTGTCCTATATCTCAGCCCATTAACGAACCACTTTTGGGCACGGCCGCTCTCCCTTTTTTTAAAGAATTCTGGTCTACAAGACCGTGCTGTGGCTTGTTGGCACACGTCTCTCGCATTTTATGTTATCCGCTTTTAATATTGGAATAATCGGAATAATGAAATAGTATTAATGACTGGCCACTTATAGCACCCTGGGGAGGAGATAGGATGGCGACACATGTGGAAAAAAATGTATACCTATATAGGTTTGAAATAGGACACTTAAATAAAAAAATAAACTTAAACTAAACTATTTTACTAAATGGAGGATTCAACTGCTTGCTTCTTCAAAAGTTCAAACATTTACAAATGTAATGAATGCTGAAATTCAGATAAGCGATTGAATTTTATCTAAACTTGAATAAATATCAGAAAAACAGGAAATCTCTATTGATAGCGGGTTTCAATTTAGCATTGATATCAATTTCAAGGTACTTCGGTAGCAGTAAGCTGGGGTTAAAAGCAACATTTGGATTTTAACCAACTAAATTGTACCTTCGGGGGTCTATGAAAAAAAATCGTTTACCTTTTCCAATAATCTACGAATTTCTCTAGGGAAATCGTAAATATTTGTGAGGAAATAAAAATTTTTGGTGCTATTTATATATGAGAAGTTGTTTATTCAGGAGTAGGTAGATACTTCATACTTAAGATGCTCGATTTAGAATACTTATTTCACTTCTTCATATCTCTTAAATTTTTTAATTCTTAATTGGGTAAAGCATAATCAAAGGTAAAAATGAGACCTCATTACTAAGACATTGCTGTCCGTTCGTCCGTCCATTCATCTAGCCGTCCGTCTGTCACCAGACTGTATCTCTGGAACGGTGATAGCTACAGATCTGAAAATTTTACTGTTTGTGGGTATCATATATTATCATGCTACTGCAATAAATACTCATCATCATTATTCTCTTGTCCTTATCCCGTTGTTTGGGGTACTGTTATTTCCTTATATTTCTTATCATTATGAGTATTATGACAAATAATGATAATAAGCGTACGGAGAACTTCTTGTCGAGTCCAACTCGTTGATGCCTGTTTTTTAGTTTTAATTTTTGGAACGCACAATTTAATTATCAAGGTTGCCTTAAGACATCAAATGTTTTTATAAAATCATTTGCTCATTTCAAACAATATTGTTCCATGAATATACTTGGTACTTTCCTTTAATTTCCTTGTGGAATTAAGTCGTAAAAATAATGTATGCTTGGGTATACATTATTTTTAATGGATTCAAATAATAAAATTTTTACAATGTAAAGCATAATCAAATTTGTAGCAGATTGCATAGAATTATGTTTAGATGTAGTGCGCTTTTCAAGTTCTTCACAATAATTATTTTTTATGGTAGTCTTGGAATCATACATAACCATGAATTTTTGAAACCAGATGGAATTGCTAACTTAATTGTTATCACATAATTATAAATTACTACAGAGTGTGCCCTGTAATTCAGGATTTTTAATAAACCCATAATTACGCATGTAATTTTATCTACAGTGAGAGAAATAAATCGTTTATTTATTATAGTGTTTTAGCCTGGCTAAAGTAACGTGTATAAAATATGTTATTGATATGGCATGTACTTTTGGCAAAAATTTTAACCACACATAGACAAACAAGTGGCTTCAAGCCGACTGAGTGATGTAGCCATAGACACTACAGTTGGCAAATCTGTATAAAAAGGCATTTGGGATTCGAAGAATCTCTCAATGAAATCTCCTTTAAAGTTATAGAAACTAATGATAAAGACCTCTGCTGACATTTGCATAGTTAGAACAATGAATGTAGATAACAAAAGGTTCACTGCTTTCAACTACAATAAAATATTACGTATTAACGATAAGAATATTTGTACAACTTTGCTCTGACATTACTAATTTGGGTAAAATGTTTAGGGTTCCGTATAAAAAAGGTAAAAATAATAGGGCGTGTGTCTACAATACAGGCGTACAATACGTCATATGTAACATCATAATTTTTTGAAATACGATTTAGCCAGGCTAAATTTTCTTGTCTTCAATTATAAGTGTCAACCCACCATCTGAAATATCTGGGGTTTGTAAAATGTATTAATAGATTGATGGCGTTTGTTGCTCTTTCAAGTAAAAACTACTGAATGAATTAAAGTTGTACTTTGACTGATAGATCAAAATAGCACATAGGTAAAAGTTATCACGCGGAAAGCCAAGGAGCGGGACAGTATCCAACTATAAACGTGTGTAAAACCACAGGTATCAGCTAGTTGTTTTATATTTTGAGGAACAGCTTATTAATTTACATAACCGAGTACATAATATTTATAATTTGTTTCGTTCAAAAATTAAAAACACTTCTGAAAACCCTGAATATGTTTACAGCTCAGTCTCACCCGTGACCATGGTCACTGCAAAGTCTCCGAAATGTCGGGCCAAAATTTAAAACAAATATACGCGTCTAAATCCGTAAAAAGTAATTTTATTTAAACAGATGAGTCGCGCAAGTGTTAGAAAATATTTATATTTTAGTTACGAGTATTTAAGTAGAAACCAAAAAGGGTGATATTAATATAATAAAATTGTTTTATTTATTCTTTGTTACAAAGTTACAATCTGTATTTCTATTCAATAAAGTACATTGAATTGAATGTGCGTACAGAATATTATTCAGACTCCGATTCGCTTGAGGAGGTGGTGTCTTTATCATCATCTTCGCCTACATGTATAATTATATTATTATCAATAACAGAATCAATCCTGATATCTCGGTCAAAATGTTCCACAATCAGGTTTTTAGTCTTCTCAACAACCTTTTCCCAGTCATCTCTTGTGACTTCCCCGCAGGATTCTTTTAATAGGGTCATCATCTTTTTCGTGCTGAATGGCGGGGAAGTATTGTGGCGGGCGGCGTAACCTTTTATTTGAGCCCAGATTAGCTCAATCGCGTTATAATGGCAATGATACGGTGGAATTCTTAGAACGCGATGACCGTACTCCAGAGCCATCATCAGCTCATCGATTTCGTATCGCACATTTGCCGCTTTATTTTCTTTAACTAATTTAATTAGCTCTGCTTTAGAACTAAGAAATTCGAAAGTATTATTCAGCATTGGAAATCTTTTACAATTTCAATGAGCAGGCATATTTTATTAATCTTTGAGAACCCCTAAAACAAGAACTTAATGTTTCAGACATTAACATTTCAGTCTAATTTTTTATTCTCAAGAGAATTAGAGAGAGCTAGATTCACTAATCCCTAAATTCTGGCAGAATCTGACGAAGGTCAATCCCATTTCAGTCAAAAAACATCCTTTGTACTAGAATATTTTATTTCTTGATATTTTAAATCTTGCAAAACTGTAAACTATTCTTTATTTTTGGCTTTAACAACCACAAAATTTTAATTTTAGATTTACGTGTTTACCGGTCTTGATGTACAGTGTTGGTGTAATGGGTCTCAGATTTAATAAGCACTGATATTTGTGGCAATGCTGCCAGTGTTCTAGGTACATTACCAGTTGAGGACGATGCGGAGGAATATTTTGACGCGTAATTTATTCTAGTTTATTTTATTTGTTTCCTTTTATATTATTAGCTTTGTACATAATATTAGCAAATTTTTGACAACTTTTTGTGTTATTAAAATATATTATAAATGATAGAGTGGTTTAAGAGGATGGTATTTTTGTATAATTCGCTAAGATTTTGTTTTTAAATTCCACGCGCACGAAATTGCAGGCAACAACTGATGTACTAATAATAATAAGCTAGCTTATTAAAAAATCACAATATTGAAAAAATACTATTTATCGAGAGGTTCCATCGCTTAGCGAACATATCCCGTACCTCATTATGTTTAACTTAAATTATTTAATTTCTTTTATACAGATTCCTCATTGTATTTGATAATGAAATTTACTTTCAAAGTTCTTCGGCTTTGTTTTGGTTAATAAGTTGACTCGAGATGTTTTGAATATAATTTGTTTCTAGTAAATTCATTCTCTCGGCTCATGCACATAGGGTATGCAGTCAGATCTATCGTAACAAACTTCTTTTATTTAAAATAATAGGTCCCGTAAATTAGTAAGCCTCTGAGGACACTGCGGTCGTAGATTCATTTTTCGCTCCGGGTAATTATTTGATAAATACAGACGTGTGTTAGTGTTAAGGTTTTTACAACGAAGAAAGATAGATATACTCTTTATCTATAAAATGACGTAAAAGAAATTAAAATCGGTTAAATTTTCACGAAGAAAACAGCGGAATACGAAACGGCTTTTCTTCAAAGAATATGTAGGTAAAATCTGCCTCATCTATATTTGTCCCTTGCAGCGCGGCGCTCGGACATAAGGATAGCAGTTCTTAATCCAGAATATTATCAGTTAGTGAGTGACAAACATTAACATGGCTCCATGGTGTTATAGGTCGCGTCATGTAAAAAGAACGATACTATGATTCATCATCGATTTAACAACAATTTTTTTTTGTGGTACAGGTAATAAATAGGAAGTTTATTTGTAAAGAATTTATGTAACAGATTAATAAATAGTTACTCATTATTTAGGTTTTATTTAGATGTAATTTCACGAAGGTTCTGTACTTTTGTAGGCGTCAACGTCAATAACAATGAAAACGAACTCCTAGTAGAATTGAAATTAAAGACAAATATAAGGGAGTATAAAGGATTGTTACGTTCATTGCCTGTGTTAACATGACATTAATAAAATATTTATATTATCTTACATACGAGCTTTTGTCTGCAAGTTTGTACGAATGAAATTTAGAAAACATATCCTAAAACTTATACAAAAAAGCAATCCTCTTGAATCATTCTATCTACTAAGAAAAACCGCATTAAAATCCGTTGCGTAGTTTTCAAAATATAAACCCGCATAATGACTTTGTTTTATAATAAGTAAAGATGAGGTCATTATGATTGCTTAAATTTGCTTTAAATTTAATTATAAATATGTGTGTATAAAATATATGCGTGTGTAGAATTGCTATTTTAAAAATACTCTGGACTCTCTGTACCTATTCTAAGTCATTTACATGGAATCTAAATAAGTTAATCTAATATATAAAATTCACGTGTCACAGTGTTAGTTACCGTACTCCTCCGAAACGGCTTGACCGATTCTTCTCAAATTTTGCATACATATTCAGTAGGTCTGAGAATCAGCCAACATCTATTTTTCAAACTTTTTTTTAGTATGGCAAAACAACGTTTGCCGGGTCAGCTAGTAACATATAAAATACTAATATAATGATAATAAATCTAATATATAAAATTCACGTGTCACAGTGTTAGTTACCGCACTCCTCCGAAACGGCTTGACCGATTCTTCTCAAATTTTGCATACATATTCAGTAGGTCTGAGAATCAGCCAACATCTATTTTTCAAACTTTTTTTTTTTTAGTATGGCAAAACAACGTTTGCCGGGTCAGCTAGTAACATATAAAATACTAATATAATGATAATAATTATACAGGACCCTTCGTGTGTGAGTCCAACACGTACTTATTCAGTTTTTTTCTTTCAATTTCTCTCTTGCCAGATCATTATCGTCCCACTGTTGGGCACGGGCGTTGGCACTGTGTCGCGCTGACCAAGCGCTTCTCTCACGGAAGATGTTATCTGTGTACAATATTCCTGAGCTAGCTTTTATAGCACCCGGAGATATAAAAAGGAGGAAAAGACACTTGTTATCTTAATCCCACACCACACGATCATTATTTTTAATTTACGAAGAACCAAATATCAAAATATTGTTATTGTTCAATAGCAAACATTTTTCATTTAAGTACGATTCTAAAAACAAATTGAAGGAATAATAAAACCATATTTAATATTCGAAGAATTTAATTAACAAAACAATGTACCGCAGCATTTAAGTGTTGTTATTTTTACAACCACTCCGTGCCAACGCATTTTTTCACAAAGTACCATTTTGTTAACAAACAGTTGAGAACCTGTGCTGGACAAATATTTGTCATTGTTTTCAATTAAAAGAACGTGACAATAACATAGCAGAATTGTAATTAAGTTTTATTTTTATTGCTGATGAATGCTTGGTCATAATAATGTAACAAACAAGTAGGTACATTTAATTTTATAACATTAAGTACTGACTTGTTCAACGAATTCCTAAAAAAATTTAAAATTGGAATTAGTGACTTACTTATTCCATTTTTGTTATTTTTTAGAGTTCTATTACTTACAGATTGCTGTCAGTCCGTACGTCCGTTTGCAACCCAGTAGTATCTTTGAAATGGATTACCGTTCACTCACGTTCAGATACAAACTGGAATTTTCAGCTCTCTAGCTTGATAGCTATAGAACTAAATATTTTAAAAAGTTCACTGTTAAAGTATCGCTATAATAATAAGAATAACAAACCACAATTTATCTTCATCATTCTCCTGCTCTTATCTCTATATTTGGGATTTTTTTTTCCTATATATTTGAAAGATATATAATAAAATTCTATACTTACAAAATAATTAATAACAAAAAAAAAATTAAAAGAATATTTTAAAAAAAAATGCGGCGCTCTCCACGTCCTTCTGGAGCGCCAGAGGTTCCCTGTTCCGGACTCTCTCTGACGCCCCGACGTTGCACAACACCCGGTGTCGCAGCACATTAAGGCGGGTGGGGGAGGCGAGCGTAGTCGCGTCGCCTCCTCTCTGGCCTTGCTCGGCGGAGCGGGTCTGCGTTGGCATCAGCCTCGCGCTCCCGTTCCGCAGCCTCCTTCAGGAGCATGACTGCTTCACTGAAGCCAGCGACCGCTTGCCAGCACCTGTCGCTGTTAACCATGGCGCTGACTACCGCTTTCAGCGACAGGTTCCCGCCTATCTCCTGGGTGAGGGCCGTACGCTGTGCCTGCCAGGCAGCGCAACTCTCCAAGGTGTGGCGCGCTGTGCCCTTGTGCGCACCACACGACTTGCAAAAGGACGAGGACTCCCTTCCCTTTGAGCCCTTCTCAGAAGGGCCTTATTGCGTGTCTTGAGGGCATCGACCCAGATCGGGGCCCCATACAGGGTCATGGATCATACGATCGCGCTATATAGTCTTCCTAGCGCTGCGGCCACTTTGATAAGTTTCGGGGCGAGTTGGGCGAAGTGTGGCCCAAAGCCCCATCTGCTGTCCAAATGCAGTCCCAAATACTTAATAGCTACGCACTGGTACCTCATTCTCCTTGATGCGGAGTTTTGCTCCTCGGGGAACTCCGCGTCTCGCACCATTTCTATCCTGGTAACGACAAGCTCTGTCCCGACCTCGGGCAGACGAGCTGCCGCTTCAAAACTGCCCCCTCTCGACGTGATGAGGGTGTCGTCAGCGTAGCAAAGCACCCTCATCCCGGGCAGGAGCCTACTGCGCAGCAACCAATCAAAGCCAATGTTCCACAGAACCAGGCCCAAAACAGAGCCCTGCGGAACACCGCACTCCATGCGACGTCGGGACAGACGCCCGTCGTCCCTCTCCCAGTCTACGTACCTGTTCTCCAGGTACGCCTCTAGCAGCCTTCGGAGATACAAAATAATTAACAACAAGGATAACAGTCAAAACACGTAAAATGTTTGAAATGAGGTCATCTTTATTTTACGGTCAGTTAAAATACGATGGCAATCAATAACAAATCACCGTAAAAAAATGATAAAACTTTGTATATTACTTCCGAATATATTTAGCGAAATATGACCCATATTTTGTCGAGTTTTATTCGAGACTCATTTGAAGTCGCCCTCTCATATTTCGTAGAAGGAAAATATACAACTTTGAAACTTATAATTGAGGATCTAATTTGGTATATTTGATATGATGAGTTGCTAATAATAAACAAATTTAAATGAGTTTCTACTTGGAGTGCACAACGTATGGGTAAGACGCAAAATAATAATTTATTTTATCTATATGTATGTAAACTGGAATTGCTACGCATGTAATTTAGAAAATTATCCCCCTTTTTACAACATTTTTCACTTATGCTTTGTTCCTATTAGATGCAGTGTGATGTTATAAAGCCTAGGTATAGCCTTCCACAATAACAGCCGTATTCACAAACGTTACTGTGAGGTCTCATAGTAGCCATGGACGCACAGGGGTAGCAAAATCATTTCACAAACAATACTTAAGTGGTGAAGCGCACTATGCGTTTGTTAAACTGAACGCATAACTAAGTTTTGTCTATGAATACAAATACTCGATGAACGGAACGCACTGAGAAGTGTTACCCTTTGCGCAGTGCATCAATACTTAAGTACTTACTTAAGTAAATATTGTTTGTGAATACGGGCGTCAATGTACTATCTAAAACTGAAACCGCCTTATTACAAAACGTGGACTAAGTTTAAGCCACAGTTGAAGCCTGGCTTATTAAACACTTCAATTGCGCATATCAAGCAGATTTTTCTCAAATCCTAGATCTAACAACGACCTTAGTCTTAAACCGACGCCAAACTAGTGTCAGAGCGGGTCTAACTATCCAATTCCTCGTAAATAAATTTTGTTAAATCTGGCTTTAACGTTAAGCCGCGTTTTGTAATAAGGGGGAAAGAATTTTTCAAATTCCATTGAGGACCATTGGTTCTAGGATCTTAGCACGTTCGCGTTCAAAAAAACAATCTTTTGAGTTTTATAATATTAGTAGATATAAATAAAGTAAAAAAAGTAAAGTATATACTCCGAAGGACTATTCAGAATAAATAGTTAAAGCTACGAAATTTGCCATGAACTAACGTGGGTGTTTTTGTAAACAAAACCATTGACAAAGTTGCCACAATGAACTTAATCTGAAATCGTTATCACATTCTTGAGAGAATGGAAAATTTGCTCGCTTTGGCATTCTTACGTTGTAGTAAGGAATTTTCATAATCCTAAATGAGCATAAATGTATATAATATGCATGCTTAATTTTAGTAATTTTATACCACTATACGGATTTCTAATCTGTTTCTCTTCATTCACTGCTGCCCATTAGCGTCCTTCAGAACACCGTAATGGCTCGACGTATCCGACGTAGGGATCATAACCTGACGAAATTCTCAATTCATTAATTCATATTTTTAAGCATATTTTTCATGTATCGAACAAAAATTGATGGTATATCTGTTGTGTCAAAGACTAGACTTCTCTTAAATTAAGTCATCTTTACGTCTTATTATCAAATCAAAGTCCTTATTTCTGTATTGTGAGTTTATATCTTCAAAACCACGCAATGTATTTTGATGTGGTTTTTTCATAGATAGAGTGGATGGCTTTTTGTACAATTTATTTAGGTTTGGTATTAAAATTTGGCGAGCATGAAGTTGCGGGTAAACGCTACTTTTGTATAATTTTAACATCTTGCAAAAGAATATTGTATAAACTTACCATGCTTTCATAAACATTAACATTCTTATAATATTTCAAATTCTTGTTCTACACGCTTTCACCACAAATTGTGTATTTACTTTCTATTGTAGAGAATGCTCATTGTCTTTGGTAATTAAATGATCGCCTCAGCGTTCTCATTTGCTTAATAAGTTTCTTTAGACATTTAAGCGTACAATTAGTTCGTTCCAAAGTTAAATCTTTTTGTGGTTGCACGAAAGCTTCTATTAAAACGTATGTTCTTTGATAGAATCTTTAATACGTGAAGCGAAAATTTTGGATCTCTTTTTTACGAAAATTGCTTAAACGGTGTAAAATTTATCATACTTATAGTTTATAAAGAGGAATAGTGCGAAATGCTAATTTTTTTTTTATTATGCTTAAAAACCAATGTTCGAACTGATATAATCTAAATTTCCACTCCAAAATAAACCCTAAGCTAACACGTTCGGTCAGCTACCTAGCTGACCTAACTACCTACCTAGGTAGGTTCAATCACATTCACATACAAACAGGAATTATCAGCTCTCTAGCTTATTATACTACAGAGCTAAGAATTTTAAAAAGTTCACTGTTTAAATATATCAGTTGATTATAATAATAACAAATATCAATCCATCGTCATCATTCTCCCGCTTTTATTCTGTTATTTGGGATTAGGGTATATTATACCTATAATGGCAGGGAACCCATCGTGTGTGACCCCAATTCCTACTTAACCATTTTTATTTTTCCTTATTTAGTTGAAAGTTATAATAAAATTCTGTTCAAAATAATTAACTACAAAAATAACAGTCAAAACACGTAAAATGTACGAAATGAGGTAAATAATAAAACTTGTATATTACTTTCGAATATATTTAGCGAAATATGAGTTGGCTAATAATAAACAAATTTAAATAAGTTTCTACTTGGAGTGCACAGCGTATGGATAACACGCAAAATAATTATAAATTTTTTATTTATTTACGATGCCCGCTATTCCATATGCGTGAAATTCTAGATCCCCATATATTTTGTCACCGTTTTACGTAGGTAGGTAGGTAGTTAGGTGGGTAGCTGGCCTGGAGGAGGTCCTTGCCCAACAGTGGGACGTTGTGTGTTGTGTTGTGGAAAGATAAATAGATGGCGTAATACCATCTGCGGCTAAAGTACTACAGGCAGAGTAATTTAATAAACCATGGTTACTAAGTATCACGATAACTAACCTAATGTACTTTACTGGCACGCCTTGCCGCTCCTACACATTCAGAATCTATTGTGTTACCAGCTTATAACTTTTCATGATAGATTATATTGGATTGTAAAAGAAAACTACAGTTCTAATCAATTAACGGCTACTTTCAATATTTTATCTATTCCATAGACTTAGTATAAAAAAGGAGTATGTACAGTATAAAAAAAAAATATTAATCTATATAAACAAACTAGGCGTCAAAATACCATCGCTGTCGACAGGAAGTGTGCCCAGAAGGCTGGCGGCATTGCCACGTTGTATGGCAATGCTTATCTTTTGAACAAAATAAAGGCCAGCCTTCTGGTCACGAGAGGCGTCGATCAATCGGCCCGCTAAATCTTTATACAGATTTTGGGCACTCGGGCCCCATGAGCCTAGCGTTTCAACCCCAAACGACGCAAAAATATAATCCCCTAAGAGATTATTCTATTTGCGCCGCTTGAGAGTCTCCGCAGAGGCAGCACGGTACTTGGAAGATGTGATGGCGCAAGGGTGTCGACGCAAGTGGCGTCCCACACCAAAGGCCTACCCATTTTCCAAGGCAACAGAGAAATACCATCTGGTCTCTTCCCATCGTCACGTACCAAGCCATTGGGTTCTAGCACGGCTGGTACTCCGGCGGTGACAAGAGCACGACGGATAATGTCGTTGATACTTGCATGGCGAGATATGCGTCCGGAACTTCTGCTGCACAAGCCACGGTGCCCGAGACCGTCAACGGCCTCTCCACAGTGACAGCGATGAGGAGTGACACAAAGAGCACCTATTCATAGGCATGTGGCGATACGGAAGGTGGTGTTATCTAAAAAAGTTCCTAGATTAGGTGACGGGAGCGCCTGCAACCAAACATCTGACTCCCACTCTCCCACAGCCAACAAACGTGCTCGCTCGTCAGCACTGCTAGCGGTATTGATGAGATTTTGCCTAGCAGCACTGCAGAGAGAACCGTCCCAATGTCTTTGGGAGAGCGGGTTAGCCGGTAGATTAGTGCCTGGACAAGCCATTTTCCAAGCGTTTATGGCCTCGGCCCTGCATAGCACCTCGGAATCAACCAGTGTGGGTTCTAAAATTTTCCTGGTTAATTGCTCGGTGCTGTGGACCGAGGACAAAAACGCTGGTAAACTAACGTCTGAAGCTTTACGGACACCGAGGCCACCACAGCGCACTGGTAGCGACGCTTGGCGCTAATTACGGTCGTCCATTTTTTAATTTAGAATTTTGCTCAAAGTTAATTTAATAATATCATCAATTTTGGCCAAAAGACTTAAATGTTTAAAAAATGGTGTTGATCTGATTGCTAAGGTTAATTTTGGAACAAAAAGGCAGTATCTAATAATCGTAAAGGCCGAATGCATGTTAATTTTCAGTAAACGTTCCGAAACTTCACAAAAATTTTGAACTTTTTCCTTAGTAACTTAACTTCCTTTTAAGTTAGTATATATTTAACCCCCTAGATCTTTTCTCGATTCTTGCTGTCAAAGTCAGACAATTCTAACCTTTGTCCTTACTTTTATTTAGTTACTTGCGTACGGGTAGATAAGTATCTATCGTAATTATAAACAAAAAGCTACTGATGACATTATACGCTATTGAAAACTTAACAATATATTATAAAGCTGAAGAGTGTGTTTGTTCAAACACGCTTATCTCAGGAACCATTGCACACTGGTCCGATTAGAATTTTTTTTCAGTTTAGGATAGTATAAAAGATGTTATAAAAATTGGATTTATTTTCTAAATTCCACGCGTACGAAGTCGCGGGAAACAGCTAGTATAAAATATTTAAAGAGAATTTTAATTGAGACTGCTTTTGGAGAATTTTTTTTTTATACAATCTAATTTTCTGTACTTAATCTTTTATAAAGAAGTTGAATCACAGCTATTTTAAGAATATCTACACAAAATCACTTTGAGCATTTCACAAAATTATAACAACAGGAAAAAATGTAATTAATTCTTTACTTTTTTAAGGGAATACAAGATTTAAAACGTATATACATATAAAGGAATATTATATCTATACTGTTAATATAAAGCTAAAAGCTTTATTTGTTCAAAACGCGCTAATCTCAGGAACTACTGATTCGAATTGAAGCTTTGGTGTATAATTTTAACCGAATACTGTAAAACTACTTTTTACGGATTTAGACGCGTATATTTGTTTTAAATTTTGGCCCGACGTTTCGGAGACTTTGCAGTCACCATGGTCACGGGTGAGACTGAGCTGTAATGTGTCTTCTACGATCAGTTATTACAGGGTTTACCCACATTCGAAACGTCGGGCCAAAATTTAAAACAAATATACGCGTCTATATCCGTAAAAAGTAGTTTTATTTAAACAGATGAGTCGCGCAAGTGTTAGAAAATATTACGAATACTGTAATATTGTAATGTTTTTAGAGCAATAAAATAAATAAATTGAAATTGAAAAAATAAAGTAATTTATCTGAGATAATTCCTTTGAAAATTGTTCCAAATGTCTGAATATTTTACGATAATCGAAATTTATACAATGAAAACGCTAGCCGTACCATTTATATTCTTTTCAAAAGCCTACATATTCACAAAAAGGGATGATTTAATATAGACGTGTGTTTGAAATTAAACTTGTAAAGGACTCTTTATTATGATTATTTCAATATGACGTTTTCAGGTAGAGCTTGAAACTAAATTCGTAATTTTCCTATATTTTCACTAGCTATTGCCTGCGACTCCATACGCGTGGAATTAATAAATATTTCCCGGCTTTTGCAACAGCCGAAGAGTTTGTTTGATTCTTTGAACACCCTAATCTCAAGAACCACTGGTCCGATTTGAAAAACTCTCTGTGTTGAATAGTACATTTATCGAGGAAGGCTTTACAACATCACGCTGCGATCAATAGGAGCGAAGAATCAGTGAAAAATGTTGCAAAAACGGGAAACATTTACAAAATTTCAGATTTTTCAGTTCATATTTTTGAACACGTTTCTATTATGAGAGTAAAACAAAAGGTTTGCTAGCAATATTTTCATGAAGCTTTGTACTAACAAGTTGCTATACAGCTCGGTTTTAACAATAACCACAAATATTGCTTGCACTCATTAAGCACGAGTTACTTTTTAACACGCTTTTATAAGTTTGGTATGTAACTATCAATGTATTAATCTGTGTAACGGAATCTTTGAAAGCGATTTTCAGCCACTTGCAGTAGACGGATTGATCTGAAATTTTGCACACCTAACAAGGATCGATGACAATGCAATAATTTAAAAGAATAATCCCAATTCCTTGATCAGAATTACTAGAATAGCATGTTGAAGTATCACCATGACCACACTTGTATTTTTAATTATACACGTAATAGTTTAATTGTATATGAGTAGACTCACCAAGATTATTGTGTTTCTACGTATGCCTTTCATATACAATCAGATAATTACTTTTGCCTGATTCTATAAACAAAGCGTTTTTATGTGAAATTATCTGATGTGAGCTAAAGTCGAATAGTGCTGGCGCAACTTGCGCTTAAATGTGATGCGATTCCTACAAATCCTGACTTCGGTTGGTAGGGCGTTCCAGAGGACAATTGATTGAATAAAGAATGAAGAGTGAATGAGAGTAGAGCCGAGAGTATATATCTTTGTAAAGTTGAATTAAGAATACAAGTATGACCACCCTATTTCCTACCCAGCGTGCTGTAAAAGTGAGCTAAGGGATATTGTACTCAGATAACATAGAATAGAATATACTTTATTGTACACCAAAACATATTACATGGCACATGTAACGAAAATAAAATAAAACATGTACAATTGGCGGTCTTATCGCATATTGCGATCTCTTCTAGACAACCTTCCAGATAACATCATCTGTAAGAGATGGAAAACACGCCTGGTCAGCGCGACACAGTAGACCATAATCCTTTCCAAAGTTGAGGAGGCCCGTGCCCAAGAGTGGGACGTTAATTGGCTGGAGAGAGAAAAAGTAAAGTTAATAACAATATTTCGTTTTACTTCTCAAAGATAGAATCATCTAATAATAGAATCGCAACTTCAATTTCACAGACTAAATCAGTCTTCACAAAGCATTCTCAGATCGAATTTCAACAGTAAAATATCAAACAAACTCAAGTATTAATTATACCAGACAGTGAACTGACTAACTGTTCATTTATAATTAAAGTGTCTTAGAAATAAAATAGTCTTTAGAAAATGGAGCTCAAAACCTACATTATCATCGTTGTGCAGCTTTATTTGGGGTCGGCGCATCATGCATTTTTCTTCCATGTTCGTCTATCAGACGTCATATCTGTATTTACTTCTCTTTCTTTTATATTCTCTTTTACACAATCTATCGTTTCTTCCTCCTCATCATAACTTTTATTCTTACTTATTTATAAACTTACATTGTTATAATAATTATGTTACGGGACAATCATTTATGTGATGTTTATAATTGTCATAGAAATGTTTGCCATGCGTCTGGGTGTTTACTATGTGTTATAAATATGTATTTACAAAAGAAAAGTAGTTTGTGTATTATATCCTTATTCTGGTACCCATAACACAAGCATAATAAGCTTATTTTAGGGCCAGAGGACGTTGTGTGAAATGTCCATGAATATTTATTTATTTTAGTGAACTTTTGTATGGATATACAAGCAATATTATGAAACACTAGCTGTTTCCCGCTACTTTATATGCGTGGTATTTAGAGAACAAACGCATCAACATTTAAGTATGTTTGTTTTGTTTGTATAATTGAAATATAATTTTATATCGTTTTTTAGGGTTTCCTGAAACTTACGTCATCATACAATTTTTTAATCTTAGTTTATATAAAATTTTTGCGACAATTGCTATTCGTCGTCCGACCGATGACAGGTCTTTCAGGGCAGGACGCTGGTGAAAATCGGCGTTGTGAGATGGTCATTTAAATCTATCTCACAACAATAGCCGAGCGGCGTTCGTATATTTCAAACACACGGGTCGCTGTATTTTTTTTTTTGTAAATAACGTTTTTATTTGTATTACGTTGATTCTTTTGTTTTTTTTTAATGCATGTTTTCTTATCTATTGTGTTCCCGGTGTTTTCGAGAAATAAAAAAATTTTCTTTCTTCTTTCTTTTCTTTCTCAAACGTCCTGTTAAACCTATCTATTTATTACAAAAAACCATCTCAAAGTCCGCTGCGAAAATGCAAGATGTTCTCTCTAATTAAAAGAGAATTCTCTCCAAGAATATTAATGTGCATCGAAATTACAGGCATACGAACCTATGGGCAAAATCTAGTCTCTTTTAAAATTCTGATAACATGTTTTATGGAATAGTTTTCAAAACCTTAACCCACATAAAATAATCCCATCCAACACAAACATTAGCAGGTCGAGGTTGGTAAGGTCTACATAGATTCATAATAGATTAAACTGTTTCAAATTTACATTATGCGGGTTTAACCCTTTTTGTTTTGAACAACACTCATGGAAGGGGGTCGTCCCCTTCGTTGGATGGCGACTTTTGTATTTATAGTTGAACGCTTAGATTTTTTTCACCATTCACACATCGTCCTCTGGTCCCAAAGTAAATCCTAGCAATATTATAAATGAGAATGTTTGTGAGTATGGATGTTTGTTAGTCTTTCACGCAAAAACTACTAAATAGATTTTTATGTAATTTTACAATAATGTAGCTTATGATGTATAAGCTACGTTATTGTAAAGTTACATTAAAATCTGTCTGGCGTCTGTGTTTCCGGACAATTACAATGTGGAAGCATTCAAGAGAAGGGTGAATAGGCTTATTACATATTTGTTGCGCTTTACCATCCAAGGCCGCATTACCGCTTACCATCAGGTGGAATGTAGTCAAGCATCAACATGTATTATGTAAAAAAAAAGACGTGTGGCAGTCGGGGACTGTCGCGGTAAAGCTATTGCATAGTATTTTTTATCAAATTATGCAATTATAATTATATATTTATTTTCTTTATGCAAGAATCTAAATACCATAAACTAAAATAAGATTAATAATCCTTATTTACTGATGCTTACATCTGTCCATTGTTTATGGTAATTATGATAAAATAGCGATTGTCATTCAAATGTCAATAAAATAAAAACTAACGCCAAAAATGACATGAGTCACCAGCGCGAACAGCGAAACTTGTGTAGTAGTGTGTAATGTTTTTTAGTTACGCTATCTTTGTTACGGAATTTAAATTTCGAATTTTGT
Source organism: Orgyia antiqua (assembly GCA_916999025.1). NCBI lineage: Eukaryota > Metazoa > Arthropoda > Insecta > Lepidoptera > Erebidae > Orgyia > Orgyia antiqua. Next base: position 8,485,619 of record OU779868.1, read on the forward strand.
GCATTTAGTCTCCACGCTTAAGGCCCCCGATAGAAGCTATGCAATAGCTTAAAAATTGGTCAAGTGCGACTCGGACTCGCGCACGAAGGGTTCCGTACCATTATCTATGCAACATAAGGCAACGTTATTAGTATCGAGCAAGAAACGGTAAAAAAATCATGTTTGTTGTATGGGAGCCCCCCTTAAATATTTATTTTATTTTATTTTTAGTATTTGTTGTTATAGCGGCAATAGAAATACATCATCTGTGAAAATTTCAACTGTCTAGCTATCACCGTTCTTGAGATACAGCCTGGTGACAGACGGACGGACGGACGGACGGACGGACAGCGAAGTCTCAGTAATAGGGTCCCGTTTTTACCCTTTGGGTACGGAACCCTAAAAACAACAAATTGTCAGGCTTCGTGGTCTAGTGGTTCATGTAACGGACTACCGGTCACGAGATCGCGGGTTCGATTCCCGCTCGGGACATTAATTTGTGTGATGTTTATAAATGTCATACAAATGTTTGCTCTGTGTCTGGGTGTTTCTATGTATTATATGTATGTATTTACAAAAGATAAGTAGTATATGCATTCTATCCGTATTCTGGTACCCATAACACAAGCATATAAGCTTAGCTTGGGACCAGAGGACGTTGTGTGAAATATCCGTGAATATTTAGAAAACTAACTCCTTTAATTTTTATCTAGTAATTATAAAAAAAGTTTATCTGCAATAAAAAACGTAAAAAGAAAAATAAATGAAATTCGAAATTGAACTGTTTGCAGTTATCTCTTTAGTATTTTTTTTTATTTGTTCGATACGTTCCGGCACAAAAAGGTCCCGGCCTCGGTGCGGTGTTTGCAAAAATAATGTCTCGTATTCCCAATGGTATGCAAAAATACTTTTCATTCATCTGTGAATATTCATGATGTTTTGTATTTGAATCGGTTTAAGAGGATACCAAAATAGCTTCGTGCATTTTTCTACGTACGAAGTTTTCATTTTTTCTTTAGATTGAATGGCTAGAGCTCTAATTTTTAAGTATATGTTTTTTCAATATGTGATCTAGGATCGCATAAACTCAGTAACGCGATTGAAAAAAGTTTTCTCGATCTTCGCGAAACAACCTCTCTAATTTTTTATTTTTTTCATTTGTCGGGCTAATATCACTAATGAAATAACTTTAAAAACATAAGTAACTATTATATATAGAAACACGTAAATCAGAATTAAAATATAATTAGTAGATTTTGAGTAAACAAAAAAATATCCCTAATTCTTCATTTTCTATACCTACTAGCTGTGTTAATATATGTACATGTAGACGATAATATTGATGTAGGCCCTTAAGAGAACAATTGAACACCTTGTATTAAATATTGTAGGTATATTAAAATTTAACTTATTTCAAAGCACCATTTTTATTGTTTTGCTTGCTTGTTTGAATACTTTTCCATTTTCAAAAACTACAGTTACACCTATTCTTTGTTTAACAATGGCATCGATTCTCGCACAACTATCTCATCTTAACTTAATTAAACAATAAAAATTGATAGCGTCATTAACACAATTCGGCAATTTTAACAGAACTTTTTTTAGAAAATCTGTATATTATAGACTAACGGTCTTATTCATAATGACATATCTATAGAGGTTTAAAAGTTCGCTAAAATAGGTTCGCGAAAATTGTCAAAACTTGTTATTCTTATTAGTCTTTTTACGCTAAAACGTTTATTATCACTCCGATAAAATCTCCGTTTAAACCTCCGATAAGTCGTTAGGAATAAGAGCATAATAATTTTAATTAATAAAAATGTGCACCACGAAATAGCAATTTAATCAAAACACGCCATAGTTGTTATCATTTAGTTGTTATATTAAGTTTAGTTGTACACTTAGAATTGGCATCACTGTTTTATTTTTCGTAAGTAAGTACCTATTAAATAAGTGGATATCAGCTATCTCTGTGGTAATGGATCAATTTAATAATTATTACAACGCCATTTTTTATCAACAATTATACTGTGCTAATAAATAAATAATAATAATAAATATCTTGGACATTTCGCACAACGTCCTCTGGTCCCAAAGTAAGCTATATTTCTATGCTTGTGTTATGGGTACCAGAATATGGATATACTACATAATTATACTACTTTTCTTTTGTAAATACATACTTATAATACATAGAAAACACCCAGACACAGTACAAACATTTGTATGACAATTAGAATAAAAATTGGTCAAGTGCGAGTCGGACTCGCGCACGAAGGGTTCCGTACCATTATCTATGCAACATAAGGCAACGTTATTAGTATCGAGCAAGAAACGGTAAAAAAATCATGTTTGTTGTATGGGAGCCCCCATTAAATATTTATTTTATTTTATTTTTAGTATTTGTTGTTATAGCGGCAATAGAAATACATCATCTGTGAAAATTTCAACTGTCTAGCTATCACCGTTCTTGAGATACTGGGTACGGAACCCTAAAAATCATGTTTGTTGTATGGGAGCCCCCCTTAAATATTTATTTTATTTTATTTTTAGTATTTGTTGTTATAGCGGCAATAGAAATACATCATCTGTGAAAATTTCAACTCTCTAGCTATCACCGTTCTTGAGATACAGCCTGGTGACAGACGGACGGACGGACGGACGGACGGACGGACAGCGAAGTCTCAGTAATAGGGTCCCGTTTTTACCCTTTGGGTACGGAACCCTAAAAATCACACAAATGATTGTCCCCGAGCGGGAATCGAACCCGCAACCTCTTAATCGGCAGTCCGTTACGTAAACCACTCAACCACGAGGCTCGTAATGGATTAATTTTATAATTATTACAACGCCATTTTTAGGGTTCCGTACCCAAAGGGTAAAAACGGGACCCTATTACTGAGACTTCGCTGTCCGTCCGTCCGTCCGTCCGTCCGTCTGTCACCAGGCTGTATCTCAAGAACGGTGATAGCTAGAGAGTTGAAATTTTCACAGATGATGTATTTCTATTGCCGCTATAGCAACAAATACTAAAAATAAAATAAATATTTAAGGGGGGCTCCCATACAACAAACATGATTTTTTTACCGTTTCTTGCTCGATACTAATAACGTTGCCTTATGTTGCATAGATAATGGTACGGAACCCTTCGTGCGCGAGTCCGACTCGCACTTGACCAATTTTTTATTTCTACAATTATATTTTGCAAATGTCATCAGAATTTAAATGTTACGTATTAAATTTTATTGTAATTATTTTGAGTATAATTATCCATAGTTTATTTATGTTTTTCTGTGAAACTACGTATATTTAGGCTATGTAGGTGTACAATGTACATATTAATTATTATAACATAACCTTCACGCCGCAGGCATTCAAAACATCATCAACGCTCTAGTTACCAAAGTAAATTATTTGGATTATCGGTTACACCTATATTGTAAAATGTAAGTAAACTAATATTATCAACAAATTTAGTTTGTGGAAGTACAAAATATAACAGTAGAACAAAGTGTTTAATAATGAACTTAATTCCAAAAGTAAAAAAATAGGCAAGCTTGAAAATCCTCAATATTTTTTAAAGTATTGCATTTTCATCGGTTTTTTACCAATTTAAAAAAAAGAGGATAGGAGATATTTAAATCGTTTGCACGTTCTTTTTTATGTGTTATCTCATAGCTTTTAACTGGGCGAAGCGATTTTAATGATTCTTTTTTTATTTCAATACTAATGGTTTCCGTGTGGTCCCAATGCTACCAGGTAAGGATCTGATTGTTATCTCCTAAGAAATCAAGGAAAACCCTTAAATTTCAAAAGCACATGAAGTAGAATTAACTTTTTGAAAAAAAAAACTCAATTATTAATAATGTGCAAAGTTTCAGATCAATCCGACTACTGCAAGTAGGTTAAAACCAATTTTAAATATACATTAATACATTAATAAATACGTACTGAGCTAATAAAAGCGTGTTAAAATGAAAAACAATTCTAAATCGTCACCATACTAACGATTGACAATTTCTATATAAATATACAGCTAAATATAAAATTCCCTTAGGCATAATACTAGTTCTTATGATAAAGACCAGTGTTGCCATTCGAAATGGAACAATGCCCATAGATAACAAAAGGATCGCTCCGTCCTACTTATGTAATAAAATATGAATGTAATGTTATAGAACGTTTGTTCTCATATATGTTATAGATAAAAATATTATTTATAATTAGACTTTCTATTCCCTGTGACTTCGTACTTACAGAATTTAGAACGTACGTAACGCAACGCGTTATTAAATAATTTAGAAGTAACCAAACAGTTTGGTCGCAGCAAAAATTAGGCTATAATTAATCTCAGAATTTAAGTTATTAGTGTACCAAATTTTATTTATATTGGTTCAGCCGTTTTGGCGTGAAGAGATACACAGCATTGCTGTTGAATACACATATTACACATACTAGCTATAAAATTTCTAAAGTCGCACGCGTGGAATTTAGAAATATTTCACCCTTTTTGCAACATTTTTCACTAATGCCTCGCTCCTATAGGTCGCAGTGTGAATTTATATAGCCTATGGCCTTTCTCGACAACTGAACTATCCAACACTGAAATAATTTTTCTAATCGGACCAACAGTTCCTGAGATTAGCGCATTCAAACAAACAAACTCTTCAGCTTTAATGATACCAAGAACAACTCGTTAAAAAGTATTAGCTTTTTAAAAATAGAATGCATACAATACTTGTATAAAATCCTATCAGAGTATTGTACAAATTCTAAAAGAACTTGTACTAAATGCGCTGTTCTTCTGTAGGCAGAGATAAGCCGCGTTTTGTTTAAGGGCCTACATCAATATTATCGTCGACATGTACATAATAACACAGCTAGTAGGTATAGAAAATGAAGAATTAGGGATTTTTTTTTTGTTTACTCAAAATCTACTAAATATATTTTAATTCTGATTTACGTGTTTCTATAGGTATATAATAGTTACTTATGTTTTTAAAGTTATTTCATTAGTAAATACGCGATAATAGACCGACAAATGGAAAAAATAAAAAATGAGAGAGGTTGTTTCGCTAAGATTTTCTATCGAGAAAACTTTTTTCAATCATGTTTCTGAGTTTATGCGATCCTAGATCATATATTGAAAAAACATATACTTAAAAATTAGAGCTCTAGCCATTCAATCTAAAGAAACAATGAAAACTTCGTACGTAGAAAAATGCACGAAGCTATTTTGGTCCTCTTAAGAAACTGCTCGTATCCTTGTCGACTGAGAATGTCCACATTTTAAAATAAACTGTGAAAAGAAAATACTGTAGAAAATAAGCTCCGTATACAAAAGTATTATTACTTTCACGGATTTTTACGGAACATGTATCATGAGACACCTATTGGAATATAAATTGAAGTTTACCTATACCATTTACGTGTGGTGACGAAATAAAAATATGTCACCATGCTTTTCCCTCCTCAAGGTTTTTGTTTTTACATGGGGAATACATTCACCCACTTCGCCTTTCCGGTTGCGGAGTTAGCCTTCGGGCTTTGTGTCAGACTCTCGGCCTACTGGTGTCGGACTACCCACTAAACCCCACGATGTTACATCTCGCCCTTAGCCGAACTATAGTAGTCACTGAAATATTACCATGGTGCTGTAGAAGCCAGCTAATGGATATTCTACACAGATAACATCTTTTGTGAGAGACGAAATTAACTCTATGCCAATACGCCTGGTCAGCGCGGCATTGTGAACCATAATCCCTCTCTCTCTCCAGCCCATTAACGTCCCATTGTTCGGCACGAGCTCCACCTTTTCCGAAGGGTTTGTAGTCTAGTAAGCTGCGCTAACCAGGCCTGTTGGCATAGGGTTAATTCTCGAGATTTTCGTCTCTCTATTATATCGCAGTACTATCTATATAAAGTAATTTGTGGAACATTTCTTCAATTTAGAATATAATTACATTCATAGCTAAATTAACTGTTATCATTAATTTAAATTAGTACTTATACAGAATATGAATCATTTAATGTACCATCTACTCATGTAATTAAATCGTTTTACACTCCACACTCACAAAATTATCGTATTCAGAATAACACCGATACATAATTAATGGGTACTATTAGTTCGGTAATTAGATTAAAATAATGAAGGACAATAACTTCATGCGTATGTATAAAATTAGTCAAAGTCAAAGTAATATTCTTTTAATTTCAAGTCGTCATGTTTTACAATTTAATCTGTATTTAGTAGCAACAATTGTGAAAAAAAAGTATTGAAAACAGCCGTAAAAGCTATGTATCGTATTTACATATCAACTGAATGTACACACAAAATTTTATAAGAATTGGTAGAGTCGTTTTGAAGGAATTTAACTATAGCACACCAACAGGAGAATTTTCTCTCCAGCCCATCTACTTCCTACTGTTGGGCACGGGTCTTTTCCACTTTGGGAGGGATTATGGTCTACCGTGCCGCACCAACCAGACGGGTTGGCACAGGGTTTATTTTAAAGTTTTCCGTCTCTCACAGAAGACATTATCTGTGTATAATATCCACTAACTGACTTTTACAGCACCCTTGGGAGAAGATGCTGACACTTGTATTCATAATCCGTCACCACAGAGAGAGATTTTATATATGTACTAGCTGTCCCGGCAAACGTTGTTTTGCCATACCAAAAAAAAATTTAAAGATTTGAAAAATAGATGTTGGCTGATTCTCAGACCTACTGAATACGCATGTAAAATTTCATAAAAATCGGTCAAGCCGTTTCGGAGGAGTACGGTAACTAACACTGTGACACGTGAATTTTATATATTAGACTAGCTGACCCGACAAACGTTGTTTTGCCATACTAAAAAAAAAGTTTGAAAAATAGATGTTAGCCGATTCTCAGACCTACTGAATACGTATGTAAAATTTGAGAAGAATCGGTCAAGCCGTTTCGGAGGACTACGGTAACTAACACTGTGACACGTGAATTTTATATATAAGAAGATATAGGAACAAAACAAGCAATTACAAATTCTTTGTCGAGCTTAAGTGGCAATTGTGCACAAAATGCGTGTATAGGGTCCTTTAATAAAATATAAAGGTGTATTGCATTCTATCCTGAATGTTATTAAATTCCAGACAAGAAAGGCTCAATATAGAGTTCTCATCAAAAATTACATTACAGAGGAGCTATACTCATAAATATGGGAGGTAATCAAATTATTTTTGTGCTCAGAAAATGAAATTGGTGTTTTAAATGAAACCTCTTTATTTTGCTGCGTAATAGAATAACATGTGTTTAGCTAACATCAAAATAGATTGTCTTACTTTTATTACCACTAACATAATATTATTATGGGGTCTTTCATTTAAAAACTTTATACGGATTTAGACGCGTAGGTACATTTGTTTTAAATTGTATCCCGACGTTTCGGAGACAATATTAAGTCCTACCACGGCCATGGTGACTGTAAAGTCAAAATTTAAAATAAATATACACTTCAAAATCCTATGTGTATGTTGTGTATGTAAACGGTATGTATGTCTATATTATATATTTTTATGTACAACTTAGTAAGTATTATATTGTGTTATGTTTCATAAATTTACTTATTATCTACTGGTTTATTTATATATATTTTTTCTTGTTATGGATATACACCTACTACCTCATCTCTCTGCACCACCCAAGGTTGACTGTAAGAGAATGCCTTAGGTATTAAGTCCGCCTGTATACAATATGTTTGTGCATGAACTTTAAAAATAAAAAAATAAAAAATCCGCAAATGCGGTTTATTTAAAAAAAATAGTCGTGTAAGTGTTAGAGAATATAATAAGACTACTCATTATTATCAAAGATTAAATTTATAGACAATAATAATCCAGCGGGCTTTGTGGTCTAGTGGTTTATGTAACGGACTGCTATTCACAAGGTTCGATTCCTGCACGTGATCATTTGTACTATAAGTATGTATTTTCAAAAAAGGTAGTTTATGCACACATAAACACCCACTTTCTGTGTAGTGAGGATTAAGAATACAAGTGTAACCACCCTATCTCCTCCCAAGGGTGGTGTAAAAGTCAGCTAAGGGATATTGCACACAGATAACATCCTCTGTGAGAGATGGAAATCTCGAAACTAAACCCTGTGCCAACACGCCTGGTCAGCGCGGCACAGTAGACCATAATCCCTCCCAAAGTGGAGGAGGCCCGTGCCCAACAGTGGGACGTAAATGGGCTGGAGAGAGAGAGAGAAACACCCACACCCATTACACAAGCATTATAATTATTTATTAAAACAAATCTAAATTATGTAAAAATCAATAGCATTTATATATTGGAAAAAAATTAACTGGTATCTAAGATACAGGCTCGGCCTAGTTCAGATATTATTGTTATTTTTTTCCTTAAAATACACATCAGTATTTTGCTTTGAGGTGTTTAATGTATTTCGATCAATAAATAAATAATCAAAATTAAGTAACAAATGTCTAAGTAAAAAACGTGTTTATTACTAGGTACACATTGACGAACCAACATTCATCCTTACCGAAGGATTTCATGGATAAGCTATATTCCAGCAAAATACGGTCGAGAATATAGATATTCAAAGCATAAGCTTAATGAACCAACCAATGAAATCCATGTTCTCGGTATTTGATATAAACATCGAGTCGATGATACGTAAATTAAACCGCCTATACGTTTGAAGTTTGGTAAACAAAACCATTCATGCTAAGACCATAATAAACCAACGTCAAATCATCAGCGCATTTCAACTAGAATGGAAATTTTGCGGAGATGTATTATTCTGAGCAAATTCAAATTATGTTCTCTAGCTACGAATCTTGTATATAGTATAGATATATATACTTGAGCACAGAAATACCAAATGGTGGGATGACGTTTAAAATTGAGGACAAGTAACCTTAGCCTGGCTAAATCGTACTTTATAATAATAATGACGTTTCATATCTATATCATCACGTATAGTCTGTATCAATGTGTGTCTAACAAATAGATACATTTTCACGCACACATAAATATTAATAAGTACTCTTCATCTGGTAAATCTGTGTACTTGAGTTATAAAGTTCCTATTAGGAGAACTTGCAAACGCCTTAGATTGGATCGTATTGAAACTTGTAACGATATCAAAAAAAAAATTAAAACATCCTAATCCTAACTAATTTATAAATGTGAAAACGACCCAATGACACGATAAAAATTTTGACGAGCTTCAGTGTTAATGTGTGGAACGAAACTATATACGCCATCTATCGAGTGGTATAGTAAATTCATGTTTGTTAAGGTTTGATTTTTAAATTTCACGCGTATGAAGTCGCGGGCAACAGCTAGTTATTAATAAACTAACGTCAAATCACCAGTACATTCCACGTAGAATGGAAATTTTGCGGATATCTAATATATAAAATTCACGTGTCACAGTGTTAGTTACCGTACTCCTCCGAAACAGCTTGACCGATTCTTCTCAAATTTTGCATACATATTCAGTAGGTCTGAGAATCGGCCAACATCTATTTTTCAAACTTTTTTTTTTAGTATGGCAAAACAACGTTTGCCGGGTCAGCTAGTAGTAATATAATTATCTGAGCATGTTCCTTAGCGCATTAAGACAACAGGAGTTGATATTATTAAGCGACCCCGCTTATACGAGAAAATTGAACATACTTATTGTGTACGCACACTATCGTGTCTTAGTGTGCGTGGAGTGATTTTGGGCGGGGGAATAAAACGACTCGATCGTGTGTACTATCTCGGCATCCCACGGGTGCAACAGTATTTCTGTCTAAGGTAGCAGCAATGAAGTGAATGAAGTAGCAATGAATTATCTAGCAATACCTACTCGTAACTTAAATACCAAAAATTGTGAATTGGCCGGCTTTTGTGTCTGCTCTTATAACTTGCACACGCCTTAGATTGCGTAATTAAACTTTTGATGATATTAAATATCTTTCAAAGTTTAAGAAAATGAACAGCAAGTCAGTTCAAGTTGCTGAAAATAATGAAGAATAAAACATACTTATATTAGTTTTTGTTTGCAAAATATTGAAGTAGATAAACTAAGGACAATATTAAAACTTTTATTAATAATAAAAAATTTGGGAATTGGTTATTAGCGATGTCTTTAGAAGATATCCGTCTGTTGACGGATAAAGAATGCACGTGTCACAAACCAATTTCCTACAACAAGTGCTGCCAAAGTTAGACATAATCTAGGTTGATAACATCTTCTGTCAGAGGGAAGATTTAAAACTAACACCAGTGGTCGGCATGGTGTAATTGACTTAATTTACACCTTCTCGTTCTGGCAAAGTCCCGGGTCCCAGAAGTGTAACATTTATGTGCTGAGAAGAAGAGAATTTGTGGTAAGAAAAGTCAAAAAGCTTGTAAGCAATATCACAAAAAAAAATTGAAAAATCAAAGATTCCATTGTCGCTTACCATCAGGTGGGATGGGATCAAGAGCCAACATGTTTTATGTATAAAAAAAAACCAAGCCATGAAAATATAAGTAGCATAAATACAAATGAAAATCTATAATGTAAATATGGATGCATATTTTATCGGAGTTATGTTGCAAATTTCGTGTTCGCCGAAGTGGTGCACCCGTTCGCCTGTCTGCAGCAGCTCGGAATCTATTTTATTATTAAATTATGACGTCCCGTAATTGATGAAACTGAACGTGCATTTGACTTTATTACTTAGATTTAATTTGTCTATATATTTAACGTACTATCAAGATGCATAAATATGTCTAATATATAAAATTTTCCTATCACGGTGTTTGTAATTATACTCCTCTGAAATGGCTCCACCGATTTTCGTGAAATTTTGTGTACGTTGTTAGGTCTGAGAATCGGACAACATCTATTTTTCATTCTCCTAAATGTTAAGGGTTACCCCTATCAAATATATGGCAAAACAAGGTTTGCCGGGTCAGCTAGTATATTTATAAAAATCTAAGTGTCTATATCAGATACTAAAATAATAAATAACTATTTATTAAACAAACAAGAAGACTAAGTATTTGAACCTGGCGCATGAGGATACCGACATGTGGAGGGTGGTATCGACAGGAGTAATCCCGATAGTTGTATCGGTAAACCGCTTGGACCCAAAGAGCCTCTCACAATACCTACCTCGAGAGGCTCGACAGTAAATAAGTGATGGCCCAGATGCAAAATGGTGGTCTTGCTAGAAAATGCCCGTATAGTACGTCGGATTCTCTCCCATTAGGCTCCACCATTCCGGCCGACTGTTGCCAACCTCGTCGGAGTGTGTCCTGGCCCCTTTCGAGACGAGAGAGTGTTATATCAAATAATAAATATTTAAAGATCATACAACAAAATCTTTTAGTTAAACTTACACTCATTATTATGACATTGTAAGATGGTAAATAGATATACAATTTGCCTGAAATCATTTCAGTTTCGAATGTGAATAAACAATTACGTAGGTAATTGGTATTTCAATAATTAATTAAATGTTAAAATAATACATGTTCGTAGAGTATGTAGGCTAAACGTTCATTTCAGCAATGACTTAAATTACGAACTCATAAATTAAAAATTAATAAAATACAAATTTATTCAAAAATATATCTACAATACAACTATTTTCTTTAATGTCATTTTAACAAAGGAAATAGATAGTACAGCCCTTACAATTTTGTCTTTAATTTGATTTCTACTGTCTGCGTGCTAGTTCTCTTTGATATAAACGCTCCACCCGTAAAAGCTTCATACATTGTAATTAGATTGTAATAAACGCCTTTGTTCTAGAAAAGAGAATGAAATCATATAAAAAAAATGGTTATACTTTACTGAAATTCAATAAACCCTTTTTATTACTCAGTTTTTTTCTGCCAGTATTTTTTTTTTGCAACAGTGGACATTTATTTATTACAAAATAAATTCGTATTTCAAAGTGGTATTTCCATAGACTTTTTCTTTTTAATTTATACCAGAATTTTAAAGGCATCCATATAGATATAATTCTTTTGTTTTAATTAAAAAGAATATAATCTAACGTGTCACCGTTTTATACAATTGCTGCTACAAAGAGAAACTAATTTTTGAGACTCTCTCCAGCCCGTCCCACTGTTGGGCACGGGCATTATGGTTTTTTATTAATATAATGCTTGTGTAATGGGTGTATGTGTTTATCTTTCTCTCTCCAGCCCATTTACGTTCCACTGTTGGGCACAGGCCTCCTCCACTTTGGAAGGGATTATGGTCTAATGTGCCGCGCTGACCAGGCGTGTTGGCACAGGGTTTCTTTTCGAGTTTTCCGTCTCTTACAGAAGATGTTATCTGTGTGCAATATCCCTTAGCTAACTTTTACGGCACCCTTAGGAAGAGATGGGGTGGTGACACTTGTATTCTTAATCCGTCACCACACGGAGTACCCTTGACCGACTAAATTGTTAAATAAACCTAATTTTTGCGGATTTTTAGCTAAAATTAAGATTTTGTACAATGGGCATAGTTCATATTTTTTTTAAACTCTTAATTCGAAAACTATTTCGGGGAATAGAGTTTTATTAGTTATTAACGATTATTTTTCCAAAAAAGCAAATGATCTCTATTTGCCCTTGAAATGAAGGACTTAAAATATTAAGGCGTTTTTAATGACATATTAGGTACTCTGAAGTGGAGTTGAAATTGGTCTATCATATCAACTTGTCAACTTTGAAAAGATAAAGTGCAATCTGTATTAAATCTATCAAGAAAAGTCTATACACAGATTGCGTAAAACGATGACGTCACAACATTTAAAGTAATATATTGAAGAATTTTTTAAAAATTCTGTATAGTGAATATTTCAATAATATTGAAATTAGTTGCTTAAAATAGTCTATATTTTATGAAAAGAATATAAAAATAGTAGGTCAAAAATTATGAACAATCCCTATTCTAACCAGTACATACCTAGCTCCGGAGATAAGGGCGGACAAACATCTGGAAAATACAATTTTAATCTATGTATGAGTGGTTAGATACAAAAAGTACCAATTTTAGATCATACATTTCTCTACTACCTAATAATAAAATAATAATAAAATTAATGGTAGAGAAATTAAATTAATTTATCTACATAATATTACTTTCAAATTATTTAAAATGAGAAAACAAGTAAAATGAGAATACAAGTAAGTTACAGTACCTTTATATTTTCATTTCTTTACAATTCTCGTCAAAATTCGATTCGATCGTTAGTTACGCTTACATTTCATTGAAACGATGGGCATGTTCATTAAAACTTTATTCAGCTGTATTTAAGCGTAATTTCTGATACTTTTATATTTAAAAAATAGAGAGAGATTTTTAAAGTGTAGTTTAAAATATCATGAATTTAGACACGTGTGTTTGTTTTAAATTTTAGCCCGACGTTTGTTCTATTGGTATACTTTGCAGTCACTATGGTCGCGGGTAAGACCGAACTATAAAGTGTCCTATACGATCTCAATACACGCGTCTAAATCCATCAAGAGTAGTTTTTTTTAAAACGTATGAGTGGCGCAAGTGTTAGAGAATATTATATTAAAAAAATTGTTATAAATTCTGTAATGTGAAGTAACTAGACTGTATAAATAGTGTATTACAGTTTTCTATAGATACTTTAAAATACCTATAATATTCTCCCAGAACGCGAATTTTAATCCTACATAAAATATCGCTATTCAAGATTTTATCACCGAGATTATGACACTGCCGCAGTGAAAGTTTGCATTAACTATCTCGAATTTATTAAGATAACGCAGCTCTTTAAGGGCCTACATAAATATTTTTGTCGACATGTACATATTAACACAGCTAGTAGGTATAGAAAATGAAGAATTAGGGCTATTTTTTTTGTTTACTCAAAATCTACTAAATATATTTTAATTCCGATTTACGCGTTTCTATATATAATAGTTACTTATGTTTTTAAAGTTATTTCATTAGTTAATACGCGATAATAGACCGACAAATGAAAAAAATGAAAAATGAGAGAGGTTGTTTCGCTAAGATTTTCTATCGAGAAAACTTTTTTCAGTCGCGTTTCTGAGTTTATGCGATCCTAGATTATACTCGTATATTGAAAAAACATATACTTAAAAATTAGAGCTCTAGCCATTCAATCTAAAGAAACAATGAAATCTTCGTACGTAGAAAAATGCACGAAGCTATTTTGGTATCCTCTTAAGTATAATAAAGTATTTAAAACAATAGAATCACACAATACCGATTTTTATTAATAAATTCAATAATTAAATAAATTAAATCAATAAATAAATATTTTGGACATTTCACACAACGTCCTCTGGTCCCAAAGTAAGCTATATTTCTATGCTTGTGTTATGGGTACCAGAATACGGATATAATACTTTTCTTTTGTAAATACTTACTTATAATACATAGTAAACACCCAGACGCATGACAAACATTTGTATGACAATTATAAATATCACACAAATTATTGTCCCGAGCGGGAGTCGAACCCGCGGCCTCGTGAACAGCAGTCTGTTACCTGAACCACTAGACCACGAGGCCCGTAATTCGAATGTATTATGATGATCATGAATGTTAAACTTCCATTTTACTAAATCAGGTGTTGAATTTCCTAAAAACCATTCTTAATATTCGTCTACAATGGAAAAGAAATATTTTCTAATCACATTTAGATTCCAAAACTACTATTTATATTAAACATAAACAAAAACAATTGATGAGGTCGACCGGAAACAATGCACGTGCTGGCGGGTTTAACTGAAACATCATGAGGTCTGAGAATCGGCCAACATCTATTTTTCAAACCTTTTTTTTTTTGGTTTGGCTAAACAACGTTTGCCGGGTCAGCTAGTTTTATATATAAGAAGATTATATAATTATGTGTTTTGTTGCAAGGAAAGGCGTGCATAGAAGAAAATTAAAAAAAGAAAACTAGTGGGACGAGGTCCATCTGGTAAATACGTGATAAATATATTGTGCATTTTCTTAGATACTGCGATCTTCCAGGCCTTTATTCAATTGTAATATTTGAAGGTTTCTCCTATCTTCATAATTTTTTCATTTAAAAATCTCATGCTACTGAATTTTCATTAATATTTTAATAAAGTTACGGAGAGTTTAAACAAAGATCTCGAAATATTATCTTACGGGGTTAAAAGGGGTTATTTAAATTCAAATATCTGTCACATTATGTTAGCTATGTATTCAGGGAATGTCTAAAATATGCTAAATATTTCATAGCCAAATACCTTCGTAATATAGTGAATATTATAAATTGCACATAATGAATGTTTCGCGTAAATTACAATATGATTAAAACAAATAGTTGATCGTTCCAGTGAGTTATTGAGAAAATTTATCTATGCAATAAATAAAGTACAATGCAATATACTATAGTTTATTGACAAGTACCACCTATCGATTTGTAGGACGCCTAGTTTCCCAGAAATCGCAAAAAAACTGTTTGCACTCCTTTTCCCAAGATGGCGGTTAGGGGACAAGGACGGCAACCCCACAAACTAGTGGTTAGGCTTCTATTGATCCCACACACTTGTCACAAAAATAAAATTGCGGCATCTAATGAAAAAGCACATTTTACTTTTCAAAGTAAAAGTCAATTATTTTTATTTCAAATGGGGAAGATAAACATGCTCTTTTAAAAAGTTCTGACTTTACGCTACGCGTCAGTCCAAAAGTTAATACTGTGGAGGAGAACAGACAAGAAATTCCATGGATTTTTATAGCTTTCTTTCCATGGGGTAGTATTTATTAAAATTTTAAACCTAAATTATTATACAATCTACGTGTCATAATGTAAAACCCAAATTTCAATCGAAATTTTCTTAGAATCTCTCGAATGAATCGTATGGTGAACGTTACAAAAGAAGATCAAAGCGATTAGGCATTTTATTGATCCTAAATTTATTTTAGAACTGGAAGTTATTCATTCACCGGGAAATTTCGTTTTCATTACGTAAGCAGGAAAAAAGAAATAAAAGATGAATGCCGGTTTTGTTTGAATAGGTTAGAATATAACTCAATTTTCGATTTCAAGTAAATGAAATGTATAAACTTCAACATTTCTGTGTATACCTACTTTAGATTCTTTTAGGTATGAAGTTTTGTATAAATAGAGATTGTACCTACCATATAATGCATTAGATGGGTTTTTTTAGTTTCGTATAGGAATCTTTCTTTTAAATAAACAATTTTTACGATCGTGAAATTTAAGCCTTATACAAAAAAATCGGTTTATTTAGCACTGATTCAAACTACAATCAAAAATATTTAGGTATACTTCTATAGAAATGTGAAAATGTTTAAACCGCATTTGATATCATTTGTAATCCTTGAAAACCTAAAAAAAACAGATTAAGACTCGTATAATTTTATAAAGCTTATTTCAAATCTTTTGGCAGACTTTTAAGACTTTTTAAAAGTCTTTGAATCTTCAACTTAAATTTGAAACAAAATAGCATGTGTCTAAATGCGTATAAATTAGCGCTATTTGAACTCTGAAAGACTTTTTCTTTCTTTTTTCCCTTGTGGCAAAGACTTTTATCATCATCATTCTTCAAATTGAATAATGGCCTTGACACTGAAGCATTCAATAATTGCACAGTCATAACGTTTCAACAGACAAAATAAATTATTTTTTGTTAAAACATCCATAACTGAGAACAACGACGAAAGATCAAACAAACTTGAAAGGTTTATTACCAGCCAGCGACTCCAAACTGTTTGTAAATAATTAAGTTTTGTAGAAATAAAATATTATGCCTACAAATTTGCCTAAAACGTTACTCTAAAAACGACTGAGTGCGAATTTGACTCCAGCATTATGGGATCCGTACCGTAATACTATAATGATGATACTTGATACTATAATGATAGTATCAAGTATCAGATCGTCATAACGTCATAGTCATCAAGTTTAACTGAAATCGTTAATTGTATGAGAGCACTTAAATATTTATTGTGATCTAGTTATTAGTGCTATACTCGGTGTTTCCTTGCCTGATAAGATCCGGAATGCGTAGAACGGTGTGTACGACATAACCCGAAGAGTTAGCAAGCTGAAGTCGCAATGGACAGGCTACATCGCTCAACGACCCGACCACCGTTGGAAGCAGATCTCCTAGCGGCGACCACGTTCCAAACGACGCAGGGTGAGGCGGCCCCCAACAAGGTGGTCTGACGATATCGTCAAATGTGCCGAGGGCTGCTGCATGCGTTCTATAGGGGAGGTCTATGTCAAGCAGTGGACGGAGAAAGGCTGATGGATGGATGGATGTAAGGTTATTAGTATTTGTTGCAATAGCAGCAACAGGCAAATACATATTATAACCCGTGAACTCTTTAGAATGAGATACGAGTACTGCCTAGTGGCTGATGGAAAGAACGGATGTAAAGGGAAGTTTCAGTAATAAAGTCCCATGTTACGCTCCAGTAGGTAGTACGCTAAAAATATTGCATCCTAAAGTTTGCCTGAAAACGTAAGCTACAAATCGACTCTGAAACTGACATAAATATATTTCATTTGTTGAGAGTTGTAAAGGCATTGCGTTATGCATAATGAGATCGATTTAAGAAATCTGTTTCTATACCGTTTAGAACAATACTCCATTAAAGTTGGTTTGCTAATATCTTTTTCTGCTGGTTCAACTTGTTGTTTTACCATCTTTAATGATATCATCAACACACTATCACTTCTTTTTCCCGTGGGGTAGGCAGAGACTATAGAGCGCCATCTGCTACAAACCAAACACGCTTTCATGACTACAGTGACCGACTGACTGTAATAATGATTAACCGGTATTTATATTTAATGGAATAAGTACCTACTTACTGTCTTTTCTTCTCTTCATCCTACCCTAATAATGCCCCGCTACTCATGCACAAACTTCCTATACTTCAAGAGTGCATTTTGGTCTATCTATTTACCACACGCTGACCAGCCTTCTTCTGTTATGGTTTAGTGTAATATTCTATCTTTCGCCGAAGATGTTGTGATCATATTCTCTCTTAATTAGCTCTTATAGTACCAGTATGAAAATGAGGTGGTGACCCTTATATTTTAAATCTCCACACAGCTATCTTCAATAATTATCTTTACGAGCACTTAAGATAAAATCCAAACTAGAAAACAATTAATATCAATTTTGCGTCATACCCTAATTTAATACGCTGTACAAATTCTGAAATACCATTTACCAGCTATAGTTTCTATGGCTACAACACTCAGCCAGCTTGAAGCCGCTTACATATTTATGTCATACAAAACATTACTGGTCTACAAATTACTATGCACGCATGCAGCATACACACATACACACACTCGCACGCTATTTTTATTGCTTAGTTATTAATTACCTATTATTTAAATATGAGCATATCTCTCTTTTATAAAATTTATAGTCACCACATTTTTGTTACTCTTAAGAGGGTACTGTACTCCTCATTTAGGTATTTGCCTTAGGTATTGCTATCCCTATTTCCGAGCGCTGCGCTGAAAGGGACAAATATAGATAAAGCGGATTTTACCTACAAATTCTTTGAAAAAAGACGTTTCGTACTTCCGTTTTTTTTTTTCGCGAAAGTTAAACCGATTTTAATAGTTTTTGCGTTATATTATAGATAAAGAGCATATCTATGCTTCGTTACGTGTCTTCGATATTGAACGCCAATAATCAGGTAAATCTGTGGAAATAATAATCTTTGAACTTTTTTCATTTAAACATAATAATATCAGCACTGATTTCTTATGGAAATATTTTCAATAACTCCTAAATCTTCAAAGTTATATTTCAGTTCAAAACTTTCAAGTTAAGCTGATGACAGATATTTGATGTCTTGTGAATGTAATCCTTATATTGAGATATGGAATATATTACACGCGTTAAGCGCTGCCTACAGATTTATATAAGTTTATCACTATATTGCAGAATAAATAATAATAATAAATAAATAAATAAATATTCATGGACATTTCACACAACGTCCTCTGGTCCCAAGCGAAGCTTATATGCTTGTGTTATGGGTACCAGAATACGGATAGACTACATAATACTACTTTTCTTTTGTAAATACATAGTTATAATACATAGAAACACCCAGACGCAGTACAAACTATTGTATGACAATTAGAAAAATCACACAAATGATTGTCCCGAGCGGCAATCGAACCCGCAACCTCTTGATCGGCAGTCCGCTACATGAACCACTCGACCACGAGGCTCGTCGATTTTTATTAAGATCGAGAATTTAATAAGCTTACGATCTATTCTAATATTATAAAGCTGAAGAGTTTGTTTGTTTGTTGTACATCTATCGAGGAAAGCTATACGCCATATAACATCACGCTGCGACCAATAGCAGCAAAGTATCAGTGAAAAATGTTACATAAACGCGGAAAATTGTCTAAAATTCCACGCGTACGGAGTTGCTGGCAGCTAGCTATGTATACATTTATTTTATACCTGAAACTACCACACAACCTCCTGCTGTGCCAAACTAAGCTTAACTATTGTGTTTTGATTATTAAATTAAGGAAATAATACTTTTTCGTAATATAAGTAAGGTGCGTAGAAATAAATGGTTGCAAATATTTGCCCTGTGCTGGAATCGTACCTGCGATCTTATGAATGGATGTGAGTCCTCCTATGATGTGATCCTAAATCAATTTCCAATTAACCACCATTTTGTCCAATACCATTTCTTAAGTATATAGGTAATTAATTTTCTATGGATTACTGAATAGATCAAACACAGCATACCATTTATTTTGAGCTAGCTGTTGTCTGCAACTTCGTACGCGTGGAATTTAAAAACCGGAGCCCAAAAAAAATAAAAAAGCCATCTTTTTGAACCACTCTATCTATTAAAAAAGACCGCATTAAAATCCGTTGCGTAGTTTAAAAAATATGAGGTCACGTAGATACATTTGTACAAAAATAACGACTTTGTTTTATAATAATTAAAGAAGACAACAGTTTAGCTATATTTTTTTATTAGTGAAACAACTACACGTCAATATATCCAATAAAAATAATAAAATTATATGTATTTTGTGTTTATCAAAATAATGTCATTGCGTATTTTCCACAAACCCTTTTCTTCAGTATATTAGGGATGGGTCTGTGGTTTAGTGAACACACAAGCTTATTCTATTCGGTACAAAAACTTTATATAAGAGTAGTTCAGAACGTTTGATGTCGGAAATATACGGGCTTACGTAGAGTTAACATAAAATCGTTAATCCTATACTGTAGATAAGAAAGTTGATTAGACTTCATAAACGTTGGCTAAGATCTAACAGTTTTTGCTTTAGTAAAGAGAACTTTTGCAGAGCTCGCATATAAATGTATAAATTCGAATGTTTTGATGTTAATGTGTAGTGTCACAGTGTGTGTACCAATGCGTGTATACTTGTGTACTCCTTAAAGGGCGTCACAAACGACATATCTAATATATAAAATTCACGTGTCACAGTGTTAGTTACCGTACTCCTCCGAAACGGCTTGACCGATTATTATGAAATTTTACATGCGTATTCAGTAGGTCTGAGAATCGGCCAACATCTATTTTTCAAACATTTTTTTTTTGTAGGTTTGGCAAAACAATGTTTGCCGGGTCAGCTAGTTAATATATATTAATATAGCTAGAAAGAGACAGATGTATATAGAAAAAAGACAAGGTGAAAAGAAAAGAGAATTATAATCGTTAGTCTATAATACACAGTTTTTATGATATATTATCATAAAAACTGTGTATTATAGACTAACGATTTTAATTAATAAAAATATGCACAGCGATATAAACAATTAATCGGAATACGCCATAGCTGTTTTCATTTTTAGTTAAGTTTAGTTATGCACTTAGAATTGGTACCATAATCTTATTAATCTTAAACAATCCGTTTACACATTTAACATTGCCGAAATGTCTTAATAACGCTACCAATTTAAATTTTTTATTTAATTTTATTTGTGCATGTAGAATTGGTACAAATACCTATTAAGATAGCTTAATACGTAGATTTTATTATCATCCTAAAAATTATGGACTAAACATTGCTTTAAGCTATATTAGCAGAAAATGAGACATTGTAGAGTCCATTAGTAGTCTTAATGAATATAGTAGGTACCTACTAGGCAACGAATAAAACTACATAGAACTAAAATGCCACAGTATTGTCACAAACTTAAATTGGAAATTTAGCAGAAGTTCAAAACTACTACATCTTGTTCATATTAAGAAAATAAGGCAGACTGCTTAATTTTATTAAATTTGTTATGTGAATACATATATTATGTCTACTCTGTGACGATGTACCGCGATACTGTAGAGTCTAGATTATGGTCTACAGTGTAGACCATAATCCTTCCCACAGCAGAGGAGGCCCGTGTCTGACGGTTGGACGTCAATGGGCTACAGAGAGAGAAGCTCCACCACCCTATTTAGCTGTTGCCAACCTTATCGGAGTGCGTTCTTTTTTATTGATGGGTAATCATCAAATAATACCCCTTGCTTAGAGCAAAGAGTATGCCAGACTTCTACTTGCAAAATCCCATCTCTTTCCGACACTAGTCATTCTTATACGGGCTACGGGATCCCTTTCGTATGACGCCAGATCGGAACGCGTCCTGCCAACTTTCGAGGCGGGGCAGTATTCTATCTATATGTAATATTCTCAAATATCGATATACCGTGCTAATGCAAACTTTTATATAACACGCATCGGAGTATGAGTTTAACAGATTCACCAATTGTCATTGTATTCTTTAAAGTAGGTCGGTACATTAACCTAAATGAGGCTTTTGATGGACGACAATTTGTCCCCGCTTTGCTTATAGCTAACGATATAAGTAAAATGGCTAACTTGGACTGTAAATCATAATAAGGGTCCAGTTTTGTTAGGATACAACAATTATAATAGATATTTTATATTTCGACGGGCCTCGTGGTCTAGTGGTTCATATAACGGACTGCCGATCACGAGGTCTCGGGTTCGATTCCCGGTCAGGACAAATATTTGTGTGATGTTTTTAATTGTCATACAAATGTTTGTACTGCGTCTGGGTGTTTACTATGTATTAAAAGTATGTATTTACAAAAGAAAAGTAGTATATGTATTATATCCGTATTCTGGTACCCATAACACAAGCATATAAAGCTTAGCTTGGGACCAGAGGACGTTGTGTGAAATGTCCATGAATATTTATTTATTTATTTATGAAAAGTGCTTTGAAATTTTCAATTGTTTTCATTTTCGTTGCATGTAGGTATGATGTTTCGTAGCGGTAGCAAATTAGTATTTTATCCAAAAAGTCGGAATGAAAATCAGTTAATAAATTCGAAACCCAGGATAAAGGTGTTAGTGAATATAAATATAACTTTAAAAAGTTATATAAACTGTTACTCATTTCATTTCAGCGAACTTGTAAAATAAGTTAGCTTCATTTCAGCTTTACATTAGTTAAGACGATACCAAAATAGCTTCGTGCATTTTTCTATGTACGAAGTTTTCATTGTTTCTTTAGATTGAATGGCTAGAGCTCTAATTTTTAAGTATATGTTTTTTCAATATATGATCTAGGATCGCATCAACTCAGAAACACGATTGAAAAAAGTTTTCTCGATAGAAAATCTTGGCGAAACAACCTCTCAAATTTTTTATTTTTTTCATTTGTCGGTCTATTATCGCGTATTAACTAATGAAATAACTTTAAAAACATAAGTAACTGTTATATATAGAAACACGTAAATCAGAATTAAAATATATTAAGTAGATTTTGAGTAAATAGGAAAAGTATCCCTAATTCTTCATTTTCTGTGCCTACTGGCTGTGTTAATATGTACGTGTCGGCGATGATATACGATAATATTGATGTAGGCCCTTAATGGTACCAATCCTACGTATACAGTTGTACACGTTTAGTTTCCTTTATAATTAAGTTTATTTAAACTTAACTTAATCTATTTATTCTTAACTAAAAAGGGAAATTGATACTGTGAATAACACTATCTGCCATTGTTAACTGGACTCTCTTAAATATAATTTGCTTCGTTCAAAAACTAAAAAACACGCATAAAAATCCTAAATATTTTATTAAATATTGCATTGTCATCGGTTCTATAAGAGGATACCAAAATAGCTTCGTGCATTTTTCTACGTACGAAGTTTTCATTTTTTCTTTAGATTGAATGGCTAGAGCTCTAATTTTTAAGTATATGTTTTTTCAATATTTAATCTAGGATCGCATAAACTCAGAAACGCGATTGAAAAAAGTATTCTCGATTGAAAATCTTAGCAAAACAACCCCTCTCATTTTTTATTTTTTTCATTTGTCGGTCTATTATCGCGTATAACTAATGAAATAACTTTAAAAACATAAGTAACTATTATTATATAGAAACACGTAAGCCGAAATTAAAATATATTTAGTAGATTTTGAGTAAACAAAAAAAAATCCCTAATTCTTCATTTTCTATACCTACTAGCTGTGTTAACAGGTACATGTCGACGATAATATTGATGTAGGCATTAAGCATGCAAAATTTCAGATCAATCAGACGAACGCAAGTGGGTGAAAATCACTTTCAAAGATCCTATACATAGATTAATACATTGATAGATACATGCTGAACTTATAAAAGGGTGTTAAAAACTGTGTTATACAGACGAAATAGCTAATTAATCAAAATACACCATAGTTCTTTTCATTTTTAGTTAAATTTTGTTGTGCACGTAGAATTGAAACCAATGTCCATTCTTTTTAAAACAGATAAAGGAATAACAAATTATACACACTTTGTGATTTTAAGCTTTACGGCGCGGCGCTGTGGAAACATAAAATGTAGAGTTGGTTGGAATTTTAAATTAATATTCTCGTCACGAAGCAGTGTCCTAGGAATGAAAAAGATTAATATTACTCATTTTAAGCAAAATAGTAAAATACTGAATAAATACATTAGTGTGAGAAGCGTGGACCTGAATATACATTATAAATCAAGTTGAGCCTCTTTCATAATTTTGGTTTTTAGGGTTCCGTACCCAAAGGGTAAAAACGGGACCCTATTACTGAGACTTCGCTGTCCGTCCGTCCGTCCGTCCGTCCGTCTGTCACCAGGCTGTATCTCAAGAACGGTGATAGCTAGAGAGTTGAAATTTTCACAGATGATGTATTTCTATTGCCGCTATAACAACAATTACTAAAAATAAAATAAAATAAATATTTAAGGGGGGCTCCCATACAACAAACATGATTTTTAGGGTTCCGTACCGAGTATCTCAAGAACGGTGATAGCTAGACAGTTGAAATTTTCACAGATGATGTATTTCTATTGCCGCTATAACAACAAATACTAAAAATAAAATAAAATAAATATTTAAGGGGGGCTCCCATACAACAAACATGATTTTTAGGGTTCCGTACGCAGTATCTCAAGAACGGTGATAGCTAGACAGTAAAAATTTTCACAGATGATGTATTTCTATGGCCGCTATAACAACAAATACTAAAAATAAAATAAAATAAATATTTAAGGGGGGCTCCCATACAACAAACATGATTTTTTTACCGTTTCTTGCTCGATACTAATAACGTTGCCTTATGTTGCATAGATAATGGTACGGAACCCTTCGTGCGCGAGTCCAACTCGCACTTGACCAATTATTATTACATTTATAAGTTATATTTTTAAAGTACCTAGTTTTTAGGGTTCCGTACCCAAAGGGTAAAAACGGGACCCTATTACTGAGACTTCGCTGTCCGTCCGTCCGTCCGTCCGTCCGTCCGTCTGTCACCAGGCTGTATCTCAAGAACGGTGATAGCTAGAGAGTTGAAATTTTCACAGATGATGTATTTCTATTGCCGCTATAACAACAAATACTAAAAATAAAATAAAATAAATATTTAAGGGGGGCTCCCATACAACAAACATGATTTTTTTACCGTTTCTTGCTCGATACTGTAAAGCTTCTTCTTTACAATGAAAAACTTTTATCATAATTAATTTGTTATATTTTTTATAATATAGAAAAACTATTTTACAATCATTTTTCAACATCCTCTCTTCATGTCCTTTTCTCATCTCCCCAAATTCTTTTCTTTTTATCTTCAAATTTTAAATTTTTTATTCCTTTTTTAAAAACAAATCTTAAGTGGCCTGTATCATTGTATAGGTTATATTCAATGATCACAACCTTTACATTCTCCCCCCCTTAGAGGATAAAAAAAAAAAATTTTTTCCAAAAAAAAAAAAAAATTTTTTTTTCTAAGTTACAAAATACTGGACACCCTACCTAAGGTTGGAAAGCATGATAACAAACTAGAATGAACCAGATTAGATCCAGCTAGGACCTAGCTTTTCGAAGCAATACATTTCGAAAAACTTGAAAAGCAAAAAACCAACCAAAAATTGCCTTTCTAATCTTAGTTATCCGAACCACACTAACTACGATGCCCTTATATCATATCACTCTTTTCATAAAATATTAAACTACTTCATCTTTAAAATTTATTTATCCAATAATAAACAAGAGTGATAAGGCATCCTTAAAACTATCACACCAAGACACAAAGCATATATCATCAACAATCAATCAGAAAAATGTTCATCACCAAACAATTAATGCTCTTATAAAAACTATCGAGCTTCAATTATGAGGTCAGCATCATAGATCCGAAAGATATGCTAATTTAACAGCTTTCCAGCTTAATGAGAAAATTTACATAAGAAACGATTATAATTGACAGAATCCAGAGATTATCAAATTAAAATTTAAAGTATGCTCAGATAATACTCAACCTTCTTTTCAATTATTTAGGTATAATTTCTACTAAGTAATTCTGAATGCTCGGGAATGACCAATTTATTCCACATTTAGAATTCCTTCTCGTGAGATAAATTTACCAACCATTCTTCTACCACAAGTAACGTTTTAAATAATCAATCATTCTATTATCTAAGTAATTATAAACTATTCGCTAATCATTATTATCTAACTATTACCCAATAAATAAAATAAAAATATTATCAGCAACCTCTCACTATAATACAACTTCTTTCAATTTTCAACCTTTCACATTTCTCTCCTAATGAACAAATACTTTACTCTAGCACCTACTTTCCTAAATCCTATCTCATGAGTTCTATCTCTAAAATGCGTGATATCCCAAAACAGGATTCCATGACAAATAGCCTATGGCCTTACCATGTTGCATTCAAAGATATTACCCGTTGATACGACTCATCCAACTAACTCTACCAAGCCACTACCTTCGACATTATAACTCAATACAACCCATTATTATACCTATTAATCGTTCTACCTTAATACTATAATCATAATCTAGTACGAAATACTCACTATCTAATTACCATGTTAATATATTTATCTCACATTTTTAACTACACATTCAAAATATAAATATGAAAAAATAATTAAATTTTTGATGTGGTTCCTTTTCATTGCATCTTTCTTATGTACAAATTTGCTGACGTCATTATGAAGTCTCGCCGATCCCGAACAATATGAAACACACCAAAATAAAACAATATTAGTAAATTATAATTATCACTATATATATAACCTTAATCTAATTGAATCACTAAACCAATTTACATCATTATGCAAATAATTATTTCGTTATAGAACAATTCTTGGTAATTTACTTCTTGGAACTCTTCCCTTAGTCTATCAAATACCTCCTGCACGCTTTTGCACGTGTCTTTAAAGCCCATGAAGAAAAGAAAGGCGTTACCCATTAAAAATGAGGGCAATAGTGATAATTTTTCGCATCTCTTGAAAGTTATTAAAGCGTAAAACATTTCTTCGAATTCATCTAGGCACTCCTGTGCGCAACCACCGAAAGTTATCGTGGCTAGTTCCATCTTAGTTATAAATAATTTATAAAAATTTAATAAAAAGATACGGCTACTTCTCTGATAATTAATATTTATCCTGTGTCGACCCTTTGCTCGTCAACACATCCCTGGGCGTAGGAGCTGATTTACCAATCGGGCCGCTATACCCGGCGCGCCTCCACCAATTGTAAAGCTTCTTCTTTACAATGAAAAACTTTTATCATAATTAATTTGTTATATTTTTTATAATATAGAAAAACTATTTTACAATCATTTTTCAACATCCTCTCTTCATGTCCTTTTCTCATCTCCCCAAATTTTTTTCTTTTTATTTTCAAATTTTAAATTTTTTATTCCTTTTTTAAAAACAAATCTTAAGTGGCCTGTATCATTGTATAGGTTATATTCAATGATCACAACCTTTACAATACTAATAACGTTGTCTTATGTTGCATAGATAATGGTACGGAACCCTTCGTGCGCGAGTCCGACTCGCACTTGACCAATTTTTTGTATATATTTTACAAAAAGGTTTCTGTTAGCATTGACTAGAAATCGAGTAATAACTCCAGTTTTTTTTCTTAACAGAAGAACTTTTCAAAACATGGGCCTGGTTCGTAGTTTCCTCCAATATGATGTTCTCCCTTATACATACAGTTCTCACTTGGCAACGCGCACTCTATATTTACTTACTGTTGCCCCGTTTCATGCGGTAGGAATATAAAAAAAATTCTCCGTGTTTGCATCATTTTTAACTGATACTCCGCTCCTATTAGTTGCAGCGTGATGTTATTATAGCCTTCCTCGATAAATGTACTTCGATACCGCATTTTTTTTCTAATCTTGTTCCAGTTCCTGAGATTAGCGCGTTCAAACAAACAAACAAACTCTTCAGCTTTTTAATATAAGTATAGATACACGCTAAGAGTAATATTACAAGAACATCGTTTTGTAAAAGGTGTCATTAACTTGACTAACGTTAAATATCAGAAGCTAAGCTTACCGCAAGGGAATGTCAGCTCGTAAAGACCCTACTCAAATAGTCTGTCTGCAAAATTAGAATACTAATATTGCTATTATATTATGAATACCTAGTCTTTTCACATTTAATAAGAGATGAGGGCTGTCAGGATATAATACTTGCAATATTTTTAACAAGAATGAAAGACAATCTTAAGAGGGTACTGTACTCCTAATTTAGGTATTTGCCTTAGGTATTACTGTCTCTATTTCCAAGCGCCGCGCTGAAGGAGACAAATATAGCTGAAGCAGATTTTACTTACAACTTCTTTGAAAAAAAGACGTTCTGTAGTCCCCTTTCTTCTTTGCGAAAGTAAACCGATTTTAATTGTTTTTGCAATATATTATAGATAAAGAGTATATCTATGCTTCTATCACTTCTTTTTTGGTAAAACCTTACCAAATATGTGTGATAGTCGCTGCAACTTTACCTAAAGAAAACCGAAAAAAGTCGGATTTTCGGATGGTCATATTTCTTTTAGTTATTATGTTTCGAAAAAAAGAAAGTGTTAACTTTAAAAGTTTTCGCAAAGTAAAATGGGGGAGTAAGAAACCCATATTTTTGTATGGAGCATAATTTGGTATCCGTGCCCTCTTAAATCTTTTTCTTTACTTTTTATAAAACAACACGTACGTCCTTATGTGAGCTTATGTCTTGAAAACTACGCAACACATTTTGATGTGTTTTTTTTTAAGAAATAGAGTGGTTATAGAGACTAGCTTTTTGTATTATTTGACTAACTGTTGCCCGCGAGTAAATTAATACGCGTGGAATTTTAAAAAAATCACGTTTTGACAACATTCTTAACTGATGCTTCGCTCCTATTAGTCGCAGCGTGATGTTATATAGCTTATACCCTTCCTCTATAAATGTGCTATCCAGCACTGAACGAAGTTTTTAAATCGGACAAGTGGTTCCTGAGATTAGGGCGTTCAAACAAACACCCTTCAGATTTTTAATATTAGTATAGATTCCATTACAACACATTATTTTATGCATTAAAATATTATTGCTACGTACTTCTTGTAGATGATAAGCAATAATAATAATATGTACCTACAACAAATACTCTAAAAAGCTAGCCCCCAATTTGATCGATTTTAAACGACACTATGAAATATCTTTACGCATACACGACAAGTTGTTAAGGGCCTACATCAATATTATCGTATATCATCGCCGACACGTACATATTAACACAGCCAGTAGGCACAGAAAATGAAGAATTAGGGATACTTTTCCTATTTACTCAAAATCTACTAAATATATTCTAATTCTGATTTACGTGTTTCTATATATAATAGTTACTTATGTTTTTAAAGTTATTTCATTAGTTAATACGCGATAATAGACCTACAAATGAAAAAAATAAAAAAATAGAGAGGTTGTTTCGCTAAGATTTTCTATCGAGAAAACTTTTTTCAATCGCGTTTCTGAGTTTATGCGATCCTAGATCATATATTGAAAAAACATATACTTAAAAATTTGAGCTCTAGCCATTCAATCTAAAGAAACAATGAAAACTTCGTACATAGAAAAATGCACGAAGCTATTTTGGTATCCTCTTAAATATTTTAGTGTCTCCAATAACTATACCATTCTTGAATGAGTTTATAAAGTGTGGGAAAGCAAACACATGGAAAGTTATTTTTGGTAGTACCTGTACAATATCTTGAATATTGATGATGTTTTATCTTTATTGTGGTATGATAAAAAGTAATGTCTTTTTTGAGTCAGTGTCTTCAGTCTTCGGCCGTATTATGAGCTTTTATTTACAGGCAGTTTACGCCGCGAATTGAACTGTCTGGCAAATTCGTATTATGAATTATTACAAATTATTAGTCAGTCAGTTCGCTAAACCAGTCATACATTAATATGTTTAAGGAGAAGGGTACTAACTAAAAATTTTGAACTAAAAGTTTTATTTTTGCCATAATACCTAATTTAGCCATGCAGTTTACGGCCTGCCTGGAACTTGAATGATTTTAAAAAGCTCATAATACGCCGGCTTTGTAAAGCACTTACGAAACCTTAAAATAGCTCTCGAAACTGTAATTAACTATGATTTTAATGATGTGACTATTCAGTAAATTAAATTACCTATAAAGAAAAAGTTATTACAAGAAGCGGGAAATACCTTTGCTTCGTTCTACCGACTGAGCTATTTCGGACGTGCCAGTGGTAAGGTTGTAACCAATTCCTCTACTACAATATTTCTTCCTTGAACCAACATCGATATTATACGTTGGTTCAAGGAAGAAATATTGTATACAACGCCATCTATCGAACCTGATTACAAACAATATCCAAATAGTAGTACACAGTGCTCAACATTTAACTCGTATACGAGTTTAAATACATTATGTTGTTTAGTAGTCATAATATATGCGTCCAGAAAACCGTATTTGTAAAATTGTTGGCAATTCACTTTACACCAGTTCCTATAGGGTTGTTCCCATTTCCGACATTAGGAGCCCATTGACGGGCTTCGTGGTGGAGTGGTTTATGTAATGGACTGCCGATCACGAGGTCGCGGGTTCGATTCCCGCTTGGGACAATCATTTGTGTGATATCCATAAATATCATACAAAATGTTTGTACTGCGTCTCGGTGTTTTCTATATATTATAAGTATGTATTTACAAAAGAAAAGTAGTATATGTAGTCTATCCGTATGACCCATGATACAAGCATAGAAATATAGCTTACTTTGGGACCAGAGGACGTTGTGTGAAATGTCCTGAATATTTATTTATATTTATTTATTTATTTTATTCAATTACTCTTATAGACAGCAAAGTTACGAAACGAAGAGTACCTAGCTAATTTCGAATTAGCCTACACTGTAAATATATTTTTTATGCATATTCTTTAACATTTACATACATATTATTACATCGTCCTCTGGTCCCAAGCTAAGCTTATATGCTAGTGTTATGGGTACCAGAATACGGATAGAATACATATACTACTTTACCAATATATTCTTAAAAACTTCATTATAATACCATCGTGCCTTTTTTCCCATGGGTAGGCAGAGACTATAGAACGCTATCTGCTACGATCTAAATTTTTTGTGTTTATTTGTGTTTTTTATTATAAATTAATAAGAGACTAATATGTTTACTTTTATTGTAAATAATTAATTATAATACTCATTAGGCATTAAACCGCAATTCAAAAACGTGTGTTTGTCAAACAAATCATTGTTCTTTATGTAGAAAATCCCTGCGCATTTGAAAAACAATGTAGCATATATCTCCAAAGAGATCTCTTAAGTTATACGTAAGCTACTTACTTAGCCTAAAGTATTATAGCAAATACAACATTTATCATGCTTAGTTAAGGGTCAGTGTGATACGTTACGTCTTCATTACGGTTAGGCTCAAGTTTAATGACTCAGCAGCATTCTTAAAATAGTGTAGATATTAGCAAAGATAGACGTTTTAGTGGCACAAATTATGTAAGTGAGGAGCGTTAGTTAAAAACTAGATTTATAATTGACTAACTGACCCGGCAAACGTTGTTTTGCCATACTAAAAAAAAAGGTTTGAAAAATAGATGTTGGCCGATTCTCAGACCTACTGAATATGCATGAAAAATTTTATAAAAATCGGTCAATCCGTTTCCGAGGAGTACGGTAACTAACACTGTGACACGTGAATTTTATATATAAGACTAGCTGACCCGGCAAACATTGTTTTGCCATACTAAAAAAAAAAGGTTTGAAAAATAGATGTTGGCCGATTCTCTGACCTACTCAATACGCATGTGAAATTTCATAAAAATCGGTCAAGCTTCAGAGGAGTACGGTAACTAACATTGTGACATGGAAATTTCATATATAAGATTTAGCAGAGTACTCTCTAGTATTTTTTTAATGTGCACTGTATATATTAGACTAACTATTGCCCGCGACTTCAAACGCGTGGAATTTATAAAACTTTCCCCGTTGTTGTAACGTTTATCACTTATGTTTTGCTCCTATTGGTCGCAGCGTAATATTATATAGCCTATAGCCTTCCTCAACAGATGTACTATTCAATACTAAATGTTTTTTTTAAATCCGAGCAACATTTCTTGAGATTAGCGCGTTCAAACAAACAAACAAACTCTTCAGGTTATAATACTAATATAACCTGGAGAGTAAAACTACTTTTTACGGATTTAGACGCGTATATTTGTTTTAAATTTTGGCCCGGCGTTTCGGAGACTTTGCAGTCACCATGGTCACGGGTGAGACTGAGCTGTAATCTGTCTTTTAAAGTTTTATTTAACAAATGAGTCGCGCAAGTGTTAGGAAATATTATGATAACCTGACGAGTTTCGATACTTATCGATTAAAATGATTAACAGATTTTAATTAGATTTTAATAACTTTTGATACTAGGTCTCAAAAGCGGCTAGTGGACTCACACGGTACTAACTCTTCAGCTTTATAATATTAAGTTTAGACAGTAAGAGAGCAATCAATATTCTTATCATTATACCAAGTAAATTGTTACCAAGAAAGGAAATAGAAGTCCTTTGTACAATTTGCAATGACCCGCTACCTTTTTCTTTAAGAAACAATATCCGCACGGTAATAACTATTGGACTTATGATTCGTAATAAGAAATCTTAAGCTATATTTGCAGTTAAAGTTTTTAGTTTAAAATAAAATAAAAAATTATATTTATAGTTATTTTTATTAATTATATTTATATTTATAGTAATTGCGTTATGTCCGCTCCACACCTTACGATTTATCGAAAGAAAATTCGTTCGATAAAACTGGACAGTTTTATCGTTAAGGTGTGTAGGGTGCATTACAAAGATTTAAACAAAACAATTACGATAAAAACCCAAGTAAAAGTTAGATTCGTACGCGAAGCATTCCGTACCGTCATCATAGTGAAAATTGAAATTGGTTGCTTAAAATAGTCTATATTTTCTAAAAAAAAATATAAAAACAGCAGGTCAAAAATTATAAACAATCCCAATTGGCCATTAAAAAAATGTATACATCTGTGATCTTCCATAGTTTTTTTTTTGTTTTGCATACCGTGAACTTGCTATTAGAAAAAAAATTAAGTGTTCCCTAGACATTACTATTTGCATTTGAAAATTTCAGTATTCATTCATTCAAATGCTCTTTTGTACATGTCATTAGACTCGTCTATGAACCGTAACGAAAAGTCACTTTGAATATTGAACTTCGCTGAAAGGTTATTCACATTAACAGTATTAACATCAAGGATATACTTATTATAAAACAAAGTCGCTATTTTTGTATTTATAGAG
Source organism: Orgyia antiqua (assembly GCA_916999025.1). Taxonomy (NCBI): domain Eukaryota; kingdom Metazoa; phylum Arthropoda; class Insecta; order Lepidoptera; family Erebidae; genus Orgyia; species Orgyia antiqua. The sequence continues at coordinate 8,518,789 of OU779868.1, forward strand.
TGTATGTATATTCTATTCTGCAGTAGTTTTTACTTATTAGTGTATTTCTGTATATGTATGTTTATTGTATAAATTTAGGTATGCATTTATTCTTATTTTCAATTTAATATATATATGACGTTGAATTCACCAACAACCACCGCGATGTCTATTCTAGATTCTATCCGTTATTGGTTGCCTGGAAGAAGTCACATTAGTGATAGTGCCGCCCTTTGTACAATAGCTTTTAAGACTGTATTTTTTTTGTTTTTAAATTACGTGTAAAATTGGTGTTTGTGCAAATAAAGAGTTATCTATCTATCTATCTATGTCCTTATGAGGCCTCATATATTCAAAACTACAAAAATTTGAGGCGCTTTGTTTTAAAAGATAGAGTGGTAAAAAAGGGGTGGTTGGTTTTTAAATCTATGCATATGAAGTTGCGGGTAACTGCTAGTAAAATATATACCTGAATTTATATGTGAGTCTAGTGGTTCATGTAACGGACTACTGATCAGGAGGTCACGGGTTCGATTCCCGCACGGGACAGTCATATGTGAGATATTTAGGCTAAGCGTATGCTGAGACGCAGGCGACGCAGACACGTGTCTGCTTTGCTCTGCGACCCGCTCTGTCTCTCTCAGTTTACCTCGAGGCCTATGTCTGTTTCGCCTGCCCTGCGTTGGTAAATCTGTGCTGTGCTGTGCTACATCGCCTGCGTCCCAGCATACGCCTAGCTTTATAATTATTAAACAAATTACATAAAAAGCTACGTATGCGAGGTATTAAATAAATAAATATTCATGGACATTTCACACAACGTCCTCTGGTCCCAAGCTAAGCTTATATGCTTGTGTTGTGGGTAGCAGAATACGGATAGAATACATAAACTACTTTTGTAAATACTTGCTTAGAGGTCGCGGGTTCGATTCCCGCTCGGGACAATAATTTGTGTGAGATTTTTCTAATTGTCATACAAATGTTTGTACTGCGTCTGGGTGTTTCTATGTAGAAACACCCAGACGCAGTACAAACATTTGTATGACAATTCGAAAAATCTCACACAAATTATTGTCCCGAGCGGGAATCGAACCCGCGACCTCTTGATCGGCAGTCCGTTACCAGAACTACTACACCACGAGGCCCGTCATTACACCACGAGGCCCGTCACTAATTAAGAACCAAACTTTGACAAATTATAAAATAAGCCTCAATATCTTTAAATCTTAAGCCTTAAATCTTAAACCACTCTATCTATCAAAAAAACGCATCAAAATCCGTTGCGCAGTCTTGAAGATATAAGCTCACATAGCGGCGTACATAAAAAATAACGACTTTGTTTTATAATATGTAAAGATAAGCATAAAATTTAAATAAAATATGCATTGTATGTTACATTTTACAAGATAAAATATTAAAACAAAATTTGAACTAAAAGGTTTCATGTGTAGGCAGTGTGGTAGGTACCTCTTCTACTTAAAAATGAATAATTGATGCGTCTTGTTCGTAAATGCGTAACTTTAATAATATGGACTGTGTTTACTTCATCAATATTAATTTACAATAACATGATGTATAGATATTAATTATGTAGAAAAAGGCAATAAACTTTTAATTTTTTTTAAGCTTTTGCATAGCTTCTATCGCGGGCCTTGAGCGTGGAGACCGAATCCACAAAATTCGAAATTTAAATTCCGTAGGTAACGGAAATAGTGTAAAAAACCTTACACATCGGCGCTACTGCAGTAACGCCGTTTCGCTGTTCGCGCTGGTGACTCATGTCAGTTTAGGCGTTAGTTTTTATTTTATTGACATTTGATTGACAATCGCTATTGTATCATAATTACCATAAACAATAGACAGATGTAAGCATCAGTAAATAAGGATTATTAATCTTATTTTAGTTTATGGTACTTAGATTCTTGCATAAATAAAATAAATAAATAATTATAATTGCATAAGTTGATAAAAAATACTATGCAATAGCTTTACCGCGGCAGTCCCCGAGTGACACACGTCTTTTTTTATTTACCGACACTTTACACAATTTCCTCTGGTGCCAAACTAAGCATATTAAGGGAGGACAAAATTACCAACAGTCCTCGTTGGTAATTTTGTCCTCCCATAATATTGCGGACGCAACGCATGTGGAAATTGTTTAATCGGGGCTCCTACGCAGCGTATGAAGTTCACGTTTTCGCCTCATACAGGAGTATGCTGAGGATGCTAGCCTGGTATACCAAGATTTTGGTGTGGGTTGTAAGGTGATTGTTGCGCCATACCCTCGCACGAAGCTTCCCGAACATGGTTGCGGCCTTACCGATACGGATGTCGATCTCAGCGGCAAGTGAAAGATTATTCGCTACAGTGGAACCAAGGTAGCAAAATCTGTCGACCACATCCATTAGGTTACCGTTTAATAGAATTGTAGGCTTTTGTGCACATCTTTGGGCTAGTATGATAGTTTTTCTAGCGTTGATGGACATTGAGAACAAATTGCACGCATGAAAAAACTTATCCATCATGGACTGAAGGTCGCCAGGGGACGTCGCAACGGAAGCAGCGTCGTCGGCAAATAAGAGGCTCACGGTTCCGCCTGGACTTCAAGAGGGAAATGTTGTAAAGTTTTCCATCAGCCCTCGTTTTTGCATAAAAGAGCAACAAACGTTACACATTATACTTACATTCTTAAGAACTATAGCTTTTTTAATATTAGTAGGAATAGGATGATACTAATATCGTAAAGCTGAAGAGTTTGTTTGTTTGTTTGTTGGTCTGAACGCACTAATCTCAGGAAACACTAACTTTTGTAACTTTTGTAACTTAAGCTTTTGTTGTACACTGTCATGACCCCTTAACATGAAATTTCTATCTCGCCAAGGTTTGCTGGTAGAAAATTCATCTATGAATTAAGCTCGCCTCTGTACATATAATAACCAAAATGTAACTTTCTTATATGTAATTTCTGTGTGCAATAAAGAATACAAAGAATACAAAGAATACAAAGAATACAAAGAAACACAGATCCGATTTGAAAAAATCTATTATTGTTGGATATTATATTTATTGAGAAAGGCTACAGCCTATATAACGTCACGCTGTGACCAATAAGAACGAGGCATCATTGAAAAATGTTGCAAAAGCGGGGAAAATTTTCTAAATTCCTCGCGTTCGAAGACCCGGGCAACAGTAGTAGAAAAAATAAGATCGAAATATCTTCGTAAAAAATTCAGAACAGCAATACCAATGTGATAATATTCAAAAAGACATCTGATTCACAGGTGATTTCCTTCTAAGAAACTTTTGTTTCGGTTCACCTGTTGCTATGCTTATTTACTTTCATATGTCCCGATGTTTATCTGTACGCAAATGACACAGGCCAATACACACTTCCCGCTAAAAGAAAGTTCTACTCTATCGAAGCCGTATACTGCCTGACAAAATGACGTATTATGGCAGATATAAAACTTTAGTAGAAAATTTGTAGTTAGTACCTAAACTTTTGGCTGTACCCTCTCATTATCTATGAGTATATTATATTAATCTATGAGTGGTTTAGCGAAATGACTGACTGGGAGTTATGTTCATAATACGAATTTGCCAGGCAGTTCAACTTATGACGTAACCTGCCTGTAAATAAAAGCTTATAATACGGCTGTATACTAACAGCTGCAGCAGCCGTATGATGAGCTTTTATTCTTACTTCGTACGCGTGTAATTTATAAAATAAAAGAACCTTAATAATTCAATTTTACTAAAATCAAATGATAAATGAGAACTAATATACTTACAAAATACATAACACATACAAAATACACACTAAATACACAATAGGTACATATACATACACACCAACATACATAAAATAAATACTAGATAATTTATAGTTACGACAATTCAGCTAACCTTTGTAACAACAAATGTTTGACTCTTTTTTTAAAAGTGAGCCGGCTTTTGGCGGCTCTGATTTCATGTGGCGATCAAAGCGATCAGCTTATTAGCTGTACACTAGCGATCAATATCCAATTTTGACTCACCCAGAAACAATCAGTAACTGTTAATAGTTTACTCGTAGAATATCGTAATGATCGTTCATACATCACATGTCAGGACAATTTTCGGTTTAATAAAACACATTTGAGGTTTGACGACACGACCTGTCACTCAAAAAAGTTTGTTCGTAAGTTATTTAAAAATGGAAATATAAAAATAAATGTGTTGAGAATGGAGTTAAAAAAATCTACATAATAAAAAAATTGGTCAAGTGCGAGTCGGACTCGCGCACGAAGGGTTCCGTACCATTATCTATGCAACATAAGGCAACGTTATTAGTATCGAGCAAGAAACGGTAAAAAAATCATATTTGTTGTATGGGAGCCCCCCTTAAATATTAATTTTATTTTATTTTTAGTATTTGTTGTTATAGCGGCAATAGAAATACATCATCTGTGAAAATTTCAACTGTCTAGCTTGATAGCTAGACAGTTGAAATTTTAGACAGTTGAAATTTTTGTATTTCTTGAGATACAGCCTGGTGACAGACGGACGGACGGACGGACGGACGGAAGGACGGACGGACGGACGGACGGACAGCGAAGTCTCAGTAATAGGGTCCCGTTTTTACCCTTTGGGTACGGAACCCTAAAAACTATCATACGTAAAGTAAGACTTATGTTTATAGATCTTTATTATTACCTCAAGAACATTAAGTCCACTTAGAGTATAGTTTCATATGAATAAGTATAAATAATTTGCATTGGTTCTTTATTAGATTCAATGACTCAAAGAAGCAAATGTAGGTACAAATTGTTTTAATAATCAATTTGTTACAACGTTCTAAAAAATATGTAGGTGAATTTAAAAGTGAGGGTAGATTTAGAAAAATTCGAACCGACCAGAGACAACGCCAACATAAGGCCTATGTCACAATGACGATTAAATTATCTTAAAAATGTTTGTCGTTTTATATAAATATATATATTTATTATTATTTTTTATTTTTCATTTTGTTTACTTTTATTATATTATTTATTTTAATGCTTTTATTTTATATAACTTATTTACTGATTGCTAAAACAATGTAAATGTCTTAGTAAATATTAAAAATATTTTATCGTTTTATTATTTTTTCCTCAGGGTTAAGTATTAGTTATGTAAGTTATTTTGTTATAATTTTGATTATGGTTAATTTTCTTATAATTTTTTTATTTTTTGTTGTATTTAATTGAATAGTATTTTATAGATTTGAAACAAAATTTATTCGTGAAGTTTGTAATTTTAAGTTTTGTTTTTTTAACTCGTAAATAAATTATCGTTACTTAATTTGTAGTTTAATTAATATAACATGCTTATGTTTTTTTCCGATATAAACACTTTTATCTTCTTTTTGAATATGGATATAGTTTTACATTCTTTTAAATCATTAGGCAATTTGTTATAAATTTGTATGCCATCATACAGCAAGCTTCTCTTGCCATATTCTGTTCTCGGAATTATAGAAGATAATTTGTTAGTATTTCTTAAGTTACGGGTAAATTTAGTTTTATTTATGCTAGTATGACTATGAATCTTACCCAGAAGAATTTTCTTTATTAATATACAAATATTTAGAGTATAGAGTTGATTTAAATTTAGGATATTAGTTTTTTTGTACAATGTAACCGTGGGAGTAAGTCTGTGGTAGTGAAATAATGCTTTAATAGCTTTGTTCTGTGCGCGTTGTAAAGATACTAAGTTTGTTTTTGCAGCAGAGCCCCATACTTCTATTAAATATGTAATATTTGACTTTACAAGTGCGTTGTACAGCATTAGCCGAGTCTCACTCGGTACGCAAAAAGACATTCTGCGTAGTGCACCAGTGAGCTGATTAATTTTTGTTTTACTTTACCGATGTATCCATTACAGAATTGATTCTTATCTAACATAACTATTACAAAATCTCATAACGACATTGTCTCTTTTTAAATTTAATTTGCTTTATAAGTTCTTATTATTGGCAGAACGAGTTTGACCGAATAAATAAAAATAACTATAAACAAAACCAATATATCAATCTATAATCATTCTTACTTTGAAGCAAGGTGCTGGGCATCAACATGTCGGAAGACTTTTATCAAAGTATGTTTTATATTTCATCTGTTTATAATATTGGCAACATCAATTCTTGACAAACAACACAAAATTTCAGTTTATGATGTAATTCTAAACACCAAATTTAATTCGTGGCCATTCGGGCTTCCAATGTCTACTCAGTGATTTTTTATAACACGCTTTATTAGCTTTGTCGTATTTACATTCATAGTCTTGTATATTAAAGTATTTCTATAATACAAACATAAACCAGATTTTCAGACAAGTGTAGATTACATGAAATTTGTTAAATGGTTTTTTAATCATTAATGTGTGTCTAATATGATTATTATTATAGTTTTTTGTTTAATTTGTAACGTATGTAACCTGTGTGTAACCTGGTTTTCCAATTTATGATCGGTTGTTGGGCATCCGTGATATCAGGAAGGGGGCCCATTTGAAAACCAGCGTCAAGTCCTTAGGACTTGACATAAGCTGAAATGGGCACCCATTGCTGCTGTACCAACACTTACTTACTGTATATGTTTATTATAATAATTTTTTTTTTTATTTTTTAAATCAAGTAATTAAATATTATATAATTGTATACTTTAGTACTGCGGCAATAAAACATTTCTTTTTTTCTTTCTTTTAAAAAAATATTATAAAATGCTTTTGTGTGTTTTCAGTAGTGCAAAGAGAATATTTTTTTTGCCTTATTATAAATGGGTACCTCCCCAGTAAAAGTGCAAGTGAAAGTGCGAGGCGCAACTTTTGTTTTAACTAACGTTTACGAATATCCAACTTTGATTCCATAGCATTAATAAATCTTGACTTGGTTTTACATAAATTATAACTAACCAAATTCAGCCTACCGTACACATTGAGCATTTATTTAATTTTTGGGAATAAATACCCGTAAGAAGGATACGGGTTACAGTGAAAACCTTTAACGCCTTATTACATAATATTTGAGATATAATTCCCTTTTAATAAATTTAAATTTCAGTATATTATTCACATACGAAATGTTGGTAAGTAATAACGATTTATTACTTACCATTTTATCATGATTTTCCAGCCTTTATTCATCCTTTGCGCTGATCCTATTACTTAGGATCAACATGTCTTCCTATCACATACTTTTCTATTAGACATCAAATACATAATTGTGTAACAAATAAATAATTAATTTTGCAATTGATTTGCTATTACATTAATGCCTTAATTTAACTTATTAAAGTATTTTATTGTACTTTATTTTAAAATCATTTTACCCTTAATTTGGATATGACATGGCCTTGCCTTAAAAAGTGGCAGAATTGGTTGGTGGAAAAGAGCCGTCTGTAGGCAGAGCCTCAGATAGGCTCAGAGTATACATAGAATTACTGATAGAAGAGAAACGATAGATTATATGGGTATTGTCCATCAAGAATGCTTTCAACATCGGCTATCAAACTTACTATTGACGCTGAGCCTCTTGAAGAGTATTGAGAGGCTCTTTGGTGATACCATTTATGGGCAAAACTGTCGGGATTATTTCTCTAGACACCAACTTCCACATTTCACTAACCTCGTGAACCATTGTCAGTAATTACTATTACATATTACAAATAAACGTTTTCATTAGTGGTTACATTAAGACCGTACGTTACACTGGCCCTTGGAATGACTTCAATTTACTCTAACTTGAGTAAATGTTCCTGCTATTAAACACAGTTATGCCAGGCGTTGTGTATTTTCACGAAGAAATCTTTAGTTCTTTTTGCGCGACTTTTCAGGAAGTGTTATGTTAATTCACAGATGCGTTTGTATGTGTTTTTTATACATCTCGTATGTTTTTAAAAGATTTTACATATGGATCGATTTTATCAATTAGGGTACCGTTTCTAAAATTTGTATAGTAGAGTTATTTTGTTAATTATAAGTTAGTAAGTAGGAATAATAGTGTATTACTTTTTGTAGTGAAAGGTTTAACGACGTCTCGTCTCTTTTGTTTAACCCTTCGGTTATTTATTGACTAATCATCGAAAGTAATTTAGTACATATTTGTATCCATAATTCGTCGTATATAAAAAGAATACATCTTATATACTTTTAATTATTGAATTCCAAGTTTATAGGATTTGTTCATTTCTGACGACGTAAAACTCCTCATCATATTACAACTCCAGAATGGTTATATTTCTAAATAACATACCAAACAATGACCTATAAAACATCTTTATAATATAACTCGTGGTCACTTCTTGTTACTCTTGACATAATTCTTTAATCGCCTCTTGTGTCACCCTGGAAGTGTTCAAGTGTTCTACAAATTGCTGATCCAATATCATTATAACGTTTGTTATATTCTGTAGCAATATGCATTGTATTACTAGTACTATGTTGATCGTAACAATTGTTTACATAATATTCTTTAACACTTGCGTAGCTCATTCGTTTAAATTAAATTAAATCACCACCATGGTCACGGGTGAGACTGACCATGGTGACTGCAGTCTTCGAAACCTCCGGACTAAAATTTAAAACAAATACACGAGTCTAAGTCCGTAAAAAGTGTTTATATTTAAATTGTTTACATAGCATAACTGTGAATAACAAAATTAATAAGCCTGACTTAAAAAGTAATGTAATAAAATTATTCCTAATTAAACTTTAACGCTCGATTTCCTCTCGATGGTGCTGTAAGACCCAGCACAGAGATAATATAAGCAGATCATCCTATGTAAAAGACGGAAATATCAAATAGGGGCAAATACAATTAAAATAATTCTCTCCCTAGCCTATTAACGTCTCACTTTTGGTCTACTGAGTCGCACTGATCAGGCGTGTGGGCACAAGGTTTATTTTCGAGTGTTCCGTCTCTCACACAGGATGCTAACTATGTACAATATTCCTTAGCTGGCTTTTAAAGCATCTTGGAAAGAAAAGGTGGTGGTGAAACTTGTATTCTTAATGCGTCACCACACAGACAGAAAAAAAAAGATTTAGTTAATACCTATCTGCTTCTAAAAAGCTAAAACGATATTTCAACCTCCTTGACAGTTATCAAATCTATATTCCAGAAAGTACATAGACTAAATAATAATATCTTACGACATCTTTTAGTAATATCCAGATGTTACCTTCATTTGAATAAACTTAATATTATCTTTTATCTTTAATTTTAGCATAAATTAAATTTTGTACTATTTTAAAGTAAATATAGAGACTTTTTGTAAAAAACTAATACAAATAATGGTTTTACTTTTACTAAATACGGAGAGCTCTAAACTTTTACTTTATAAGTAACTCAGTTGTATTTTTTATCAATTCTATATCCGAATATCATCATTTCAATTCGGACGAGCAAGTTCTTGAGATAAGCAACTTTAAACAAACTAACAAACTCTTTAGCTTTAGAATATTTAGAATAGATATTAGGCTTATAGAAATGAAGATAACATCTAAGGATCCATCCAATAGGATGTTTTTTTATATAATTAGTTAGGGCATTAGTCCTCAAATCCGTACGAAGTTGCGGGCAGCAACTTCTTCCTCTTCTCCTTCTTCTCCAGCCCATTTACGTCCCACTGTTGGGCACGGGCCTCCTCCACTTTGGGAGGGATTCTGTTCTAGTGTGTCGCGCTGACCAGGCGTATTGGCACAAGGTTTATTTTTGAGTTTTCCGTCTCTCACAGAAGATGTTATCTGTGTGCAATATATATCCCTTAGCTGACTTTTTCAGCACCTTTGGGAGGAGATGGGGTGGTGACACTTGTATTCTTAATCCGTCATCTCACGGAGTAGCGGGCAGCAGCTAGTTTTATTTATAACAAAAATATTATCTCTTTTGTCAGATAGATGTAATTTACTTTGAGATTTATACAACAAAGGAGATATAAGCTATATGAATTGTTATAAATCCACATCCGAGATGTCGTCAGCACAAAATAACAACCCGATTGATGTTATTTCAAACAAACACGATCAAAGTCATTCACTCACAAACGACGGGTTACTAACTTCATACTTATTATTATTATTATATATTTATTATTTATTTATATATTTATTATTTATATTTATTATTTTATTTATTATTTATATATTTATTATTACTATTATATAGGGCTGTCATCATTTAAATTGCCGATGCTGTTTAAATTCCGTGAAATTTCCGGAAATTTTGACATAATATGGTTTTTTACCGGAGTGTTCTGTAAATAATTGGGTATCATCAGAAAACCTCGATAATCTACTCTTTGATTATTTAGATACATAATATGTGAAAACAATGTGTGCCTTTGAAATTTGAGGGCTTTCCTCGACTTTATAGGAGCTAACCATCAGACCCTGATGACCTGATGCTAATGGGACCACACGAGAAGCATCAGACTTCAAATAAAAAAAGAAGCATTGAAATCGCTAATCGATAAAGTTATGAGTTAAAAAACATAAATAAGAAAATTTATAGACGAATTGAGAATCTCCTCCTTTTGTTCAGTTCGGTTAAAAATAGGAAATAGAGTTATTATGATTTTTAGGGTACCGTGCCAAGAGGTGAAATGGGACCCTGTTACTGAAACTTCAGGTCCGTCCGTCCATCTGTCGCCAGGCGTCATCTCTGGAACGGTATGGTTAAGAGGGCTGGTGGTTATCACAAATAGAATTTGAGCCTACAACCTTTAAAAATCCGTAACAATATTTGGCTTGCTTATAATTTAAATTAGCAATTCTATTTGCAATATTGAGAAAATATATAAAATAACTAGCTGACCCGGCAAACGTTGTTTTGCCATACTAAAAAAAAAGTATGAAAAATAGATGTTGGCCGATTCTCAGACTTACTGAATATGTATGCAAAATTGGAGAAGAATCGGTCAAGCCGTTTCGGAGGAGTACGGTAACTAACACTGTGACACGTGAATTTTATATATAAGACTAGCTGACCCGGCAAACGTTGTTTTGCCATAAAAAAAAAAAAAGTTTGAAAATTAGATGTTGGCCGATTCTCAGACCTACTGAATATGCATGTAAAATTTCATAAAAATCAGTCAAGCCGTTTCGGAGGAGTACGGTAACTAACACTGTGACACGTGAATTTTATATATAAGATATATAAAATTCACGTGTCACAGTGTTAGTTAAACTTAAACTTAAACTTAAACTTTATTATGATTAACTTGTTCTGAAATATCAGTGAACTCAAAGATAAATTATTGAAGAGAATGGTTTTGAGAAATAACATGATCCTAAACAAAGCATAGTTTAATATCTAACAATCATAACAAAAGCTAATTAATGCAAGATTATCTAAGGTAGATAAAATAATGTTTTGTATGTATAAAATATTAATTTATGAAATTTATTAGTCTAACTAGCTGTTGTCCGCTAAATTCGACACGTAATAAACGTGTCGAATTTCGAAACCAAACCTTAACAAATTATATTAAAAAAAGCTATCATCTTGAACCACTCTATCATTAATGCATCGATATCATTAATGCATCGAAATCCGTCTCGTAGTTTTGAAAATATAAGCTCATATCCCTACTAATATTATAAATGCGAAAGTAACTCTGTCTGTCTGTCTGTTACGCTTTCCCGCTTAAACCTCTCAACCGATGTTGATGAATTTTGTCACAGACAATCTTTAGACCCTGAGAAAGGACATAGGCTACCTTTTATTGCGAAAAAAAAATTTCCCTAATTCCACGCGGTCGGAGTCGCGGGCAACAGCTAGTAGGAATATATAAAAATAACGACTTTGGTTTGTTGACTTGTCACTAGTGACTTACAGTAAATATTCAAAGAGTGTCATCAAACACCGGTCGATCTCTAGAATGCGTCCTTTAATATTGAACTGAGAAAATTAGAGGGTCTTCGTGAAGTCTCTCGCCCGTTAAGGAGACCCAAAAATGGGCTAAGAGCTTTCCCAAATATATCACCAAATTCGCAAGAAATATTCTTTCTTGATTGGTTTTTAATACCCACAGTTAGAACTGTGGTAAATTACTAGTCTAATACATAAATAATTATGTATATGAAGCTTTCATGTCGCGGCTTTTGTTGTGAGCCCTCTCCGAAACTATTGGACAGATTTTTATGAAATTTGGGGATCAAAAATTATTTTTAAATATTTAAAAGTAATTTACACCCACTTGCAGTAGTCGTATTGATCTGAATTTTTGCACACGTATTTAGGACTAATGACAGCGTAATAATTAAAAAGCAATATACAGAATTTTCAAGCGTGTTTTGTAGTTTTTAAACTATGCAAATTATATCCCTATGTGTAACGAGGAGTTTTAATAATTACGCAAATTAAACTGTGAGGCTAGTGTTATTATAGTATTCTTTATATTTATGACAAGACTAACTCAATTTACAATTTACAATAAATTGTCGAGAAATTACAGCTAAGGCCAATTTAGGTGTATCCCATCTGGCGTGTAATATTACTATTTCAACCTACATAACTACAAAAATAATATCAATTTAGTATGTATCTAAAGAGTGACAGAGCTGTATTGTAATGCTGTAAATAAATCAGCGTAACTTCGACTATTCTACTCTAGACATGGGCGACACGAAGTTTAAGTCGTTTCGAACTTAATCTAACTAAGGTAATTTTCTTTCGTCAATATTTTTTACTCAACAGAAATTCTCATTTATTCGAAGATATTTTACTGCTTTGGAATTAGTTCAAGTTCTATAAAAAGCAATTAAAATTAACAGATCTTAGATTAACTAGGACTAAGGTGTTTTTGATTATCTAGTAAGAAGTACTATCTATAAGTAATACCGATATATAATATCATCATCATTGCCAGTGGCGGATTTACCCTCTCGGCCGCCCTAGGCCCCAAGCCATCAGCCGCCCTGGGCCCCAAGCCATCAACTACCCCTTTCTCAGCATGCACCATATAGACTACATAATGAAATTAATTCATTGCCAACTTTTAACGAAATAGATTAAGAAATATAGGAGAAAATTCAGTTTTATTTCGCAATAATATGGTACATAAGTTGTTACAACTAGTTTTTGCTTTAACATAATCTCGAACTTGGCATACTTGGTTATGATAACCTTGCGCCATGTAGTGCAGTCCGCCCGCTATACGTTATGATAAGTTTTTGACATGATTGGGGCCGCCCATAAATCTGGCCGCCCTAGGCCTGGGACTACTTGGCCTTAGGGTAAATCCACCACTGATCATTGCCCTGCCATTATTCGATTGAGGTCGGCGGAACATGCCATTTTCTTCCATTCTCATCTATCAGACTGCATTTCTGTAAAATCCCTGTAAAGTCCCTAAATCTTTGTATATTAAATCTATACTAATATTATAAAGCTGAAGAGTTTCTTTGTTTGAACGCGCTAAATCCAGAAAGCACTGGTTCAATTTTTGTGTTAGGTAGTCCATACAACGAGAAAGGCTATAAGCTAAATAACATTACGCTGCGCAGAATAATGGCTAGTTTCATGATAGTTCTTGAAGTCGTTTCTAAGATTCAGATAAAAAAGAATTGCTCGTTTATATATGTAAGTTAAATTGTCGTAATTGAATCATACATCTACTGCGTATCTATTGTAAATCGTTGTCGGGATCATATCAAAAGACTTTATTATACGGAACTCATAACACCTCAACAAACTGGTTCATTCAACACCGATCTAACGAAATTGGGATCAACCAACCTCTATACGTATATTATATAGCGGAATTGTACATTACATTTGGCAATAGCACTGCAATAATTTATTTTAACTACTATCTTATAGAAGTTTTGATTCTTTTTCGTAAGGGGCACTAACTGCTTGCTTGCTTCTCTAGTTTTCTTCTTATGACAGTAAATTACACTATACAAGAAGAAAACTCTCTCTGTCTCTCTCTCTCTCCAGCCTACTGACGTCCCTCTACTGAGCACGGGCCTCCTCCACTTTAGAAGGTATTTCAGGGGATTACGCTCTACTGCGTCGCGCTGAGCGGGCATGTTGCCACCGCAGGGTTTTATTTTCGAGTTCTCCGTTACTCACAGAGGGTATTCTGTATATCTGTGTCCTTTATCTAGCTTTTACTTTACTCTGGGAAGGAAAAGGGGTGGTGACACTTGTTTTCATATTACAGTCTTAATATTATTTAGGATAATATTCGGAAGAAGAAGAGTTTCAACAACAAATTAAGTGTATTATTACATTGTTTTTAAACTACAAATGACAGTAGCATAGTATTCTTTAAGTAAAAGACAAAACTTCTGCATAATATAGAGTTAGTTGTAAGGTAATAAAGAACACACTGCAGTACTTGAAGTTTCTCAAGGATATCATAATATTAACTTTTTCTCTCTCAGCTCCTTCACGGCTTTATTATTTTATATTATGAAACTAACTTTTTGAAACATGTCTTTCATCAAAACTAAGAAATGCACTAACTTTTATCAAGTAGTCACTTTATTCGTTCATAAATGTGTTCATTGATTCGTTCGTATTCCGTTTTAGCCGTTTCATTGATTCATATTTTAATATTTAAAAAAATATATAACTAGTATATATTTTTCAAGCAAAGAACTTGCCTAATATTACGAACGACATATTTTATTTACTTATACAATCTGAATTACGGAAACGACTCCAAGAATTTTCATGTAGCGTAGCATGCAGGGAGTTTTTAAGGCAATTTATTGATCAAGTTAGGTTTTGGGAAAAAAATACGCCTCCGGTTGTCTAGGTACATAAGAATAGTCATTCTAATGTATTGTATTGTAACACAAATTATATATATATACTAGCTGACCCGGCAAACGTTGTTTTGCCATACAAAAAAAAAACCAAAAAGGTTTGAAAAATAGATGTTGGCCGATTCTCAGACCTACTGAATATGTATGTAAAATTTGAGAAGAATCGGTCAAGCCGTTTCGGAGGAGTACGGTAACTAACACTGTGACACGTGAATTTTATATATTAGACTAGCTGACCCGGCAAACGTTGTTTTGCCATACTAAAAAAAAAGGTTTGAAAAATAGATGTTGGCCGATTCTCAGACCTACTGAATATGCATGTACAATTTCATAAAAATCGGTCAAGCCGTTTGGGAGGAGTACGGTAACTAACACTGGGACACGGGAATTTTATATATAAGATTTTAAGTACATAATATCATTCGAGAAGATTGTCTGTACAAAAACGTCAAGGCTGCCTCATTAATCATAGGGAATAATGTTTCCAGTCTTTGTGATCGTCAGTTCTTCATATCCATTGAAGCAAACAATGAAATTGAGTACTTGTGTCGCAAAAATAGCTAAGAGTCTAATGTTATCAATCTCATACTATTTTTATATCTGTACTTCTATAGTCTATATTAAGTAATATTATAAAGAAGAAAGATTTGATGGTTAGTTTTAAAAGGCTCTGAAACAACTCTCTCTCAAGCCTATAAACGTCACATTGTGTCTGGGCCTCCTCCATTTTCTGAGGGATTATGTTCTACTATGCCGCGGTGAACAAGCGTGTTGGTACAAGGTTTATTCTAGAGTTTTCAGTGTCTCACATAGGATTTATCTGTTCAATAATCTTTAGCTGGCTTCTACCACACCCTGGAAAGGGGATGATTGGCACTTGTATTCTTTATCCGTCAGAAGACGTACAAACAACAGGATACATTTTAAAAACTGTTTCACTATCTAGAAGTTACACTATGTGTAGCTGTAGGTGTTCTTAAAATAAATAAATAAACAGTACTTGTATGTATCACATGTTAATATGGTTACAAGATTATTTACCTGAGTTGCGTTGTCAGTACGTAGACAGTCTACGTAAATGTAGAGCAGTGACCTGAAATAAAAAAGGAAATTATGATAAATATTAAAACTTTAGTCAAAGTTTATTAAATTTCATTAACATTAAGTTGCGGTGAATGAAGTTTGAACGTGTTCCCTAATGCATGGGCTTTTGATTTCCCCTTTCGCGTTACGTTTTTATTACAGTTATCAAAATATACTTGCCTGTAGCAAATAGGTGAAGCTACCGAAAAGGGAAATCAGAACCCGATTGCTAAAACAGCGCTATCAATTCGTTCGTAAGACACCAGACTGTGTTTTGTACGCTTTGTTAGTTAGACAGTTAAAATTATTGCAAATCGGGTATTTCTGTAGCTGCTATAAAAATGAATACTAAAACATTATCTATACTTCTATACTAATATCATAAAGCTAAAGAATTGGTTTGTTTGAACGGGCTAATCTCAAGAACCTCTGCCCGATTTGAAAATTTCGTTCAGTGTTGGATAGTACATTGATCGAGAAAAGCTATAGGCTATGTAGCATCGCGCTGCGACCAATAAGAGCGAAGCATCAGTAAAAAATATTGAAAAACGGGAAGAAATCTCTAAATTCCACGCGTACTAAGTCGTAGTACTTCAAATATAAAAGTATTTACATAAGGTCTTATTCATAATTGGAGGTTTAAACGGAGATTTAACCGGAGAGATAAAAAACGTTTTATCGTAAAAAGACTATTATGAATAACAAGTTTTGACAATTTTCGCGAACCGATTTTAGTGAACTTTTAAACCTCCGATAAGTCATTATGAATAAGACTTATGGTCTTATTCATAATGACTTATGATCTGTACGCTGTGATATCCATGATCCAAGCAATAAGTATAACCTTGAAACTACTAGAAATTGTTGAAATATCCTTATATATTATATCTATTTACTGCTGTTGCTCGCGATTTCCTATGCGTGGAATTTAGAAATTTTTCCCCATTTTTGCAGCATTTTTCACTGATGCTTCGCTTCTATTTATCACAGTGTAATGTTGTATAGCCTAAAACCTTGGTCGATAAATGTACTTTCCAACACTTAAATTTTTTTTTAAATCAGACCAGCAGTTACTGTGATTCTTCATCTTCTTCAGCCTCTCTCCGTCCACTGTTGGACATAGGCCTCCCCCATAGAACGCCACAACGCGTGGTCCTGTGCCGCCTGCATCCAATGTCTCCCCGCGACCTTGACGATATTGTCGCTCCACCTTGTCGGGGGCCGCCCAACGCTGCGTCATCCGGTACGTGGTCGCCACTCTAGGATTTTTCTTCCCCAACGATTGTCAGTCCTACGAACGATGTGGCCTGCCCATTGCCACTTCAGCGTGCTAACCTTTCGGGCTATGTCGGACACGCCAGTTCTCCTACGGATCTCCGATAGATAAATGTCTATTCTGTGATTAGTGCGTTTAAAAAACCAACAATTAAACTCTTCAGCTTTATAATATTAAGTACTAGCTTTTGCCCGCGACTCCGTACGCGTGGAACTTAGAAAACTTTTCCCGTTTTTGCAACATTTTTCACTACTGCTTCGCTCCTATTGGTTGCAGCGTAATGTTGCATAGCCTATAGCCTTTCTAGATAAATCTACTATCCAGCACTGAAAGAATTTATCAAATCGGACCAGTGGTTCCTGAGATTATCGCGTTTAAACAAACAAACAAACTCTTCAGCTTTTTAATATTAGTAAGTATGGTGTAGATAGATTTTATGGGATTTTAGAGATTAGTCTATGATAATGTGAATGTCAGATTACAGTTAATAGGATTTTTGGTTTCCAAACTAGGTTATTTAATACCATATCACATACGACCCAGTTTCAGTGACACAATTTTTTCGTATATATAAAACGACCCATAGCAAATAACCTTTATATGTAATTGCCAACAAATTGGGTGCACAGAGCAAGAAGCCTAAACTTTGGTTTCAAGTATAAAAATTTGTAATTAGAGACCTTTTAAACCTGTAAATATATAGTTTACGTTAGTGTGTTTGTGTATTTTATTTTTAACGCGTTTAATAAAGTGCCTTTGTAATCTATGTATGTATATATATATATATATATATGTATCTATGTGTTAAAATCTTGAAAAGTGATTTTTTTACCCTCTTTAAATATTCGGATTGATCCGTTTGCATACATTTTAAGGATCGGTGACAATTACACAATCTCAAAATGTCCGAACGAAACTGGTTTTCCGGCCGAAACAGAAACCGACTGCTCGGCCGTGGCTTCAGTTTCGACCGAAACAGAAACCGAAACTCACGCATTTTATCTATTATTTTGCATTAATTAGGGCATGAAATGGAGACTCAGTATATTAAGTTTATTGGAATCATTTATTTAATATAATTTAAAAAAATATTAATAACATTTTTTTTTTTTAATCAAAAAGATTTTTTCTTTATTTGCAAAAAGGAAATCTATATACAATTAAATATAAAAAATATGTACATAATAAAATAAATTAAAATTATATGTATAAATAGACTAGGCATCAAAGTATTCCTCCCCATCGCTGTCGACCGGAAGTGTGCCCAGAAGGCTGGCGGCATTGAATCATTTATTTAATATAATTTAAAAAAATATTAATAGCATTTTTTTATTTTTTAAGTTATTTTCTCATAATTCCCGAACAGGGCCGTTAAATTGTTGCCACAGGAAACAAAGTTAGGCGAGCGTGAGTGTACTGCTACTGTGAACTGCGACACAAGTTTCGGTTTCGGCAAAAATTTCGGCCGAAACCGAAACTGCCGCCGAAACTTGATTATTGGCCGAAACTCGGCCGAAAGCGAAACCGAACTTTCCGTCGGACACTAGTTCTTTTAGTTTTTAGGGTTCCGTTATCAAAACGTAAAACATGACCTTCTGAGACTTCGCTGTCCGTCCATCCGTCCCTCCAAAAGTTCAAAATAGAGTTTATGTTTATGTCTTAAAATTTATGTATATCAATTGATACTATAACAACAAATACTTATCATCCTTATTCTCCTGCGCTAATCCTGTAGTTTGGGGTCAAGAATATGACGAATATTTTATAGTAATAACAGTACGGGACTCTTCGTGTGCGAATCCAACTCGTACTTTACTGATTTTAACTATTTTAAAATTATAATATACTACCTGTTTCCCGCAACTTCGTACACGTGGAATTTAGTAATAAAATCTTAACAAATTATACAAAAAAGCTATCCTCTTAAACCACACTACCGATAAAAAAAGACGTATGGCACTCGGGGACTGCCGCGGTAAAGCTATTGCATAGTATTTTTATCAACTTATGCAATTATAATTATTTATTTATTTTATTTATATGCAAGAGTCTAAATACCATAAACTAAACCAAAATTAATAATCCTTAATTACTGATACTTACATCTCTCCATTGTTTATGGTAATTATGACAAAATAGCGATTGTCAATCAAATGTATGGACATTAATATACAAGGTGTCCCATAATTCAACGATAAGCGGGCACCAGAAGTTCTCAACTCAAGAAAAAATTTAAAAAAAAAAATATTTAGAGATATCAAAAAAGTATTAAAACCTTTGAAACTTGACACCCCCTAATGTATTTTAACTATAATTACCACAATTTTCTAAATACATATATCCGATTTTTTTTTGTATCGGAAACCGTATTAGTACTGCTGTCTTTCACAATATTTAAAATGCCCACAGTACATAAAGTTTTTACGCAATAAGCAATCAAAGTTGATATTTTCCCTAAAACTTTGAAGGTTTTATACTCTCAATTCATTTTCACTCAGTGTGGTGTAAAAAAAATGTACTGACACTACTTAAAAGTTGACGCAACTAAAGACGATTCTGAAATGGTATAATAGTTTATTAAAACCTCGCCCTAAAAAAAGTTGTAAACAATTTTTAAACGGACACGATATTTATAAATTGTTGTTTTTGATATTATTAGCGTTAACTAAGTCCAGAATTGGTATTTTGTTGCCAATTGAACGAATTGAATGGCACGTGTGCCATTCAATTCGAAGAGCGTGGGCAATTAACTATATAAGTTAGAAAGAGATAGATATAAAGAAATTATACGTTAGAAAAAGATAGAGCAGTCTTTGCCCGACCGTCCTTATGACTGTCGGGCAACAATTGGGCAATTAGTGTAACCTGCCCTATTGCACAATAGGGCAGGTAGGTGTGGATATTAGTAAACTTAACTAATATAAATATTTTGGTATTTATCTATAATTATTGATTTTAAACTTACGCGATTTGAACTGATTTATCTATAATATTTAGTAGCAGCAGTAGCCCTGAATGTAAGGTTTATTACGCTATTTCCGTTACGTACGGAATTTAAAATTAGAATTTTGTGGAGCTTCTATCGCGGGCCTTGAGCGTGGAGACTAACTCCACGCTCAAGGCCCGCGATAGAAGCTATGCAATAGCTTAAAAAACCGCATCAAAATCCGTTACTGAGCTCGGAAGATATAAACAGGGATATACAAAAGAAAATAACGACTTTGTTTTTTAATAAGTAAAGACAACAAATCTATGAAGCGATATTCTTAGATAGTGATCTATTCTTGACGAGATCATCATAAAATTATATCTTTATATTGTGTTGAGTTTCAAACAAATCAATTAAGATATATATTTGGCACATCTCCACAATAACATAACAACAGATTATGTGGTTCAGACGAGAATATGATTATGATTTATTGCGTATATTAAATTCCTTGGCTGTTTTAGCCGTTGGTAACCGACGTGATGGAAGTAGAATATACATAGCACTAATGCAATTCCCATTATTTTTTCTCTAAGAATCAGATAATGGAACATTTGAAATGATTACGATGATCAGCCTGTTATATTAAACGAAGTTTAAGCCCAGTTTTTGTTTAAATATGACATTTATGTACTATTATAGATTTTTTCAACGGCCTTCTTTTTCATTTGAGGTCGTTTACGCCCTTCATATTATTATATCGCGGCTGCCGAGTAGTTTTAATAAATGTTGCATTTGAGGATCATTATAGCAGAAAAATTGGTTAACTCTTGGAGGTTCCTCAGTTCATCAGGATGATCAACGGTAATTTAAAGCAAACAAATTTTTTTTTAGTTTCAAAAAAATTTATTAAGACATTGTCTAGCATACAGTGTAGGGACTTATTACAGTGATTTATTACAAATATTCAACACATAAGTGGTAGCGATAATGTTGTCGCGAACACTCGCGTGCAGAGACCCTTATTTGTCCGTCAACACTCGATTTTGAAGACTTCGCAATAGCGCATAAATATTTATAACAATATACTACGTAAACATACATATACATACTAAGCTAGTGATAGGAAATATTCTTTAGTTCTTCTTTTGAAAATTTTCAAGGATGAGCTAGCACGAATAGTGTGAGAAAGAGAATTCCACAGGCGAATAGCAGATACGGTAAAAGAGCTACCATATCGGCTTGAAGTATGAGAGGGAGTCTTAAGTAGGAGAGAAGTAGCGGTCCGACAAGGCTTATCTCTTGGTATTAGGTATTCAAAGCGTTCGAGAAGGTAGGTAGGAGCATTAGAATTGTGAAGGATAGAGTAGAGTAAGAAAAGAATATGACAGTCCCGTCGTCGTCGAATGGGTAGCCACTTTAACTGGGCCCGAAATTTAGACACATGGTCATATTTCCGAAAACCAAAGATGAACCTGATGCATAAATTCTGCAGGCGTTCAAGTTTATCCAAGAGCTCCTCGTTAGCATCAATGAAACAGACATCAGCATAATCCAAGAGGGGAAGAAGAATAGTGTTTGAGCCAGAGTGATTTTGGTTTATTTAGATTGGTCAAACGACCGATAAGATTTTTACTTTAGCTTATCGTATATTATTGTGAAAAGTTTGTTAAAATGTTCTATTTTTATGTATTATATTAATTGTGCTTTTATTAGTTTTAAATACTTAACTGTAACAGTAAGGTTAAATAAAACTACATGTAATTAGTACGAAATTATTGCGAATTGTCAGCTTATTTAGTAAACACTGTTTTAATTATTTTTGCCTTATATACATATTATACATTCTACACACTGTCCGTGTTTAATTTTTGTTTTATTTTTTGGTTATATTTTATGTATACATTGTATTGTCATTTTTATTTTGTGTTTTTAATGTAATATAAAGAGCATTTCTTTTAATGGGGAGGCTACTGTAGTGACACATTGTATGAATTCATTGTTTGCAAGTAGACGTAAGTATGTCAACAAATCTACGAATCTATAGAGACCATTGTGCTCGCCACCTAAGTTATTATATACAAATATATTATGTATGGATTCATTGTATGCAACACTATGCGTTTCAGCAGTTTTAGGAATATATAGAAACGATTGTTCTCGCAACCTATATAAACTATTATTATATCATTTGATATAATAATAGTTTATATAGGTTGCGACCCCATATATTTATATGGAGTCGCAAATAAACGCCATTCAAGTCCGGGCGTATCATTTTATCCTCTAACCAACCGACGTACGACATATACACCTAAATACAGCTTTATGAATTACTAAAATATTGTAAAACTAAATAGTTTCGTAATTCAAATTTTAAAAATAAAATTCGTGCTTGTCTTCAAACCCGACTTCAAAAAAGGAGGAGGTTTTCAATACGTAGGTAGGTTTTTTTATTTATTTATTTATGTTTGTTAAAAGTTATGAGATACATAACTGGGCGAAGCGATTTTAATGATTCTTTTTTTATTTGAAAGGTGGTGGTTTCCATGTGTTCCCATTGGCATTACGTCAGGATCTGAATGCTATCTTGACGGGCCTCGTGGTGTAGTGGTTCACATAACGGACTGCCGATCACGAGGTTTCGGGTTCGATTCCCGGTCAGGACAATCATTTGTGTGATGTTTTTAATTGTCATACAAATGTTTGTACTGCGTCTGGGTGTTTACTATGTATAATAAGTATGTATTTACAAAAGAAAAGTAGTTTATGTATTCTATCCGTATTCTGGTACCCATAACACAAGCATATAAGCTTAGCTTGGGACCAGAGGACGTTGTGTGAAATGTCCATGAGTATTTATTATTTATTTATGAGTATTTATCTCCTAACAAATCGAGGAAAGCCCTCAAACTTCAAAGGCACATAAAGTCGGTAGAACTTATTTTTTTTAATGCTTAATCTTAAATATATACACCGTGCTTTGTAGGTACTGGCTGAATAAAAATTCAGCCAGTACCTACATAACTTTAATCAAATAAAAATGTATCTGAAGTGACTTTGATAGAAATAGGTTACCAATCCACTGTATGTAATAACATCAGGAAGTATTTTATGGATACATGACAGGTTGTTAACCCTTACAGTGTCCGGTAACTGACCCATTTACTTCAACTTGCGACCTTATAAGGCGTGGGAAGGTAAACACGTGTAATGTTGTTTTCGTTAGAACTGCTACGACAACATTAATATTGATGTAGTTAAGGCCTGGATCTGTAAAAGTACTTCTATTTAATGGTGAAAGTTGATAGAACGGAATTATTTAGTTAGAAAACCTTCCGAATAATACCGAACTTAGCAATACGCCCGATAATATTATAAATTACTAGCTGACCCGGCAAACGTTGTTTTGCCATACTAAAAAAAAGGTTTGAAAAATAGATGTTGGCCGATTCTCAGACCTACTGAATATGAATGTAAAATTTCATAAAAATCGGTCAAACCGTTTCGGAGGAGTACGGTAACTAACACTGTGACACGTGAATTTTATATATAAGATAATATTATCACGCTTATATAAGATCGGTATGTAATTTCAATTTATTAAACTATGACGGAATCTTTGAAAGTGATTTTAACCCACTTGCAGTAGTTAGATTGATCTGAAATTTTGCACACCTAACAAGGACCGATGACAATGCAATAATTTTAAAAAATATTCAGGATTTTGAAGCGTGTTTTGTAGTTTTTGAACTAAGTAGATTATTATGTGTCTGTCTCAGACATCTGAACGGCGGCGTGTATGGCACTACAAGTCAGCAGATTGGGATGGATTACGCGAATTCTATGCATCGTACCCTTGGAGGCAGCTTTGTTTTGCATCGGAAGACATTGATTCTTGCACAAACGCTGTAACCGAAACAATCCTAGCGGGAATGGAAAGTTACATACCTAACCCGCTAGTGACCGTTGCAGGGGTCAAAAAACGGCCGTGGTTTAATCGGCTTTGCAGGGATGCTCGTACACAGAAGCAAGCTGCATATGAGGCTTGGACCACGGCTTGCGCTCAAGAGGACCCCAATGTTTCCGATGTGAAACGGAAACTGAACGCTGCCTCGAGATCCAGCAAAAAAGCAATTGCCAGAGCTAAATTCGAATTCGTGGGCAGAATCGGTAAGCGACTATGTAGCTATCCTCCTGGGAGTCGTGCCTTTTGGTCGCTTGCCAAGGCTGCCCAGGGAAACTTTTGTCAGTCGTCTTTACCACCACTGCGGAAGCCAGACGGTAATTTAGCCTATAGTGCAAAAGAGAAGGCAGATCTTCTGGGTACTCTCTTTGCCTCGAATTCGACGCTGAACGATGGAAACGCAGCACCACCTACAATCCCTTCGTGTAACACCGCTATGCCGGATATCTCTTTTTCGCAACGAGAGATCCGGCGGGAACTGCGTTTCCTCGACGTTAATAAGTCGACTGGGCCCGATGGCATAGCAGCAGTGGTGCTGAAGCGTTGTGCCCCTGAACTGTGTCCGATATTAACGCGTCTCTTCGCACTTTCCTATAACAGTGGGCGTGTTCCGTCTTCGTGGAAGACCGCAAATGTGCACCCGGTACCTAAAAAGGGGGATAGATCAGACCCATCGAATTACAGGCCTATCGCTATAACTTCCCTTCTCTCGAAGGTGATGGAGCGTATAGTTAATTATCGACTCCTAAAGCACCTAGAAGATTATGACCTGATTAGCGACCGTCAGTACGGCTTTCGCCACAGTCGCTCCACAGGCGACCTTTTAGTGTGCCTCACGCATCGATGGGCAACCGCCATTGAGAGTCAAGGTGAGGCATTGGCAGTTAGCCTGGATATAGCGAAGGCGTTCGATCGGGGCTGGCACCGGAGTCTTCTCTCGAAGCTACCATCGTACGGACTCCCCGAGGGATTATGCAAATGGGTCGCCAGTTTTCTGTTGAATAGAAGCATAAAAGCCGTTGTTGACGGGAGCTGCTCCGAACAATTCAGCATTAATGCTGGCGTCCCGCAAGGCTCTGTGCTGTCCCCAACTCTGTTTCTGCTGCATATCAATGACATGCTGACAATTGATGGTATTCATTGCTATGCAGATGACAGTACTGGGGACACGTTCTACACAGGCCGTGCAAATATCCCTCGTTCCGATGTTGAGGAAAGTCGGAGCAAACTTGTGTCTGAAATCGAGACTATTCTAGCTAGAATATCCGATTGGGGACGACTAAATCTAGTCCAGTTCAATCCCACTAAGACTCAAGTTTGCGCGTTCACCACTAAAAAAGCCCCATTCGCTGTAGCTCCTCAATTCGAGAACGCAGCCCTAACCATCTCAAATCACATAGGGATCTTAAGAGTTGACATCTCCAGTGACGTCCAATTTCGCTGTCATTTAGAGGACAAGGCCAAGCTGGCATCTAAAAAGCTTGGTGTGCTCAACAAAGCAAGACGGTACTTCACTCCGGGGCAAAGACTTGCCCTGTACAAGGCGCAGGTACGGCCCCATATGGAGTACTGCTGCCATCTGTGGGCAGGCGCACCGCAATACCAGCTTGGGCCTTTTGACTCGATCCAGCGACGCGCTGTGAGGATTGTCGACGATCCCGTGATTACAGGCGGTATCGAGCCCTTAAATCTTAGGAGAGACTTTGCCTCCTTGTGTGTGTTCTACCGCCTGTATAATGGGCTGTGTTCCGACGAATTGTTTGAAATGGTGCCAACGGCCTCTTTTTACCATCGCACCTCTCGTCACCGGCAGCGAGTTCATCCTCACACTCTAGAACCTATACCATCGCGCACAGTACGATTCCATCGGAATTTTTTACCACGTACAATAAAGTTGTGGAATGAACTACCTGCCGAGGTTTTCCCATTGGACTACAGTATGGGGTTCTTCAAAAAAGGTGTCAAACGATTCCTACACGGTCGGCGATGCGCGAGTGATACCTCTGGTGTTGCAGACGTTTATAGGCTACGGTAACCGCTTCCCATCAGGTGGGCCGTACGCTTGTTCGCCAACTTAGTAGTATAAAAAAAAAAAATTATAGCCGGGAAATCACACGAGTCGCCATTAGGTACGTGCTTTTCGAAGAGCCCCATGCTGTAGTCTTTTAATAAAGCCCCTTAGCGCAAGCGGCTTTCAGTATATATTTTACATTATACATTATACTTTTTATAATAGCGTGAGCGCGAGCGTACAGAGCAGTCGTGTTGACAATATTTTAATCTAAATTATATAAAAATGTAGTAGTAAATAGAGAATTTTCAATTTTAGTGATCTGAAAATACAGTCGCATTTCGTTTAATACGTAGTGATAAATCTAATAAGTGAAAGTGAAGTGTCATTTCGATTAAACGCCCCCCGCCCTCTTCAAACGAGTGAGACGGGCTCCACATTTGAAACAAACTCTAGAAGTGATACCTGCTACCCACATTCTATCATTTTTTAATTGACGGTTGCACCGAATTGTTAACGGCCGTTTAAGAATGAGTAATAAACAACATTCTGTTACGGAATCGCAGCCAGACCTTTCTAAATGGCTTCTCCAGGAGTCTGGCTCCCCAAAGGCGATGTTATTCCGCAAACGAAAACAACCAGAAGATGATTACATAATACAGGAAATAAAAGCCAATGTACAGAAATTTCAAAAGGAAATTTTATCTATGCTATTAAAATTAACTAATCAACAAAATGCGAATACACAAAAAATTATAGAAGACATTTCTAAAATGAGAGTGTAATGCAGAAAATGAAATCCCTAGATGATGATATTAAGAAGTTAAAAATATAGAGCTCGTCAATGAACATTACCATTCCGCAAGAAAAAATTATATCAGAAATTAGAGACCGAGAGGTTAGAGAATAGAACCTAATTATTACAGGAGTTTAAGAGGTATATTCTACAAAAAAAGATGAAAGGCAGGAACATGACAATACCGAAGTTTTAAAAATAATCAAAACGGCTTTGCTTAATTGCGATTACCCTTTGCAAGGTATACGTCTAGGAAAATATAAACCGGGTCATAACCGTCCTATAAAAGCAATTTTTGAAAGCAAAAATACAGTGATTTCCATTTTACGCAGCAAGAAGCAAGTTAAATATGATAATATGAACTTATTCTCAGATAAAACTCCACAACAACAGAAGCTATTTTAAAACTTGAAAGAGGATCTAGAGGATCGCAAAAAGCATGGCGAAGATAATATTACAAGAAAATATCTAAACGGAACTCCTAAAATAGTATCGCTGTCAAAAACTGACTCCTGAATTCCGTTTCTTATATCTTAAAGAGCCTACCAAATAGTGACAAATCACAATTCCTTAACTACTTACAAAAATCACAAAAAATTTTATATGCCAATGTGCGAAGCTTTGCTAACTAACAACCAGGAAACCTAGATGAGATCAAAATTATTTTACAAACAATGCCTATAAAGTACCTACATGTATTAATTATTTTGACATCGACCATACTTACGGTCGATTTTAAACTAAAAATGTAACTTAAATATAACTAAAACTTTACAGAAAATAAACTAATTATCTTTTATTAATAATTCTCTAAGTTAAGCACAGTATGATTGCTAACTACAGATTAGCGGTGTCACTAGCCCCACATTGCAAGGCTTTGTATTTACCCACAGATGTGCATTATAATTGGTGGCGATTCTGTTTGTGCAGGCTATCTTATTCTTATTCTAAATTATTATTATGGATCTGTAGCTAGATATTATGTTAAAATAAAATTAAAGGTCAAATCATCATAACAATAATAATACAATAAAAACGTCATTTTGAAGGATAAATGAGTAATGTATTGAATAAAAAGAAACAGAACAATAAGAATTTTGCAACTTATCTTAGTCTGATTTCGTACTTAGCGCGATGGAGTTGTCACCGGTGCTAGTTGAATAAATAAATGTAACCCATAATGTTTTTGCTGCTATGTACTTGTGCTATTTTATATTTTATCCTTATTAGTTATTTGCATGCTCGCTAATGTTATACAAATGTTAAAATAGTTTCTCATGTAAGCGATTTTTTATAATATATTATGAGAATTTGTGATAATGATAAGTAATGATCTAAACATATGTTTTGTATTATAGGGTCCTGTACCAATATATTATCGGGACCCTATTACTGAGACTGCTGCCCGTCCGTTAGTCTGTCACTAGGCTGCATCTTAGGAACGGTGATAGCTAGCGAGATAAAAATTTCAATAACCCTTCCCATAGTGGAAAAGGTCCGTGTCCAACAGTGGATAGTTAGTGGGCTGGAGAGAGAGAAACTAGCTTTTTTTTAAATTAAATTGTAACAAATCTATTCCAATTCTATTCTATTCCAATTTTAGTGCAGTAATAAATCCAATATCTTTGTTAATTCCAAAATAAACCGTAAGTTACTATCATCGTTTGTTCCTACACAAGTTTAAAGAGATTAACTGGGTGATGTTTGCGTTCCTAAAATCCCATTTGGTGCCGGATATCACCGGCTATCCAATTCAATTAACTCCCTAAGATTGGTTTTATTTTCGGCATTAGAAGTGTACTTAATTTGTTTTATGCTCGAAACATACCTAAAATGGTATCTATCTACGACGTAGCCTTTCATAAACGTAACTGTATCTTTTAAAACCTATTTACATATTGTAAAGCGTAAAACTGTGGTGGAATTAATTAACCGAATATTCATGAATATAACTGAACTAGATATTTTTATTCATTGGTGTCACTTTATATCTTCAGCTTAGCAGAGAGATGATGGATACAGGCAGCTTAACCCTTTGAGGACCAGGGGAAATATGTTTCCCATCTATAAAATGCGTAACTGTTTATTCGATTGCTACTTAATTCATATTTTTTTGATTGAATACCATAACAGAAGATATGTAGCCAGCATATAATGCATTTCGTAGCGTTTACAAAGAAAATCACTATCATATATCTTTCGCGCAAAAGTCATAATTTTCGCGGACTGAACTGCATATTTCATTAGCGTTTTTCAGACTTACCATCATAAACTTGCAGTATTTTTTCACTTGTTTTATTAAGTTTGGTATAATTTTATTTTTGTATAATTGTATATAAAAATAATAATAACTGCAAATAATTAGCACAAATGTCTCAAAATGCAACATTTTCGAAAGGTAAATATTGTTCCCAGTGGTCCTCAACGGTCACATTTATATAGTGGTACAACAGTATGGTACCCTACTATATCTAATAGTTTTCTTGGTTTTTAAATGTGCTTATCATATCCTTTATTTACATAAATGGTTTTATGAGGATGCTAAGAGTTTCACGTACATGTTGAAGAAATAATGTAGTATTTAGCTACAAAAAATATGTATTTTTTCACTTCGGATGAAACAGAAGCTAACTGTTGCCTTGTGAAGAAATTTATATGTACCACACGTATTTTGCGATAATAGAGAGGCCAGCAAGAACTGCTAAAATTAATTGTAATGTGGATGTTGTTATAGCAAAATAATTACATAAGTATTTTGGAACCTATAAACCATCAAATCTAATAATGTCATAAGTAACTCGCGGCGTTTAGCTTTGACTCTTGATATGTTAGATAGCCGTAGCTATATCTAAAAGGGCATAGATAGTTTGCGTATACTTACGCGTAGCACATTGCAAAGAAGGACCACTTCTAATTACCCTCGAGTGTATCCAACGGCGATTCGCCAAAATATATACATTTAGGTAGTGGCCAAAAGTCCACTACATATAATTTTATAGAAGCTTCATATTGACAACTAGTGCACTTTGCCAGCTCAGAATACGCAAAAGACAGAAGTAATGAAAATATGCGTAACTTTTATTAAAAAGCGCATAGAAAATAAGTCTCAATATAAATATACTATGTGCAATGTCGCCCTACTAACCAAAATTGTTTCGCCAAATATTATAAAAAGACTATTCTATATAATTTTTATATTATTCTATCGTTTTAAGATGTTCGTGTCGCGTAATAAAGTCAGACTTGAAAGACTTCCTATGTAAACCTTACTGTTACATCGGATACCCTTGAGGACCACTGGGAAACATATTTACCATGAGATTCCAAGAAAACTCCATAGTTTTCTTGGAATCTCATGGTAAATATGTTTATTGGCTTTATTTTGTTTTTCTGTACATAATTGTTCATTTCATACCCAAATCATCTAAAAAAGTTAGATACACACCTATATATATTTATCGCTGGAAACCTTATGGTCCTGAAAGGGTTAAAATCGGTGTTGCGTTTTACGAAGGAGACTTATGTCCAGCAGTTAACGGGAAAAGGCTCATCGATGGAAGCGACGATAGAGATATTTTAAAAGGATTTTATCCTAAAGTAAAATTAAAAATAGGTATTTTAAATCATTAATATATCGCGCTTATACCGTTACGCTTTATTCCTATAGAAGTAGGCAAAAATTATAGAATGCCATCTGCTTTAATCTGAACACTACTTCATTTACACTCATACCTTTGGTCGTTCATGCAGGACGGTTACGCACTGGACTCGTATGATAGGCATTTTTGATATGTATATTCTAAAGTAATTTATTAATTTTGCAATTGACATGCTATGCTTTTACTTAATAAATTAAATTATATCACTTTTTCCACCATTTAATTTATTAAGTAAAAGCATAGCATGTCAATAGCAAAATTAATAAATTACTTTAGTAATGAAAGTCGCGTCATTATTTTCAACCCAATTATATTCTGGAAAGAATACAAGGTGGCTGGTCGAGATTGTTGCAAAACATTCTTATTATGGTGGCCTAATTTGATTACTGAAAGCACAACCACAATAAGCTCAGTTGGCAGAGCTACGGAACGGTATTCCGAGGTCGTGGGTTCAAGTCCCGCTTGCGGTAATCACTTTTTCCACCATAATTTAATTTATTATGTATATTCTAATTAAAAACAAACTCTCTCATTTATCATCCGAATTAAATCTAATTTAGAAACTGGTTCTCCTCTATTGTTACATGTAAATTATAATAACTACAACTCCTAGAGAAAACAGATGTTTCTACAATACAAAATCGTATATTCTCGCGTGTACCTACACCTACGTTAGCACGACAATGAATATTTAAATGAATGTGTACTTAAATATAGATGGTATCTTGATTTGAATGGGCGTTTTGTTTCCCTTTGTCTTCACGTAGAGTTTAATTTACTAAACTTTATAAATTTTAGATTTCAAGTAAATGTAACTTATCTATGCTATGGTTTGAACTAACACTATTAACTATTACAAAAAACGAAAAAAATAATAGTGCTATGTAGTATATTCGTATTCTGGTACCCATAACACAAGCATATAAAGCTTTGCTCGGGACCAGAGGACGTTGTGTGAATTGTTTCTTTTTATTCCCATTCGTACTTACTATTCCCATTCGTCCATACAGTGGACGACGGGATATGGACGAATGAGAATGTCCCCAGTTCTTTGCAGTGGATTATATGTCCTGAAAAATTGGACATTTCATATAAGCAAAATATAGTTTAAATATTTGCCTACGTGAAAGAAAACTGTGATATACAAGTTAAAAATGTAAAAAATTAATGACAATAACCTAGGATGACAAGTAAACCAAATAGCTTTTCACCCTGTCTTTTATTATTCTTAAGTCTATGGTTGATCACCTTAAATGTATTGACTTCAAACAAAAAGTGCTAAATAAGTAAACAAATGATAGACGATTGGAAATATAAATAAACTTCCAAACTAAGCGGCTAACTTTTGTTATGGGCATACACCCTTCGGTTCTATTTCTGTAAGACATTTTGGTAAGGAAATGTAAAGTAGAACGCATAAATATTTATGATGACTTATGAATATTGTATAAGCGCTTTTTCAGTATCCGTATAATGTTATTAAAATTATACCCAAATAAAATTAATCGTTTATAGATGTATTTTTTAACAATTAGAATTCGATATCTCTCTTCCTCCAACCCATCTACGTCCCACTGCTGCGCACGGGCATTGGGAGGGATTATGGTCTACTGTGCCGCGCTGACTGTGAAGTTTATACGGATAGCATCCTCTGTGAGAGGCGCGATCTCTCACAGAGGATGCCTACCGTATACAATATTCCTTAGCTGGCTTTTACAGCATCCAGGGAAGGAAAAGAAGTGGTGACATTTGTATTCTTAATTAATTTATTTATTAAAACTTCTGTACACAAAACAGGGTACAAAGGCGGCTTAATCTGTCACGAGAGACGGAAAGCTCGAAAATAAACACCCGGTCAGCACGGTACAGTAGAGAATAATCCTGCTCAACAGTGGAGTGAAACTATTATTTTGATTGCGTTTTTTTTTTACTTGCAAATTAACAATTATTTATTTTTGTGTGATCCGAATACGAGCTTCACAAATAAAAATTAGCCACTGCAATATAACACCTATTTAAGTTCTGAAATTATTACCAGTAATTACATTTTAATCGCTCGACAATCATAAGATTTAAATTTGTCTCTATGTAGTTTTAAAAATAGAATTTGAACTAAATTCTGTTTAAATGTATACACCACAAACTATCTAGATGATCGACTTATTAGCGATAGAGCTGTCCACACGTGATCAATATCCAATTTTGGCTCGCCTAGAAAGCATCAGTCGATTTTAATAGCCTTCAATAACGACCGATAATGCGATTTTACAATCTATTGCTTGCCTATTATATGATAGACAAATTAATGTTGTTGAAAAATACATATCAATTCTGAGATAGGTAGATAGCTAAGTTGAACTTTTTTTTATTGCCTCTGGTGTGGCAGACGAGCCAACGGCCCACCTGATGGTAAGTGATATCCGTCGCTCATGGACTCAGCAACACCAAAGGGAGGGACATGTCATAGCGTTCAGGAAATAACGTAGCGGGCAGTTCGTTCCAAAGTTGACTCAGAGAGAGCTTAACTGACTTGAGAGCTTAACTGGGGGTCTTTAAATTACTACCAAATTAAATTAATATGTATTGTGTAGGTTCTTATATATATAGAACATTTCTTAGTTTACTGACAAGTGCGTTCCCAATCCGTCATCATACGGACATTAATTAATTCAACTTGATTTATATTCAAGTTTCTAACCCTAATCCAATAAGACTAGGAGAGAGAATATTTAGCAATTGCGTCATGTACTTAAAAAGGTCCTGCGATCTCTCAAAGTGTCAAACCAACAAGAGCTGTTTACACATGCTGTTTTCTTTGACCCATATACTTGCCATGTCGGGGTGTCGAAGTAACGCACACAAGCACGTTAACATAATTTTATTGGTCACTACGCACGCGCCGCCCATAATCACCTCGCGCACACTAAGAGACGACACTGTCTTTACACAATGAGTATGAGTCGTGCTCTCGTACTTACTTCAGCAAGGATCTGGTTGTTATGTAATAAATATTCACGGACATTTCACACAACGTCCTCTGGTCCCAAGCTAAGCTTTTATGCTTGTGTTATAGGTACCAGAATACGGGTGTACTACATTATACTATATTTCTTTTGTAAATACATACTTTTTTGTATTAAAATTTTCGTGATGTTTAAAGTTCACTGTTTTGGGATCGATATCGACGTGGGTCGACATCATCGATCCCAAAACAGTGTGTTAGTTCGTAACATAATATTTCTAAATAGATACATAGAATACATAGAAACATTCAGACGCAGTACAAACATTTGCATGTCAATTAAAAACATCACACAAATGATTTTCCCGAGCGGAAATCGAACCCGCGACCTAGTGTACGGCAGTCCGTTGCATGAACCACTAGACCACGAGGTCCGTCGATATCAACTCCTTTTGAATTAATGCTTTAAATACGATTGAGTAAGCAGAGGGTTAGCTTCTTATTTGACGATATATTTGCTAAAGGATAGTGCGAAGCAAATATTGGTCAAAAGTAAATACAATTTGTTAAATTTATTGATTTCTTGATGGCTGTTAAGTATTTGAAAAGATTTATGAATTAACCTGACTTTAATCTATTTTTACTTATATTCTATACTAGAATTATAAAGCTAAAGAGTTTGTTTGTTTGAACGCACAAATCTCAGAGACCATTGCACCGATTAAAAAAATCCGTTTAGTGTTTGATAGCACATTAATCGAAGAAGGCTACAGACTACAGACATACAGTCGCTAATGAGCGTCACCTGTTGCAGATTAGGACGTTGGAGAATATCAGCGTTGTGATTGCTAAATGCTGTCACAACATATGCTGATCAACGCTCCTTTTGTCTCCCATTTTGCATGCACATAACGCAGTTTTATATAATTATTACAAGTTATACGTACTACTTTTTCTGTGTAATATTTTGGAGAGGCAATAAAATATTTCTTTCTTTCTTTCTTTCTTTCTTTCTTTCTTTCTGACTATATATAACACCACGAAAAATGTTTCAAAAACCGGAATGAAATTCTAAATTCCACGCGTAAAAGTCGCGGGCAACAGCTAGTATAAATTATAATATAAACAAATTGATTTATTTCTATGTATGTATGTCCTTATGTGAGCTTGTATCTTCAAAAATACGTAAAGAATTTTGATGTGGTTTTTTTAAATAGGTAGAATGGTTCAAAAGGAAGCTTTTTTCCGTATGGTTTTCCTAAACTACACGTGTAAAAAGTTGCGGTTAACCATTAGTAAGTATATTACCACAGAATAGATAGAAGATACTACGTTATATTCATGAAGGTATAGATAAAAAAAAGGAGGCCATACTTGGAACATCGGTTTGAGGCAAATACCTACGTATTTCTATCTCACTCTCTGTGGTCTGACCTCTCTTTTTAGTGTGGCCTTAGTACTGCTATCTCCTTATTAAAATCTCCTAGTAAATTCTTAAAAAGAGTCACCACACATATCAAATCACAAGTTAAACACTGTCATTTGATAGTGTTTAATCGTAACTATAAATAACTAGTTGAAATACGATGAATGAAATTAAAAATAATAAAATAGTAGATCACGGATGCTTTTCATGGTTGACGAATCAGTGAATTATTTTCCCCATTTCCTAAGGATTTCGTAATTTGGCAACATTGGTCACCATATGTCAAGTTGTCGACAAAATTGTGCCAATATGTCGGTTGTTTACTTTACGGTTCACAGCTTAGTTTCAAATTTTCGACTCTAATTATTTTTATAATTAAAGAAATGGTGCAAACTTGTGTAGTGCGTGGTTGCGGTAGTACGTGGTGTCCAGGAGGTGATATACAATTTCACGCGTAAGTGTTTAGATCGTGATTTCTGGCATTGAATAACTGCAAACATATTTCTTTGTATTTTCAATTAAATACTTCATAAAATGATTAAACAATGTTTTCAGCATACTTCTAACTAACTATACTGATAACGATGTAAAGATCTAATAGTCTTACATTGAATTTCATGGACTTAGTGCAATTTTATCTTTCTTGTTTACAAGAAGTAATTTTGAAATAGTGTGACCATACTGAGGACATATCTAGGACTTTCTGTGGGACCTGAACTAAATTATACATGTTTGCTTAGTCATTTAATTTACTTTAACATTAATATACTTACCTACAATATTAATTTTTTTAGATTTCCTAAAAATAGTACCCAGAGGAAATTATGGTTATCCATTGTACCATTGAAAATGAAATTTTATGAAAGTGCAAGGATTTTTTAAAACAAACAGCAGTTCCTACTATAATTACAAATCAAGAAGCAGTATCACCTTGCAAGGTAAAATTTCAAGTATCTATTTACAAACTCCTTTAATTGTCTCACATGTTATACAATGTTAAATATTTGAATTTATAAGGAATATAAAAACTAGTATGAAAAAAAATACCCCACCAGTATCAGGAACATTTTCCAAACTACCGGCGCTCAAGGCTCCAGAGATAATTGCTGTTTTCTGAACCAGCCCCCCCCCCCCGATCCGACTGCCTAATGAGAGCCTTACATTATTATTATGTTTCAGAAATGTAGTAGTTCGAATATATGGCAAAAGGCTATATTTTGTAAAATATATTATAATTTTCAGATAGACAGTTCATTACAGGAAGAGTCTATGGGGCAAGTAGCTACTCTGGGTGTACCAAATCCTAGCTCTGGCATTTATGAAAGTAATCCTTCCTGATGGGCCAACTCAGAGAAAACAATATAGAAAACAAATTAATTAATGTTGTATCACAACATTTTACTCCTCTGTTGCAAGAAATGTTTAAGCATCCCATCACGGACTCAATTTATTGCAATGATTTGCATGAAATCGTATTAATTATCAATCTGTTATCTTATGGAATGCACTCCCCCTTCGAATAAGAACTTGCAACAGCCGTTTCCTTTTTAAGAAAAGAATCAAGCAACTGTTGCTTGATAGAATTGCTGGCATGTCTCGACAATGATTAGAACATCTGTCGTCATTATTGCATCTATGTAGATATATGTAGGTATATGTATGTATTATATGTATGTATTATATGTATGTATGTAAGTGTATGTATTAGTATGTATGTTTGTATTGCCTATGTGTATTATATTGTGTTATTTGTTTATATATGTGTAATAAGGTAGTGTATAAGTTAGTTAGGAATAATAATGTCGTTATAGTGTTACTTTATTAGGTTTTTTATATTTTCTAAATTATAACTTTTGAATACACCTACAGAACTTCTCTACACCTCCCAAGGTTGACTGGTAGATAATGCCCCAGGCATTAAGTCCGCCTTTGTACAATTATTGTATAAAAAGTTTGAAATAAATAAATAAATAAATAAATAATTAAGAAAATTGCAAATTCATTTTTTAACACTTAAAGAGTCATACAGAAAATATACTTAGTGATTTATGTGGTAAGAGACAGAAATTACACAAAACAATAATATTTAGTCATGTATAAAAGAAAAGTTATTAAATGATTTTAATTTGGAAAGTGCTGTTGTTTCTTTTTTGCCCTTTTTTTGTAACTTTATTATCGTTCCTATTATAGCCCCCTATGATATATGTCACAGTCAAAACTTATAACCACTCAATAGACTGTAAGCTCTCGACAGTAGTACTTTTGACTGAAATTATTCAAAACTAATTTTACCCAATATAGCTGTTTAAATGTAATTTTAACTGACTTGCCTAGCGCCAAGTAGTGGAACACAAGGCACAGGGAGCCAAGGGCAACCCGACAAGGGTGGGTTAGGTTTTTAGCTCCCGTCATGCCATTCATGATAGGTTCCTTTAAACGCTGTAGACAGAAATATACGTAAAAATTGATTTTGACTGATTCTCCGTTCTTCCGTCAGCCACTTTTAACCACATTCATATTGTCAGTTAAAATGACTATTAACTACAGATTTTCCGACAAACTAATTTTAATCAACGTAACGTATTTTTTTTTTCAGAAGTATTATTGACCGAATTTGCCCTTTAACTGACATTAATAAATAGAAATACATTGGCTAACCCAGAAATCTAGGAAAAACTATTGTCCAGTATGTATTCATAATGTTTAATTAATCTGCAAAATTAATGAAACATATATCTTTTGCGATTTCATGGTTGGTCCCTTAATAACAGTACATGTTTAAAAATATGAGTACAATAACCCTTTTTCGTTTTTACGCTACCTACACAAAAAGTTATGTTTCCACTTAGGTATGCCAAATAGATTTTATTGTGTAACTTGTTTTGTTTAATAAGAAATTACTAACACCTTGTTATTTTTAACCGGCTTCAAAAAAGGAGGTTCTCAATTCGTTGGAATCATTTTTCTGTATCTTTGTAACATGTATTTAGGTCTGAAATAAAGGTAAATTATTATTATTTTATCTCAAGCAGATCTCACAATCATTCATTAATTTCGTATTGCCGTAGGAACTACACCTTTGTTCTAGTAATTATCTATTTCCCACCAATATTCTATAGGTACATCGTACATACGAACTAGGAAATTTTACGTGTTTATAAATGTAAAAAGAATAATAAATTTAACAACCGAACCTCCAGTTACTGTTAAAAAACTAGAATTATCCAAACTTTCACGCGATAACAAACAGTTTGTTTTTTGAGTATTTTTTTTACGCACAGTACATAAAGTATCTCGACATATAAAATCTATACGGGCTAGGTCTTAGAAGTGAACATTTTGTTGACACTATATGGAACACAACTACTTGAAGTTTTGTCCTGGAAGAAATACAATAAAGGTTACCCTACTTAGAAAGAAAGGGTTTGACCACAGTGAGCGAGATAGCCATACATCATTTTTGCTTCAAGTAGGTATTCAGAGTCTGCACTCCATTTTTATCTGTACCTTCATGGTTATATTACAAATGTGAAAGCAAATTTTTTTCTTTTTCGCTAGTTCATTTTCGGCCTAAAAATCAAACCGCTGCAGCCGTTTGATTTTTAGGCCGAAAATGAAATGAAAAATGAAATGAAATGGCACTGGCCAACAAAAAAAGCGTAACAGTCATGTTGAGCCTGACATAATAAACATCAACATTTTCTAAGAAGAAAAATTAAAGATAGTGATAAAATATCGCCAGTATTAATCTCAATCTATAATGACAAACTTGTGGGCCCCATCAATATATATCATGAAGTTAGTTCTAGCTAACAAGATATAACGTTCTTTTGCTTTACTTTTAGATGAGAAAGTTTTGATCTTGTAAATTAACTTTTCTAGGTTGAGTTCTTTGAGAATTATGGGATGCTTAATGTATCTTTATCATAAAAAATACAGTATAAGTTGGCCACGCACACGAAGGTTTCCCAATCATTATTATCATAATGTTTTAGTCATATTCTTGACCTCAAATAACGAGATAAGGCAGGGGAATGTTAATAAATATAAATATTCGTGGAAATTTCACACAACGTCCTCTGGTCTCAAGCTAAGCATGCATGTGTTATGGGTACCAGAACACGGATAGAATACATATACTACTTTTCTTTTGTAAATACTTACTTATAGTACATAGAAAACACCCAGACGTAGTACAAACAGCTGTATGACATTTATGAATATCTCACAAATGATTGTCTCAAGCGGGAATCGATTCGAAGGGAATTGAGTATTTGTTGTTATAGCATCAACTGATATACATGAGCCTGGTGACTTGTTCGTTCTTCAGCCGTTACTTGAGTGTCTCGTCCTAGCGGTTGTCAGTAGCATTCTACTAGTAGCCCGACTATCGCCATTATATCGTCCTAAATAGGTGTTTACCATTTGAACTACGTCAGATGTTCAGCTGTTCTTTTAGAAAATCTGTGCCTCCGAAATAAACATATGCATAGGATAACCCAGCAAGCAAGCAAGCTGTGTGAATTTCAGGTTTATAGTGAAGCGTTCATTGTAAAGATTGCATTTAATATGTAGAGATGTAAGTTACTATTATGTGGAGTCACTTAGTTTTATTTTGAACTAGATTTTTAAGAAATTATATATATAAATTAATGTCGTACTACATGAGACTTTAAATAGTCAACTAGATTACTAACTTATTACGTAATGACAATAAAGTTAATTTAGTTGATGGATGCTTTTGTTTGAACAAGAGTCTAAAGATGAAACGATCAATCTAACACGATTGATTGAGTGTCGGTTTCGGATAATAAATATTTCTTTGCTACAAAATCTTAGTACATTTCTTGTAAATGAAATACGTCAAGTCAGTCTGCAGTCTATTGATTAGGATACTCTTTGAAATATTATTTTATGCAAAGAGTTTTAAGTAGGTATAAGGTGAAGTAATTTATTGATTTTGCAATTGACTTGCTATGCTTTTACTTAATAAATTAAATTGTAGTGGAAAAAGTGATTACCGCAAGCGGGACTTGAACCCACGACCTCGGAATACCGTTCCGTAGCTCGTATACGTCGCATACGTAAGTATCGTCTACTACATTTTCCATGGTCTTAGGGTGCGGAATAATGATGATGAATACTTATTGTTATAACATTAACTCTCTCTCTCTCCAGCCCATTAACGTCCCACTGTTGGGCACGGGCCTCCACGACTTTGATAGGAACTATGGTCTACTGTGCCGCGCTGACCGGGCGTGTTGGCACAGGGTTTAGTTTCGACGTTTCCGTCTCTCACAGTAGTCGTTAACTGCTTAAATTGTCCCTTTGCTGGCTCTTACAGCATCCTGGAAAAGAGATGGGGTGGTGACACTTGTATTCTTAATCCGTCACCACACGGACATAACATTAACTGATGAATGAAATTGTTTACTAAGCAAAAGTGATATTTAGATTATTTTGATGTGTAACTAACATATCATACATTTGGAAGAATCCCTATCACTTAAACTAGGTTAGGCCCTGTATTTTAAGTTACAGTTTTCGGTATATTTTGTGATACAAATTTGTAATGATATACTAGCAAGTAAACAATACATAATACTTTGGGCAAAAGTGAAATTTTCACCTTTTACCGTTCCAGAGATAACGAGACCCCAAATAATGGGATTAGGACAAGAGAAGGGTGATTAGTATTTGCTGTTGTATTATCAACTGATATACAAAAACTGTAAAATTTTCAAGTCTCTAGCTATTACCGTTCTAGAGATACAGCCTGGTGACATACGGACGGACAAAAGCCTAAACCAGTTACCTTTTATATCTATTAATCGGGACCTAAAATAATATATTATTATGTCGTAGGAGACTTGATTATAATAGTTTACTTAAGGATTTTTAGTTTTAACTTAGCTTCCAAGATTATGAAGTAAGTCCTCAAATGGTGTCAATGGTAAGTACGTTATTTATTTGACCCGTTGAATATTCATAAAAGGATCCTTCCAAACCAGTTACACGTGTCGTAAGCCACGGGTCGATCTCATCGTAGTTAAGAGGATACCAAAATAGCTTCGTGCATTTTTCTACGTACGAAGTTTTCATTGTTTCTTTAGATTGAATGGCTAGAGCTCTAATTTTTAAGTATATGTTTTTTCAATATATAATCTAGGATCGCATAAACTCAGAAACGCGATTGAAAAAAGTTTTCTCGATAGAAAATCTTAGCGAAACAACCTCTCTAATTTTTTATTTTTTTCATTTGTCAGTCTATCATCGCGTATTAACTAATGAAATAAC
Source organism: Orgyia antiqua (assembly GCA_916999025.1). Lineage (NCBI taxonomy): Eukaryota > Metazoa > Arthropoda > Insecta > Lepidoptera > Erebidae > Orgyia > Orgyia antiqua. The sequence continues at coordinate 8,559,970 of OU779868.1, forward strand.
TTTAAAAACATAGGTAACTATTATGTATAGAAACACGTAAATCAGAATTAAAATATATTTAGTAGATTTTGAGTAAATAGGAAAAGTATCCCTAATTCTTCATTTTCTGTGCCTACTGGCTGTGTTAATATGTACGTGTCGGCGATGATATACGATAATATTGATGTAGGCCCTTAATAGAATTTTGTAGTTAACGTAGTTATCTCTGGCTGTAAATACAGGTGATTTCTATGATGTTTTCCGATATATATTATATTTATTGTTGTAAAATCTAACATTGTATTGCTTAAGATAGCTTGCAGTAAAGATATAAGTAAGTGAAGCTAGACACACTAGACCGATAAAACGCTCATAAAATGGGTTTAGACCTCGTTAAGTCGACCACTTGCCGTAGCCTGTGAGAAGATAAAGTCACTTATTGAAATAAACACACATTGGGGATGATATACTTAATACATACTTTGAACACCATTTTATACGAGTATAAGTGTTGTAACAATAGTGTCTGAGTTCACATAGTAAAAGTATATTTTTAGAAACCATAAAGGGCATCACAAGCGGCATATTACGGTATATTAATATAGCGAGAAAGAGACAGATATATGTAGTAAAAATACGAGGCAAGGAAGAAACAGACATATATTACTTTACCCTAAATATACCGAGATGTTTATATACTTATGACATTACTGACAGATATATCCGTCTCTTTCTCACCTCGTCTATTTTTGATATACATCTGTTTTTTTCTCGCTATATTTATATATATTAATACGCCGTTTGTGACGCACTTAAAATGTTTCCGCGTAGTGTCAAACAAGACCGAATTGTGTTTTTATGTGTGAAAATTTTTATGTTTTACTCGCCGGTGGTGCATAGAAATCTGATTTATATGTTGAGGCCCCATAATGCTTTATTTATGCAAAAACATCTGTATAAGTATTGGTCTCATAATTTGTTCTGCTGTCTAGTATATCTTTTTATTTTATTATGTTTTTATTTACTTCATTCGTGTGTATTTACTATCATACATAGGTACATACATAGGTACATACATAGGTACATACATATGTACGGATAACACTAAGGTATTATTCTCTGCAAGTGAATCATTGAACTTGATGTTTACCTAGTAGCGCCCTTTTGGTCCAAAATTTTGCACGCTTAATAAAGACCGAGTACATTAATTTCAAAATACAGAATATTATATCCATTTTATCAAGCGTGATATCTATTTGTTTTTAGACTAAAGAAATTATTTTATTTTATTCTTCTTTATTGGCCCTTATGTGACTATCTTAAGTCAAGTCACTTTCCGCCGGTGTTACACATTATTCTATCTCACTGAAATGCCTAATGTCATGTCACTTAGAGTAGAGTACTAATGATTACTTAGAGGTATTAAACACAAAAGTACGAAGTATTGAGGTTAAGTAAACAAATTGTGTGTCACTGATCGTGATCTCTTATATTGATTGATGTAATAAACGAATAGTTGAGATGATTTTTGTTGACTCGCAGATTAATACCCTTGGTAAATGGAGGTCAATGGTTATGTTTATAACTAGCTTAATGCCTGCAACTGCATCTGCCGAAACGTCAAGTTTTTTGGTTTAATTTAATATTAGCTGTGTCCCGTGGTGTCACCGGTCACGGTAAAAAGAATAAAAAATCTATTCGTTTTTATTATCCCAAGGGAACAATGCAGTCTTTCGGGATAAACAGCCTATATGTTATTCTAATGTATTAGCATTAATGTAAAGTTTCATTAAAATCCATTTAGTAGTGTTTGTTGTTAGTTTTGCGTGAAAGAGTAAACATCCATACTCACAAACTTTCACATTTATAATATTACATTATATATTTATAATATACACTGTGACACGTGAATTTTATATATAAGACTAGCTGACCCGGCAAACGTTGTTTTGCCATAGTAAAAAAAAAAGTTTGAAAAATAGATGTTGGCCGATTCTCAGACCTACTGAATATGCATATAAAATTTCATAAAGATCGGTCTAGCCGTTTCGGAGGAGTACGGTAACTAACACTGTGACACGTGAACGTGTCCCGGCAAACGTTGTTTTGCCATACTATAAAAAAAAAAATTTTGAAAAATAGATTTTAGCCGATTCTCAGACCTACTGAATGTGCATACAAAATTTCATAAGAATCGGTCTAGCCGTTTCGGAGGAGTACGGTAACTAACACTGTGACACGTGAATTTTATATATTAGATTAGGATTATTTTCTTAGTTTACAAACTACAAGATACACTTAATTATAGTAGATACAATAACTAGTATAGTTGGTTCTGAAAATCTCTATTTTTTTATTGTTGCTTTTTAGGGTTCCGTACCCAAAGGGTAAAAACGGAAACCCTATTACTGAGACTTCGCTGTCCGTCCGTCCGTCCGTCCGTCCGTACGTCCGTCTGTCACCAGGCTGTATCTCAAGAACGGTGATAGCTAGAGAGTTGAAATTTTCACAGATGATGTATTTCTATTGCCGCTATAACAACAAATACTAAAAATAAAATAAAATAAATATTTAAGGGGGGCTCCCATACAAAAAACTGATTTTTTTTTACCGTTTCTTGCTCGATACTAATAACGTTGCCTTATGTTGCATAGATAATGGTACGGAACCCTTCGTGCGCGAGTCCCACTCGCACTTGACCAATTTTTTCATTTTATTTCTTTATTTATATATGAAATTAATTGACTCCGGCACTACTAAAGTAATTTCAAAAATACTTTCACCGTCAGTTAGCTACGTTATCCTCCGTGAAGATAGACTAATTTTATTTTAAATAATAGTTTAAAAAACTAAAAAACACGCTTTATTTAATCGAATTATTGCATTGTCATCGGTCTTTGACAGGTGTGCAAAATTTGAATAGAATCTGACCGTTTAAAGTGGGTCAAAATAGCGTCCAAAGGAGTCGGTCACAAACATACAAACATACAAACAAACATACAAACAAACATACAAACAAACATACAAGTGAAGCTAATATAAAGCGTGTAAAAAGAATAGATGTCATTGCCTAGATAAGAACAATGTTATCCAGTTTAGAAAGTTTTTAAAAGTATATTAAGTTAAGGGCCTACATCAATATTATCGTCGACATGTACATATTAACACAGCTAGTAGGTATAGAAAATGAATAATTAGGGATATTTTTTTGTTTACTCAAAATCTACTAAATATATTTTAATTCTGATTGACGTGTTTCTATATACAATAGTTACTTATGTTTTTAAAGTTATTTCATTAGTTAATACGCGATAATAGACCGACAAATGAAAAAAATAAAAAATTAGAGAGGTTGTTTCGCTAAGATTTTCTATCGAGAAAACTTTTTTCAATCGCGTTTCTGAGGTTATGCGATCCTAGATCATATATTGAAAAAACATAATTATACTTAATAAATAAATAAGAGCTCTAGCCATTCAATCTAAAGAAACAATGAAAACTTCGTACGTAGAAAAATGCACGAAGCTATTATTTTCTTGATTATGTCATAAAATAACCAATCAAGGCAATAGTTTATCTATAAACATGACCAAAGATGACATTTGACATTGTCCGCTTTTATCTGTTATACTTATTATTGTTATAGTAGTTACTATAATTGTTATTACAGTATTATATCAGAAGCATTAATTAAGCATGATAAATAGCCTAATTAAGCTGTAATAAAGTAATTTATTAATTTTGCAATTGGCATGCTATGCTTTTTACTTAATAAATCAAATTATGGTGAAAAAAGTGACTGCCGCAAGCGGGACTTGAACCTTCGACCTCGGAATACCGTTCCGAAGCTCTTCCAACTGAATGTTGCAGGCACGGCCACAATAAGCTCAGTTGGAAGAGCTTCGGAACGGTATTCCGAGGTCGTGGGTTCAAGTTCCGCTTGCGGCAGTCACTTTTTCCACCATAATTTGATTTATTAAGCTATAATAATTAAATAAATTAAAATATTTGTGTGTAATGTCAAAATAACAGCATTTTACTAACATATTATTATATGAATGCTTACAATTTATTAACACTACAGGCCATGCCCGCGGTTTCACACAAGTTCATAGTTATTGAGCCCAAAATACACACCAAAGTTCAGCAAATTGTACAAAAAAACCATCCTATTGAACCACTCAATCTATTAAAAAAAACCGCATCCAAATCTGTTGCGTAGTTTTGAAGATATAAGCTCACACAGGGACATACATACAAAAATATCGACTTTGTTTTAGAATAAGTAAAGATATAAGGGATTTTACGTCTTTATGTCTTTCTGTCTGTCTTTCTGTCTGTCTGTCCGTCCGTCGTCTGTTTTTGTATCTATCTGTTCGTCTGTTTGTCTGTTAAAATGTCTACTAACACATGAATAAGTAAGTTGAAAATAACATTTACTAAACATCACCCACTTAGTTAAACTATGTTCTGAAATGGCTCGATAACAGTGAAAAACAAATTAAATTGTTTCTATTAATTATTGAATGTCTACTTATCTGTAATGACCCACATTAGAAACATACAAATGACGAGGCATTTATCACTTACAAAATTCATGGTCGTATAATTATACAGGTGATTTTCTAACACTTGCGCGACCCGTTTTTTTTAATAAAACCACTTTTTACGGATCTTGACTCGTATATTTGTTTGTTTATATAACCGTCTAAATCCGTAAATGTGGTTTTATTTTAATGTGGGGGTGATTTTGCCAATCTTAATTTAAAAACACACAACAAATACAGTTCTAATAATTGTAACGCAATATTTTTACGTCATACATCACGTCAGCAGCTGTGCTATTCAGTTTTGGTTTCTATTCGTATTTAAGACTTATTTACAACTATGACAAAGATACATTAATATTTTTCTTTACATTTAATAAAGAATATTTGAATTTTTTTACTAAATCATTGTAACGGAAATACCGTAGAGCCTTACGTGTTTACGCAACTTCTTTATTCAAACTAAATGGTAGTTTAAAGTCTTCTAAACGTCGAAAAAAAAAATTGCAACGCAATAAATTACACAGTGAACTTATGAAGATTGATTTTAGATACAATGATTCTCACACGTCCTTAAATTCTATTATGACTATAAATCGTAGCATTAATAAATTGAGCTCACATCGACTCAATTTCGGGGTCACTTGATAACACGATGTTACAATAAGACCGCTACATAAGACAAACTTACACAAATTCCATTACCTTTTCACAAATCATCAAAGCAGGACAACAAATTACACAAATCATTTTATTTCACACACTACATATTTTAAATATCGAATAGATTTGTAAGTTAAGTATTGTACCGGTAAGTTTACGAAGTATAAGAAATTTCTAGGAGCAAAGAATACACGCCCGCGTTCCGCTACCGTTCAAATTGCACTGATATATTATAACGCTACGAACATCTATGTAGGGATAATTTAGTGGTAGCTTACCCTATATTTATTATTCATTTCTTTGAATAATAGTAAATTTTTTAAATTTAATATTCCTAAGTCTTGTTTATTAAAAAAAAATCGATATTAGGTACCCGGTAGCAACATATATTGCTCTAAGAATCGAAGAGATCTAATAGTTATTAGTAGACGTAACCATATTGTCCAATTGGTGATGGGTTAATAATACAAATGTCACCACCCCTTTTTCATCCCAGGGTGCTGTAAAAGCCAGAAATCACCCTCTGTAAGAGCTGGAAGACTCGAAAATAAATCGTGTGCCAAGACACCCGGTCGGCGCTATATAGTGGACTTTAAACCCTCTCCAAGTGGAGGGGGCCCAATAGTGGGATACTAATGGGCTGAAGAGAGAGAGAGGGAGATAGAGAGACATAACCTAACTGTATTATGGTAGTTATCAGTTTTGTTTTTGTATGAACAACTGTAGATTTCTAATTTGATTGAGTTCGCTGTTGTAGACTATCGCTACATAGATACATTCCAATATCACGTTTTATACAAAAATACTCATCAGATGAAGACAAAAACGTGCTAAAGGTTTGCTGAAAAACGGGTCAAGTATGAATTTTTGTGAAAGTATTTTTAGAGGGTCGTGCCTGCTTCTGAAAATGCCAAAAGTAAAAACCAAACATAAACACAGCGAGCTAGATATTTTCATCGTTCCGAAATTTTAGAAATAATTTACTGTAATGTGAAATTATAATAAAATGGCTGCATTGTAAAGTTCTACTCGCAAAGGGTATATTTTATACATATGGTAGGTATTTATTACATGTATGAATGTAAGTGAATCCAAGGAAGTATGTTTGGATCGTAGCAGATGACACTCTATAGCCTCTGCTTACCTCGATAGAAAAAATGCGTTACCATAATCTAAATATATCTTTACTTATTGTAAAATAAATTCGCTATTTTTGTGTATATATGTTCCCAAATGAACTTATATCTTTTTTATTCAAACTACGTAACGGATTTCGATGCGGCTTTTTATAGATAACTTATTTAGCTTTTTTTTATTTCCATATTCTACGCGTACGAAGTCGTGGCCTACAACTAGTTCTATTATATTCTCTCCAGCTCGTTGAACGTCCCACTGTTGAGCACGGGCCTCCTCCATTTCCGGAGGGTTTATGGTCTACTGTGCGGCACTGACCAGGCGTGTTGGCACAGGGTTTACTTTCAAGTTTTCCATTTCTCACAGAGGATGTCATCTATGTAAGATATCCCTTAGCTGGCTTTTACAGCACCCTAGGAAGGAGGTTGGGTGGTGACACTCGTATTCTTAGTCCGTCACCACACGAACAAGTTTTATTATATAACAATCATAAACCGTAATAACAAAGATCATAATAATAGTTGACGTAAACAATATCTGGTAGTTATCACTAGTAGTTGAATTAGCCAAATTGATATTGAAGGTGAAATTCATCATTACATTTTAGGAAGAGTAATAACACCTAATAAATTATATAATATTATGATTTAGCCAGCTCTTACAGATCCCAGAAAATGGCAAAGACATTAATTCATTTCCTGGGACCTGTCACACGTTCATGTGGTGACGGATGACGTATGACTGTATCGTTAAATGCAGACAATTCTCTCAAGTATCTCCCATTACTTTTATTTCCTTAGATCTTGTAATATTCATAATGGAATTAACATGCTCTTGCTTATTCACTAATGAGGTCAATGATCAGAACAGATTAACGAGCCGTCTAACTCTAGGTTTGACCTATTTCGAAAAATGTAGAGCTTGGAGAAATTAGCTTTAGAAATGACATGAACTGAGATAAGTTTTACGAACAAAATTGAGGATAGATAGATTACAAATCTTTTTCTTCTTCCTGCCCTTATCACAAGCTACTTGGGTTCGGCACAATACGTTGTTTCCTTCCAGCCTCTCCTATCAGCGGTCATACTCTCATCAACTCCTTTTCCTTTCATGTCGTCTTTTACACAGTCCATCCATCTTTTCATTGGCCTTCCTCTCCTTTTCCGGCCATCAAATAAACACTTCAAAAATAATGTTAATTAAGAAGTAGAATTGGAGTTAAAATATTACTAATGGCAAGTATTTAAAAATCCATGGCTGCTTAAAGCAACCAAATACACAGTATCACAAGATGTTGGTATCAATTCTACAAGCACAACTAAACTTAGCTAAAAATGAAAACAACTACGGTGTATTTTGATTAATAGAGTATTTCATTGCGCACATTTCTATTAATTAAAATCTTTAGTCTATAGTACACAGTTTTTATAATAATAAAGTTCAGTAAACATTGAAGTTCAGTAACAGTTCAGTAAACAAACATTAATCCCTCCAAAGTTGAGGAGGAAAGCTACAGTCCCCCTGTGTGCTATGTTATAAAATTTACAGTTCAGGCGAACGAAATAGTAGGCAAAATACTAATACTTACTGTAATGTAAAAACACGAATTAAATTACTCCAACAACGTTCAGTCCACACATAAAGGATTAAACTGATATCGCATATTTGTACAAGGGACGTTGAACGAGCGATGTGTAATAATGTACTCAAACAATGAGCTTTTTGACCGGTCGGTTAGCTTAACATTTTAATTCATGTATTTCACTGTAATTCCCTGCTGATATATTCTACAAATCGAATATTGTTACCTATAGAATTCTTACAGTAATTTTAACTTCAATCGTAGTATATAATATCTTTTGTGAGAGAATGAACACTCGAAACTAAACACGCCAACACGCCTGGTCAGCGCGTAACAGTAAACCAAATACTGGCAAACACCCAGAGTAGACCGGCGACCTAAGCCCAACATTGCGATTTAAAAGGGCGAGCACACAGAACTTACACAAATAAGAAACAAAATATTGTAGGTACGTCAAATCGTATGTATACGTCATCTAATATCTCTCATAGACCGCAAGTTCTAACAAGAAGATTATCCAAATCCTGACCTACATAAACAATAATAGCGACCAATGCGATAATAAATAATACTAGAACATCAAGTCGATTGCTATCAATTGTTATAAATCAAGATAGTACTAAAGAACTATAGCTATAAGACAAACTGACAAAAGTAAATGACAGTTAAAACTGTCATTTACTTTTGTCAGCTTGGCACTAAATTTATTGACATGATACATAGTTTTGAAGTTCTCATGGGGAATACCCGGTTTACTAATAATTTGAAGTCATGGTTAAATATTTGTGAAATTAATATTAAACATCCGTTTCGCGGGTTCTGAGTACGTAGATACTAGGTATACACATTGTGTGTGGTTATTTACATTATGGCAATGATAATCATTTATTATGGTGTTGATATTAATATCACGGTAAACAGTGCTGTAACTCCACATTTCTCATCTTTTCAGTTCTTCTACTGGGAATAAAACATCTTCACTATTAAAATATAATTTACTTAGATAATAATATTATGATCGGTGAAATTTATTCGTAGGTGATACCGTTTCCTGTTTTAGAATATCTTTGTGCAGTGATTAATTAATTTTGCATAAAACTTGCTATGCTTTTACTTAAATTATTAATAGGCATAAAACTTCTACAATTATTGTTATATATTTAACATATACATACATACTAAAAAGGGATTTGACCTTTCTCTAGTCTTAAAAGAAATATTTACAGTAAACTATATCTCAAACTTAATTAATGTTCCGACGGGTATCTTAGCTGACTAATTTATTATTCCCGCGCAAACAAGAACTCTTACTAGCACAGTTTCTCATTTTGATTGGTGTTGAAATATTCAAAAAGTTTTAAAGTGACGATCTTTATTCAATTAAATATTCATTTAAGTAATTAGATATTTCGAATGAGAAATCATGGTAAATATTTAATTTAAAAGAGAAAACGGTAACCGAGGACACCTTAAAGCTCAGTCCTACCAGTGACGATGGTGATTGAAGCCTCGGAAACGTTGAGCTGAATTTAAAACAAAATAAACTTATTTATATAAGTAAAAAAGTGGTTTTATCCGAAAGAAAGAAAAACCTTAGTGTAAAATGACACAAATCGCTGAATGAACTTCTAGCTACTGAATAAGAACGTAGTGACTAGAATGGCAACTACTCGAAGATGCAGCTTAAGGCTATGCCCAAGGTGGAACGACGACATGATCAAGACCGCGGAGCAGTGATGCCAACTCCGGGGTTTTTCCCCCAAATTTAGGGGGAAAAAATCTATACAGGGATTTCTTTAGGGGGTGAAATTTTTTGGGGATATTTTTAGGGATAAAATTTTATTTGTATTTTTTAAAAAATTTCTACGTACGTCAACAAAAATAAAAAAAAATCAAATCGATTGAATGTTTCCAATTTTAATAGATGACATAAATTATATAATAATTGAAATTACATTTCATAATGTGATGAAATTAAAGAAAAATACTCAAAAATAACAAATAACTATTGTCATTAACTATTTATTTATTGTTCTTATTTATTTCTTTTCTTATATTGTAATGAATAAATACTTGATCCGTCGTTGGGGCGTTTTGTTTTGAATTAAGTGGTTTTTGAAATTGCTTTAGGGGGAAAGTTTTCAAACAGTTGGTGCTCAGTTGGCAAAACCCTGAAAACCGTTAGCATAAACGCTATCCGTAGCATCCGTAATAGCTTGGTCAAAACACCACCCCGTCCGACTGCGCCAGTTTTTATTCGCCCTAGTCAATTAAACTTTCTTGGTTTGATGATCTTTCTTTTTTGACATAAATACTTATTGTGTATTCATAATTTATTAAACAAACTCATATTACCTACTGAATTCTCAGTACTTTATTTAATTACCACAATATACCCTTTATATCTTCTTTATTTAATAACATATAAGGGTATCGTACAGCAAGCAGTTGACTGAGAAGGAAGTACGAAGGGATAGATGACCATAAAATTTCCGATACGTTCACTTTCAACTCGTTACTAAAACATTCGATCTCAAAGTACATGATAAATCTTGTAGGCGTGTTGTAATATATTACAGCCTTAAACTTTATGGCGTAGAATCTTGTTAATGTTATTAGGGATACGTTATGCTGTCCTATATATTTTATTACTTTAGAAGATAAAGGAGTCAGGAGTCAAATTAGATTGAAAGTGATAATCACGCTTTACAAAATAAGTATAGTAAGCAAGAGTAACGACAATTTTAAGGTTAGTTTAAAAACTAAAAACACGCTTGGGAAATCCGGATATTTTATTTAAATCATTTCATAGTCATCATCTTTCATTTATTTTATGTGTTACATATTACATATATTTTTTTTTGCTTTGTTCATAATTGTGCTTATGTAAATGTTATTTTTTTAAATATTGTACATATTATGTTATTAACAATAAATGATTACTCATGACTATGAATGCAAAAATATTGGATATTTTAAATGATTCGTGTCATCAAACCGATGATCCAGTGTTCAATTTCAAGTAAGTGAAAATCAGTTTCCAGGATTCTGCCACATTAACTAATACATACATACATAGATGGATTGATGGATAAATACAAATGAACCTAAATAAAAGTGTCTTAAAAAGCAATGCTGGCAAAAAAGAAATTTCTTTTGATGTAATTAATTTTGTCCTGCGTCAATACCAATCAAATACTGTTTCAGATTAGTCAGATTAAACACTTAGGTACCTATATAAGCTGTTTAGTACTTGTAACGTCATAAACTCGTAGGGATTAGAGGAAAGTAAACAAAGACCTGTTTTTATTACTAAAGTCTACAATAAAACTTAATCTTTAAATCGTTTTTAAGTGGTACATTACTTTTCAAAAGTAAGTAAATCAAATATGTAGAAAAAAGAAAGCAGCTTAGGATTTATTTTTAGATTAAAGATTAATGAGGAGCGTCGTGGTCGAGTGGTTCAGACAACGGACTGCCGATCAAGGTGTCGCGGGTTCGATTCCCGCTCGGGACAATCATTTGTGTGATGTTTATAATTGTCATACAAATGTTTGTACTGCGTCTGGGTGTTTTCAATGTATTTTAAGTAAGTACAAAATACAAAAATATACAAAAGAAGTACTTTATGTAGTATATCCGTATCTGGTACCCATAAAACTAGCATAGAAATATAGCTTACTTTGAGACCAGAGGACGTTGTGTGTAATGTCCATTAATGAATGAATGTGATTAAATAACTTGTATATTTTACAAAGAGGGTGATATTTTCATAGATATACACAATATAACTTTCTTACTATAATTTCTAAGCTCAATAGAGGCTGAGTGGGAGAGAATGCCCAAGGCATTAAGTCTGACTGTATACATAATTTGTGTAGTTTATAAGGATTAAATAGTTAAGCAAACATATTTACTTTATTTTGTATCAAGCATCTTCAAATAAATATGTATAGGTGTCTTAAACTCTTTATTTGCACACTAACAGATTATAGAAAAATGTTTATAGATTTGGAACACGGAATAGAGAGTATATTACATTTTTTAAATATTTATGTACTTTTAACACAGCGCCCTCTGGTCTCAAGCTAAGCTATATTTTTATGCTTACGTTATGGGCACCTGAAAATGGATATGTTACGAAAATACTTACGAATACGAAATACTATAAAAAAAAACGTTCAAAGAACAACGGCATACTTTGTGTGCCTTTGATATTTTAGGGATTTCCTCGATTATCTCTCTCTGATTAGATCTCGACCTGATGCCAATGGGACCACACGGGAACCACCAGCTTTAAAAAAAAAAGAACCATAAAAATCGCTTCCCGCAATTAAAAGTTATGAGGTAACAAACATAAAAAAACGCAGATGAGTCGAGAACCTATTCCTCTTTTTGAAGTTGGTTAAAAAGGTTCTTAGTAACAACAGTACCACAGGTTGTAAACTGAGACATGAGAAATGTACAAACATTAACAATCCAACATTAATCTGCTCTCAGTTCTGGGTAAAGGTACGAAAATATTTGTTGTAGTTTAATTTCTACTTTATGATTCGCTACGAAAAGGTTCTGAATAATTAACGCCGACTTAACGCTCCCGAATCTAAATTCCCTAATTTAATTCGTTGATCAACTTGATTATACAACATCCAGCATTCAGTTCAGTGTGACTCAATTCTACTAAATAGGAAAAAAAAGGTTTTCTTAGAATAAATATATAAAGTATACTATATAAAAGTATACTAATATTATAAAGCTGCAGAATTTATTTTTAAGCTATTGCATAACTTCTATCGCGGGCCTTGAGCGTGGAGACTAAATCCACAAAATTCGAAATTCCGTAGGTAACGGAAATAGCACAAAAAACCTTACGTATCGGCGCTACTTCGCCGTTTCGCTGTTCGCGCTGGTGACTCATGTCAATTTTGGCGTTAGTTTGGATTTTATTGACATTTGATTGACAATCGCTATTTTGTCATAATTACCATAAACAATGGACAAATGTAAGCATCAGTAAATAAGGATTATTAATCTTATTTTAGTTTATGGTATATAGATTCTTGCATAAATAAAATAAATAAATACTTATAATTGCATAAGTTGATAAAAAATACTATGCAATAGTTTTACCGCGGCAGTCCCCGAGTGACACACGTCTTTTTTTTGTTTGTTTAAACGCACTAATTTCAGGAACTACTGGAATCTATCCGGTATTATCTTTTTGTGTTGGTTAGCCCATTTATCAAAGCTTTAGGTTACATAACATCACGTTACGATCAAGAGAAGCTATGCATCAGTGAAAAATGTTGCGTTTGTTTCCTAAATTCTAGTGGGTTATATTTTTCTTATGTCCAAATTACAGATACATCTTTGCCTTTAAACATATTCAAGATTAAAAAGAAACAAATTCATGAGAATCTATTATTATAAACCCAATTTTGTCCTAAAATAGTATGTTAAAGATATTTTGATTCAATGTATTCAGGGTCTAATGCGAGAGCAACGCAACTTATGTTCTCTAGGCATTTAATACCTTGAAACCGCCTTAAGTCTAAATTATTCCAGACCAGCTTTGTTGTAGAATCTCGTATTTCCCTAAATTTTTCGGAATATTATTCATAGATTATTTGAATAATATTTTCGTTTTGTCCGGTGGTAACGGATTAAGAATACAAGTGTCACCACTCCATTCCCGAAGGTACCTACTGTAGAAACAGCTAAGGGTATTACTACTATAAAAAGATTCACTTACTCCAGCTCATTGACGTCCCACTGTTGAACTGTCCTCTACTTTGGGAGGGATTATTGTCTACTGTGTCACGCTGACCAGGTGTTGGCACAAGTTTTATTTTCGAGTTTTCTGTTTCTCACAGAGGATGTTATCAGTGTAATATCCCTGTAAAAAATGGTTCATAATATTTGTATTCTTAAACCGTTACCACACGAAGTTCAAAATAACTATTAACTGTTAAATAAAGTTTAATTAAATTAGTCATAGTCATGTATAAATCAATTAGTGGTACACTTCTGTTCTACGCATAGTCTACGGAGGTAAATAATATATTACCCATAGTATTAAATTCCTGCCTGGTAAGGTTTAATATAACATACAATAAGCAATAATAGGTAATTAGAGAAGGGTGAATTGTGTAATATTAGACTCGCTCGTCGAAATATTGCGTTTATTTTTTCTTTAATATTTTTTTTTAATTTTCATGTGTTTCTTATCACCAATAAGACTGTAACTTTTTATTCGTGTAAAAAGACTTTTGATCAGCCTATTGCTTTTCGACACTACCCGATAAAAATTGTTCCTTTAGTTATTCTAAAACAAAGGCGATAAAATTTTAGGAATGAAAAAATATTCTCATCCCGTCAGACCCAGACCCTGTTGGGCACGAGCCCCATGCAGACCTGGGGTGATGAAAATGTAATTAAACCCAGTTTCATGTTTTTTACTTCACACAGAGATTGTTATCTGCTTATGATACTTCGTAGCTAGCAAGAGTCAGCATATCATACAACTGAGTGCCGTAAAAAGAAAACCTTGAAAAATCTACAGAGAAGTTATTGTAGACAACCAAATACGAAAAAATCTTGCGGAGTCTAAAATTGTGAAATCTAAAATTAATGCCTCTTAAAACATTTTTGTATTTGTGACTTAGGTATTTAGGCCTACACTACACTACCAGTTCTAATTCTACCACAACTGCTGACACTTCCTGTTCCAACTATACTATGACTTCAGACAGTACCAGTTTTAATTCTACCACAACTGCTACCAGTTCAAATTCTAATACGACTACTGACACTACCAGTTCAAATTCTACTACGACTACTGACACTACCAGTTCGAATTCTACTACCACTACAGACACTACCAGTTCTAATTCTACCACAACTGCTGACACTTCTTAATCCAACTACAACTTAGGTCTTTTAAAACTTAGTTTAATATCCTACTAGGTAATATTATAAATGTGAAAGTTTGTGAGAACGGATGTCTGCATATTTCTTACTCTTTCAAGCAAAAACTACTGAGTCGATTTTATTGAAACTTTACAATAATGTAACTTAAACATCATAATAAAGATATCAAAAACATAATATAAATAATCAAAATAAAGATATTGTGTGAATTGTCTAAAATGTGACGATAAGTGTCAAGTAAGTAGAAATACCAGGGGTACGAAGTTACGGGCAACAGCTCGTTTTATATGTTTTACTGATAATACAATAATATTATGCCAATAAAATAATACAAACAATTTAATATTTATTCCTAGTGTTTGCACAAATTACACATACAAATTAACAGTGGTCATCATATGCAAACCAAAGTTATTTTAAATAATTCCATACTCTGTACATGCGGTTTAAATTAACATATCGATAAAATAACCAATGTTTGTTATTTAAATTGGTGGCTACGTGAGGTAGCTATATGTAGTCGGTATCCTTTATCATTTTTAATGAGTTTTTTCCATATTTTAAAGCAAATTCTTATTCTATGCTAATGATATAAAGCAGAAGAGTTTGTTTGTTTGAACGTGCTAATCTGGGAACTACTGGTTCGAATTAAAAAAATATTTTTGGGTTGGGTAGTCCATTTATTAAAGACTAGCTGTTGCCCGCGACTTCGTACGCGTGAAATTTAGAAATCAGACCTTAACAAACAGAAGTTTACTTACTACCGCTCAATAGATGGTGTTGAACTTCACGCTGCGCCTAATAAGAGCAAAGTATTAAATAAATACTGGGGACTGCAAAGTCTCCGAAACGTCGGGCCAAAATTTAAAACAAATACACGCGTCTAAATCCGTAAAAAGTAGTTTTATTTAAACAAATGAATCGCGCAAGTGTTACAAAAACAAAGTATTATTGAAAAATGTTGCAAAAATGGTGAATATTTCTAAATTCTACGTGTACAAATTCGCGGACAATCGCTAGTCTAGATATAAAGTTTAATAATAGTGTCAAGCAGGAATAAGCTAGATTGGAGTAAAATTTTGTCTAGGTTCTATAGAAACAATAGAAAATAAATTATTCAACGTTCGACATGAATATTTATCTTAACGTGTTATTCCAACACAATGTATTGTTATGAAAATAATAGCTGTGCTCTGTAATTTAAATTGTGTGCGTACTGAGAAGCCTCTCGCTCGGCGCAGGGGTATAAAAAAGTTGTAGATCGAGTTTCAAACCCATACAAAATGCACAACAAACTGATTAAAATCACCAACCGCTCTGGAGTAGTTTGGTTACAAATACTACATGACATTATTAAAAATATTATTTCTTCTCCAGCCCATTTACGTCGCACAGTTGGGCACAGGCTTCCTCCAATTTGGGAGGGATTATGGTCTACTGTGCCGCGCTGACCAGGCGTGTTGACACAGGGTTTATTTTTTGGAGCTTTCCGTCTCTCACACAAGATGTTATCTGTATGCAATATCCCTTAGCTGACTTTTACAGCACCCTTGGGAGGAGATGGGGTGGTGACACTTGTATTCTTAATCCGTCACCAGACGGAATAAATGTTGTTTAGTTTAAGCCAAAAGTTAACTAACTATAACTGCAAAACATGAGAATGGTGTTGTTATTTACAGCTATTGTAATTAAGATACTATGATTTATGTGTTTGTTTACAAGTTCTCTGAAATATATCACTCTCTCGCCATTCATAGACTCAATATTGTAAGCCGAAGCGTAAATTATTGACTTATCTATAGTTAAAGATAGCTTACCGCTTGTAATATTTTGACTTGTTACGCGTGAAATTTTGAAATTTTCCCCTTTTTTGCAACATATTTCACTAATGCTGCACTCTTATTGGTGGCAGCTTGATGTTTTATAGTCCTCCTCGATAAATGTACCATCAAACACTGAAAGAATTTTTAATATCTCTCTGAAATGCATAAGGTTATTTTAAACTTACCTGAAGTAATTACCAGGATGTTATAATCTATTATTTTACTAACCAACTTCAAAAAAGGAGGAGATTCTCAATTTGTCTGCATGTTTCTTTTTTTATTTTTATTTATGTTTGTTATCTCATAACTTTTAAGAGAACGTTTTCGTTGTACACATTAATATTAATTGAAATCTTTAGTCTTAGAATACACAGTTTTATAGACAGACATTTATTTTTACAAGAAAGTTTCATTAATAATGCAAGAATTGTGCTATTGACACTATCAATTTTCATTTTTTAGCTAAGCATTATTTGTGCATGTAGAATTGGCACCATTATTGTCCTACCGTTGAGGACGGGATTCCCTACATTTTAGGAGGGTTTTAGTCTAAAAGTATTCTAAACAAATTCATCAGCGTCCCAAAATTCAGTTTATGTATAATTAATAGGTTTAGCAACCTACTCCTGCTTTCCTCTCGCACACAAAAGGAGCTATTTGTTTTGAAAACATTGAAATATTAAAGGACACTTTAATATTTATGTGACCCAGTTGGACAAGCCACTTTCAGTTTGGCAACAATACCTGTTGATTTAACTTTGTACAAGTACATTTTTAACAGTCTTCCAAAAAAGAAGCTGATTCCCAATTCATTTCGGTTTTTTTGTTATGAAGAGGGTTGTCCTCGATTTTTCTGCAGGAACCCATCAGATCTTGACCCGGTGCCAATGGGACCACACGGAAACCACCAGCTTTTAAGTAAAAAAATAATCATTAAATCGCTTCTCCCAGTTAAGGGCCTACATCAATATTATCGTCGACATGTACATATTAACACACCTAGTAGGTATAGAAAATGAAGAATTAGGGATATTTTTTTTGTTTACTCAAAATCTACTAAATATATTTTAATTCCGGTTTACGTGTTTCTATATATAATAGTTACTTATGTTTTTAAAGTTATTTCATTAGTTAATACGCGATAATAGACCGACAAATGAAAAAAAAATTAGGGAGGTTGTTTCGCTAAGATTTTCTATCGAGAAAACTTTTTTCAATCGCGTTTCTGAGTTTATGCGTTCCTAGATTATATATTGAAAAAACATATACTTAAAAATTAGAGCTCTAGCCATTCAATCTAAAGAAAAAATGAAAACTTCGTACGTAGAAAAATGCACGAAGCTATTTTGGTATCCTCTTAAGTCATGAAGTTATAGCATACATAAATACTTTTCTTGGTATATTGTTTCTTCAGAACTTTATAGAAAACATCTCACAACTTATGCTACGAAACAAACCAAGCATTCATCCGAACATTGGCAGCTTATAAATCTCTCTCTCCGGCCCACTTACGACCTATTGTTGCGTATGGGACTCCTCTACTTTGGGATGGATTATGGTATACTATGCCGCGCTAACCAAACATGTTGGCATAGAGTTTATTTTTGAGATTTTCCTCTCTTCCTGTGGATGTTATCTGCGTGTGTCCTTAGCTGGCTTAATTATTTATATTATAGTAAATACTAGCTGTCACTGGCGACTTATACGTGGAATTTAGGGATCAATCCTTCACAAATTACATGTTTAAATCTTCCTCATGACCACAATATTTATTGAAATAAACTGCATAAAAACCCGTTGCGTAGTTTCAAAGATTTAGGATCACATAGGAACACATATAAATAACGAATTTGTTTTTTAATAAATATAAAGATATAACAGAGTTCTGAATGATGTATCAGTCTATACAAACAAGATTTTGAGGTTAATTAATGTTCCAACGGGTTATTCGCTAACTAGTTTAATATTCTCGTGCGAAGAACACTCTTAATAGCAAAGTTTGCCACTTTGATTGGTGTTGAAATATTTAATAATATTAATATTATGCAGTTGGTAATCCATTACAATGTTATAACTATCTTAGTCAACTATAAATTATTCAAAATCTATAATGTATAGGTAGGCTCAAATTATGATTAAGAACTAAGAACAAGTATATAACTTATTTGTAGTTCTTAAGCAAGTCGATTAACTTTTTACTCTAGGTAAGATTTCTAGTTACTTTTTGCTCTGCATTCTCTTAGTAAAAGGATAAAAAATCATTTGCAGTTTATTAACTTTCTCTCCATCCCATAGACATCCCACTGCTGCACTGTTGGCTGTTGTCCTTTAGCTCCCGTGATTCTGGTGTCTAATATTATTTAAAAAAAAATGTTTTCTTTTCTGTGCATACGTATTTATATTTAGCTTATCTTTATAGTACTAAACACAATTTAAAACGATTAAAGTTAACATTTAAACGTAAGTCAGTAAAATTTATTTATCTGGGCGGTTTACTACCTTACTTGTGATTCCATAAAATCGTGGGTATTAAGAGAAAGTAAGTAAAGACCTATTTTTATTGCTTACGCCTGCAATAAACGTTAATCTTCTAATCTCGTTGAAGAGTACATTACTTTTTTAAATCAAAGTTGCCTAAAATGTGAACGGAATACAAAATTGTTGTAAGAAAAAAAATTTAAAGAATTATGGTACTTAAGTGTGTTTGGATCGTAGCAGATGGCACTCTATCGTCTCTGCCTATGCTCATGGGAAAAGAACGAAATGTTATTACTATGGTTTATTTTTTACTAGTTATTGCCTGCGACTTCGTACGCGTGGAATTTAGAAACCAAACCTTAATCTAATATATAAAATTCACGTGTCACAGTGTTAGTTACCGTACTCCTCCGAAACGGCTTGACCGATTCTTCTCAAATTTTACATACATATTCAGTAGGTCTGAGAATCGGCCAACATCTATTTTTCAAACTTTTTTTTTTTAGTATGGCAAAACAACGTTTGCCGGGTCAGCTAGTAAATTATAAAAATAAACCATCCTCTGGAACCACTCTATCTATTAAAAAAACCCAGCAGCAAAATTCGTTGCGTAGTTTTAAAATTATACCTACGCTCACATATATACAAAAATAACTACTGTGTTTTATTGATTTTAAACTTACGCGATTTGAAGTCATAATTTGTCAATATTATCGGGATTATAATCACGTTAATAACTGTTAAAAAGGCACAATACCTCTGCTCCCGAGGTGCTTATGCTGTGATCTGCAATATGTGGTCACACTGGTCAAGAGTCGACCTTAACAGTCGACCTGTGATTACATATTGACAAATTACTGTGTAAATAAAACTACTTTTTACGGATTTAGACGCGTATATTTGTTTTAAAATTTGGCCCGACGTTTCGGAGATTTTGCAGTCACCATGGTCACGGGTGAGACTGAGCTGTAATGTGTCTTCTACGATAAGTTATTACAGGGTTTACACATATTCAAATTAATTTTACATTGACCATAAAGATAGACTTTTACCATAAACTGATGACTGGTGACCATGTTGACTGCAAAGTCTCCGAAACGTCGGGCCAAAATTTAAAACAAATATACGCGTCTAAATCCGCAAAAAGTAGTTTTATTTAAAAAAATGAGTCGCGCAAGTGTTAGAAAATATTAAATTACTGTGTTTTATAATAAGTAAAGAAGCAGATAAAGACATCTAGACATCGAACTTCTCTTTTGTTAACAGCCAGAAAACTATTTTTAGAAATCCATACGAAAGGCTAAAATGGAATCCCAATGATCTAATTTCTGAGACTATGCTCTCTGTCCCTCAGTCATGACATAATAAACTTATTCATTAACAGAATCGATTCTAATACTAGTTTAGTTCCACAATCTTATGGTATATAAAATTAGTTGGTAAAGTAGCAAATTGCTAAGTGCCTTAGGGACGGACTTCGATAGCCAAGTTTCCAACTGTAATTACAGTCATTTATAATGCAGCTGAAACCAACGCTGAACAACCAGTAAGTGTATCTGTATATAAATATATATTGATATTTTAGATTATTATCACCTGAAATGTATACCAAATGTGTACCAGGAATGAGAACTATTCTCATTTCTGCCCATGTGGCAGACTTTTGTTCTTTTATTGCGTCGTCTCAGGATTCGACCACTAAAATCGCTTCGTCCAATTAAAAGTTATAAGGTAACAAACATAAATAAAAAAGTAATAAAAAAAAACTTCTGTTCTTCTATTTCGTCGCCTGAGAATTCAACCACTAAAATCGCTTTGTCCAGTTAAAAGTTAGGGAGTAACAGACATAAATTAAAATATAATAAAAAAAAGAAAGGTCGATTGCAAATAGGTATTTTTTTATTTATGTTTGTTACCTCATAACTTTTAACTGGACGAAGCGATTTTAATCATTCTTTTTTATTTGAAAGCTGATGTTTCCCGTGTGGTCCCATTGGCATCAGGTCAGGATCTGATGGATATCACCTGAGAAATCGAGGAAAACCCTCAAATTTCAAATGCACATGAAATCAGTTGAACTTTTCTTTTAAAAATCCTGTATTTGAGCAATATTAAAACTGTGAAATAATTAATCAAAATGGATAAAATTACGAAAATTAGGTCAAATCTGTTCTTGTAGCGTTTAGATAACCATAATCTTTAACTCTATAATAACCAACATGATTTAGGAGCATAAATATGCTAATAGCCTGGTGTCATTATGGGGCTCAATGTATCGTTAAATGTGATCTCAATATGTGTTTGGGTGTATGTCAACTAATATTGTAACAACATTATGTAAACGTGGCTAAGCCTGAAGCAGAGTCCCTGGGGTAATTAAATTAGCATATATATTATCATCTTATTGTAACTATTACTACCTAAGCATTATAATAATTATAGCTGTTCTGTATGTTATTCTGTTGTATCTCCATATGGTAACGGATTAAGAATACAAATATCACCAACTCATGTCTTTCCCAGGGTGTTGGAAAAGGCAGCTATGGGATATTCAGTAATTATTATGAGATAACATCCCTGTGAAAGATAGAAAACTTGAAAATAAACCCTATATCAACACGCCTGTTCAGCGCGGTATAGGAGACCATGATCCCTTCCAAAATGGAGGAAACCCGTACCTAACAGTGGGAGGTTAATGGGCTAGAAAAAAGAGAGATATATAGAGCTTTCGAAAACTGTAGTTGGATATTAGAGAAAATAATTGTATTGTTGGATCATTACCTTTGAAGATTCTAGGGATAAACTCCGAAAGTGTTGTTCTGATATGTATAATAATATTATGTCTGCATGTACGAACCGAAATTTCAGTTTAATTTAAGCTTATATCTTTTGTAAATACATACTTATAATACATAGGAACACCCAGACGCAGTACAAACATTTGTATAACAATTAGAAAAATCACACAAATGATTGTCCCGAGCGGGCATCGAAACCGCGATCTCTTGATCGGCAGTCCGTTATATGAACCACTCAACCACGAGCCTTATCAAGATAAAGTGGTTCAAGAGAATGTGATCCGTGAGGTAATGATTTAAGAATACAAATGTCACTACCACGTCACATGTTGAAAAATACAAATGTTGAACTCCTAAAATGGAACATTTCACAAAATAAAAACCCTCATTTATGCCTTTGTGAATAAAATATAGCCTTGAAATATTATACAAGGATATCTTTATTTCTAAAAACAATAAAGAACGTTTTATTTCTCTAATTCATGAATTGATGAATTTTACAGCTTAGTTTGTTAAGGTTCCGTACCAAAACAAGTTAGGCATAGAAAGAGCCCAGAGAAGTGTCCTTAAAGTGTTAACTTCAAAGCCGTTTAGATATCCCACTAAGAGGCTGTATGAAAATTGTCAGGTACTAACGGTGCGACAAATTTATATTTTGGAAATAACTAAGAGACAACATCTTAAAACACCATATGCCCCTCATATGACTAATAAACGAACAATCAGAAATATTTGTTCACCCATCAGGTTTCATACTGCGTCTGCCAGAAGGCAACATACATACATGTCCTCCTATATTTATAATAAAACTAGCTGACCCAGCAAACGTTGTTTTGCCATACTAAAAAAAATTGTTCAAGTGCGAGTCGGACTCGCGCACGAAGGGTTCCGTAGCATTATCTATGCAACATAAGGCAACGTTATTAGTATCGAGCAAGAAACGGTAAAAAAATCATGTTTGTTGTATGGGAACCCCCCTTAAATATTTATTTTATTTTATTTTTAGTATTTGTTGTTATAGCGGCAATAGAAATACATCATCTGTGAAAATTTCAACTCTCTAGCTATCACCGTTCTTGAGATACAGCCTGGTGACAGACGGACGGACGGACGGACGGACAAACGGACGGACAGCGAAGTCTCAGTAATAGGGTCCCGTTTTTACCCTTTGGGTACGGAACCCTAAAAAAGGTTTGAAAAATAGATGTTGGCCGATTCTCAGACCTACTGAACATGCATGCAAAATTTCATAAAAATCGGTCAAACCGTTTCGGAGGAGTACGGTAACTAACACTGTGACACGTGAATTTTATATATTAGATAAATAGGAATCTTAATATCAACCCATTGACCGTCAAGAAATTTTGGAAGAAAACGATAGACTGGCTACAGAAATTGGACTATGGAGAAACAGAAGCACTTTTGGGCTAAATGGTAAACACGTAACACTACAGTCTTTTTTTAAATTATAACTTTTTTTTAAATTATTTTGACAGTTGTGGTTGCTAGCAATTTCTCTTGGTATTAGTATTGCGGCAATTTATTTACCATTAGACGTGGAAATGTAATGATAACTTGACATATTCTTATTGTATAAATGTAGGGCCAATAATGATAAACTTTTAAGTGAAGTCACTGGCTCCCGTAACACAGGTTCTTACCTAGCACGGGAGTCAGGGCCCCAAGTGATGTAAACCTTACACTTATAACAATAAAGAATTATTTATTTGTTTATTATTATATCATTTATTTATATAGATATATGTACAATATGGGTAAAATTGTAAAGCAAATTGTGAGTATTATTCGAATCTCTACAAATGAAGCGTATCCTGTTACAATAAATTACGAATATTAGAGTTATTTTTCCATAACTTTCATGTTATTATTGTGTATAATAAGACATACCTTAGTACAGAAAAGCGTTGTAAGTAATTAAGTAAATACACTATAAATAACTTCTTCGTAATCTTGACTCTACATACTACAGACATTAACTCAAAAAATCTACCATGTAATCCGTCTCGTGTTTTCACCTTGGGGATACTAACATGTAATTTGTATTAAGTAAAAAGTTTTAAAGAGATTGAAATATTTCGCTGGTGAGTACAACATGCAGTTTCTCTATGACGGATTAAGAATACGATCTCATCTCTTTCCTAAGTAAGAACCAACTCAGTTAATATAAGCTGATAACATCTTCTGTTAGAGAAGGAAAACTCGATACAAAACTCTGTGCCAACACGCCTAATCAGCGCGCATAGTTTATTTAGACTAAAAGCCCTCCTGAACTAAAGCATGGTCCTGTTCAATCTGTTCAATAGTAGGAAGTCAATGAGCTTGTAAGAAAGAAAAAATTCTTATAAAAGCGAAAGTGCGGTTGTTTGTTTGTGACGTTTTCAAGTAAAATTTAAAGAATGGAATTGTATGAAAGTTGTTATATCCCTACTAATATTATAAATGCGAAAGTAACTCTGTCTGTCTGTCTGTTACGCTTTCCCGCTTAAATCTCTCAACCGATTTTGATGAAATTTAGCACAGACAATCTTTAGGCCCTTAGGACATAGGCTTCCTTTTATTGCGAAAAAAAGGGATGAAAAGTTTTCTAAATATCACGCGAACGGAGTCGCGGGCAACAGCTAGTAGATAATATACAGTCCCGGAAATAACATAGACTATTTATTATTTCGCTAAATACTCTATTTGAGATAATATGCGCCAACATAAAGTATAGTGGTAATGAAGTATGGTGTAATATAATAGTTCCGCCATTTTTGTTTTTTTTTATAGTTGTCATAGCAACGCATAGACCCGTATACTTATTTATTATCTTCTTACACTGTAGCTTAGAATAAAAATTCCTTGTGTGGTGCTAGTTACAATAATTATTTTGTTATTTATAGAGACGCTATAGTTAGATATAATATAGTTTTTGTTATCGATTTGATGTTAATTTTGGTAACATTAGTTTTGATTCTAGATCCCATTTCCAATTTGATTCGGAAACAAATGCATGCGAAGCCGCCGGCAGAAGCAAGTAATAAATAAAAAAGGCTGTTCCAGTTCTGCAGATTGTAATATTAGCCGTCGCCGGTAGATAGTGAACATTCAATCTGACCATCTATTGAACTGGCCTACAGTATCTACAGAGATATATTCAATGACCTACATTCTGAATACTCTTCAAGCTACTGATGTTCTTTTAAGATGATACCAAAATAGCTTCGTGCATTTTTCTATGTACGAAGTTTTAATTGTTTCTTTAGATTGAATGGCTAGAGCTCTAATTTTTAAGTATATGTTTTTTCAATATATGATCTAGGATCGCATCAACTCAGAAACACGATTGAAAAAAGTTTTCTCGGTAGAAAATCTTGGCGAAACAACCTCTCAAAATTTTTATTTTTTTCATTTGTCGGTCTATTATCGCGTATTAACTAATGAAATAACTTTAAAAACATAAGTAACTATTATATATAGAAACACGTAAATCAGAATTAAAATATATTTAGTAGATTTTGAGTAGATAGGAAAAGTATCCCTAATTCTTCATTTTCTGTGCCTACTGGCTGTGTTAATATGTACGCGTCGGCGTTGATATACGATAATATTGATGTAGGCCCTTAAGCATTTCCAGTAATATTTACAATGAATACTCTGTAATTTCACAATGCTGTTACATCTCATTCAAATATTACAAATATCATTTCATACTTTTTACTATTTTATAATTTTTTTATATTTATATATTTGTAGCCCGTGTGGTGACGGTTTAAGAATACAAGTTTCACCACCTCATTTCTTCTCCCAGGGTGCTGTAAAAGCCAGCTAAGGGAATTTATAAACAGTTAACATCAACTGACGGAAAACTCGAAACTAAATCCTATGCAAACATGCCTGGTAATCGCGGTATAGTAGAGCATAATCTCTCCCAAAGTGGAGGAGTCCATTTGTCAACAGTGGGACGATAATGAGCTGGAAAGAGGGAGAAAGAGTATATTTGTAAGCACATATCCTGATCTCATCTAAAAAAACGTGTGACGTGTTATAAAAATGGTCAAGTGCGAGTCGGACTCGCGCACGAAGGGTTCCGTACCATTATCTATGCAACATATGGCAACGTTATTAGTATCGAGCAAGAAACGGTAAAAAAATCATGTTTGTTGTATGGGAGCCCCCCTTAAATATTTATTTTATTTTATTTTTAGTATTTGTTGTTATAGCGGCAATAGAAATACATCATCTGTGAAAATTTCAACTCTCTAGCTATCACCGTTCTTAAGATACAGCCTGGTGACAGACGGACGGACGGACGGACGGACGGACAGCGAAGTCTCAGTAATAGGGTCCCGTTTTTACCCTTTGGGTACGGAACCCTAAAAATCATCCCTTACTCTTAATTAATAATTAATATTACCGGGACTGTCTGGTCGAAGTTGACCCGTGACCACAATCGATGCAACTCCGTCGAAACGTCGTGACCAAAGATAGTAAACCTTTTTAACATTTATTAACGTGATTATAGTCCCGGTAATATTAACAAATTATTTACTCTGCCTAGAATCAATATGGTTTGCGTATCTTTTAGTTTGACTTTTGATGAACCTTGTTTTTCTTTTTGTACTAATCAGACGTTGTTTTTTTTTTCATATTAGTAATACAATACATATTGTTTACTATAAACACAAAGCTATAAGAGCCTCAAATTAAGTATTTTAGCCAGTGATAGGCGGCCCCCGACAAGGTGGAGCGACGATATCGTCAAGGTCGCAGGGGGTCAATGGATGCAAGCGGCACAAGACCGCGCCTTGTGGCGTTCTATGGGGGAGACCAGTGACGAAGAGAGGCTGATGGATGGATGATAGGTTAACCTATTTCTATTTGGTAACTCACCAAGTTCAAAATGTACTCGCGCATGAAGAGTTCCAAACCATTTTATATTAATACTAGCTGATGCCCGCTACTCCGTACGCGTAGAATTTTAGATCCCCATATGTTTTGTCACCGTTTAAACCTTCCCTAGACTTTCACGATTATTTAAAGACCAAAATCACCAAAATCGGCCCGGCCGTTCTCGAGTTTTAGCGAGACTAACGAACAGCAATTGATTTTTATATATAAGATTCGTAATCACAGATTTACTGGATGGAGTGTCTATGGCTACATCACTCAGTCGGCTTGAAGCCACGTAAATATCTATGTGTGCGTGAAATATGTATCGGTATATAAGTATTTACAGATTTACAGCTGAATATCTCGAATTCCGAGGTGAAATTCCTATAATGACTGGACTATCTATGTGTGTCTCAGTAACAGACTACATATACGTTTTATAAAACATTATTAGTCTATGAAATCTGATTTAGCAATGCTAGAACGTGTCTTCAAGATTTGAACGCGTACCCACCATCTGGTTAATCTGTGTTGGTTATCATATTATGCCGTAACAAT
This sequence comes from Orgyia antiqua, assembly GCA_916999025.1. Lineage (NCBI taxonomy): Eukaryota > Metazoa > Arthropoda > Insecta > Lepidoptera > Erebidae > Orgyia > Orgyia antiqua. The sequence continues at coordinate 8,587,355 of OU779868.1, forward strand.
CATATCGTCAGAAGAACTATTCTTATATATAATTTTGATTAAGAATTTTTATACTAAAATTTTATGAATGTAAATCAGGAACATAGTTTTGACATTGTAGACATAATAGACTGATTGTTTCACATATCTTATTGTGACTCTTCAGCCAGGAAGCAATTACAAAATATGAATACGTGCGTCATTGAAAACAAAAAAGGTTGTCGATAACAAGTATTGCATAATATTCTCAACAGCCTTTCAATTGGTTTAAACCAAATTTGTTTTAAACATAACATAACGGACAATCAGTTTTGGCCATGATATAATTTATTTCGTACGACGCTAATATATGTAATTATGCATTGACATAGAATTAGCTATTGTATAGATATTGGCAGATTTCTCGGTCCTTATTAGGAAGTAATGTTGTACTGCTTATACATAAAACTATATTGTTTATAAAGATGTGAACATTGTGACCTTGAGTATACTCAACGTATGTATATAAGGTTAACGTTACATCGATTAAACCAGGTCTTCTGCGCCATAGTCAAATGTTATGCTGAACAAATGAATAAGAGCTATTTGTGGTATCTATCCTTTAACGTCATGTAAGCCATTTTAAAAAAAACTAAAGGTTAAATATTTTCCAAGCAGTGTGTTTTGTGACAGATCATAGTTCATATTTTAGTACATTTAGTGAGAAGCCTAACTCTGTTATAAAAAATAGGGACCCTTTAAGGCTACAAATGCCCAGATGCTCAACTACTTTGTTTCAGATAAATTGTTACTTTATGATGATTAAAATTTATAATAAACTACCAAAATCAATCAAAGACTTACCTAGTAAGAAAATGAAAACAAAACTAAGAGAATGGCTTATTGGAAAATGTTTTTATAATATCAATGAATATTTCACTAATACATGAATAAACTACGTAATTGAACTTTAATTTTATTAGATACTAATAATGACATTTGCATGTTGGTATCCCCAACGAAATATGTGAAACTAATTGTGTGCTATCATCTACATATTATGTAAACCATATTTCAAGCAAATAAATTTCATTTCATTTCATTTCATTTCATTTCAAAGACTATTTCTAACCACGCTTCTTTTTAGGTTAGGTATAAAAATTGGCACAACATTTTAGTCTGTCTTAGGATCACGTAACGATCCCATCAAGATTAAAACGTTAATCCTTTAATAATAAACAAATATTCACAACTGACGCAGCGTGAGGCGGCCCCCAACAAGTCGTGGACTGACGATATCCTCAAATATGCCGGGGGCTGATGGATGCAGTTATTTGGCGCTTTGTGGCGTTCTACAGGGGAGGCCTATGCCTATAAAAGTTGATGGATGGATGGATTCACTACTGGGAATGGACTATGGTAAGCCTTTTTGCATCTTATGTTTCACGTGCAGGATAGTAATTTGTGGGGTGGCCTTTATCACTCTACCAAGCACGGTCTTATCCGCATCCAAAAACAGCTAAATATTTAGGTGTAGCTAAATATCTAGACAGGTTTCGTGGTCTAGTGGTTCATATAACGGACTGCCGTTCACGAGGTCGCGGGTTCGATTCCCGCCTCGGACAATCATTTGTGTGATGTTTATAAATGTCATACAAATGTTTGTTCTGCATCTTGGTGTTTACTATGTATAATAAATATGTATTTACAAAAGAAAAGTAATTTATATATTCTATCCGTATTCAGGTACCCATAACACAAGCATAATAAGCTTAGCTTGGCACCAGAGGACGTTGTGTTAAATGTCCATGAATATTTATTTATTTATTCTTAAATTATGTGCCTACTTTGATTTGTCTGTAAAGATTTTGCCAAAAGCATCTTTTAGAAATCTATCGTGAACATTGAAGTACTAATCCTTATTCTACTATCGTGATCCTCTTGCTTATCATATTTACAATATATTTGCAGGATATTCAAGACAATAATTTATTTACGAATAAAAAACCATTATCATCAAATATCGGTAACGTAATGAAATATCAGAATTCATTCCTACTCGTAGATTACAAATTTATGCGCTTGCTAGAGTAGAAGACAAAATGAATGATACTGGTGACAATTCCACGTGCACCACTAAACTTAACTACAAAAGATTCGATAGTATTAAATCTAACCTAAGAATCTGTATTTTAAATATGTTTTTTTCCAGTGTTGGATAGTATAATTACCGAGGAAGGCTCTAGGCTATATAACATCACGCTGCGACTAATAGGGGAGAAGCAGTAGTGAAAAATGTTCCAAAAACGGGGAACATTTTCTAAATACTACGCGCACGAAGTCGCGGGCAACAGCTAGTAAATATATAAATGTAAACATCCTTTCATAGCTCTTTTTACTTTACTCCCACATTTCAACTATTGAGGTACGCCTCAGTAACAGTAGCAAGATGACCTTTAAAATATACTTGTTACGTAATAACGAAAGAAATTTTCCAGATAAACAGGAAGTTTTATATTCAGAAAGAAGAATCTTTCATTATTTTTTCTTTTTTTTAATCACGTCTATGGTTTCTTATCAATACAAGCATTAAAGTATAAATTCAACAGGAGTTTCCGTTGTCAGATGAAAACAGAAAAATGCATAGGATGGCTTTTCATATATGTATGAGCATTGCTCTCATGTGAAAGAAATACTCTCAACACTGACTCATAGTATGGACAATGGTAACGATTCGTGCAAAACTAAACTTAATTAAAACAAAGGTTGATTGCGTCAATATAGATATATTGACGCAATCAACCTTCGTTTTTCGAAATAGTTAAAATTAGATAATTTTAACTATTTCGTTATACATATTTATCATAATTAAAATCTTTAGTCTATACACAGTTTTTTTATAACATAACAAGCTGACCCGGCAAACGTTGTTATGCCATACAAATGTCGGGGGGGGGGAACTAAGGGGCTAAGGGATATGAAATCGGTCGATCCATTTCGGAGGAGTATAATTACAAGCGCCGTGACAGGAGAATTTTATATATTAGAAGATGCAGTTAACATTGCCGAATTGTGTTATTGACACAATCAAAACTTAATTTTTTTTACACAACGTCCTCTGGTCCCAAAGTAAGCTATATTTCTATGCTTGTGTTATGGGTACCAGATACGGACATAATAATATATACTACATAATATACTTTTTTGTACATACATTCTTACAAAACATAGAAAACACCCAGACGCAGTACAACCATTTGTATGATAAATTGATAATTATAAATATCACACAAATGATGAATAATAATGCGGGAATTGAACCCGCGACAGCGTGAACTGCAGTCCGTTACATGGACCACTTTACCATGAGGCCCGCCAAACGTATGAACATTTTGTGTATATAGCGACCAATAGAATTACGTAATGTTATTTGACAAAGAAAAAGTGTGTGTAAAACTGCTCCGGTTGGTTTAACACTTCAAAATATAGCATTCTTTGCTTAAATATAAACAAAAGGGATCATTTTTATAAAACTTTCGTAAGAGCATCACTTGATCCAACGATTTTGGTTAAAACGTGCTTTCAATGGATATCGCTGAATCATACACTTTAACAATAGCTCTTGACCTCTAGGGAAATGCGCGAGACTTCAATGTAAAGGAGCAACTCGATCAAGTTTGAGTTTCACATTTAAGCGATGGCAACGATTTTTAAATATTCACGTTTCGTGTTTTTAGACAATCATTCACCCTTACTTATCCTTATCCTTACTTATATCCTTTATTATATCCTTACTTAGACTTACTTATATACGTAAACAAAGTCCTTATTTTTGTATGTATGTCCCTATGAGAGCTTATATCTTCAAAACTACGGAACGGATTTTGATACGGTTTTGTTTAATACATAGAGTGGTTCATAACTAGTACAAATTATAAACCCTTATTTAGTCACTAACAGATAAGTCTTGATGCGTGTGATGACAGATTGAGAATACAAGAGTCACCATCCCAAATCCTTTCTAGCGTGCTGTTAAAGCCAGCTAAAAGATAAATATAACATTTTATGTAAGAGACGGAAAATAAATTAACAATTTCCGTCTTGCGCATATTATTTTTCTAACTGTTGCCTGCTACGCGTAATCGTGGAATTTAAATCCTTAATAAACGTGCTATCCAATGGTAAAATAATTTTTCAAATCAGACCAGTTGTTCCTTATTTATTTTATTATTATAATAACCTATTATTATAATTTTTTTTTCTCTTCCCGTACATTAATCTACTTGTACACTGCAGCCGCACTTTATTTTAGTCCCTAACTTTTTTTTTCAATCCCATGGTTGCCTGGAAGAGATCACTTTATGTGATAAGGCCGTCATTTGTACCTAGTTTTAAGCTTAATTTCTGTTTTCTATTTCTGTTTTCTACAAGAAATTTTAAATGTGTACAATAAAGAGTTAATCTATCTATCTATCACAGATGAAAAGCCATCCTTTGATTTTTCTTTTTTCATCTGACAACGGTAACTCCTGTTGAATTTATGCTTTCTGTACCTATGACATCCTAACTAATTTATAAACGTGAAAACCAGGTGATGACATTATAGAAATTTTGACGAGCATAAGTGTAAATGTGTCAAACGAAACTATAGCGCAAAAAACCAAAAAAATCTATCGATTGTCATAGTAAATTTCTGTTTTTTAAGGTTTAGTTACTAAATTTCACGCGTACGAAGTCGCGGGCAACAGCCAGTGTTAAATATAATAATAAACTAAATTACGGTGGAAAAAGTGATTGCCTCAAGCGGGACTTGAGTAAAGCATAGCATGTCAATTACAAAATGAATAAATTACTTTGATAATAATAAATAATAATTATTAAAATTTATACCCACATTTATGTATATCTATGTATTACGATGACAATTAATGTATATATGTGACTTGACTGGTTATGTCAAATATTGTAATTTTTTCACATCAGTGGCTAAATGGACTATTGTAACAAATTTATGTAACACCTTTGTTAACTATATTTTGAGTGAAATAAAGTTCATTCATTCATTCATTCATTCAATCAATCAACAAAAGGGGCGGTGACACTCGTGTTTTATTCCGTCACCACACGGACAAATATATAATTACTATAACCAAGTATAAGTAACAAAATTATTATTATTTTTCATTTACTGTTTTCAGTTTCAAAGTTCGTGATAAAAGGTTCTTTATTCAAAAGAAACGAATTTGCGAGTTACGACTCATTGTTCCATTGTTATTCCAGATAATTATGAAACACAAGCAATTTCATTTAAGTAAATTAGAATCAAATTATCTCGGTATATTATTACAACAACAATAACCTAATTTCAGATCTCTATCTATTTTATTTAATGGAAATTAAAATAAAAGCACTTTTGTATTTATCGTTATTTTTGCGAAAACTTATAATTGATCATAGAGTTTATTTATTTAATTTTTACTTATTATAAAACAAAGTCGTTATTTTTGTATTATGTCCCTAATGTCCCTATGTATGCTTATATCTTCAAAACTACGAGACGGATTTTGACGCGATGTTGATTTTTTTCTTTAAGAGTAGTTTTGTTTGTTTGAACGCGCTAATCACAATAACCGCTACTCCGATTTGAAAAATTCTTTCAGGATGGAACATATATCGTGAAGGGCTATAGTGTAATTAAAATTTTAAATATTTTAGGCTAAAGTTTATATAGTATATTTTCAACCCATTTGTATTCTGTAAAGAATACTAGGTGGTTGCTCGAGATTGTTTGCAAAGCAATCTTAATAGATAGCGTTGTACGTAAAAATATATAAACTCAATCGAGTGACGAATGTGGTGGCCTAATTTGATTACTGAAAAGCACGACCGCAATAAGCTCAGTTGGAAGAGCTACGGAACGGTAATCACTTTTTCCACCATAATTCAATTTATTAAGTACAAGCATAGCATCAATAGTCAATTGCAAAATTAATAAATTACTTTAGTAAATTCTTTCAGTGTTAGATAGTGCATTTATCAAGGAAGGCTATAGGCTATATAACATCACGCTGCGACCAATAGGAGGCTAGCAGCAGTAAAAAATGTTGCAATAACGTCTAAATTCTATGCGTACAGAGTCGCGGGCAACAGCTAGTCTATTATAATCTACATAAAATTGTAAATGTAGAACCTTTGTTAAAATTGTAATGAAAACATCTCTTACTGAAATAGATCTATTAAGGGAACTTGTTACAAATGTAAATGTTATAATTAAATAGAACAATAGATATTTAGTCAGTACAAAATGGTTTTAATATTAATTAGATATATGTTATTTGTAGAAATTGATGTCTTTTGTGTGTATAATTCTGCTTTACCAGAATTGAATAGATGTTTACTATGTATTACAAGTATGTATTTACAAAAGAAAAGAAGTTTATGTATTATATCCGTATTCTGGTACCCATATTCATTTCATTTATTTAATTTCATTCATTCATTCATTTCATTCAAGCATGATAAGCTTAGCTTGGGACCAGAAGACTATGTGTGAAATGTAAACAAGAGAAATAAATTTTGCGTACACTAAAATCTAAATATATCTATACTTCTATAGCTATCCTAATATTATAAAGCTGAAGAGTTTGTTTATTTGGACGCGCTAATCTCAGGAACTACTGGTTCCAATTGAATAATTATTTTTGTGTTGGTACTTGGTAGTCTTTTAATCGAGAAAGGCTATAAGCTATAAAGCTTTTTAGTTATGACGTGCGCCTATCTCCTTAGGTTTGTTAAAATTTACAAACTTCATGGAGTTAGTGCTGTATCGAAGGGATCACTGATCTCTTCGTAAATTACTGAAGTGCGTTTTTCCTAACTCTTCAAAATAAGTATAACTTCAAAGAAATATATTCTATGTTATCCTAACATCTATCCAAAAGATACAATTATTACCATAACAAAAGTCATTTAATCCAACAAATAAGAAAAGAGAAAACCATCTCAAAACCTTTTATCTGGGTTAGTTAATTCACTGAAAGTTTATTTTTAGGGTTCCGTCCCAAAAGGTAAAACCGGGATTTAATTACCGGGACTTCGCTGTCTGTCTATCCATCCGTCAGTCTATCCCCCAGACTGTATCTCTGGAACGGTGATAGCTCTCTCTATCTCTCTCTCTCCAGCCCATTTACTTCCCACTGTTGGGCACAGGCCTCCTCCACTTTGGGAGGGATTATGGTCTACTATGTCGCGCTAACCAGGCGTCTCTCACAGACGATCTCTTAGCCGACTTTTACGCCACCCATGGGAGGAGATGGGGTGGTGCCACTTGTATTCTGATTCCGTCACCACAAAGAGAATAGCGACACGGTGATAGCTAGAGAGCTGAAAATCTCACAGGTGTTTATATAGATGGACGCTACAACTCAACAAATACTTATCATCATCATTTTCCATTTGCCTTATCCCAATATTTGGTGGGTCTCGTTATCTCTGGAACGGCAATGGTACCGATTCTACGCACACAATCAAACTTAACTAAAAATTAAAACAGCTATGGCGTATTTTGATTAATTGGCTATTTCATTTTGCTCAACTTTAATATTTAAAATTATTTCTAATAAAAAAAAGTTCTGTTAACATTACCGAATTGTGTTTATAACGAGCCTCGTGGTTGAGTGGTTCAGACGTACCGGACGTAATGGACTGCCGATCAAGAGGTCGCGGGTTCGATTCCCGCTCGGGACAATCATTTGTGTTATTTTTCTAATTGTCATGCAAATGTTTGTACTGCGTCTGGGTGTTTCCATGTATTATAAGCATGTATTTACAAAAGAAAAGTAGTTTATGTATTCTATCCGCATTCTGGTATCCATAACACAAGCATATAAGTTTAGCTTGGGACCAGAGTACGTTGTGTAATAAGTCCATTTAAAAAAAAAAGAAAGACACTATAAATTTTACATAGAAACACCCACACGCAGAACAAACATTTGTATAACATTTATAAACATCACACATATGATAATCCCAAGCCGGAATCGAACCCGCGACCTCGTGAAGTGCAGTCCGTTACATATTAAACCACTAGACCACGAATCCCGTCAAAATATACCGGTAATAGCGATACGGGAACCCTTCGTGTACGAATCCATCTCGCACTTGACCGGTTTTATACAAATTCCTTACAAATAGGGCAAAGTAACCTACTTTACGATATCTTTTAGAAATCTTATTTTGTAAATAAATAAACATTTTATATTATACTCTCTTTATGTTGTAAGGATTGCTTATTTATAATTTTCTTTGTTGGAAGCCAGTTTGTTTATTTATGAATACGGGTGCAAAGGATAGGTTTATTAATGTATTTATAGCATATTCTCTTCTGTCTATCTCTTGACAAAATCCGTAATATTGTTTAATTTTTAAGGAGATACTGAATTCGTCTGTATGTATTTTTTGAATTTGTTTTTATGTTTGTTCCCTCTTAACTTCTAACTGGGCGAAGCGATTTTAATGATTATTTTTTTATTTAAAAGTAGGTGGTTCCCATTCTGGTCCCATTTGGACCAGGTCAACCCTCAAATTTTAAAGGCACATTTCTTTTTTCTTTTTTAAAATATTTAAATATTCATAGACATTTCATACAACATCCTCTGGTCCCAAGCTAAGCTTATATGCTTGTGTTATGGGTACCAGAATACGGATATAATACATAAACTAGGACTTTTCTTTCGTAAATACATACTTAAAATACATAGTAAACACACAGACGCAGTACAAACATTTGCTATGACAGTTAAAAACATCACACAAATTATTGTCCGGGAATCGAACCCGTGATCGGCTGTCCGTTATATGAACCACTAGACCACGAGGTCCGTCAAATGAATTCGTTTAAACTTTTTCTTTTAAATACTCAAATTATGTCTTTGCAGCGCTGACCAGGTGAGTATTGTAGTAGTGTATTATCCCTTAGTTAGCTCTTACACCACCCTGGGGAATAAATAGGGTTTCCTTTTTTTTATCTTTTTTTTTTATCGGAACTTTGAGAACAATCTCATGGCAGTTCCATTATAAGCTAAACTTAGAAGATACTTTTACACCTTTAATATCTTATCTTCTTCTTATATATAAAATTCCCGTGTCACAGTGTTAGTTACCGTACTCCTTCCTTTTTAAAACCATTTTTTCTTTTTTTTTAATATGGCAAAACAACGTTTGCCGGGACAGCTAGTTTCATACAAATGAAACAAATATCAAAGTGTCAAAATTTCTTAATGAAAGTGTTAGCTGGGTCTGGTTGGGGTTTACACCCTAGAAATTTAAGACAATTATATATATCATTGATCAGAAGACGCATTGACTATGGGAGTTATCTATACAACAACAGCGCAAAATGCCACTTATGTAAATTGGACAAACTTCAAAACCAAGCTATGAGGATCATGGGAGGCTTCATAAAATCGACGCCCATTCATGTTATGGAATCGGAGATGCGTTAGCCACCATTATACATTAGGCGTAGATTATTAGCTTTTAAGTTTTGCTTCAAGTCTATGTCATGGACCAATGGCGTGACTGTCACTCTCCTCTCTGAGCTCAGTGCCTTATGTTCGGGCAGGAGCTGGGCAAACAAAAAGATTCCGCTTCTGGCATCACCTGTATTCTTAATCCGTCACCACACCGATTTTATGCTTGTTGGCATGCCATTGAATTAGCGTACTTAACTAATGTTAAAAATAAAATTTATTAGAATAAAATAATTTGTTACGACTATAAAACAAACTAATACAAATTCACAGTCTATATATAAATCATAGAACAAATATTAGTACTGATTCTATGTGATCAACTAAACTAATCTTAACTTAAAAATGTAAACTGATAAAGTCATTTACCACAATTCGGAACTTTTTTATTATAAAATCTGTGTAATATAGACTAACGATTTTAAATATTAAAAACTAGCTGTTGCCCGCGACTCCGTTCACGTGGGTTTTAGAGAATTTTCCCCGTTTTTGCAACATTTTTCACTACTGCTTGGCTTCTACTGGTCATAGCGTGATGTTATATAACCTAAAGCCTTCCTCGATAAATGCCCTGTCTAACACTGAAAGAATTTTTCAAATCGGCTCAGTGGTTCCTGAGATTAGCGCGTTCAAACAAACAAACTGTTCAGCTTTATAATATTAGTAGGTGTAGATGAGCACAATGAAATAGTCAATTAAACAAAATACGCCATAGCCGTTTTGATTTTTTAGTTAAATTTAGTTGTGTACGTAGAATTGATACCAATATCATCTAAATATACTACATACACACTACTATATAAATGAAAAACTATTTACACAGTATATTATTAAAGCAATTAATTTGATTTGCAAATATTGTCTATACAATATTTGTACAGAGCTATATTATCACGTATTGACTATTTGTTATTCATTAAAATGGTTTTATGTCCTTATGTCTAGTGCATACAAATCAATAACTATTTATATAGATATCTATATCTGGTCTTGTGGCATATTGGTTGAGTGAGTGCCAGTTGTATCTTTGCTTATTATAAAACTAGATATTTGCCCGAAACTTCGTACGTGTGGAATTTATGAACCAAATCTTAACAAATTATACAAAAAAGCCATCCTCTTGGACCACTCCATCTATTAAAAGAAATCGCCACAATATTCCTTGTGTAGTTTTGAAGATATAAGCTCACATAGGGACATACAATAAGAAAATAATTTTCTTTGTTTTATAATAAGTAAAGACAACACGCCGACACACGATTTTTCATTTCATTTCATTTCATTACAGTAGACCAAAATCCCTCAAAAGTGGAGGAGGTCAGTGCCCAACAGTGGGACTTAAATGGGTTAGAGAAGAAAGACAAAGTCGTTATTTTTGTATGTATGTCTCTATGTGAGCTTATAACTTTAAAACTACGGAACGGATTTTTATGCGGTTACTTAAAATGATAGGTTCTGAAGAATAGCTTTTATGTATAATATGTTAAAGTTTGCTTTCTAAATAATAATAAATATTCATAGTCATTTCACACAACGTCCTCTGGTCTCAAGCTAAGCTTATATGCTTGTGTTATGGGTACCAGAATATGGATAGAATACATAATATACTATTTTTCTTTTGTAAATACATACTTATAATACATAGAAACACCCAGACGCAGTACAAACATTTGTATGACAATTAGAATAATTGGTCAAGTGCGAGTCGGACTCGCGCACGAAGGGTTCCGTACCATTATCTATGCAACATAAGGCAACGTTATTAGTATCGAGCAAGAAACGGTAAAAAAATCATGTTTGTTGTATGGGAGCCCCCCTTAAATATTTATTTTATTTTATTTTTAGTATTTTTTGTTATAGCGGCAATAGAAATACATCATCTGTGAAAATTTCAACTGTCTAGCTATCACCGTTCTTGAGATACTGGGTACGGAACCCTAAAAATCATGTTTGTTGTATGGGAGCCCCCCTTAAATATTAATTTTATTTTATTTTTAGTATTTGTTGTTATAGCGGCAATAGAAATACATCATCTGTGAAAATTTCAACTGTCTAGCTATCACCGTTCTTGAGATACTGGGTACGGAACCCTAAAAATCATGTTTGTTGTATGGGAGCCCCCCTTAAATATTAATTTTATTTTATTTTTAGTATTTGTTGTTATAGCGGCAATAGAAATACATCATCTGTGAAAATTTCAACTCTCTAGCTATCACCGTTCTTGAGATACAGCCTGGTGACAGACGGACGGACGGACGGACGGACGGACGGACGGACGGACAGCGAAGTCTCAGTAATAGGGTCCCGTTTTTACCCTTTGGGTACGGAACCCTAAAAATCACACAAATGATTGTCCCGAGCGAGAATCGAACCCGCAACTTCTTGATCAGCAGTCCGTTATTCATTTCATTTCATTAACACAGCCAGTAGGCACAGAAAATGAAGAATTAGGGATACTTTTCCTATTTACTCATAATCTACTAAATATATTTTAATTCTGATTTACGTGTTTCTATATATAATAGTTACTTATGTTTTAAAGTTATTTCATTAGTTAATACGCGATAATAGACCGATAAATGAAAAAAATAAGAAATGAGCGAGGTATTTTCGCTAAGATTTTCTATCGAGAAAACTTTTTTCAATCGCGTTTCTGAGTTTATGCGATCCTAGATTATATATTGAAAAAACATATACTTAAAAATTAGAGCTCTAGCCATTCAATCTAAAGAAACAATGAAAACTTCGTACGTAGAAAAATGCACGAAGCTATTTTGGTATCCTCTTAAGCAAGTACATAAGACGTGTTGATGCAATGTGCAAAGGGTAACACTTCTCAGTGCGTTCCGTTCATCGAGCCTTTATATTCATAGACAAAACTTAGCTATGCGTTCAGTTTAACAAACGCATAGTGCGCTTCTACACTTAAGTATTGTTTGTGAAATGATTTTGCTACCCCTGTGCGTCCATGCCTACTATGAGACCTCACAGTAACGTTTGTGAATACGGCTGTAATATTATAAAGCTGAAGAGTTTGTTTTTGTTTGTCTGAACGCGCTAATCTCAGGAACTACTGATCCGATTTGAAAAATTCTTTCAGTGTTGGATAGTGCATTCATCGAGGACGGCTATATATAGGCTATATAACATCACGCTGCGAATAATAGGAGCGAAGCAGTAGTGAAATTTGTCGCAATAACGGGAAAGATTTTCTAAATTCCACGCGTACGGAGTCGCGGGCAGCAGCTAGTTTGTGTGATAATACCCAGACGCAATGCAAAAAAATGTGTACCTAACATATTTTTGCATTGCGTCTAGTTTGTCTTAGAATCTATGTAATAGATTAATTGAACGAGTTTTTAACCCTCCGCCAATTAGCATTGTTCATATTTTTTTTAACCTCTTAATTCCAAAACCATTTCGGGAAATAGAGTTTCTGATCTTGATACATTAGCTTTTTTCGGAAAATTTGCTATATTATCGATTATTTTTCCAAAAAAGCAAATGATCTCTATTTGCCCTTGAAATGAACGACTTAAAATATTAAGGCGTTCTTAGGGATATACTACGCTGTGGTGGAGTTGAAATTGGTCTACTATATCCACTTGGCAACTTTGAAAAGATGTATTGCAATCTGTCATAAGTCTAGCAGGAAAAGGCAATACACAGATTGCGTACAACGATGACGTCACAACAATTAAAATAATATCTTTAAGTACTTTTTAAAAATTCTATATAGTGAATATTTCAATAATATTGATATTAGTTGCTTAAAATAGTCTGTATTTTCGTAAAAAAATACAAAAACAGCAGGTCAAAAATTATGAACAATCCCAATTGTCTGGTTATAAAGAAATTTTGCACACATTTCAAGGACCAATGACAATGCAATCGGTTTTGATAAAATCGATAGGAAGAGATTATCTATTCGTCTATATGTTCATTTTTTACGAAAACAAAAATATTTATTATATATTTCTAATAGATATATGAGAGAATAGTGGACAAAAACGATTTTCCAGTTCATCAAACATTATGCTCTTTTCCTTTTACTGTTAAAGATATCGTAACTGGCGATGATTCAGTAAAACTACAGCGATAAAGTGGTTGTATTTATAGCTATAGCAAAACGTTGGCTAGTTCTGTATCGACTATTAAAGAACAAAATATACTTTGTTGCTGTATTATATTTATCTGATACACCAATACTACTATCCATTGTCTGCGAATTCGCATGTGTCGAATTCGGAATCACTCTCTATCTCTGTCCAGTCCATTAACTTCCTACTACTTACCTACCTACGGTCCTCGATATGTATGTACGGTACGATAAGACCGCCGATTGTACATTAATTGTTTGTAGATAATTAAAAAATTCTGTATTATATGGGTGCAATAAAGTATATTGTATTGTATTGTCCTCCTACGAGGTCCAGGTACGGTCCTCCTCTACTTTTATAGGGATTATGGTCTACTGTGCCACACTGACTAGACGTGTTGGCATATTGTTGATTTTAAAATCTTCCATCTCTCACAGAGGATGTTATCTGTGTAATATCCCTTAGCTGGCTTTTACAGCACCCCGGGGAGGTATTCCCTGTAGTCTTAATTTGCCACCACACGAATAATTGCTACACTCTTTTTTGTGTTAAATATTGCCTATTTCTCTTATCAGGTTCAAGATTGTCTCTCAATTCATTTAAATCGGTTTTCGAGAAAAAGTCGAAAAAGAAAAGGTCGAAAAAGATTTTCCGTAATGATAGACATTTTCTAATGATTAAGGATGGGTAACATCATCCGGGTATTAAAACAACATCTTACGCTAAAGCGACTTATAATTTAGTTAATGTGATGAAATCTTGCAATTAAATAGCTCGCTTACCTATCGTATTCATAACTACGTGGCGGCTATAGTGGTATTCTTTAATGGAATGAGTATGCATTAGTCTCTTCCATTAGATAGTCTCAAAGAGTATTAACACGCTTTTATAAGTTTGGTATGTATCTATCAATGTGTTAATCTGTGTAACGGATCTTTGAAAGCGATTTTCAGCCACTTGCAGTAGACCGATTGATCTGAAATTGCACACCTATTTGCACACCTAACAAGGACCGATGACAATGCAATAATTTAAAAGAATAATCCCAATTCCTTGATCAGAATTACTAGAATAGCATGTTGAAGTATCAGTATGACCACACTTGTATTTTTAATTATACACGTAATAGTTTAATTTTATATGAGTAGACTCACCAAGATTATTGTGTTGCTACGTATGCCTTTCATATATGTACATCAATAATTTCACATAAAACGCTTTGTATATAAAATCAGGTAAAAATATCATAATTGTTTACTTGTGTTTACTACAATTTGACAACATGTGACAACAGAATCTTATGTCTCTGACAACATAAACTGTCAACGTTTTGTAAGTAGCTAGCATAGAATTGAGTATTGATGACAATTCAATCATTAAAAAAATATTCAGGATATATATGCGTGCTTTTTAGTTTTTAAACTAAGTAGATTACTATATATATTAGTTTATACTGTGCATAGAGTTTATATATAAATTTTCTTAGTTTGAAAACTTAAAAACACACTACGTTTGTACGTTGTACACTCTTATTTTAAACATCCCCCAATTTGAAATCCTTGTTTTTTTGTCGTAGACATCCAGTGAAAGCATCGATTGAATTGATAAACTCTACAGTTTAAAATCTCGGTTAATGAAACGAACTTTTGTGAAGTTATAGTATACTAGCTGACCCGGCAAACGTTGTTTTACCATACTAAAAAAAAGGTTTGAAAAATAGATGTTGGCCGATTCTCAGACCTACTGAATACGCATGTAAAATTTCATTAAAAAAAACGCTTTAAATCCGTTGCGTAGTTTTGAAGATATAAGCTTACATAGGGACAAATGACGACATTATTTTATAATAAGTTACGATAATTTAAAATCTTTTTGCAAGAAGTTTATAAACTTCTTTTTAGGGTTCCGTACCCAAAGGGTAAAAACGGGACCCTATTACTGAGACTTCGCTGTCCGTCCGTCCGTCCGTCCGTCCGTCTGTCACCAGGCTGTATCTCAAGAACGGTGATAGCTAGAGAGTTGAAATTTTCACAGATGATGTATTTCTATTGCCGCTATAACAACAAATAAAAAAATATTAAAAATAAAATAAAATAAATATTTAAGGGGGGCTCCCATACAACAAACATGATTTTTTTACCGTTTCTTGCTCTCAGACAACAAACGTGATTAATTAAGTATTGTGTGTGTTGTTTGCTCATTTATTAATAACGTGCCTTATGTTGCATAGATAATGGTACGGAACCCTTCGTGCGCGAGTCCGACTCGCACTTGACCTTTTTTTTTAGTTTGTATTTAACCGTTGATTTACGAAACGGTTATTGACTAGAGAGAGAGAGAGAGAGAGAGAGAGGGGGAGAAACAGAGACATGGAGTTATGTTAAACTTTGTTTACTATACGAAGAATAGTTTTCTTTCTAATTAAATATGGCTTTACGTATTATATATTGGTATTACAAAGAACGTTATTAAGAGGATACCAAAATAGCTTCGTGCATTTTTCTACGTACGAAGTTTTCATTGTTTCTTTAGATTGAATGGCTAGAGCTCTAATTTTTAAGTATATGTTTTTTCAATGTATGATCTAGGATCGCATAAACTCAGAAACGCGATTGAAAAAAGTTTTCTCGATAGAAAATCTTAGCGAAACAACCTCTCAAATTTTTTATTTTTTTCATTTGTCGGTCTATTATCGCGTATTAACTAATGAAATAACTTTAAAAACATAAGTAACTATTATACATAGAAACACGTAAATCAGAATTAAAATATATTTAGTAGATTTTGAGTAAATAGGAAAAGTATCCCTAATTCTTCATTTTCTGTGCCTACTGGCTGTGTTAATATGTACGTGTCGGCGATGATATACGATAATATTGATGTAGGCCCTTAACGTAATTTTCTATCCACTTACGAATATGGTTTTATTTTGAATTGTTTGTTGACAGATTATTAGCTTTATTAACTTGAAACCTGAAAATTAATAATTGAAAACTAAATTACGTGCGACGTGGCGTTAAATCAATGAAGCTTTATATTACTTAGCAGCTGTGCTAATAACACCTACTATCAGACACCGACACAGATATCCTTCAATAGATATACCCATTGCAAGATTTTGTTACCAACTTTGTTCACTTTAAACTAAAACGAGTAAAGAAATCGACGGGCCTTGTGGTCTCACTAGGCAACTAATCATACAACGGACTGCCGTTCACGAGGTTAAGAGTTCGATTCCCGCTCGAGACAATCGTTTGTATGATATTTATAATTGCTATACTTTACTGCGACTGTGAGCTTACTATGTATTATAATATTTATTTACATAGGAAATTTAGTTAAATAATAATAAATAATAAATAATAATAAATATTCATGGATATTTCACACAACGTCCTCTGGTCCCAAGCTAAGCTTATATTATTATGCTTGTGTTATGTTATTTATATATTGTTGATTGTTGAGTTATGTATATAAGGTTAATTTGGGGCCAAATGATGTTCTCTAAAATGTCCAAGAACATAAAATAGGAAGGCAGGGGTTGCGGGGTATCGAATAATGTATTTTCATTGATCGTAGAAAAAACACACCCTGATATCTAATACCTACATCCAATTTACATACAAATGCTCGTTAGCACATATGCATGGATATTTCATACAGCGTCCTATGGTCGCAAGTTAACCTTATATACCTGTGTTATAAGTACTAGAATACGTATATCCAACATAAACTACTCACTAATTATATTAATTTAGGGGGAGGAAGTATGTTAGGATCGTAGCAGATGGTGCTCTATAGACTCTGCCTACGCCTATGGGAAAAAGGAATGATGTTACCTATAATGATGATTATTATGAGACTACTAAAGCATATGTTCGGTACACGTTGATCATCTTGCGTACGGAATCTATTACGGGTGATATGTGGACAACATGCTTACTGAGAGAAGTCACGATACGATCCAGAAATTTAATTAACTTGATATTGACGAACTTTGTCATTGTGATTCGTTTATAATTGAATTTCTACATTACTTACAACGTTCTAAGATAATTTATACCGCTTAATTTATTTTGTTCACTTTATGGTGCCTATGGTGACTACCATTCACGATATTGCGCAAAATTTCACGGACATTCAACAGAATACGGATATATTAGGTGAATTATTGTTGATAGAAAGATTGTGTACGGGAATCGAATCCGCAACAATTCTTCACTATTAGGTACCTAACCAGTGTGCCATTCACTTGCCAAATTATTGTCGGATAGAACACTGCCTTGCTTCGAAAAGTGAAAGGATGCGCTCCGACGAAGTTGGCTACAGTCGGTCGGAGTGGTGGCGCCTAATGGGAGAGGAACCGACGAACGATACTAACTATTCGCAGTATTATAATATAATATAGCCCCGGAAAAACGACATATTATACATTCTCATTCTCTAGTTTATAAGTAGTTAGACACATATTTTTAACCTTACCTAAAACTTATGTACTTACGTGTGTTTATATAACCAAAGCGTAAGTCAAATAGTTACTTTTGTGAAAAGGTCAGTCCTACCCTTTTAAACTTCAAGTTTGCCATAAAAATACCAAGGAAAAAATTTTACCTACACGAAAACAATTCAAATAAATATAAATATTCACGGACAATTCACAAAATATCATCTGGTCCCAAACTAAGCGTATTTACTTGTGTTATGGGTACTAGACTACGGATACACTACATAGATTTTAGCTTTACAAACACATACGGGCCTCGTGGTGTAGTTTGACGGGCCTCGTGGTGTAGTGGTTCATATAACGGACTGCCGATCATGGGGTCTCGGGTTCGATTCCCGGTCAGGACAATCATTTGTGTGATGTTTTTAATTGTCATACAAATGTTTGTACTGCGTCTGGGTGTTTACTATGTATTATAAGTATGTATTTACAAAAGAAAAGTAGTTTATGTATTATATCCGTATTCTGGTACCCATAACACAAGCATATAAGCTTAGCTTGGGACCAGAGGACGTTGTGTGAAATGTCTGTGAATATTTATTTATTTATTTACACACAACTAATATATTAAATTACGGTGGAAAAATTATAAATATTTATAATATAAATAAATTAATAATAAATTATTACCGCAAGCGGAACTTGAACCCACGACCTTGGAATACTGTTCCGTAGCTCTGCTATGTATATAATTTTACTATTTCATATTTTTTTTTTTTATTTTCTTTTTAACATTGAACTATTCCGTTCTATTATTAAATTTATTATTGACATGCAGTCTCAGTAGGTAACTAATAGCGTGCCATTTTATCTTTTGGTACGGAACCTTATTCTATGAGTCCTATATTATCCTAGCTAGACTGAAACTACAAAACATCATCTTAGTAGATGTAATTTCAAATAAGCGCGATCAAACGCCACGTCATAAAACAGAATCTGATCTTTGTCTCGTATCTTTGTTTTTATCTTTGTTACTGTAGCAACTTTTCCTATATTTTCTTGATGCATCACAGAGCTCCCTATACAATGTGTTGCTTGTATAATACTTTAGCTCGGTCATAAAATATTTGATTTCGGTACTGATTAAGTGCTAAAAAGATTCTTTTGAGACAAATAAGGACAAACTTTCTCATAAATAGTGTAAAATCTTAGTTTTTTGACATTTCGGAGGGAGGAGGTGAAATTCCCACCTTTGGATACCCTACCTCTCTATTAAAGGAAATAGAAAATCATTTATTCATATCCATAGGTATATTTTTAAACAAAAATTTTGCTCTAATGACAGGTCCAAATTTTTCTCCTACCCTACTTCAGCAGAGCGATCATTATATAACGGAATCTTTTATGTGTCTTTCACCCACTTGCTTGTTGGATTCATCTGAAATTTTGCACATATATTAAGGACCGATGACAATGCAATAATTTAGTAAAATATTAATGTTTAGTAATTTTCAAGTTTGTACTTTAGTTTTTGAATTAAGCCAATTATTTTATTATTTACTCTTTTAATATAGTAAAAATGTTTTATACCCTTGATTAAAATATTTTATAAATTGACTATAGACCCGCATCGTATTTAAATTCACACGTTGCAATCAGTCATAAGCTTTAAAGGTCTCATTCAACAGCACTGACATCTATTGAAAATTTATTCATGAGTCCATTACGAAGTCCTTTATAACTTTTTTTAGTCTATTATTCATACTAAAGAAAACCTCAGCCAATATTTCAGACAAACTAACATTATACACATAGACATAAAAATATACTCAACAAAGTAATTTATTAATTTTGCAATTGACATGCTATGCTTTTTACTTAATAAATCAAATTATGGTGGAAAAAGTGACTGCTGCAATTGTACGTAAAAATATATAAACTCATTCGAGTAACAAATGTGGTGGTTAATTTGAATGTTGCAGGCGCGACCGCAATAAGCTCAGTTGGAAGAGCTTCGGGAGCTTCGGAGGTCGTGGGTTCAAGTCCCACCTTCGGCAGTCACTTTTTCCACCATAATTTGTATTATTAAATATACTTATCAATTTATTATACGAAATAATATAGTCAATATTTTATGTTGAAGTTTGAAGAAGAAGTTCTTCTCTTTCTTGCTCTCTCTCCAGCCCATTAACATCCCACTGTTGGGAGAGTGCCTCTACCACTTTGGGAGGGATAATAGTCTACTTTGCCACGCTGACCAGGCCTGTTGTGGGCATAGGGTTTAGTTCCGAGTTTTCCGTCTGTCACAGAAATTTGAGAGACGGAAATCTCTGAGCATCCTCATGATATCTGTGTACAACATAGCGGGAATCGAACCCGCGACATTGTGATCGGCAGACTGTTACACGAACCATTCGACCACGATGCTCAATTAAGATGTTTATAGCGTTTTCCAATAACAATATGTTTTAAATTCTTATAACATGTTTCTCTGCTTTCGTTTATGTACTGGAGATGTTTCTCTAGTATCGATATGACGTTTTCTTATTTATATTATAATGAGAATGTAATGTAGAAGTGTCAGTAACTTATGATTCACCGTAAATATCTATTTAGTTGAGGCTTCAATATTTGATAGCTAGTTATCTCTGTAATATTCATTCTTGACAACTAAAGGTCGAAATAGAACCACTTTTTACGGATTTAGACGCGTGTGCGGTATTTGTTACAAACAAATACACGCGTCTAAAACCGTAAAAAATGGTTTTATTTAAACAAATGAGTCGCGCAAGTGTTAGAAAATATTAAATTAAAGTTCTTCTCATGTTCATGTTCACTATTCCCACGAAATGTACCAACTATTAAAGAGTGCCAAAACGTAATCTATACAAAAATTATAAAGTTTATTTGTTTGAATGAGCTGAATCTCAGAAACTATTGTTGGTTTAAACGCGCTAATCTCAGGAATAACTGGTTTGAGTTGAAAAATTCTTTGTGTTGTAGTCCATTCCATATATCGAGGAAGGCATTTCAAATAGTCTTAGCAAATGTTATGTTATATAATATTAAGCTGCTACCAAAAGGAGCAAAGCATCAGTGAAAATTGTTGCAAAAACGGGGTAAATTACCCATATTTGAGGGTTTCTGTAGCATGCGCTGCGTTTGTGGTTTTATGTATCATTTGTTTTAAAAATTCCACGCGCACAAATTCGCAGGCAACAACTAATAATTTTATAGTAAGTAACCTTTAAAAAGTATTAATTATTAAAATTAATACTATTATTTTAAGTTTAAAAACAAATAACTGAATTATACTACTACTAGATATAAAGCGATCATAAAAAATGTTTTACGTTCACTAAAGTAGTGAAAGATAAAAGCAAAAATTGGTCAAGTGCGAGTCGGACTCGCGCACAAAAGGTTCCGTACCATTATCTATGCAACATAAGGCAACGTTATTAGTATCGAGCAAGAAACGGTAAAAAAATCATGTTTGTTGTATGGGAGCCCCCCTTAAATATTTATTTTATTTTATTTTTAGTATTTGTTGTTATAGCGGCAATAGAAATACATCATCTGTGAAAATTTCAACTCTCTAGCTATCACCGTTCTTGAGATACAGCCTGGTGACAGACGGACGGACGGACGGACGGACGGACGGACAGCGAAGTCTCAGTAATAGGGTCCCGTTTTTACCCTTTGGGTACGGAACCCTAAAAATTAACCGTGACCAATTACCCTTGACTATACTATACTATAAAGAAACACGAATTGTAGAAACATGCACAGTCAAATCACAAACTGTAGCAATAATGCAAAAAATCATAATACATTCTGTACAATAAAATTCTGAATATGTATAAAAAGAGATATAAATAATGATGTGGTTATTTTTGTTACTGCTGTAGCTACGAGAATAGATCAATCCCAATAGATTACGCACGCAAGGAAATTCGCGCGTACTGAACATAAAGTGCCAATAATTGAAGCTACGTGTACGAGCAAACTTCAATAAATAATTTGCTTAGACACTAAAAAAAACACGCTTGGAAATTCTAAATATTATTTTAAATTATTGCATTGTCATTGGCCCCTAATATGTGTGCAAAATTTTAGATCAATCCGACTACCGCAAGTAGGTGAAAATCACTTTCAAAGATTTTTGCTTAGATTAATACATTGATAGATACCTACCAAACTAATAAAAGCGTGTTAACATGTGAAAAATGAAAATTGATAGTGTTGACAACACAATTCGGCAATGTTTATTTAACAAGCATTCGGCAAGTTAATTGTGTAACTTTCTTATTAAAAACTGTGTATTATAAAATAAAGATTTTAATTAATATTATTTAATGTTTACAACTAAATAGCTTATTGTTTGACTTTTATATTTAAGTTTAGTTGTGCATGCAGAATTGGTACCAATATTATGCGCTGACGAGCATAATAATATTATGTATGTAAACTAGATGTAAGTGAATTCGGCGTGTGATTTTGTTACGACCAAAGAAAATGCTCCATACTAAACAACAAAAAACTCCATACACCGCAATCCGTGCTTTCTTCCAAGATGCTTGGTGTTGTTTAGTTTTTATCAAAAATATTGTAAAGCGGTATCTATTGAAAGTGATCAGTGGCTACGAATAAAATGAAGTGAATATCCAATGACGTCACAAGTCTTTTTGTTACATGTGTCAAGGTTTATGATCTATTCCCGAATATTCGTATCATAAAATGAAAAAGTTTATTGTAGTCTAGAAAAAATGAGAAAGTTTTGATGTAAAATAATAATTATTATGATGCTAGCCATTGACAGAATCAAAGAAATTGATTCATGCATTATTAAATCACTTTTTACGGTATTTTAGTGTTCAATTTCAGCCCGACATTTCAAAGACTTTTTAGTCACTCTCATCATGGGTGGGACTGAGCGGTAAGGTGTCCTCTGTGATCAGTTGCTAACTTCCTCCATCCCTTCAGCTTATTAACGTATTTACGATATTAAAGTATGCAAATTATTTCGGCATTTTTAAAATTTAAGCACCGTTTTAATCAATGTAGTAATGTTAGATTATTATCAGAGTCCATGTATTTGATATAAACCTATTGTATTCACGGACTTTTCACACAACGTCCTCTGATCCCAAGCTAAGCTTATATGCTTGTGTTATGGGTACCAGAATACGAATAGAATACATATACTACTTTTCTTTTGTAAATACATACCTATGACACATAGAAACACCCAGACGCAGTACAAACATTTGTATGAAATTTATAAACAACCCCAAATGATTGTCCCCAGCGGGAATCAAAACCGCGACCTCGTGAACGGCAGTGTGTTACATAAACCACTATACCACGAAGCTCGTTGTATTGTGAGAGTAATTTGGTCTGTATTAATAACAGTCGAGTTGACAAAGTAATTGTTTTCGTATTTCCTTCGCAGTTAATAAAAGCGAATAAAGCTTAGCGAATCTCTTACATGACATTTACAGTATCCCTTGAAATAAATGAGACGTGAATTATATTTCCGTTGTGAGAGGAAAAAGAGATATACAAGATAATTGAAGTTTATAAGTATCAAACTACAGCTACATTGGCATTAACTTTCAACTTTTAAATCCTTACTAATTTATAAGTGCAAAACCCGGATGATAACACAATAGTAATTTTGACGAGCTTAAGTGTTAATGTGTGGAACGAAACGATAGCGTGATTTAAAAAACGTACAACGCCATCTATTGAGCAGAAGAGTAAACTTATGTTTAAGGGTAAAATAACGGTGTTTTAGGGTTCCTTACCCAAAGGGTAAAAACGGGACCCTATTATTGAGACTTCGCTGTCCGTCCGTCCATCCGTCCGTTCGTCCGTCTGTCACCAGGCTGTATCTCAAGAACGGTGATAGCTAGAGAGTTGAAATTTTCACAGATGATGTATTTCTATTGCCGCTATAACAACAAATACTAAAAATAAAATAAAATAAATATTTAAGGGGGGCTCCCATACAACAAACATGATTTTTTTACCGTTTCTTGCTCGATACTAATAACGTTGCCTTATGTTGCATAGATGGTACGGAACCCTTCGTGCGCGAGTCCGACTCGCACTTGACCAATTTTTTATCTCGATTTCCGGCTAAACGAAGAGTCCTATGGAAAAAAGTCAAATAGCAAAGTGGTAAGTAATAAAAAGATTTAAAACTTTTGTTTGTTTGTATTATTTGTTTTTGGTTTTAAAAATTATCGACCCTGGTCTATAAAGCTAGTGTGCAGATTGTTTACAACACTTAGGTATATGAGTAGATAGGCAATAGACTGCCAAATAATGTCAACTCTTGTTAAATAAACGCTTTAAGACTAGAAGATATATAATACGTATGTGGTGCCAACCACTTATGTATGTCAAAGTGACATTTTCAGTGTGGTATTGATATCTTTCATGTCCATTACTATAACGGCCTATCTTTTAATACAACAGTAAATGCTTTCTGCAGGCGACGTTTACGACTTCGTGGGTGGTGGAATAACTGACATCTCGTATGTTTTTATTTTTTTAGTGCTAATGTTATTTTTATAACACATTTATTATAAAAAGATTATTTATGTACATTAACCTAATTTTTTCCAAAGTAGCTTAGAAAAACAATCTTGTTTTAAAAGAAAAATATAAAGCAAATGTTCTATAAAAAAAAGACGTGTGGCACTCGGGGACTACCGCGGTAAAGCTATTGCATAGTATTTTTTATCAACTTATGCAATTATAATTATTTATTTATTTTATTTACGCAAGAATCTAAATACCATAAACTAAAATAAGATTAATAATCTTTATTTACAGATGCTTACATCTGTCCATTATTTATGGTAATTATGATAAAATAGCGATTGTCAATCAAATGTCAATAAAATAAAAACTAACGCCAAAACTGACATGAGTCACCTGCGCGAACAGCGCGCGTTGTTACGGAATTTAAATTTCGAATTTTGTGCATTTAGTCTCCACGCTCAAGGCCCGTGATAGAAGCTATACAAAAGCATAAAAAAAACTATTTGATAAAATAAAAAAAAGTTTTCGAAAATAGAAAATCAAACAACGTTTATATTAAAACATTCATCAAAATTATAACAAAGATGACATTTATTTATTAACACGCTTTTATTGGCTTAGTACATATCTATCAATGTATTAATCTATGTAACGGAATCTTTGAAATAAATTTTGCACACATATCATTAAGGAGCGATGATATTGCAATAATTTAGAAAAATATATAAGATTTTTAAGCGTGTTTTTAAAGTCTTTAAAATAAGCAAAATATTTTATTGTGAGAGGCGTATTGTTGTCATTACAAAAATCTACGTTATCATTTTATGACGGAAGATTTTCGGAATGACGAGAAAATACCTTGCGTAGTACCCAGGCATATTTTGTACTCATTACTTTCGCAACAAAAACGCCATAAACGTTTGTTTTATTGTAATAAATGTATCAATAACACAAATATGATTATAGTCTCCAGAGACTAAGTATATAAAAGTCTGCTCATATTATCAAAGTTTCTTGACCTAATTCAACAAGACAACGATAGGAAAAGTTTGGCGCTGACGTCATTCTTTAAGAGAAATTCTTGTAGATGTATATTCAATAGCTTTTTTGTGACATCCATTAAAAAGATAGACCAACAGACAAGAAAAATTGTAAATATACTCTACATAGACAGCATTGAAACAGACATACTAACAATAAAGTAAGTAACGGATTACTTTTTAACAAAAATATTAAAATGCGGAGAAAAATGCGTTCTCTATAACATGAGAATCAAATACTACTGATCATGTATATCATCATATACAGTATCACACTTTCTGTAGTTTATTTACATATCTATGGTATACCCAAATGGTAAACATAAGCTTACTTTCTAATATTATACGTAGAAATACGATATAAACTCAATCGAGTGACGATTGTGGTGGTAAATTTGAATGCTACAAGCACGACCGCAATAAGCTGAGTTGGAAAGAGCTTCGGAACGGTATTCCGAGGTCGTGGGTTCAAGTCCCGCTTGCGGCAATCACTTTTTCCACCATAATGTAATTTATTATTCTAATATTCTCTCAGAATAAACATTAAAAACTGGCACCACAAAACCACTCCGAAGAATGGTCATCTAAGTACGTAATAAACTATATAGTACACAAAGTATGACAGTATAAAACTAATAAGGTGTTATTTCAATAAGTAACTTTATTGTACCACAGACCATGCTTGGCTTAACGAGCTCCGAGCCAC
Source organism: Orgyia antiqua (assembly GCA_916999025.1). Taxonomy (NCBI): domain Eukaryota; kingdom Metazoa; phylum Arthropoda; class Insecta; order Lepidoptera; family Erebidae; genus Orgyia; species Orgyia antiqua. The sequence goes on from OU779868.1 coordinate 8,613,685, forward strand.
GTTTACGAGCATTTTTATAACTTTGATGTGACTAGGCTGTATTACGCATTATAATTGATATAAATATATATTATACTAGCTGTCCCGGCAAACGTTGTTTTACCATACTAAAAAAAAAGGTTTGAAAAATAGATGTTGGCCGATTCTCAGACCTACTGAATATGCATGTAAAATTTCATAAAAATCGGTCAAGCCGTTTTGGAGGAGTACGGTAACTAACACTGTGACACGTGAATTTTATATTTATGATTATATCAACAGATATCAAATGTTGATAACTGAAATGAATTGGCAATTGTCGCTTCATAATTGTATCTTATCTATGTAGAGTTCATTAATTTTATAAAACTACTAGCTGACCCGGCAAACGTTGTTTTGCCATACTAAAAAAAAAAAGTTTGAAAAATAGATGTTGGCCGATTCTCAGACCTACTGAATACGCATGTAAAATTTCATAAAAATCGGTCAAGCCGTTTCGGATGAGTACGGTAACTAACACTGTGACACATGAATTTTATATATAAGATAAGTGCTCTACTTAAAGTTACAATTCCAGATTTTTCTAGAAAATTCGTTCTCCGAGAATTTTGTATGACAAACTGTAAAAATACGCATCTATTTTTCAAGAGCGTACACTAAATCCATTGTTTTTTAATACAACTTCTAAAAGATTAAAGTGGTAAGTACTTATTTAAAAGCATTAATTTGACTGGTATTTAAATACAACAAAAGACCATCGTGTTTGCTTACAACAGTCCTCTCCTGGACAGCTAAGACCTTCTTCAATTTGCAACGGTACTTTTCACAAACATTCTACGTGTAGTGCAAAACTAAACTTAACTAAGAAAATTTATATCTCAAAATAAATATAAATCTTATATATAAAATTCCCGTGTCACAGTGTTAGTTACCGTACTCCTCCGAAATGACTCGAACGATTTTCCTGAAATTTTGTGTACATATCCTCTAGGTCTGAGAATCGGCCAACATCTATTTTTCAAACTTTTTTTTTTTAGTATGGCAAAACAACGTTTGCCGGGTCAGCTAGTAATATATAAATATTCAAGGACAATTCACACAACGTCCTCTGGTCCCAAGCTAAGCTTATATGCTTGTGTTATGGGTACCAGAATACGGATAGACTACATATACTACTTCTCTTTTGTAAATACATACTTATAATACATAGAAACACCCAGACGCAGTACAAACATTTGTATGACAATTAGAAAAAATTACACAAATGATTGTCCCGAGCGGGAATCGAACCCGCGACCTCTTGATCGACAGTCCGCTACATGAACCACTCGACCACGAGGCTCGTCAAAAAATATCTAATATTTGATATTTCGTTGTACATTATGTTATTTATTTTAATTGAAATCGTTAGTCTGTAATATCAATTTTAATTTTTAGATAAGTTTAATTGTCTGCGTAAAATCAGCGCTAGTGTCACCTTGCGGCCCTATCTACCCAACATAGTTAATGATAATCCACTGTACTTTTAAATCTGTGTTTCTTTCAGTTCTTTATCTAAAATTTCTGGAATATGAAATAACCTTCGAAAACAAGTCTTTTAACTATTACTAAATAAATGTTCCTATACTGTTAACGTATTGTCTATAGGTACCTACTTAATATTATAAAGCTGAAGAGTTTGTTTTTAGGGTTCCGTACCCAAAGGGTAAAAACGGGACCCTATTACTGAGACTTCGCTGTCCGTCCGTCCGTCCGTCCGTCCGTCTGTCACCAGGCTGTATCTCAAGAACGGTGATAGCTTAACAGTTTAGTAAATTTTCACAGATGATGTATTTCTATTGCCGCTATAACAACAAATACTAAAATTAAAATAAAATAAATATTTAAGGGGGGCTCCCATACAACAAACATGATTTTTTTAACGTTTCTTGCTCGACACTTATAACGTTGCCTTATGTTGCATAGATAATGGTACGGAACCCTTCGTGCGCGAGTCCGACTCGCACTTGACTAATTTTATTTTGGTTTGAACGCGCTAATCTCAGGAACTACTGGTTCGAATAAAAAAAACTCTGTTTGTATTGGGTAGTCCATTTATCGAGGAAAGCTATAGGTACATCAGCATCACGCTACGGATAATACGAGCGAAGCATCAGTGAAAAATGTTTTAAAACAGGGACTTTTTTTAATCTTCGCGTACGTAGTCGTTGCCGCGCTGGCAACAGCTAAATACATATTATACATTGTTTACTCGTTTACCTATATTGTATGTATATCATTATAGTCTGTTTGGATTATAATGTTCAGACGTTTATGACATGTTTATATACCTAATAGTATTGTGGTTGGCTTTTAAGTTTATGTTTAGTATAATCTATTATCTACTAAGCACTGACCTTTGTGACCTCAGGGTCTTCAATGTTAGAGAAGGGTATTAAATTTCTGGATGCTGAGAATAATTAGTTCTGTTCTCACAGTACAAACTATTATATTATATGAGCTTCTAACATGACGGAACAAGACTTTGGATAAGAAAACAAAATTTTAATTTTAAAACAAAAAAAATAATAGTAGGAAGAAAACCCATTAGAAAAGGAGGAGAATGTTATAAAAATGAAAGAAAAAATAATTTACGGGCAATGTGAGGTCGAGAAAGGGATGGGGGGGGCTGTTGCCCGTAAATTATTTTTCCTTTCATTTTTTTATTATTCTCCTCCTTTTCTAATGGGGAAAGATGAATGTATTTTTTTTTCTGCATGTTATGGTATTTAAAATAATAAAGAGTCATATATTTATCTATCTAATTGTGTTGTAGACTTTAAACATTGATTTAAGATGGTTAATATATGGAGTCGTACTGTAATAATTTATTGCCACGGTGTGAGAGCCAGTCAAGTAGAAGCTTCGCACATTATTTATTTTTTATTATTACAATATAATGTAGAACAGAGAATTTCATTTACGAATTAACAACCCTAGAGCCTAGAGCCCTAGCGAAGTTACAAAGAATTGGCGATGATGTTATTGTATGAATCGGCAATAAAATTTTTAGTATCAGCATAATTAGCTAATGTATAAAACTAACACAATGTAACCAGCATTTAATCTGTCAAATAAAATCAAGAGTTTACTTAGAACTCATCATATTCTATAAATTCGTACTCAATGCCTCCGGAATAAAATATGGTCTCTTTGATGGTACTATCTAATAAGAAAATAAGATTATAATAACGGGCTTACAATCTTGCCAGTAGTGGAGTTTATTAATTCTAAATATTTAAAGCTATTCAATATTGCGTTGTTTTTCATTGCATTGTGTTTTAATGTCAATAGGACATTAAAACACACACACACACACACACACACATACCCACACACACATACAAGTGAAAATTCTATTGTAAGCTATGTTTTGATGAGTAAACAAAAAAAAATGTGTAGTTAACATTCTATCTTGCAATTTTGTAACCTAAACATAATTATCTTATATAAATATACTTAACTACACGTAACAAAAAAAAAACATTACAATAATTAACTTTTTTTTAAATTGTCATCATAGTTCGGAGCTTTAGTTTTAGGCTTTAGTTTTAGGCTATGCCTAGTTTGGATGCCAAGGCTTAATAGGTATTATACGTTCCTCTTATTAATAGTTAAGTTCTGTCTTATAAGTAAATAAGATTGTATTTACCTGTTGTAACTTTTGTAACTTTGTAAATAAATAAATAAAAATAATGTTTTAATTCAAATGTGGAACTGAATTATTCAAATAAAACCACTGAACTAAATTATCTCAGAAAAACTGGTGCTTACGCTACCAATATTCTTAATTAAAATCTTTTAAATTAATTATTCGAATATAATCGCCATAATGTGAAAGGATTATATATCTAGGTGAAATCCTTAAAACTAAGGTCTTAGCTAGGAGAACAAGATTTTTTTTAAAGCTACGAAATAAAATAATTACCTCTACAAAATTATTCTCGTAGCAATACCGTCAGAAACTGCAAATAAATATCATAGCACACACAATCTCACAATGTCAAATATTGCATTATTCTGTCTAGACTCTACAAAGTTAATAAATATTAAGTTTTGAAGTACCGAGTCGGTTATTAAAGGGGACAGCGCGCGCCCGCTTTCCGCTGTCGTCGAAATTGCACTGAGAAATTCGCCCGTTGCTTAAAGCCCTGTGGGGAAATTTCAGTGGTTGTTCTCCCTCAAGCTTAATATTTGCTTTTTGCTTGTGTAAAATTTTACATGGTCATGTTTTAATAATAAATGAGTAAGGCTACGAATACGCAAGTTTACGTAGGTTAGAAACTGTAGAGTAGGTATGTGATATTAAAATATTAAAAATAACATAGTGTAGGCTAATAATAATAATAATAAGACCTTACTTATGAAGTATGGTAGAGAATGTATTAAAATAAATAACTATAAAAGAAGAAACTAAAAGTACCTAATGGTATTATGTCGACATCAATTAGATATGAAAATACGTTTTCTGCTGTATATTATGTTCATAATTGTTGAAAATTTTGGAAAAAGTCCAAAGGAAGTTGAGAGTTTTGCTTAAAAACATCACCTTTGCTAAGTTTGGACGGTTGCTAATATTCTTAAAGAAATTCTATCAGTATTACAGCTCTGCAGTTAAGGGCCTACATCAATATTATCGTCGACATATACCTATTAACACAGCTAGTAGGTATAGAAAATGAAAAATTAGGGATATTTTTTTTGTTTACTCAAAATCTACTAAATATATTTTAATTCCGGTTTACGTGTTTCTATATATAATAGTTACTTATGTTTTTAAAGTTATTTCATTAGTTAATACGCGATAATAGACCGACAAATGAAAAAAAAAATGAGAGAGGTTGTTTCCCTAAGATTTTCTATCGAGAAAACTTTTTTCAATCGCGTTTCTGAGTTTATGCGTTCCTAGATTATATATTGAAAAAACATATACTTAAAAATTAGAGCTCTAGCCATTCAATCTAAAGAAATAATTGGTCAAGTGCGAGTCGGACTCGCGCACGAAGGGTTCCGTACCATTATCTATGCAACATAAGGCAACGTTATTAGTATCGAGCAAGAAACGGTAAAAAAATCATGTTTGTTGTATGGGAGCCCCCCTTAAATATTTATTTTATTTTATTTTTAATATTTGATATTATAGTGGCAATAGAAATACATCATCTGTGAAAATTTCAACTGTCTAGCTATCACCGTTCTTGAGATACTGGGTAACGGAACCCTAAAAATCATGTTTGTTGTATGGGAGCCCCCCTTAAATATTTATTTTATTTTATTTTTAGTATTTTTTGTTATAGCGGCAATAGAAATACATCATCTGTGATAATTTCAACTCTCTAGCTATCACCGTTCTTGAGATACAGCCTTGTGACAGACGGACGGACGGACGGACGGACGGACGGACGGACGGACGGACGGACGGACGGACGGACGGACAGCGAAGTCTCAGTAATAGGGTCCCGTTTTTACCCTTTGGGTACGGAACCCTAAAAATGAAAACTTCGTACGTAGAAAAATGCACGAAGCTATTTTGGTATCCTCTTAATGTAAATATTAATAAACTTTTTGGTTATTTTTATTCCTTCCTATCTGCTCCTCTTCGGAAAGATATTATCTGGTCTTGATATGCCACACTGACCAGGCGTCTCACGTAGATGTTTTCTGCTTAAATAAATCCTTACTCCTTACTAATTTATAAATGCGAATTATGGATGATCATGCAATAATAATTTTAACGAGTTTAAAAAAGTGTTAATGTGTGGAACAAAAGGATAGCGTGATTTAAGAAACGTACAACGCCGTCTATTGAGCAGAAGAGTAAACTTCTGTTTGTTAAGGATTGAGTTCTAAATTTCACGCGTACGAAGTCGCGGGCAACAGCTAGTAAACAAATAAATAAAAGTATTGCCAAGACATTTTGTTCCAGGGTGCTGTAAGAGTTAGCTAAATTACGAGTATATTTTAGAGACGGAAAACTAAACTAAAACCTACGCCTAGTCAGCGCTATAGTAGACTAAAAAAATTACCGAAGTGGAACCCCGTGCTCGACATAAGGAGCTAGGAAAAATAAAGAAGTCAATATAACTAACTTGATTGTATTCAAGGTTGATTATTTAAATGTAATAGGTACTGAACTCTTAAGTGGATTTCACACTTTATAGTTGACACAAAAGCGAACATCGTTATTTGTAAAATTTTGTGTACAGTTGAGTGGGAAACCTCTTATTTGAACAACGTTATTATTGACACAGAAAGTGATACTTGAGAGATCAAGGCGAACGTGAGGACCTCTTGTGATCCTGAAGCAATGTTTTGAAGAGATCGTCAACAACTAGTACTTCGTGTAGATGAAAATATTGTCATCATTATGAAGCCACCGTAAGTAAATATTTTATATACCGCCCGTAAGTCTTATTTTAACTACAAGCACCTATTTTAGGATTCTTCTTTAAAATCTTTTAAGCTATTGCATAGCTTCTATCACGGGCCTTGAGCGTGGAGGCTAAATCCACAAAATTCGAAATTTAAATTCCGTAGGTAACAAAAAAACCTTACATTATCGGCGTTACTGCGCATGCGTAATCCCCTCTTCGCCCCGCAATTTTTTTCATACTGTTGATACCAAGAGGGTAAACGCCTTCCTCAAATTAAACAACGTATTAAAATAAGGATTTTGAATCGACAACATATATCCTAAATGTTCACATAACAGCGTATTTTAGATTTTAATAATGTAAAATAATGTCAAAACTAAAATTGTATACCAACAGATTGACATTTGATTGACAATCGCTATTTTATCATAATTGCCATAAACAATGGACAGATGTAAGCATCAGTGAATAAGGATTATTAATCTTATTTTATTTTATGGTATGTAGATTCTTGCATAAATAAAATAAATAAATAATTATAGATACATAAGTTGATAAAAAAATGCTATGCAATAGCTTTACCGCGGCAGTCCCCGAGTGCCACATATCTTTTTTTGTCTGGATTTTATCTGGACAAACCGTGTAATGTAGGTATTTATGGTCAATTTCGGGCTGTGCAAAAAGGAGTATTTTTCATATTTGTCAGAATTGTTACTTATGTATCTTTACGGAGGTTTTTTGCCTACAAACTTATTAGGAATAAATTCGACTGTCCGGGACTACTGGGACTTTTCAGATTTAGAGCACCAAGTAGATATCCCAGGAATATGATAACACCGTTATGTTTTCCGCTGCGGCGAACAGTGCTCGGGACCAACTCACCTCTGACTAGAATGTGCAAAGTTGTGAATGGGTGTAGCAGTTTATCTGACATCCATAATGATAGTCTAAGAAAATTTTTACAAGAACTTGTGAACTCATCTGATGCCGGCGATGTTCTCTAAGCCTCGGTTAATGTCAGTGCTTTGAATTATACCCTATTCTGTTTTGACAATTTACATTTTACTCTATTTTGCTTTTAATTTGTTTTTAATTTTTTTTTATTGTTTTCTTTTTAAATTATATACGGATTGATATTTTGGGTGCAAATATGATTAGTGTGAAAGTAATTAATAATTATTATGATGTTATTGAATCAGGTATTGATATTATTGTTATTATTTTTGTATTCACTTTGTCTTGTCCCCAAATTTTCTTTATAATATGCATGTTGTGTTATCATATAATTAATTGTTAGACTTGTTTTTAATTTTCTTTTATCCGTTATAATGTGATTGTATCAGTGTAAACAATTGTTGGGTAACCTAATAAATAAATAAAGTAGTTTTCTCTGGTTGAGTTAAAAACATTTCTTTACGTCAACGAGAAGAGACTACTTAGTCTAGACTAGAGTCATTACTCTAATATTGATAAAAAATATCCTCACGTAGTACAGATATCTGTGTCCGTACATACATTAGACAAATATTGGACGTAAGCATGTAGACCTAACACTAGACCCTAAGAACGGAGATAAAAACTTGCTTAAATATGCGTAGTAGCTCATTAAAGTTCTTGTTTCCTATGATTAGTTAATCCATATAAAATGACAAGAATAAGAAGAATGACAAGTGTTGTCACGGATTTGGAAAACGTGACACGTCACAGTCCCACCCGTGACCAAAAAAAGTCTAAAAGTCATGTCTCCACAAAGTCGGGTTAAAATTTAAAACCACGCGAACATACGCGTCTCAATCCGTAAAAAGTTTTATTTAAACAAATGAAAAGCGGAACTGTTAGAAAATATGAATTTCGTACATAAATATTTTTAACACAGTATTTGTATTGAATATGTCACAACAGAGCAACAGGAAATAAACAATACGAAATGTTATGCACAAGTTTTTGTCAGTCAGGTTGAGAACTTATTGATTGATTACATTACGCGCCGCTTGTGTTGATCTGATGTACACATGTGGTATAATTGTATTAATGTGCGGAAAAGTGCCTCATGGTACAGTGGCTTTATAACGGACCTCCGTGCATAGATCCTCGATTAAATTTCCATCTTCACACACAACAATTTTATTAATATGTAGTAGGGTTTTGCATTGATTCTGTTTTTTCAATACCTAAAGGCAAAAATGGTTGAAAGTGTGTGTGAAAGTCCGTGATTTTGGACATAGAGTTATTAAAATCGATATAAAGGCGCACAAATTCGCGGGTTATTAGCAAAATTATTCCAATGTTACATTAGTAATTTTATACTTGCAAATCTTTGAAATTTCCGTAAAAAAGAAAAAAGATTATGAAACAAATACTGTTCATCCGTCCATCCATCAGCCATTCTCCGTCCACTTTTGGACATAGACAAATCAACCCAGCCCGAGAGAGATCGCCACAACGCGCGGTCTTGTGCGACCTGCATCCAATAGCTCCCCGCGACTTTGTCGACGATATCGTCGCTCCACCTTGTAAGCGGTTCTGCAATTTTGTGTCGTTTTATGTACGATGTGTCTATATAATACGGTATAGTTTGATATAACGAATACAGGTAAAATGTATGTGGTTATATATAAAATTGATGTCCTTTAGTTTAGTTATTTTCTCTCAGATATTATAAATAATAAATAAATATAAAATAAAATAAATATTCATGGACATTTCACACAACGTCCTCTGGACGTCCCATGCTAAGCTTATATGCTTGTGTTATGGGTACCAGAATACGGATATAATACATAAACTACTTTTCTTTTGTAAATACATACTTATAATTCATAGTAAACACCCAGACGCAGACAAATATTTGTATGACAATTAAAAACATCACACAAATGATTGTCCTGACCGGGAATCGAACCCGAGACCTCATGATCGGCAGTCCGTTATATGAACCACTACACCACGAGGCCCGTCTATATAAATATAACACTAAATAAGTATAACACCCTCGGATCAGTGATATCTTTTGATCGTCGACCTGCAAACGATAAATGCCAGGTCATATTTGCTTAATTATAATCAATCTAATTAGCAATGTGGGTGGTTTTTATTCGTTAACTAATGCTTATTACGGTGAAAAGATGCAAAAAAATTGTACTCAAAAATACCTCAGTCTGTTCTTAAACCTACTCGTATTATGTACCACAACCTACGTAACACTCTAATTTTTATATTACGCATGTTATGGATAGACTTACCTACTCTAAGTATAGACCACTCGCCTTGAAAAGCGGCCGGACGTACACCGACAAGGTTGTCAACAGTTGGCCGAAGTGGTATGACCTAATGGGAGAGAAAGACTATACGGGCATTGTCTAGCAATACCACTTTTGCGTCTACGTCATCACCGACTTACTACTGCCAGGCGTCGCAAGGTGTACTGAAAGACTCTTTGGGATCAAACTATTAACCATTATTATTATTTACGGAGTTAGGCCTGCGTTATTAGGTATGTGTAGACTACAACTTTCTTCTTTTTTGGTATAAAATAAAAAGTAGATAGAAATCATCCCTCATAGCTATGTGTCGACTATTAACGCACTAAGTAAAGAAAATATAGAGTGCAACTAAACTAAATCAGGCATTTAAGTAGAGACGTTATTGAACGAAAATCATAACAATTTTAATACAAACCTTCAGGCTCACTAAAGAGATATACTCGTAGATACTAGAAAATTAAATAAAAAAATTTCCAAATACAGAGTAAAAAAATTAGAGAGGCCTCGTCTACCACTAAGGTCAATAAAAATATTAGAGCAAAGGTTAATCATCTTGGCGTAGCGCCAGCGTTGTGTTTTAAAAGATATACGCGTAGAGGGGGATGACTGTCTAGAATGAATCTACTGGTCGTTAATAAAACCTTATGTCTACAATTTATAAGTATTTTACTTAGATTTATTAATAAAGTTGTCCGTCTAGTCACGGATTAAGATTACAAGTAACACCACCCCTTTTCCTTTCAAGCTGTAAAATTCAGCTAAGGTGTATTGCACGCCGATAACATACTCTGTAAGAGACGAAAATCTCGAAAATAAACAATTTGTTAACATCCCTGGTCAGTGTGGCACAGTAGATCCCTCCCAAAGTTGAGAAGGCCCGTGCCCAGTTGTGGGACGTTAATGGGCTGGAGAGAGAGAGAGAGAGAGACGTATAGCGTAGTCATTAAACTAAAATACACTATAGTTAATTCCATTTTAATTTAGTTCTTGATGCAACAAAATCGGTGTTTTTATCTATTTAATATCCAAAATTTTTCCAGTAATTACGAGTCTGGGACTAATAAAGGTCAGATTGTAGACAGTATGATAGAGTGTCTAAAGTCCCATTTTGTCATACTTGACTCAAATAAATAGAATTTACGATGAAATCTTTTATTAATGATGTTTTCGAGGTAGACACGAAATATTAGTCTTATATGTATGTTTATGTGTTTATATGCCAACAATTGTGTAGTGCTAGGACTTTATATAACAGTAGTAAACATACTATTTGTTCTAATATTATTGACCTAAAGAATTCGTTTGTTTTTTTTTCAGTTCAGTTTATTTATTTGCGGAAATGTGGTTTACAAAAGATAACATGAAGACAATTTCTGGTTCACATATTTACCATTACAATGGCGTGCAAATATTTTGTATTACGATTATTATAATAACATTTTTAAAATAAATCAAGAATTGTCAATATAAGATGTCAACACAGTTACATAGTCATTAAAATAAATGTCATTATGCCATAAAACAGTTCAAAAACAATGCCAGCAAAATTTTTAATAAGTAAAAGATGCTACAAAATATTTGCACATGCTGTAAAGTTGAAAAAAAAATGAGAGACAATTTTTTTTCAGGAAATCGTTGACCGAGCCATTTTCGTAAGCAAGTACAAAAAGTTTCATGTTTAAATGAAATAATTATAAGCTAACTTGCTAAGCTTGTCAAACTTTCTGTCGTACTACTACTAATATAAATCAAATAAAAGAGTATTTTTTTAAAACTAGTTCATCCGTCTTCATGTGCCTTTGAAATTTAAGGGTTTCCTCGATTCCTCAGGAGATAACCATCAGATCCTGACGTGGTGCCAATGCGACCACACGGGAACCACCAGCTTTCAAATAAAATAAGAATCATCAAAATTACTTCGCCCTGTTAAAAGTTATCAGGTAACAAACATAAATAATTGGTTAAGTGCGAGTCGGACTCGCGCACGGGTTCCGTACCATTATCTATGCAACATAAGGCAACGTTATTAGTATCGAGCAAGAAACGGTAAAAAATCATGTTTGTTGTATGGGAGCCCCCCTTAAATATATATTTTATTTTATTTTTAGTATTTGTTGTTATAGCGGCAATAGAAATACATCATCTGTGAAAATTTCAACTGTCTAGCTATCACCGTTCTTGAGATACAGCCTGGTGACAGACGGACGGACGGACGGACGGACGGACGGACGGACGGACGGACGGACGGACGGACGGACGGACAGCGAAGTCTCAGTAATAGGGTCCCGTTTTTACCCTTTGGGTACGGAACCCTAAAAATACAAAGTACACGTGTCAGAAGTGAAACTTCTTTGGCGAACTAATTTATAAGTCTTGTTTATATTTATACAAATCTAAAACTTTAGATTTCCGAGACTTAGAGGCAGGGAAAAAGGAAGATATGTTAGGAATTTAACTATCATTAAAATATTAAAAGTCTTGAAAATTAATATAAATAATAAATTTAATTTTTTTAATTTATTTCTTCAATATTTACATTACTCGACGCGATTTCTATTGGTATTGTTGTGACTAAAGCATTATGATACGTAAAATATGCAATATACAAGTAAGTTCTGTAAAGTGTAAGTCTGTAAAAAGCAGTCTGTAATCTATATTAAACGTTAACTAAACGCTAACTAAGGTATTTAATTTGATAAAAAATATTACTATAAACACATAAATAGCTTTTGAAAACACCCCATTGAATTAGATAATTCTTTTTACATTATTATGGGTACAGCGGGTTTTCCTTAAAAGATTGACATATCCCGTCGCGGACTTTTTTGAAGAACTATAGGTAACAAACAATTCCTCCATACATTAGTTTGTTGTACCTCACATAAATAAGGCAGCGTTTTCATTTATAGCTCGCGCGCGTCCGAGTTTCTCGGCAAATTTAATCATATCTCATCCAATATACAGCAAACCCCAAGAAGCATATAGATTAATTATTTATCTAATGAATATCGATTATGTATAATATTTTAATAAATTTTCTCACAACATCATTTTATATTATGTAGCTTATAAAATTTTGATATAGGAACACCGCATTAAAGATCAAAATAATGTAAAAAATTACTGAATACCTATTGAACGACATAAAATATGAGATGCGAAGGGATCAAAAGATTTTCTCGACTGTGCAAAACTCAGATGGTTAACGATGAACAATAATTCGTCCATTTAAAGATGATCTTAAAACGCTATTAATAATAACCATTTAGTAGATCTTAATATAGTGGGTGATTTTTAAAGCTCATCGGACACGAAGCGGGTCTTGAGCACAATGCATAATTTTTATTCAGTACTGAAAGCGTGTCATTGAGAGACTCAGCTACTTGCATTGTTCTTTGATTATAAAGATCTACTTATACGACTTTTTAAACGATGCAATTTACTAAACAATTTCAAATTGCACAGGTTTCCTCCACATTGGGAGGGTATTTTGTCTGACCAAGCGTGTTGGAATAGGATTTATTTTTAAGAGTTCGTCTATTCAAAGAGGCAGTGCTCTTAATAAAACAAAAAAATGCTTATACAAAAATGATAACCATAAATGGGACTTAGACCTACGACCTTCCATTGCTTACGTTTCATTGCTCTGCCAACTGAGCAATCTATGTCTTTTCCACAATAATTTGATTTATTTAGTAAAAACATAGCAAGTTAATTGCAAAATTAATTAATTAATTTAGGAAATACTCCTCTTATATTCCGTTACCTGATTAGCTGATTCAAGGAGTACCCGGGAGAGTAAACAGGATGCTGACACTTGTATCCTTAATCCGTCACAATGGCAGCCAAGAGAAAAATCTGTAGAAATGTATATATGAAGACGTTTTTAAGGTTTTCCTGAAATACACACGATCAAATTCTATAAATGTGTTATTAAAAGTCACAGTCATATACAGAACTTTATGAAGATTAATTAAACTATATCCTACATTTATATAATAAACGAGATTAAAACAAGATTATTTTCGATACTAGAACGATAAAAAACCTTTTTTAAAGAATTCTCAATGAACAAATATAAATGTGCTAAAAATAAGCGGCTTTTGTAGATGCTCTTTATTTTTCTTGGATTTTCAATAAAAGTTTCCGTATATTCTTTGTATAAATAAATGTATAGTGACTATATTATTACTTACAGTCTAGTTAGTCTTTAAAAGTAAATAATTATCCTATTTTATCAAAGTAAAAAGGAAGGCAAAAGTTGTAAAGATAACACTGTAATGTAGTAATGTAGCAATCATAAAATCCTATATCTTTTTCTAATAAGAAAATATAAACAGTAAAAAATAAAGTAGTAGAACTAGTATAAAATATATTACAGTGCAATCACCGCATCATTGTTTAAATTTAATGTTTTTGATGACATTAAACACTTTTCTCTTCCTTTCTCCAGCATATTAACATCACACTGTCATACAGACTTTGGCCCTCCTAAAGTGGATTTATTTATATATGGTTTACAATTCCGCGTTGACCAGGCGTGATGGCGCAATGTTTATTTTCCTGTTCTCCATCTCTCACAGAGGATTTTATCTGTGTACAATATCCCTTTGCTGGCTTTTGCAGCATCCTTGAAAGAAAAGGGATGGTGACACTTGTATTCTTAATACGTCACCACAACTACTTGTAAATCTAAAATGTCATCAATGTAAGCAAGCTTAAAGAAACGTATTTGTTACGTAAACTGTTTGTAAAAATAGATAAAACATGTTTGAAGCGGCAAATTATTCATAACATCGTCGTTCAATTTTGATCCATTTTGTGAATAAACTCGTAGTATAACATATTTGTGTGTGAAATAGTAAAGTCTAAAAAGAAAATCGATTGATCAAAATCTAAGAACGCGGGATCTACAGAAGCGTAACCTTTAAATTTTTCAAATCGGTTGAGTAGTTTGGATCCTATTCGATGCAAACAAACGATCTAATTTTTATCTTTTCCGTTTTTTTGTCTATACTAATTTTATAAAGCTAAAGAGTTTGTTTGAACGCGCTAATCTCAGAAACCACTCGACCGATTTGGAAATTTTTTTAAGTGATGGATAATATATTTATTGAGAAAGGCTATGGCTACATAACATCATACTCCATCCAATAGGAGCGAACCATCAGTAAAAAATTTTGCAATAAGGGATTTTTTTTTTAAATTCCTCTCGTACGAATTCTCGGGCAACGGCTAGTATTTGTATAAATATAGATAAGACGCTGTCTGACTGGCGTAATAACACATAACCGAGCATATATAAGCTAGTTTCCTAGCTTAAACTTTAGCATTTTACAACGTAGGCAAGCACTAAGTATTTTCAGCAAACTAAAACTTAAACAGGGGGAAAACCGAAACTTGTATGGCTTAAATACCACAAAAATAGAACAATAGGCAATTTATCAAAGTCAGAATTTTCTTTCTTTGTGATTAAAGTACAATTCAAATGGCACATGTGGATTTGTCAGCAAGAATAATTCTTAATGTTGCTGATCCTAATGGTTTCCAAGCCATTTAGGTTGTAAATCTGAATTATACTATTGAAATATTTGTTAGAACAGCTTTTTGTATTATTCGGGTTCATTCGGTATATTTCTTTCGCAGTCATTTGCAAAAGCAAACATTTTATATAATCTAACAAATAAGTTATTCAATAAACTTGTAAGTTTAATTTTTAAGCAAATTTTTGCTCAACAACTTGCAACACCCGCACCGGTTGGACATGCACTCCAATAAGAAGTATTGACGTAAGAAATTCTTGCGTTATTTAAGACTAGCTTGGGCAACAGCTAGTCTTAAATCGACATCGACTTTTTATATTTTTATTATACTCGTATGTATAGATTATAGAATACGCACAAATAATAATATAAAAACTTTTCTTTAGTTAGTTTATCGAGTTTGCACGGATTTGAACATTAAAATTTTGCTGTATTGAAGGTATACTCAGGTATATCAAAATGTAAAATACTGCGTTACAAAAGGCAGAAACTGTTGACGTGCAATCGTTTCCCGATTCCATCAATGTTCTTGAACAAAATTGAATAGTATTAAATCAACAGTTTGTAGGCACAAATCGAACTGATTAGAAGGTTATTAGGGTCGAGCAGGTTGTATTTATTTCAGTTTTAGAACAGAAACCATAGCTTGAAAACTTTGCAGAATGAATAAGTAAGCACATATGCTATTTATTTTGTTTTCCAGTTTAGTAATACCTGTATGGCATAATAGTCATAACATTATAATTGGTAACGCCAGTATATTTTATAATTGTTAATACATTAATTTACTTTTTAAATTGTGGTCATTTCCTACTACCAACCTAACAACGCATAGCATCACGACATAGAGAGCCAATGAGATTCCGCCGGTTCGTACCGACGCCGACGTTTCCAGAAAAGGATCGTTGCAAATTTTAATTAGTACACCTTTGACATCGATCGAGATACTACATGTATCGATCGTAACCGCCGCGCTTCCGGACGCATCGGAAGTTCCCGCCAGAAGTCGTACAAGCTTCTTGTGAATGTACTCCTAGTTTACCCGCCAGGAAGAAATTTCCCTTTTGTGACCCGCAATCGCCAAAGAGACTACAATCTCTTATATAAACTACTCGTGAACATTTTTATGAACTCTTTCCTTATACGGTGCACCTGTGTTACGTCACGCGAGTGTGTGTTTGTTCTGAGAAGAGAGATTGAGGAAGAAGGCAGTCACCAAGACCCCGGTCGAGATACAAGCAACGAAGACCGAGAAATAAAGGTACCTAGATGCTATGCATCCCATCTTTCCATCTATTTTTCTTTAACGACCACGCTTATCACATACAGTCCACTTTTACCGAAGAAGAATAATCAATTATATTTTATACTGGCGTAATCACAAACGGCGTCACCAATAATGTTAGGGTATTACAGGGTATTACGTTAGACATCTAGTTTCTGATGTTTCAAAAGACCTTGTAAAACATGCCAACTTGAAATAAAAATGTTGACTTTGACTTTGACAGTCTACTGCTAGACATAAACCTCTTCCAATTTGACTACAATACACGGTCTTCCGCCTCCCATATCCAGTCCTATCCTGCTTCCATTATCAGGTAATCCGTTACCAGGGATATATCCGACCTTACGCTACTAAGTTGCGGTCTCCACTCTAGAACTGGTCTGCTTCATTGGTTCCTCGACAGATTTGGCCAGCCCATTGCCACTTTAGTAGTTTTAAAATCTCTGATCCCAATGAGTCGCAATGATAGGACTGGATACGCTGGATCTGCGACGTAAACAGCTACTTATGACGCATTACTGCAACCTGCTATGTAATAGGGTTGATAATCCTTCCACATTAGAGAGGCTGGGACTGGTGGCGGTTCCCAAGCGTTTTCTTGTGAATAGCGATGGTGGTTTCTTCTCGTCGAAGAAGAAAGCTATTTGCTGATCCTCCGGGAGTGCGGACCAAACGTGGAATGGCGGCGCCAACGCCAAGGGCCATCGGGCTGTTAAATACGATGCTGGCTCGGCACCCTGATATTGATGTCTTCCATGATGGCTTAGGCAAAATATGTAGGCTAATTTACACGTTTTTAAACAGTGTATGATATTTCATAGGTAAGACAATACAAAGATCTCTTGTTTGCACGGTGACCACTTGATATGTTGTAGATTTTCCCTAAATTCATGTTAATGATTGTTTGTTAGATGCACTGTACTTTTTCCAATGAATGTTTGAAGGAGTATTGAGAGAGCAAGGCAGCGATTCGCCCAGAGTGTATGGGAAGTGCAGAAGACTGGTGACATGCCCTGCACATCTCACATGCTTAATATAATAAATAATACAATAGTCGAATTATGTTCTACATGTGATATTCTGAATTGTAATGCTAGTGTTTTTGTTTTACTGTAAGCTTGCATGTAATTAAATAAATAAATATGTATCATGACTATGTAGGTTAAATGGTAAAATAATAAAAATATCAAGCACAACTCAAAATAGCAAATATGATCAATGAAGTTTATTACTTTGCAGCCGAGCTAATAAAGTGACATTATCCAGTACCTTAGGGGAGAACGCCGCGATACGAACTACGAATTCAATTAAGTCGATCATAGTTTGCTACCGTATTAGAATTTATATTTCACTTATTTTCATACTTCCTGTTATGTAACAAGAACATTTACTGTATTATAAATAAATAAATAAATATTCATGGACATTTCACATAACGTCCTATGGTCCCAAACTAAGCTAATTTGCTTATGTTATGGGTACCAGAATACGGATATACTACATAAACTACTTTTATTTTGTAAATACGTACTTATATTACATAGTAAACACCCAGACGCGGAACAAATATTTGTATGTAAAGATCACACACAAATGATTGTCTCGAGCCGTGCATTATCTATAATAATACTAGCTGACCCGGCAAACGTTGTTTTGCCATACTAAAAAAAAAAAAAATAAAAAAAATAGTAAATATAAAAAAAGTTTGAAAAATAGATGTTGGCCGATTCTCAGACCTACTGAATATGCATGTAAAGTTTCATAAAAATCGGTCAAGCCGTTTCGGAGGAGTACGGTAACTAACACTGTGACACGTGAATTTTATATATAAGATTCAAAAGCTGAAGAATTTGTTCGTTAAGACGCGCTAATCTCAAGAACCGCTAGACCGATTTGAAAAATTCTTTCAGTGTTGGATAGTACACTTATCGAGAAAGGCTATAGGCAATATAACATCACGCTGCAACCAATAAGAGCGAAATAGTAGTGAAAAATGTTGCAAAAACCGGGAAAATGACTGAGTCGAGCAACCCGATCAGATTTTGTATGGAAGATACCTACCGGTTATAATTGATTTGACAATCTTGCATTGTTGTCCACAACCTAAATCATTGTTTAGTTTTAGCATCTTCATTATTCATCCATCATCATCTAGAAAAAGTAAAAAATGATAAATACTGAAATGTTTTACAACAATACCCCATAAGACAAACAATAAGGTCATAGTTCTGTTGTTAAAGTTCACCGACGCTGTTGATAACCTCAATCACAGTTTGAAACTCTTGTTGTTATGTGTTTTATTGCACTTGGCAAGCTATCTTTCACCTATGAATACTAGGTACACCTGTGTTATATTAGATACCTTAATACATTGGCAATTTAATACAAATATTCTGTTTAGCAGCGCGACTTTAACGCATTCCGGTTTCCTAATTTTCTAAAGTAATCACTTATAAGAGGGTTACTTACTTCGTTACGTAACGCGTTACGGAGCCAGTTTGTCTGGCATAGTTGTCTATCTTTCTCTTTATGACATAGTTATCGGGATCCGAAACACACAATTGTTTATACCAAAAACTAATAACAATTAACATTTTGAGTTCCTGATTACAACTATTGCAAGCAATAATAAAAAGTACCTAGTGCATTCTCTGTTTTATAAACAAGAAATACTGATAACTTAAAACAAGACTTGTTGAGTTTACTCATGTATATAAACTAAGCCGTTGCACTGAAGATCAGGGGTGGGCCCAATGCCACACCTGACCCTCAACCAGTTCCGACCCCTATCCCGGGGCCCAGCAGACCTGTTTCTGGCAGCAACCCACACAAACCCCATGGCTCGCAGAGCCGTGGTGGCAAAGGGCCAGCAGCCAGCAGCAGCAGGGGCAAGGGGGGCGGTAAACCTATCGGAAGGGCGACACCTGCAGCGACTGCAACTAGGGGAATTGGTCCCCAAGTGGCAAAGGCTGTGGGTAAAACCCAACCGATATCCAAAAGAGGGAAGTAATGGCCCTCCAACGTCTTGAAGCGAGGATCCTGCAGGCTAACATCCATCATGCCAAGGACGCAACAGCCATCGTCGAGAGCCGCCTTGCAGGACACGTAGACCTCGCCCTTATTCAAGAACCGTGGGTGCGTAACTCAACTGTACTTGGTCTTGGCTCAGCTGGTAAGGTCTTGTATAATTCTAGTGGAATAAAGCCTAGAGCGTGTATTGTTTTTAATAATAATATTGAATTCCTGCCTGTTTCAGAGTTATGTACCGACGACCTAGTAGCAGCGTATGTGAATGTGAAGGGCTGGAATGGCTCAAGAGTAATCTTGTGTTCAGCCTACCTTCCTAGTGATAAGGTGGACCCGTGTGCGGAACTTATTCCTCTGGTCGAATATGCCAGAAGGAATAACGCAGAATTACTGGTAGGATGCGATGCTAACGCTCATCACACCAACTGGGGAAGCACCGACATCAACGATAGAGGTGAAGTATTGCATGATTTCCTTCTAATGAATTATCTCCAAATCTTAAATGTAGGTTGTAAACCAACCTTTATTACTAAGGTAAGAAATGAGGTTTTGGACATAACTTTTGCCACAGAGAAACTCTCGAGACACATTTTAAACTGGAGAGTAAGCGATGTGGAATCCATGTCAGACCATAGGCATATCTGCTTTAACATGACAACTACACTGACTAAACAGACAATTACTATTAGAGACCCTAGATGTACTGATTGGGAAGGCTACAGCACTGCCCTAAATCAGAATCTGGTGTCAATGACTAAAAGTATAAAAACGCGAGATGGCCTTGAGCTCGCAGTAGGGAGGTTATCAGGAAGTATAACACAAGCGTTTGAAGAAAACTGCCCCCAAAAGATCAAGACCACCAAGCGTTCGGTTCCATGGTGGAACTCTAAGCTGAAAAAACTTAGAGACAAAACACGGAAACTTTTTAATAGGGCTAAAAGAACGAATGAGTGGGAGATATATCGGAAAGCCCTAAATGAATATAGTAAACAAATTAGGAAAGCAAAACGCGAGTCATGGAGGAAGTTCTGTGAGGAGGTTGAAAGTACGTCTCATGGAGCAAGACTTCATAAAGTTCTCGCAAAAACGGCACCTAACCAAATTGGTTTGCTTAGACAACCCAACGGATCATTCACAACTAATGAGTTGGAAACCTTGGAATTATTGGCTCACACACACTTCCCGGGGGCTGTGGTGTCAAACAGGACCAATGACGAGAGTGAGTCGAACAGACCGCGCTCCGAGGACTGGAGACGAGCAGCTATAATAGTAAGACCAGGTATAGTGAAGTGGGCAATAGATTCCTTTAAACCTTACAAAAGTGCGGGAGTGGACGGTATACGCCCAATTATGATTCAACGGGGCGCAGACGTCCTAATCCCTCACCTAGTAAAGATTTTTAGAGCAAGTTTTGCTCTAGGTCACATACCCGAACCCTGGACAAAGGTGAAGGTATTATTCATACCTAAGACTGGGAAAAAGGATTACGCAGCGCCAAAATCCTTTAGGCCCATTAGTCTAACATCATTTCTACTAAAAACGATGGAAAAGGTATTAGATAAATATATTAGGGGGGTCTATTTAATAGAAAAACCTATTCACCACACTCAACATGCTTACCGTAGAGGAAGATCAACTGAGACTGCCCTACTCGAGCTTGTTGATAAAATAGAGAAAGCGCTAGAGGACAAAGAAATCGCGCTTTCGGCTTTTCTCGACATTGAAGGCGCCTTTGATAACACCCCCACTCACACCCTGGTAGGAGGCCTGGTCAACAAAGACGTAGACTCTACCACTGTGAGATGGGTACAGAGGATGCTTAACAGTCGAATAGTGAAGCTAGAGCTACACAACAGCATACTAGAGGTAAGTACAGCAAGAGGTTGCTCACAAGGAGGTGTTCTGTCCCCACTGCTCTGGACTCTTGCTGTTGATGGACTCCTGCATAAGATGGCAGAACTTCGCATAGATACTCAAGGTTACGCTGATGATCTAGTAGTCATTGTGCGAGGCGGCTGCCAAAGTACATTATCGTACCTAATGCAGAAGGCCTTAAACACAATAAACGAGTGGTGCAGACAAAATGAACTGTCCATAAATGCGGAAAAAACTGTCATAGTGCCCTTCACAAAGAAGCGGAATCTTGAAGTTTTAAAGCCGCCTACCATGAATGGAAAAACTATTCCGTTCTCCTCCGAGGTTAAGTATCTAGGGGTTACATTAGACCAGAAACTTACCTGGAACATACATGTGACTGCCACTCTCCAAAAAGCAAAGGCAGCACTGGCTATCTGCTGTCGGCTAGCAGGGAACAGGTGGGGACTAAAACCCAAAATGGCCCTGTGGCTCTACACATCCATAGTAAGACCGATGGTATCTTATGCCTCGGTGGTATGGTGTAGGAAAACGACACAGAAAACAATAATAACAAAACTCAGCAGCCTGCAAAGAACTGCTTGTATTATCGTTACTGGAGCCATGTCAACCTCTCCAACAACCGCCCTAGAAGCTATACTGAACTTACCGCCCCTACACCTTCATCTGAGGATGGAGGCGAAGTCCAGCATGTATAGAATCTTGGGCGATAGGAAAGGAAACTGGCTCTCGAAATCCCTTAACACACTAAGGGATACACTAAACGATATCTATGTGCTAGGGATGCCCACCGATGCCTTACCCCTTACACACTGTTCACAGAAATCTTATTCTGTCGAATTACCCACTAGGGAAGACTGGTTAAACAGTCAAATAGAATGGGAACCAGGAAGCCTGAAGTGGTTCACTGATGGCTCCAAGTCCGGAATGGAGGTAGGATGCGGAATATATGGTGAAGTTCCCAAGAGGGCGCTCAGTGTGAACCTAGGAACATACTCATCTATATTCCAAGCAGAAGTGTACGCCATCATTGAATGTGCAGTAGCTAATCTGCAAAGTAACTACCTCAATCATACAATCTATATACACTCCGATAGCCAGGCGGCTCTCTTGGCCTTGTCTTCGGATGCTATTAGCTCGAAGTTGGTCATGAACTGCAGGCAACTATTAAATACTCTGGGTGTAAAAAACAGAGTAATATTACGTTGGGTCCCAGGACATGCTGGGATCGAAGGCAATGAAAAAGCCGACGAATTAGCGCGGGCAGGAGCTAAAGGCGTTCAGTTTGGTCCTGAACCCTTTTGTGGAATACCCAAAAGCCTGGCCAGACTGACCCTGAAGGCAGACTGCATGCGCTCAACAATTCAACTCTGGAGAACAAATCCCGGATTGAGACATTCCAAGGCTCTCATAAGACCCTTTAATTTAAAGGCTGCTTCTGAAGCTCTGGCACTAAGTAGGAACAATCTGCGAATGCTAGTAAGAATACTTACTGGGCATTGCTGCCTTAATAAGCATGCGCAGACAATAGGGCTGATTGACAATGGGACGTGTAGACTCTGTCATTTGGCGGAGGAAACGCCCATTCATATTCTCAATGATTGCCCTTCAGTGATGCACATGCGATGTTCCTCTCTGGGCAATTACACCATGCACCCAGAAGAGACTAAACTTCTCGGAGCCAAAAAGATCCTGGAGTTCTTTATGGCAACAGGCTTGGACCGAGAACTGTAAAAAGTGGCGATCACAATAGATCAATCTGGTCGCAGTGATACTAGGCGTAATATAGCCTGAATAGCCGCTACTCAACAAAAAAAAAAAAAAAAGCCGTTGCATTAAAAGAAAAGTCGATTTAATGTTATTCTAATTTCAGAACTGATTTAAATCATAATTGGAAGGAGGGTTGGAAAAAAGACTACAAGATACCGTTTGGCGTTCACTATTCCACACAGACGAAGATACGGGCACAGCTTTTGCGCTATAAATCTAAGCATAAGTAAGACATCTTCCTACGTCTATATTTCTCGCTGTCAGTTCAAACACGTAACAAGCGATTGACGTCAATACAACAAATCAGCAATAAATACGCTATAAATGCTTGATTTCGAATGTGGGTTTTTTATAGCACGAACCATCTACAGGGTAATCTGTGATCAACAAGATGTTTTTGTGTAACTGATGTATATGTTAGTTCCATAAGCAATCACACATTAAGTTAAACAGAATGGTTATAAAAGCAAACGGTTCCTTTCAAAAGGAGCTCTCGTCTCAAACCTTGTCCATAGACAAGGTGACAATAGTACCAATTCTAAGTGCACAACTAAACTAAACTTAACTAAAACAGCTTGCGGTAATCACTTTTTCCACCATAATTTAATTTATTAACTAAAACAATGAAAACTTATATAGTATTAATAACTTAATTCGGTAATGACAATTCAACTTTTTTGTTATAAATGTTGTGTTTTATAGACGAAGGATTTTAATTAATACAAATGTACACAACGAAAGAGCCAATTAAGCAAAATACACCATAGTTGCTTTCATTTTTTTTTCATGTAGGTAGTATTGGCACCATTTTGTTGGAAGTGCTCCCAAATGTATGTAGGTATTTGGGTTTCAATTTCATTTATAAATAAAAAATAGATAATATATTTCTATGTTTCACAAAAAAGTTTATGCTTTGTTAAACATTGTAGCTATATTGAATCTTTACAAGGACAAAAGTTATGCCGACGAGTTTTAAATCAATATAGCTGATTCAGGCAGTCCAAGTACTGTTCTTGACCTCTTGAAATACAAGGGGACTTAGAAGTGGCAAAAGAGCAAGTTGTTAACTTTGATGTTAAAGACAATAAAATCGATTTTCATATATTTTATACTAACTGTTCCCTGCAGCTTCGTACGCGCAAAATGTAGAACACAAACCTTAACAAATTATATAAAAACACCAGTCGCACATCATCAAATCCGCATCAAACTCCGTTTTTTTTTACGTGGGGAATGCATTTAAGCACTTTGTGTGGGACTCCCGGGTCAGAAACGGACCCGGACTACCCACTAAACCCCACGGTGTTCCACCTCGCCCCTTGGCCGGGCCATGGTAGTCACTCAGGTATTACCATGGACATCAAAATCCGTTGCGTAGTTTTGAAGATTCAAGTTGTCATAGGGACATACATACAGAAATAACGACTTATTGAAAAAGAAAAGGTTTTATATTAAGTAAAGATTTATATACTCCTTTCCAATTTTTATGCCTTGTTTACCAGCGTTATGTTATACAATGTACCATTTGTGTACATGATTTTAACCCCTTTGTAAACCTCAGATTAATTTCTCTAGCTATCACCAGGAGAAACAGTATAGGGACCAACGGACGGACAGATATAACTGGACCTAACAGTCCGTCCGTTTTTCCTTTTGCTATGGAACCCTAAATCGCATCTCTATTGATATATTAGATATTAGCTATACGTATTTATCAGTATAACAGTACCCTTTCTCACGTTATCCAGGCACGTGGCCAATTGTAGGTTGTTATGACTTGAAATAAACTTCCCTATACACACTGTTAACATCTTTACTTATTATAAAACAAAGACGTAATTTTTGAACTATGTGAGCTTATATCTTTAAAACTACGCAACGGCTTTTGAAGCGGTTTTTTTATAGATAGAGTAGTCCAAGGCTTATAATAGACTAGCTGTTGCCCGCGACTTCGTACGCGTAGAATTTAGAAATCAATCCTTAACAAACAGAAGTTTACTCTTCTGCTCAATAGATGGCATTGTACGTTTTTTAAATCGCGCTATCGTTTCGTTCCACACATTAACACTTAAGCTCGTCAAAATTATTATTATGTTATCATCCAAATTTCGCACTTATAAATTAGTAAGGAGTAAGGATAAGGATAATGGCTTATTTGTATAATTTGGTTTGGTAACTCTATAAATCCTACGCGTACGAAATTGCGGGCAACAGCTATCCTAAATAAACTAAAGATTTATCTAAAAGCAACTAAAAGGAACATTTTATAAATATTAATATTCATGGCAAGAGGGTAAATATTCCGGTTTCATACGCAAGAACTCTTATTAAAATAAAAATTATTTAAAGACAGTTCAACTGAATATGAACCTGAATAAACGTTATAATGGAATAATAATGAATTTATAATTTTGTTGATTATAAGATATTTATAAGACTGTTCTATTTATACAGGGAAAATGTAACACAATCATTTCATTAGGTAATATTTTAACAAAATAAATTTATTTTAAGATACAAAATGTAAACCATATGAAAGTCCGTACATAAGAGAATATTAGAGTAGGTACATAATAGCACATAAGATCGAGCTGATGACTGTTGAAGATTGACGCTTCTGGAGCGGCCCGAGTGGCGACCACGCACTGAATAAAACTACGTAGGGCGACTCCGGGTCGAAGAGGAACACCATGAGATTTAGTGGGTAGTTCGGCTCTCCTTACGCCGGGATTCCCACAAAGCCCGAAGGTCGCCCCCGCAATTAGACTGACGAAGTGTGTAAATGCATACTTCATGTTAAAAGATAGGAGATCCATCTATATCCACAGGTGGACGGAGAAAAGCTGGATATAAAAATCTATAGTAAATAAAACCTTTTTTACGGATTACGACGCGTATCCGGTATATTTGTTTTAAATTTTTAGCCCCACGTTTCGGAAACTTTGCAGTCACCACAAATATACGCGTCTTAATCCGTAAAGTAAGGTCCAATAATTTATGTAGTGTAGTTTTAGTAATTCTTATTGACAGATTAACTGGAAAAATAATAAACTTGTACATATAAATCGATTAATATTGGAAAAGTACTGTTATCGATATAAATACCACAGCCATTTTAATGTTATGTTCAATTTCAGTAAACATATTATTATTATGTTCATATTTATTTATAACATTTCCTAAAATGCTACTAAGCGGATTTTTTACAAGAAAAATGTAAGGAAACTTTGAGCCACATTTTTTAATAAAAAGCAGATGTTACCTTCATTTCCATAGGCATTATGTTCTCACCCTTTCCTTTTTGATTTGTTTTAACTGACAGACTACCAAAAATACAAAAGATTTTATTTTGATGTATAATATATCGACATGTTATTGTTACTATCGATTATATATATATCTCTCTCTAGCCCATTAACGTCGCAATGTTGGGCACGGATCTCCTCCACTTTGAAAGGGATTATGATCTACTATGCCACGCTGGTGAGGCGTGTTTGCATAAGGTTTATTTTTGGAGATTTCCATCTCTTACAGCGGATGTTATCAGTGTGTATCTAGCTTTTACAGCACCCTGGGAAGGAAAAAGAAATGTTTCTGTTAATATCTTCTATCTCAATGTAATAAAGGAAAAGGACTAAAGAGACAGACTGACATTACAATTTGTTCTAGTCAGCATACTAATGGCCCACTGTTGGACACGGACTTTCTTCTCTTCAGGAGTTCAGGTAACCGAACTGGTTAGCCTGTCATACTACTATGACACGCTAACAAGACATGGTGGCATACGGTTTCGTTTCGAGTTTCACAAAAGATGTTATTTGCATTATTTATTCCTTATCTGGCTACAACACTCTATTGTATGTCAATAGTACCAACACTACGTCCACAACAAAACTTAACTAAAAAATTAAAACAACTATGGCGTATTTTGATTAATTAGCTATTACGCGGCTTACATACAGTTTTTATTTATTTATTTAACACTTCTATACACAAATAAGATACAAAGGCGGACTTAATGCTGGAGGCATTCTCTTCTACTCAACCTTAGGTGGTGCAGAAAGAGGAAGTAGTAGGTGTGTTAGATAGTCAGAGAGAATAAAAATAGAGTGTGATGGCAATTAAACTTATAAATACACACAATATATTACATACATATGAAAACTGAATTTAAATACTATAATACACAAACTTATATTATTATACTATGAATATATTACATACAATTACATAGGCAAAACAAATGACGGGAATGATTATTGTGATAATTCAGCTAGCTTTCGTAGTAAAAACTGCTTTAGTCTCTATTTTATAATAAAAAAGTTCTGTTAACGTTGCCGAATTATGTTATTGACATTATCAATTTTCATGTTTTAGTTAAGTTTAGTTGTGGACATAGAAATGGTATTAATATCTCGCGTTCTTAATTAAAGTTTAAATATTTATCTTGACAATCTTTCCGTATAATTTCAGCAAACAATATCTCAAATAAATTAACTGATGGCTGAGGAAAAGTTTTCAGAAATAACAAGATCTATTAACTTTCTCAACAAAGAAGTATTGTATAAGTTCAAATTATTAAAATCGGGTTCGTTTGATAAATTAAACAAAACAATGTATTTTAGCGATAGGCCTATAACAATAATTTTATTAGTAGGCTTAAGGCACAGAGCACCTGGTAAATCTAACAATTTAAAAGCCGACAGTATAACTTCGCAACTTTTTTTTACGATAGATTTTGATGGCTTATTATCTCATAAGCAGTCCTAATTAAACATTTATGGTCTTATTCATAATGACTTATCGGAGGTGTAAAAGTTCGCTAAAATCGGTTCGCTAAATTTGTCAAAAATTGTTATTCATAATAGTCTATTTACGGTAAAATGTTTATTACCGTAAACCGTATCTCCGATAAAGTTATTGTTTAAACCTCCGATAAGTCATTATGAATAAGACCATTAGAAGTCCAACTCATCTTTTTTAAAAGTTAACTCGGCTCCTCCACTATAGTGTGGAGGACTGGGAATAAACGGCACCTTTCCCTCCACACCCTTTTTATTCCCATTCGTCCACACTATTCCCATTCCTCCACACTGTGGACGACGGGGTGTGGATGAATGGGAATGACCCGCCTATAGCCTTCCTCGATAAATTTACTATCCTACATTTTCTTCTTTTTTCTTCTCCAGCCCATTTATGTCCCACTGTTGGGCACGGGTCTCCTCGACTCTGGGAGGGATTATGGTCTACTGTACCGCGCTGACCAGGCGTGTTGGCACAGGGTTTATTTTCAAGTTTTCCGTCTCTCACAGAGGATGTTATCTGTGTGCAATATCCCTTAGCTGACTTTTACAACAGGACTTTTACTTTTACAGCCCTTGGGAGGAGATCGGGTGGTGACACTTGTATTCTTACACCACCGTCATCACACGGAGAACTACATTCTACATTTATTACTTATTTATTACTTATACCTTCTGTCTACAAAGCGGTTTTGCAGCAAACTTGTTTTGTGCTCATAAATAATTTTTTTATCTCATACGTAATAATTTTCAGCTTTATTTATGGTGCTCGTTCCTTCTAAACCTGCCACTTCACGATTCCGAAGATGATAAATAGTTTTTATCGCTTTTCCTCTATTTTGTAACTATTGTACACTGTTTTGTTGTTTTTAAAACATTTTTATAAGTAGTTAACGTCTACTGTGAGAAAAATAGAATCTAAACCATATACCAGCACGTTTGATCAGCGCGATATAGTAGATCACACACTCTCCCGAAGTAGAGAAGACCCGTCCCAACAGTGGAACGGATGAACATGAGAGAAAATTTTAAAATATATAATTTTAACTCCTTATATTCTACTATGTTCATTAACTATTTTGACATGTAATTTTTAATCTAATATTATTTTAAGCATACATTTTAATAATGTACGTGATAATTCTTGCCTGCATAGACATTACGTATTATGTATAATATAGTACATTAAGAGGGCACGATACCAAATAAGGCTCCATACAAAAATATGGGTTTCGTACTCCCCATTTTCCTTTGAGAAAGTTAAACCGATTTTAATTGTTCTTACGCTATGTTATAGATAAAGAGTATATCTATGCTTGTATCACTTTCTTTTTTTTTCGAAACATATTAACTAACGGAAATATAACCATTCGAAAATCCGGTTTTTTTTCGGTTTTCTTTAGGTAAAGTTGCAGCGACAATCACACATATTTGGTAAGGTTTTACCAAAAAAGAAAGTGATAGAAGCATAGATATACTCTGTCTTTTTTAGGGTTCCGTACCCAAAGGGTAAAAACGGGACCCTATTACTGAGACTTCGCTGTCCGTCCGTCCGTTCGTCCGTCTGTCACCAGGCTGTATCTCAAGAACGGTGATAGTTAGACAGTTGAAATTTTCACAGATGATGTATTTCTATTGCCGCTATAACAACAAATACTAAAAATAAAATAAAATAAATATTTAAGGGGGCTCCCATACAACAAACATGATTTTTTTACCGTTTCTTGCTCGATACTAATAACGTTGCCTTATGTTGCATAGATAATGGTACGGAACCATTCGTGCGCGAGTCCGACTCGCACTTGACCAATTTTTATTTCAAAGAATTTGTAGGTAAAATCTGCTTCAGCTATATTTGTCCCTTTCAGCGCTGTGCTTGGAAATAGGGATAGCAATACCTAAGGCAAATACCTAAATTAGGAGTACAGTACCCTCTTACCTGTAAAATATTATTTACCAATAAATAAGTATTTGAGAGAAAGAGAGAGGGAGAGAGAGAGCGAGAGCCCAAAAATGCTACTTGTTGGATTATTTCAAAACTAGCTATTGCCCCCAACTTCGTACGCGTGGAATTTAGAAACCAAACCGTAATAAATTATCCAAAAAATCTATGTTTTTAAATTATGCCATGTATTAAAAAATCACATTAAAATACTTAGCGTAGTGTTAATAATCTACTTAGTTCAAAAACTAAAAAACATGCTTGCAAATCCTGAATATTTTTTTAATTATTGCATTCTCATTGGTACTTAATATGTTTGCAAATTTTCAGATCAATCCGACTACTGTAAGTGGGTGAAAATCACTTTCAAAGATTCCGTTACATAGATTAATACATTGATAGATAGGTACATACCGAACATATTCATTCATGGACATTCCACACAACGTCCTCTGGTTCCAAGCTAAGCTTTATATGCTTGTGTTATGGGTTCCGGAATACGGATAGAATACATATACTACTTTTCTTTTGTAAATACATACTTATAATACATAGAAACACCCAGATGCAGAACAAACATTTGTATGACAATTAGAAAAATCACACAAATGATTGTCTCGACCGGGAATCGAACTCGCGACCTCTTGATCGGCAGTCCGTTACATAAACCACTCAACCACGAGGCTCGTCATAACATATAAAGCGTGTTAAAAATATAAGCTCTCATAGGGACAAACATACAAAAATAACGACTTTGTTTTATATTAAGTAAAGAAGAACTAATAACAATGAGTGACGTAACTCTTCACAAATGTTACGAAGCCACCGCACGACATTTATAATAACGTTTCTGTGCCAAACTTCCGGCTCCAACCGCGTCCCATTAGCTGGGGATTAAATGGACGCTTTACAACCTTGAAAAATACTTAAACAGCATTTTTTATTATACAGTAAAGAGTTTCTTAAATGTGATAACTAGAAAAAATAGGCAATATTTCTCACCATACTCATCAAATTGGCTACATTTTAATCGACTTCCAAAGAAGGAGCTTCTCAATTCGTTGGATGTTTTGTTAACCTTTATAAACTGTTCCAACTGAAGTCCAGAGTCCAAAGAGTAAAATATTTTTTGTGCAACGTTATCCGTTAAGTTTGCCTTAAAATCTCAAAATAAATCTTAAACCTCATAAAATAACGATATTTCAAGGTAAACTTTTAAAAGATAATATTGCTCGAAGAAAAATAATGAAGTAATGAATACCATAAAGTATAAAATGCCAGCTAACTCCTCATTAGCGATTTGAACAGTCACTCATTGTTTTGTATAGATATAAGATAACGGCCATTTGTAATATTTTATCTATACTCGATTTTTGTTATCAAAGTCGTGATTAATCTTAACGTCTGACCTTACTTGCATAATAATAAGCTACTAATGACAACATTCTCTGCTGAAAATTTGACTGAAGATAAAGATATCTAACTATTAAATGAAAATAACAATCTATCCGTAATCGTAGAATGGTTGGTGAATAATTATGAATGACTAGCTGTGCCCCGCTGTGTTACCCGCAGTAAAAAGGATGAAAAATCTGTTCGTATTTTACTATCCCACGGGAACCTTGCGTTCTTTCGGGATAAAAATTAGATAAAACTACTAGAAGAGTACTACAAATTAATCTGGCGCATAAGCTACATTATTGTAAAGTTTCAATAAAATCCATTTCAGTACTTTTGCGTGAAAATAACAAACATCTATACAAACTTCAACATTAATAATGTTATTAGGATTAGGATTATGAATATCCCTTAATTGGAAAATAGCCCTGAATTGGCCCTATAAAAGAAATTAAAAAGCAATGAATTAAATCTTAACAATTCGATAAACATTACGTTATAGCTGTTTCAACTTCAGAGTTTTTATTAGCTTTTTGCTTTTTGTTGTATTTACATCTGTCCCATATTTGTCATGAGAGCTCGACGCTTTAGCAAACATCGAGCAAACAAATAAAAGGGAAACAGAAATACTGCTCATATACCAGTCACTTTTGAAGGACGTGACGTTATTAACAAATCTTTGCTCAGATATATTAAACTAGCTGTTGCCCGCGACTCCGTACGCGTGGAAATTAGAAAACTTTTCCCGTTTTTGCGACATATTTCACTACTGCTTCGCTCCTATTAGTCGCAGCGTAATATTATATAGCCTATAGCCTTCCTTAATAAATGTACTACCCAACACTGAAAGAATTTTTTAAATCGTACCAGTGCTGCAGTGATTCCTGAGATTAGCGCGTTCAAACAAACAAACTCTGCAGCTTTATATTATTAGTTTAAATCTATATACCATTACTACTACTTACTATATACCATATACTATATATATTATATACCTTGTATAAATTCTACAATTCACAGAAGGTTTATTAAAGTATATATATATACTAGCTGACCCGGCAAACGTTGTTTTGCCATACTAAAAAAAAAAGTTTGAAAAATAGATGTTGGCCGATTCTCAGACCTACTGAATATGTATGCAAAATTTGAGAAGAATCGGTCAAGCCGTTTCGGAGGAGTACGGTAACTAACACTGTGACACGTGAATTTTATATATTAGATATATATATATACTAGCTGACCCGGCAACCGTTGTTTTGCCATACAAAAAAAAAAAGGTTTGTAAAATAGATGTTGGCCGATTCTCAGACCTACTGAATATGCATGTAAAATTTTCATAAAAATCGGTCAAGCCGTTTCGGAGGAGTACGGTAACTAACACTGTGACACGTGAATTTTATATATTAGATATATAGCTATGTTATAGAGGAATAATAGTTGGAATGAAAATCTCAAGAAACTGAACAAAAAATCTATCTAATTTAAACTTAGTTTTTCTGAGCTAAAATTTATGGTCAAAAATGAGAAAATACTAAAGAGATTATGTTAGTATTCATACAAAAGTTCCAATTTAAACCGACAACATATTTGATTCCTAAAGGGTAAATCCTACTTTAAATAGGTCCTCTGTGAAAATTACTGTCATTATTTAACCTTTTCTGTTATTCTAAATGTAAAGTCGTTATCTAGTTTATTAAATCACATATTTAAAATACTCATGTGTTAAGTTAGGTTAGGTATTGCGTTTTTTAATAATTATTCTTCAAAACATCTTGACCGATTATTATACTTATTTTGTGTATATATTCAGTAGGTACAAAAAGGACATTAAAAAACCGTTACAGGGTCGTTCGTTTCGGACTTTACAGTCACCATGATCAAGGGTAATACGTAAAACGTCGGGCTAAAATTTACAACAAATACACGCGTCTAAATCCGTAAAAAGTGGTTTTATTTATACAAATGAGTCGCGCAAGTGTTAGAAAATATTATCTTACAGGTAGTCAACGCGTGAGGTATACGTCTGGTGTTGCAAAAAACCATAAGCTACGGTAATCGCTTACCATAAGACGAGCTGTATGCTTGTTTGTCGCCCTAATAATATAAAAAGAAAGGTATTTTCTATTTGTATTTTACATATATTTAGATGTATATTTAAAGCAATAAATTGCTCTATAATTTACATTGGCTCTCACCGATGCTTCACCAGTTTCAAAAAAATAATAGCTTCACACAGAATCACGCTTTGGTAGGAACTGATAGACACATTAAGCGATATTTATTTATTTTTTAATAAATATTTTGGACATTTCACACAACGTACTCTGGACCCAAAGTAAGCTATATTTCTATGCTTGTGTTATGGGTACCAGAATACGGATATAATACTCCTTTTTTTTTGTAAATACATACTTATAATACATAGAACACACCCAGACAAACATTTTTATGACAATTATAAACATCACACAAATGATTGTCCCGAGCGGGAATTGCACCCACGACCTCGTGAACGGCACTTTACATGAACTACTAGACCACGAAACCCATAATTACGCTTGAAATGGTAAAAAGTAACAATTTCTTCAACTGTACATAAACAAAGATGAATGAAAATGGAAATACTTATTTAACAAATCCACACCTCCTTTATTTTCACACAAAACCTCACGTAATTCATTTATCAGAGGTGAACATGTTATTGTCTTTTTCAGACTTCACTATTATCAGGCTCATATCACATCGGAGTTAGTACGTGCCGGCTTTTACACCACATAAATAATAGTTAATCCCTTTTTACCAAAAAATAAAGCCACGTAACGCTCTAAATAACGCTGTGTTAGGGATATTCTTTTAGAGATTTTTTTGTGAACTTGATACTGGTGCGATAGCTCACGTACAGCTTAATTTATATCCTAAATTTTGGGGCTTATTGTGATTTCTAACTAGAGTTTCTTAACATTGACATGGCTGCACTTTTTTTTTCTTTAATTTTTTTTTTATGCAATCTGTTCCTAGAAACATTCAGCAAATGATTTGGTATATTAATATCACGATCATTTGAGGTATAGTCCAGTGACATAACCTGTCCATTTATTCCTTATCCCTACAGATCCGCAGGGGTCTAACAAATTAAGTCTCTTAAAACGTGTAAACTAACTCTTAAGTCTAACAAATTTAAAATTATTTCGCATTAGCCGAAAGGCCAATTTGTTCGGATGATGTTTTAATCTTTTCTTATATTGTGTCATTGTTTGTCGTCTTTAACCGTCCTAATTTGAAGGTCTTTGTGTAGTTGATGATTCTTAACATACCAAGGGGCTTTTGTAATAATGCACAATTAAAACACGATAACAAGAAAAAAGTTTAAATAGTTTTTTGAAAATAAAAATTGCAAATTATATCACTTTTAGCATATCATCTTGTTTACTTAGAATTGTTGGCATATATAATAATTATGTTTAACAACTTGTCTTCTCTAGTATTTGTTTTATTTTTTTCTTTCTATTTATTTTTGTTTTATTTGCAAAAAGGAAATCTATATACAATTAAATATAAAAAATATGTACATTATAAAATAAATTAAAATTATATGTATAAATAGACTAGGCATCAAAGTATTCCTCCCCATCGCTATCGACCGGAAGTGTGTAAAGTGTGTGTTTTTGTTTTATTGTTAATATGTGTATATATCGCCCGAAAAAAGCTCTTTTCGAAACACTTACAACCGTCGGGTATGCATGACCAGATGAATAAGAATAAATGAAGCTAAGGCAATGTGGTTAGATCGTAGTAGATGGAGAAATAGATCTGTATAGTGTGATAGTGATCTGTATCTGTCTCTGCCTGCCCCCATGGGAAAAAGGCGTAATGTTATAATTGAACAACATAGCCCGAAAGATTATTACGTTGTAAAAAGTAACAGTTGGAAACCGTGGCTTGTGTTATGTTTAGCTTGCAATATTTAATTAAAGACAATCACTAAAACGCAGAAAGCTTGCCAAAACATATCAATTTTGAATAGATAGAGTGGTTCAAGAAGATGGTAGTTTAGTGTAATTCGTTAGGTTTGATTTTTCAATTCCAGATAAAACTGATATTGTGCTTATTTTTAGTGAACAAAATGGCTTGATTTGTTTATTTATAATTGAAACATAACATGCAAAGTCATAAATTGAACTCTTGATATATCTATAGTATATGCGTATTTTACGATTGAACATCAATCACTGACAGTGATTTGATCATCTATTACTATGGTTCATGTATCATGCATACATTATTATGTATCTATTATTGGTTTTACTAACACACATATAATTCGAGATTTTAACAAGGATAAAAGGACATCACAGATTTACCAAATTGTGGGTACGCGGTTTCTTTAAGACACGTAAATTTAGCTTAGCTAAATAGTACTTCATAGACTTACTTATTACTACCAAACTCTAACAAATAATACAAAAATTGATTTATTAAGTAAAAGCATAGCAAGTTAATTAATAAATTACTTTAGTAATAAAAGTCGCGACATTATTTCAGTCCAATTGTATTCTGTAAAGAATACTAGGTGGCTTGTCAAGAACGTGCAAAACAGGCTCAATAGATGGCGTTGTACATCAAATGCGATGTAGATTCAATCGAATAACATAGTAGTGGAGAAATTGTAATAAACTAACTTAAAATAAAATTAAAAGTTAACTTAAGTTATAATGACTTACATAACCCTATTACACTCGATCTACTTTAGCCACACCACTTTAAAAATAATATAAAAGCTTTTATTTTCAACGTCAATAATGAAGCCTTACCCATTAATCAGCGTCGCCTTTGTTTTCTTTTATAGTTTAAAGCATATTTTTTTAGTGCTTTGTAATAGTTCTTAGAAATAACGTTTTAGCGTGACTAAGTAATTAGGTGCCTGTTAGTTTTTGTGGTATCATTTTGTTAGTGATACGTTTTTCAGTATTTTATTTAGAACAAAATTAAGAACTTTTACAAAACGCTTTTATTCTCTCTCTCTATTTTTCTCACTTCATCCCATTTCAAAAGTCGGATTCATTTCAAAGACTTATCAGGATCTCTCCAACTGATATTGAAGAGTTTTTTTTTTAGATTTAAAAGTAGTTATTGTAGTATAAATATGTATAATAAGTAATATATTGATAATACAGGAATAATAGTAGTTAGTAAAAAACCCTTGTCCATTCAATCCGTAGAGCTCGTAGCATCTACCGTAGCAAACAGTAGAGCTCGTAGCAAATATATATACTAACTAGTTATCTCGGCAAACGTTGTTTTGCTATACAAATGCCAGGGGTGGAGTGGTTTGAAAAATAGATAGTAGCCAATTCTCAGACCTATAGATTATGCATAAAAAATTTCATAAGAATAGTTCAAGCGGTTTCGGAGGAGTATGGGAACAAAAAGTATGGAATTTTATATATTAGATTAGTGAATTCTTATTAAAAGCAAAATATAGCTTAATAAATATAACTTCGTACGCGTGTAATTTAAGATTTAAAAACCAAACTATCAAATTATACAACAAAACCCATACTCTTGAACCACTCTATTTATAAAAAAATACCGTATCAGAATCCGTTGCATAGTTCTGAAGATATAAGCTCACATAGTGACATACATAATAAAAAATAGCGACTTTGTTTATTATAAAACAAAGTCAAGATAAACCAGAAAAGATTTTATTAAATCGGTCTCGTTGTTTCAGAGTCTATTCATTTCAAAAAAGCAATCAAATCTTTTTTCTTTATATCTTTAGTATAGATTACGATTCTATGTAACAGAGAATTTATCAACCTCAGTGTTTATCATCATAATTTACGACCAAACAAATGACACATATGAATCTGTCAGAATGAATAATTTGTTTTATTGTTTATGGTTTCAAAGCATAGATCATCTCCAATAGATACCGCGTCATTAGATTTTAATAATTAAACGCACTAACGTTGGAGGAAGGCGGGAGATGACGGATTGCGGGGAGTAAGACATTATCATTGGTCGTAGCAAAGTTACTTACAAAGTTCTGCTCCCTCTCTCTCTTCAGCTTAACGTCCCACTGTTGCGCACGGGCCTCCTCCACTCTGCAGGGTTTATGGTCTACTGTGCCGCGCTGACCAGACGTGCTGGCACAGGCTTTATTTTCGAACCCTTGGAACCCTTGGGAAGAGATATGGTGAGACTTGTATTCTTAATCCGTCACCACACGTCACCATACATTCTGCTACATTCAGGTTTTTTTATAGCTAGGGTAAGGATTTTTTTTTATTTATTTATTGTTTCTAAAGTAAATATAAATTGACTAAACATCACCTGAAGTTTAGTAGAGTGTAATCCAGTAGCGGGAGCAGCTAGTACAATTAAATGCCACGCTTGAAAGACTCCATATCATAATCTTCTCATACATAATATGCTCGTTAGCGTATACGTCTATTGAATAAACGTTTTATTTATTTAGAAAAAATAATATAAGCTAACAGCATACACCAAATCGCTTATATCTATTCTACATACTATTATACTATTTGAGACTACTAGAATAACTGCGTCAATGTACATTGTTCGCCTTATGTGTGTCTATAGAGTGTGAATAGTGAATCTATAGAGGTCGATCTTTGGTTGTGTGTCATAATGGTTTCCAAGTCATTTATAACAAAAATCTGTATTACTCGGTTACAATGTGGGTTGGACCGCTTTTTGTATTTGAGATTAGTTATTATATTAATTTCTTTACATTGCTTTTTCAACTGTGTTAATTAAGTTTTTGTAAAAGGCTTTTGTACTTGTTAAAACTGTTATTTTCATGATTAATTTATACTTCAACCTCCAGTCGTAATTTAAACTTGTAGGCAAAAGTATTCGAATTATTTTAGTTGTTCTGTACAAAAAGGTAGAACATGATTACTGAAACTTCGTTATCCTTCTGTAACCAGGTTGTTTCTACAGAATGGTGATTTCCAGACAGTTAGAATTTTTTCAGTTTATGTTGTTTTTTCACGGATGAATAAAGATAATTTATTATATTTATCTAATAACATGCTAATAAGTTAACACGTAGTTATCATTATGGCATGATAATATAATGACATGACGAACAGTGTGACGGACTAAGAAAACAAGTGTGACACTTGTTTTCTCCCATCTACTCCCCAGGGTGCTGTAAAAGTCAGCTAAGGGATATTTTACACAGGTGACATCCTCTGTGAGAGACGCAAAACTCGAAAGTAAACCCTGTACCAACACGCCTGGTCAGCGTGGCACAGTAGACCGTAATGCCTCCAAAAGTGGAGGAGGCCTGTGCCGAACAGTGGGACGTTAATGGGCTGGAGAGAGAGATTATACAATGTGTTGCAGAAAGGTGTAGTCATAATTTAATGTTGCATTAGATAGGCCTTAAATATTATAAATATTACAGTTACACATAGAAAAATACAGTTGGTAAGTTTTTTTTTGTTTATTGCCTACTATTAAATAACTACCAGAAACGCATCAATTATGAGATGTTTACGGTTTATTGAATGCGATTGAACCTTACGATAAAAGATGACCTCATAGTAGTGTTGTATTTAAAGAAGATCTATTAATTTAATAAATTAATTAAACTTTTATGAACACATAAAAGTCATAACATAACTAGTATTTGTAATTCCATCCATGCCTAGTGCCTAGTCACCGGCCATGTGTAACGGTGGTCAAATATGACTACACCTTTCTGAAACACGCTGTATAACGCAAATCATAACGAATATATTATTATGGTTATGACAGTGAAGGTACGGCCACCTTTCGTGTGTAAGTCTAAGTCGAACTTAGCCGTTTTAATTTACTTTTTCTTCTTTTAAAAATCTAATACATACATAGTAACTATATTAATTAATTTGCTTGTGGAAGGTTCTTCAATATAATAATTAACAACATTCTATAAAATAAAATAACAAAATAAAATAAAATAATTAAATAAATTAAGCAGCCGATTAAAAGACTAACTTAGATTACAAAAAGAACTCAGCCGAGTTGAGATTTGTATCATGTCATCCGCAGAGGTCAGTTAAGATAATTAGATTGCTCGGTAATTTCACAGATGTAGATACGGATAGAATATTTTATTTCTCCTAGGTCATCAATTGCCTGAAACTAAGCTTTTAAAGAGAAATACAATCTTGTTTCTTTAAATATAACAATTGTGACGTCACCGCCAACATAGATATTCACAAATGTAAACTGTACAATAATAATATATAAGATAAATTGTATAACGTAAATTTAAATAGTTACGATATGTATGTACACAACATGAAAACTGACACTGTAGTTACGATGTAAGACTAACGATTAAATGTAAAAGTAGTAGAGAAAGATTAAAGAATAATAGTAAAAATACTAACTAATAATGCATGCACGCTAAAAAGGTCTCTGACTCGAGTCAGGGGAGAATTCGCAGGCCGGGCCTAGCGTCCGGACTTTTCAAAAAAAAAAAAAATTTGGTGCAGCACCGTGCACATTGCACATTCTCATTAGGAAGTAGAAGTAGATTGTATCTTTACTTATTCTATAAAAAAGTCGTTATTATTGTATGTATGTCCTAATGAGAATGTGCAATGTGCACGGTGCCGCACCAAATTTTTTTTTTTTTTTGATTAGTCCGAATGAGCTTATATCTTCAAAACTACGCAATAGATTTTCATGCAGTTTTTGTCTTTTTAGAATATCTTAGAAAAAGTTTTAACCGTTAAGTTTTAACATTACGTTTCTGCAGGTATTATATAGTAAATGCATATTTTTATATGGGATATGCATTGACGCACTTCGCCTGTCCAGTTGCGGTGGCAATCTTTGGGCTTCCTTTGGGACTCCCGGCGGCGGTCAGACTACCCACTAAACCTCATGGTGTTTCTCCGCGGGCCATGGCATTCACTCAGGTATTACGTCGACCCGTCTAAAGACCCCGCAGATGGGGCCTGATTCGATATTACTATCGCCTACAGCTTATGTTAATGGCCTCTCACCCGTTTCGATGGATCGATCCTGGATCGATTTTGAACAGACTTTTACAAGTAACTATTGTTTGGTCTATAATGACGCTAATGTATACGCTTATACGACGATTAGTTTTTCGAACGGTTTTCCATCAATCAGAAATTCTCCATTTATTGTTGAACAGAGGCCTCTCCCATAGAACGCTACAATGGATAACTTTGATATTCTGGATTTTTAGAGACGAAGTAGCGAAGTACGGTTGGCCTGTCCTATATTCCTAGTATTACGTTATACCGTGAATTGTTTGGTAAACATGACTGTAGTCATGTTTGATCTAGAACTAAAGCCTCTACAGCACATTGCCACAAGACAAACATTAAAACGTGATACATAAGGGTATAGTTGTTCGTTGTTTCTGTTGACATCCTCTACTTGAAGTAACTTTGTAACCTCGCCATCTAAGTTTCAATCCCTCAAAGTTCACGTGTTTCATTGCTCTTGAATCTCTTGATGTTGAGGTAAGTTTAAGTGGGGTAACCTGGGGTAACCATTATTAAATACTGTTTCTTTGAAATATACTACTAGTAAAAAAAAAGTATAGTAGTACCTATTCTATCCCTATTCTGGTACCCATAACACAAGCATATAAGCTTAGCTTGGGACCAGAGGACGTTGTATGAAATGTCCGTGAATATTTATTATTGCTATTGTGGTTACTGAAGCGATTACTGAAAAGGCTCGAATAGCGATCCACAATGGCGTGTTGTTACCTACGCTTATGTAGGTAAGCGAATGTTGGGTGTGGCAGAAGAAGCACAAAAGAGAAATGCTGTAGCGATGCGCTCTTTGAGAAGTATGTGTGGTGTTACTTTGAAAGCTAGATTAAGAAATGAAGTTATAAGAGAACGTTGTGGTCTGAAAGAGGATGTAGTGACTAAGGTGGAGAAAAGTATGCTTAGGTGGTTTAATCATGTGGAGAGGATGGATGAGAGACGACTAACGATAGGCATATACAATGCGGAGGTAAGTGGAAATGCTGGGAGAGGACGCCCGAGAAAAATATACTCCGATGTCATCGCCGGGATACTCCAAAAAGGGCAAGTGCGTAGCACTTACAACCGTCGGCCATGTATGACAAGATGTATGAGTGTGGATGAAGCCAAGGAAGTATGTTTGGATCGTAGCAGATGGCGCTCTATAGTCTCTGCCTACCCCCATGGGAAAAAGGCGTAACGTTATGATGATGATTATTTATTTTAGTATATTTACAGACAGTAGAAATGTTTATGGATGTGTCAATTTTATAGTAGTTAGGTCATAGAAATACGATATAAAAATTTTGTTTTTAAATAGCTATTGACTGCGACTCTGTACGCGTGGAATATAGAAAATTATGCTAGTTTTTTCAACATTTTTCATTAATACTTCGCTTCTATTAGTCGCAGCGTGATTTTATATAGCCTAAATGTACTACTGCCACTAATG
Organism: Orgyia antiqua; assembly: GCA_916999025.1. Lineage (NCBI taxonomy): Eukaryota > Metazoa > Arthropoda > Insecta > Lepidoptera > Erebidae > Orgyia > Orgyia antiqua. The sequence goes on from OU779868.1 coordinate 8,655,467, forward strand.
CACCTTCCCTGGAGTCCTTTAAATCCAGGCTGAAACGTTGGCTTATTGAACAGACGTTCTACTCTTTCGAAGAATTTATGTTGACACACAAGTGACTTATCGTACTCTTAGTACCTACATTATTTTTATTTGATTATTATTTGTGTCTGATTATATTTATTATTTTTATTATTTTTTTTTTATATAAATATTTATTTTTATATTTGACATGTTATTATACTAAAAATTAATTATTACTCAATCATTACAATTGTATTTTTAAAATCTCATAATATATTGGAATGTATTCAATCTTAAATGTATGTGTAAAATATGTTTACCAATAAAATAGTATTTGAGTATGTACTATCCGAAACATTATAGATTTCCTCAATAAATGTACTATCCAAAACAAAAAGAATATTTCATTTCGAACCGTAGTAATAGTAAGTAGCTCCTGACTTCCTGAGATTAACGCGTTCAAACAAACAACTCTTCAGCTTTATATTATTAGTATAGGTTTCTTAAAATCCTATCAAAATTCGCTTTCAGGTAACGTTATCTTCGTGATTTGTAATAAAGATGTCAGGTGTCATTTTGTAAAGCTGTTATCTTTTACATTATCGTTTGGTAAAATTGGGTACTATGAAATTCACTATGTATGATAATTATATTACCAATAAACGCAAAATCTCCGAACTTGTGGTGAATCGCTCCGAAAATCGAATTTGCTTTAAACCAGTGTAATCGATTTTGAACTATTACAATTTTATGGTTATATTAAATTACAGGGGAGTTTTTACATTCACTAAATGTGGCTCACAGTGCTAACTGCGGTTAACAGGATTCAAGAATCATTTAATCGAATTACCACACGTTTTACGTTTACGTTTAAGTTAAAAATAGTTCAATTCAATTCAATTTCATTTATTTGCGATAATGGGTAATAAATAAGATTTTACAATAAAAAATGTATCACCATAATCAGCCAAAATAGCATGCAAATTATTAACCTATTTTTAGTTATCAATCAATATCGCCGAATCAGACACTCAAAGTACACCTTTTGACCTCTAGGGAAATATGAGAGGTTTCAAAGACTCAATAACGAAAAAAGAGCAAGTTATGAAATTTGACGTACTAATATTTTTAAACATAAATGTTAGGGGCATTTTCGTTTTGATTTTTAAGTTGAAGTCCACCACTCTGCCTATTTCATTCATCATTATCTGTGCTATTATATTACAAATTTTGCCATTCGCGACAAGGTACGCTTAGAACTTAGAGAATTTCCCCCCGTTTTGGCGACATTGGACTTCTAAAGCCTTCCTCCATAAATATACTATACAATACTGAAAGAATTTTTCAAATAGGACCTATAATAGACTAGCGCGTTCAAAAAAACAAACAAACTGTTCAGCTTTATTATATTAGTATAGAATAAACTAAATAAAACTACTTTTTACGGATGTAGACGCGTAAATTTATTTTAAATTATGGCCCGACGTTTCGGAGACTTTGCAGTCACCATGGTCACGGGTGAGACTGGATAGATGGAATAGATTAAATTATTTCAATAAGTTTATTCTAATGTCATAGACATAATTCCTTGTACTAACCCTGCATATTAAAACAGCGCGAAATTAAACTTTCTCATGTTATAGTTACAAATATTTCATATATGTATGCTTAAGAAATGTCTAACTTAAATAATTCTCTTTGTTAAGTCCGATTTGCTTATTTTATGTATACGGGTTCAAAGGGTAGGCTTAATTAAATGCTTTGAAACCCGAAACCTCTATATCTATCCTTTGACGTATTTGCTGGCTTTGTAATGTTAAATTTATATTAACAACTAGAAGCTTATGACTATTATGATTCACACTTTTAGTCGAAAGGCGTGAGAATTATTTATTTATTTAAAAGATTTTACACCAGGAAACCATAGTAAATACAGACATAAGAAAATTAGTGTGAAGTAGTGTAGAATTATGTGTGTGTCTCTCTTTCTCTTTCTCCCTATTAACCTCCCACCGTTGGGCCCGGGCCTTCTCCACCTAGCGAGGGTTTAAAATCTACTATGCCGCGCTCAACAGGTCACAGGGCTTATTTTCCAGTTTTCCATCTCTCACATAGAATGTTGTCTCTGTGCAATATTCTTTAGCTGGCTTTTATTGCACCCTAGGAAGGAAAAGGGATGGTGAAACTTGTATTCTCAATCTATCATCGCATGGATAAAGAATTATGTGATTGACGGTAAAGTAAACGGTTTGCTAAGCAGAAGAAGGAAGAGAAAAACGTGCTGCTCCGACCCCAAATAATTTGGGATAAGGAAGCAGGAAGAAGAAGAGGAGGTAAAGAAAATAAACACTGTAAAGACAGTATAGACACGTGGTGTCGGAATAAAAATACAATTGGATTTGTTCATATTTTTTTAAAACTCTTAATTCCTAAACCATTTCGGGGAATAGTTTCTCATCATGATCCATTAGTTTTTTCGGAAAATTTGCTATATTAACGATTATTTTTCCAAAAAAGCAAATGATCTCTGTTTGCCCTTGAAACGAAGGACTTCAAATATTAAGGCGTTTTTAGGGATATACTACTCTGTGGTGGAGTTGAAATTGGTCTATTAGGTATATCAATTTGGCAACTTTGAAAAGATGTATTGCAATCTGTCTTAAGTCTGACGTCACAACATTTAAAAAGTACCTAGAATACAACCTAACTTGTACCCCTGGACGGGTCATGGTCATCTTAAAGTTATTTTTTTAATTCTATACAGTGAATATTTCAATAAAATTGAAATTAGTTACTTAAAATAGTCTATATTTTCTAAAAAATAAAATAAAAACAGCGGGTCAAAAATTATGAACAATCCCAATTGCAACCAAGCCATTTTTTCATAAGGAGACAACAATCAGTAAAACTAAAAAACCCGTATACCAATACACCGGATCAACGTGGCATAGTAGACCAAATACTCTCCCGAAGTAAAGCAGTCCTAACTAGATGTACCTAGACTTGTTCAGCGGGCGGAAGAGGCCCGTACGACTAATTCGCACTTGTTTACGTACGATGCAACCAACTTTAGCCACTGACATTTGGCTATATCTAGTTCTAGCCAACATGATAACGGACAAAACTAGGTGCAGCCGTATAGGTAGGATAAGCCAACCACCCTTGGTTGCACCTAGTTTTAGCCGGCTAAACCTAGATCTAGCCGCACTTCGGCTTTTAGCCTTAACATAATATATATACAGATTACGAGGATTTTCCACAACCCTACTAGAATAATCCAAAATACTCGCGACGGCATTATAATGACGTTTCCGTAGCGGACTTCCGGTTCCGATCGGGATCCATTTGCTGGGATCAAATGGATGCTTTTAAAACCTTGAAAAATACTTTAGTAGCATTTTTATTCTAATTTACAACCCTTGTTTTGATTGATATATTTACTTCAGAAAAAACAAGGTTTAGGTAATGTGTTAAGTTATTATTATTACTATATTTTTTTGATTATTTTTATACTAGCTGTTGCCCGCTACTTCTTACGCGTGAACCTAAACCAAATTATACAAAAAAGCCAACCTCTTGAACCATAAGCTTCAGAAAACTCGAAACTAAACTGAGTGTCAATATGCTTGGTCAGCGCGGCACAGTAGACCATAGTCCCTCTTATAGTGGAGGAGGCCCGTGCCCAACAGTGGGACGATAATAGGCTGGAGTGGAGAGGAAAACTGCAAAAGAAAGCTAACTATAAAATACTTCTTATAAAAATAAGCACTGAAAATAACTTAAACTGCCACAGTTGTTTTTGTAATCAGTATTTGTTATTGTTTATCCAAAGAGCGAAACAATAACAAACACAGCCCTAATAAGTAAGTTTTCAAACTAATTCCATATTATCGTACAGCTGAGTACGTGATAAAGAATGTGGTACACAATACGTCGGGGTATTAATGTAAGGCGTGGTCATTTCAATAAGTAACTTTATTGTACTATACACTTGGAGCATTTATCCATCAAGAGTATAATCAAGAGTATAGTCATAATCTTTGGCGGAATAAGGCTCAAGGGTAATGCTCATACTCATTTAAAAACTTAACGGCAAAAACTTAACTATACAAAAATATGTATGTCATATGTATATGGCCATGTCATTGTAAATATTTGTTTTATATTGTTATTCTATATTAGTCACATTTTTAATGAGAAAGTTCAGTTAAAATTGCTGAATTGTGTTATTGACACTATCAATATTTATTTTTTAACCAAGTTCAAAAGAAGGAGGAAGTTCTCAATTCGTCTGTATGTTATATTTTTACCTATCTTATAACTTTTAACTGGGCAAAGCGATTTTAATGATTCATGAAAGAATGTGTAATGAAGAAGAATGAAAGCTGGTGGTTTCCGTGTGGTCCTAATGGCACTAGGTCAGAATCTGATGTTTATCTCCTGAGAAATCGAGGGAAACCCTTAAATTTAAAGGCGTCATCTTTAAAAAAAAATACTTGTCTGTTATGAAAGAAAACAACGTGTGTAACGGCTCCTGTTAGTTTAATACTCTAAGATCGTAGGCTATGGCAAGTACTTCGCTTAACGAGGTCTGAGCCAATTTTACGAGCAATTTTACGATCGTAGTACCTAGACTATGTGAACACTGTTATCTTTAGTAGAACACACCGAGCCTTAATAGAATGATAGAGATTTCACATAAAATTATATCATATGTATATTTATTATAATATTGGCTGTTGCCCGCGACTTCGTACGCGTGAAATTTAGAAATCAAACATTAACAAACAGAAGTTTACTCATAACAGATGTAGATGGCGCTGTACCGTTTTTAAATCGCGCTATAGTTTCTTTTCACGCATTAACACTTAAGCTCGTTAAATTTTTTATCGTATCATCATCCGGATCTCGCGTTTATAAATTAGTAAGGTGTAAGGACTAGCATTTACATTATTATTACATTATTATTATTATATTATTATTATGCATTAGCATTACTCGAATTTAGAAAATTTTCGCCATTTTTACAACATTTTTCACCACCGCTTCCCACCTTTTTTAACATCACACTGCGACCTATAGAAGCGAAGCATCAGTGAAAATTGTTACAAAATCGGGAAAATTTTTCTAAATTCCACGCGAACTTAGTCGCGGCAACTTCTAGCGATGGGACGTCAATGGGACAGAAAATTAACGACTTTATTTTATAATAAGTTAAGAATTCAGTTTATATGCATTAAGATCACGTTTCAAACTTTATCAGAAGTATATCGTAAGAGTGAAAAGTACTATTTATCTAATTATATTAAGACATCTATCGTCTGAAGCTCTCTATAGGGAAATATAAGTAGTAGTAGCGTAGTTTGAACTACAGTAAAGACTCAAAATCTTATATGTATATTTAAATTGTAAAGACAAACGTGGCATATTGTTTGTAGTCTATTTATCTACCAGTTGTGTAATGTATCTACCAGCTCTAATTATTATTCTCCTGCCCTTATTCCTTTATTCGGGTTCGGTGCAACATGTTGTTGTTCATATCTCAGTGGGATTGGATGGAGTGGATATAGCTGATTTTTATGACCGGCCTGCCTGATGTCGACCCTCCTTGCGCATCTGCGCAGAAAGGTGAAACCCATAGAGGTGATATTTGTGTCCTTTTTGACAGTGCCCCACAGATGTATGTACTAGCTGTATTCCGCAATTTTACTTGCACGCTTACTTAGCACATTTGGAGGGTATGTTTCTATGCGGCACTAACAAAGCGTGTTGGTATAGGGTTAGTTTCATGTTTTCCGTTTCTCACAGAAAGTGTTGAATTGTTAATATTACCGGGACTATAATCACTATTTAATATATATATATATAACTATTTAAAAGGCACAATACCTCTGCTCCCGACGTTTACAGACTAGGTATAGTGAACATTTAGATGTGCAAGACCAGGCGAGGGTAGTTCGCGAAACGTCGCTAGCTGAACTCCAGTCGTCTCGTGACCACGATCGATGCAACTCGGTCGACACGTCGGGAGCAGAGGTATTGTGCCTTTTAAATTGTTATTAACGTGATTATAATCCCGGTAATATTAACAAATTATGAGTTCAAATCGCGTAAGTTTAAAATCAATAAGTGTTGATTTGTTTATAATTTCTTTTAACTGGCTTTTACAGTAACCTAGGTGACATGTAAATTCTAAGTCCGTCACCACACGAACATGTCGTAAAAGTTTACAAGCTTCGTACTAAGTTGTTGTTGCAATAATTATCTTTCGTATGACATCACAGAAAATCGAACCCTCTAGAGAAGTGTACGATTAACCTTATTTGTCACACTTGACCTAAATGAATCTAGCACACGATATAATCTTTTATTGGTGATGTTTTGGGAGCATGGTGCTCTATTTGTGACTACTGTATTATTCTGTGCAAACCAACTCAGAGGTAATATTAGCAGACGTCATCCTCTACGAGAGACGGAAAACTTAAAACTAAGCTCCAAGAAAACACTTTTGGTTAGCGTGACCAAATCCCTAAGTGGATGAGCTCCAGTAAAATACAGGGCTGCCTTGATCGGCTCTGTGGAAGAAGAAGTATTGCTTTTTACTACTATTTGACCTAATTAAGCCAGGTATCATAAAAGAAAATAGTGCTATCAATAGCACTATTATTTTTTTGTTCTTTTTGTTTTCTTATTTGAAATCCTAGATAAACGTATGCAAGTGAAACGGCGAGCCACAGCTCGTTAATCCATATCTATTCTAATATTATAAATCTGAATAGTTTATTTGTTTGTTTGTTTGAACGCGCTAATCTCAGGAACTAAAGGTGCGAATTTAATTATTAAGATACAGATAATATTTATTTTAAAAACTAAATAAATAATTAAACTAATTTAATAATTGTGTTAGATAGTCCATTTATCGAGGAAGGCTATAGATTTTATAACATTACGCTACGACCAGTAGGAGCGAAACTTTAGTGAAATATATTACTAAATGGGGAATTTTTTCTACATTCCACGCGTACGAAGTTGGGGTAACAGCTAGTTATATTACAAATTTTGAATTTAACACAGAACTTAATATTACACACTCAAGTAAATAGAAATGCTTGGTGTATAGAATTCACGACATAACGTCTTATTCATTTTATATGTCAATACCATAAGATGTCATGTTACTGTGATATGTTACAAGAATTCATCCTAAGGGCTGATTCAAAACATGTCCCATATCTTATGGGAGAAATTTCCTAAAAATTTCCTATTTTTGTTGAAGGACTTATCTTTTTTCACTTCTTTTGCATGTAAAACAGAAAAATATTTGTTTATACTGAGGTGATTTCCTACTCCAAGACATAAGAACACAGTGGTACTTATAATATGGTGTCACTACTCATATGAGACAATATAGTAAAATTATCCGGAATTATTACTTTTTATAGACAAGATGCTGTTTGCGCATTGCCAATGACAAAAAGGATCTAATTTCACCGTCTAATAAATTATTATCACTCAACATAAGCATAAGTAAACGCAATTTAAGGCTTCCGAACCAAAAGGTAAAACAGGACGCCATTCAGTCAGTCTGCAAAGCTGAAAATTCTACAGCATTATTTACTACAATAAATTCCACAAACAGCTTTTGGACTGTAAATTTTTTACCGGCCCGAGGTTTGTTTCTAACAATTATTTAACCAAACTTATATTTATTGTTATTTATCTAATAGTATAAATATTGTAGCCATTTAAAGCCTAAATAATGCTAATTTTAATCACAAATTCTATTACAAATACAAATAACGAGTTATAACTTATTGAGAGAGTCAATATTTAGTATCAACACACTAAAATAAATTGCGAATAAATTCTAATTTATTTTAATGATATTTATAAGCAATTTTTACTATTGGTAAACATTGAATCATTATTGAAACAGTTTATTTAAATTAATCATGACATTTCGAAACTAATTATAGCAGTTAAAGCATTTTTATATTGAAAACTGTCTTCGGTGAATGTTGTGACTAAGTTAAGACTACTAAGGTATATTTAGAAAAATAATTGGTCAAGTGCGAGTCGGACTCGCGCACGAAGGGTTCCGTACCATTATCTATGCAACATAAGGCAACGTTATTAGTATCGAGCAAGAAACGGTAAAAAAATCATGTTTGTTGTATGGGAGCCCCCCTTAAATATTTATTTTATTTTATTTTTAGTATTTGTTGTTATAGCGGCAATAGAAATACATCATCTGTGAAAATTTCAACTGTCAAGCTATCACCGTTCTTGAGATACTGGGTACGGAACCCTAAAAATCATGTTTGTTGTATGGGAGCCCCCCTTAAATATTTATTTAATTTTATTTTTAGTATTTGTTGTTATAGCGGCAATAGAAATACATCATCTGTGAAAATTTCAACTGTCTAGCTATCACCGTTCTTGAGATACTGGGTACGGAACCCTAAAAATCACGTTTGTTGTATGGGAGCCCCCCTTAAATATTTATTTTATTTTATTTTTAGTATTTGTTGTTATAGCGGCAATAGAAATACATCATCTGTGAAAATTTCAACTGTCTAGCTATCACCGTTCTTGAGATACAGCCTGGTGACAGACGGACGGACGGACGGACGGACGGACAGCGAAGTCTCAGTAATAGGGTCCCGTTTTTACCCTTTGGGTACGGAACCCTAAAAAGAAGACTTTTATTTTGAACTAGAAAGTTAAACTTTGATGTTTTTTTTTTCTATCTACAGTTCGAAATATTGAAAATGTGTTTGACGATGTTTCAAACGGATATTTAGTCCTATACTGTTATCTCTTAAAAGTTTTCAAACATAAAATTTAAAAAAGATAATTTACCCACATTTTAAACGCACGTAAGAGAATCCTTTAGTTTTGAACTAGATAAGATAAGATTTATTGTCAATAGAATGTACAAAAATAATTACATGACATAAAATGTTCATAGTTAGAGTTAACACATAAAATTGGGTTTTGCCGCTACCTAATATAGGTTCAATCTGTGCAAAATAACTTTATGGTATCAGATTTTAATTAAGAAACCGCTCGAACAGGAGCGGTTTAAAACGCTCCAAAATTCATAAAATAAATAGCCTGTATCCCCTCCTTACTATTTATTTTTTATTATATATAGTATGTATCACGTTTGTAATATATTTTCTAGTACAGACAAGATTGTCCCTTATTTATGTTGTGTGGATCCCGGCACGTACAAACCTCGGTGACAGCTTTAACGTTCTGATAACGTTTAGGTTTAAAAGAGGCAATAACTTGTATACCTTTGATAAATGAAGGAGTTGTGATAAATTATACATTTTTAGAGCGAAGTATTTTCTAAAATTTCGAACATTTATTTTTAGGGTTAAGTAAAGAAAAGGATAAGGTACCCTAATACTGAATCCCCATTCATTTGTCTGTCACCAGGCTAGATCTCATGAATGGGGGTAGATACACAGTTGAAATTATAAACGTGTAATACTAATTTCTATTCAACAATGTTCATAATAATAATTTTCGATAAACATGGTTTTAAATAAATATTTGCACTGTTAACTAACGGAATCTCTTAATTAGATTTTCATACCCGTCCATATGTCAAGATAATTTGATAAAAGTCTGGGATTTTCAGGATCAATCTTTATAATCTTAGCTTGATATGTAACAAATACGTGCTTCATTGTAACAAGTATTCATTAAAAACTAACCTTACCCCTGCAGTGTTACCTGCGGTCATCCATCCATCTATCAGCACTTCTCCGTCCACTGTTGGACATAGGTCTCCCCTAAAGAACGCCATAACGCGCAGTCTTGCGCTAACTGCATCCAGCGGCCCCCGGCGCAATTGACGATGTCGTCGCTGCGTCATCGTCCGGTAGGTACGCGGTCGCCGCTTAAGGACCTTTCGTCCCCAACGATCGTCAGGTCCCCGAGCGATGTGGCCTGCCCATTGCCACTTCAGCGTGCTAACTCTTCGGGCTATGTCGTACATACCGATCCTTCTACGGATCTCTCCATTTCGGATCTTATTACGTAGAAACACCGAGCATAGCCCTCTCCATAGTACGCTGTGCGACTCTGAGTTTAGTTATGAAGCCGACATTCAGAGACCACGTCAGACCCGCGGTCAAAACTAGTCAAAAGGATAAAAAACAGCATTGAAATTTTCCACAGGAATACCACATATTTTCTATAACAATATGTTAATCTGGAAAAGAAGCTATCTTAGTACCAAATTTCATTCCAATCCACTCAGCCATATGAGCGTGAAGGAATAACACAAACACACACACAAACTTTGACATTTTTATTATTAGTAAGATAGCATTTCTTCCATGCAGTTTATTTTACAAAACTTATTAATTAAAACCCATCTATTATCTTTCTTGTCTCATTTATAATACAAATTTTATATTATTCTCTTTTGTCTTAAGCAATAGTAATTAAGAAAGTGACTGAGCACTGACGATTCTTAACTAAGTTGCTTCCGACATTAACTAAGAATAATGAGCATGTCTTAAGCTTATTAAGCTTGTTACCTGTTGCGTAAAAATAATCTAATCTAGGTATTAAAGAAATTACTTTTGTTATACGCCAAATCGCTTTATATTAAATCCTCTATAACTCTTTAATAAAATTTGTTATACAAATAAAAGTACTTTTTTCGGATTTAGATATAAATGATTAGCTGTTGCCGACATCTTGGTACGCTTGAAATTTAGAAAAATACTAAAAGACTCATAAACCATTCTATATATTACAAAAACGGCATCTAAATCTGTTGCATAGTTTTTCAAAATATAAATAAATAAATATTCATGGAAACAACGTCCTCTGGTCCCAAGCTAAGCTTATTATGCTTTGTTATGGATACCAGAATACGGATATAATAGGTACATAAACTACTTTTCTTAGGTAAATACATACTTATAGTACATAGAAAACACCCAGACGCAGTATAAACATTTGTATGACATTTATAAATTTCACACAAATGATTGTCCCAAGCGGGAATCGAACCCGCGACCTTGTGAATGGCAGTCCATTACATGAACCACTACACCACGAAGCCCGTCAAATATAAACTCACTTAAGGACCTACATACAAAAAAACGAATTTGTTTTATAATAAATATAGATTTGGATATGTGAAATCCAAATGATATATTATATGATAATGATATATATACAGATACTTATCTCATCTATAGTCGGATAACAAGCAAAATATTGTATGCTATCAAACCACAAACTATGTCACTTGAGAAGCTAAAATTATTTAGTTGGAATTCATAGGTAAACCCTAAATAGTCTTGACTTTGACCTCGTCATGATAAATATTTACATTTTCAATAGCCTTTGTGTAATGACAGGGGACCTTTTGAATTTTCGATATTAGGTACGACAAGTTATGAAACTATTATGTAAAAAATCATTAATTTTCCTTAACATCAAATTATAATAATATTTTATGTTGGTGATTTGACGTCACATTTTTATATGTATGGTCGTTAAGTCATTATGTTAAACGATAAGCGATTGGTAATAATAAATTGATCCGCAGTGCCATCTTTCACCTATAAGGGGCCATAGGGGGCACACTTTAGCCCTGGGCACATTAGGAAGAACATGATGAAGTAGTGACTAAGGGGCCCTAGTAGTTGGGATGCCCTGGTCATAATATATATACGCTTATTTAATTTGTATTCGTAACGTCAACAGCACGCCCCAGCGGAAGATCAATGCTGGGTTTCCACCAGCGTTAGCTGAGCTGGGACAGATTTTCAACGTCTTTATTAGCTTTTATTTATACTTATATACTCGTAGTATGTGTTCATGTAAGCTTACGTTATAATTTCTTTTTTCGTTTCACTTTCTATTGTCACACGAGACATGAGATTAGATTGTACAAAAACATAAGTTAAGTTGTTAAGTTGATAAGTAGATTGATTGCGTTTTTATGCTTTACATTTTCTTCTCTCATTCTTCTTCATTATCTCGTACCTAAATATTTAACATTTTTGTTAAACATATTATGAAACAATATCATTATTGATGCATGTGGGCTTAAATGTTTTAAAACCACGCAGCGGATTTTGATACCATGTAGTTCAAGAGGATGGTTTTTATATAGTTTGTTAGGTTTCTCTCCGCCTCCTGCCCTGCCCAGGCATGATGGTGCCTTGAGCTTTACCATGAACCGGCGATGGGTGGCCCCGTTAATCGGGGCCCGACCTGACGGGGGAACACTAGGTCGCACTGTCGTGTTGCCGTGGCTGACAGCCACATTTGCCGCGGCGGGTCTCTGAGTACCGAACCGGCGCGCGCGGCCACCTCGTCGGGGGGTGCGGCCGGCCACTGCGTGCCGACGACCCTTGCCCGGGGCCCTGCGCGGTGCTAAGTGCTACCAGAGCGTTCGCGCTCCCCCAGGGCCTCCCCCTTTGCCGCCATCACCTCCCGAGCGAAGGAAGCAACAGCGGGGTTAGTTTGTTAGGGTTTGATGATATTACATTATATTTGCTTTAGTCACGCCAGACGGCATTATGATGATGATTTATGAAGCAATTTTTACATTCATTCAAATATCTGTCAATAAATATGATTGTATTCAGGTACAATACAATTAACAAAATGTAAATTTCATTCATTACGTACGGCTAATTACATCTCATTAATAATTTTTGTTATTCCGTTCATTTCAGTTTATAAATGCTTTCCCGCAGCCAACATTGTTCCCAAAGCCGCAATTTGTTAGCCATTTGTATTATTTGTTTACGGTTTAATTTGATTTATTATAACTGAATCAAATTCTATAAATAAGCTGCATAATTATTTTTAAAATTTGATTAATAATCTAACTCTATAATATAAATATTTAAGCAGATTTCACAGCACATTTTTTTGCCCATTATGACCTTTATTTCGTATGCTTGGGTTGTGGGTTACGGTTGTAATCACAGGTTATAACCGGTTATAATATATTATACTAATAATTGTACCTTGCCTATTTGAAAAAAAAAATTGACTTTGACTTCGAGTCAATAACTATAGTATTATGATATATACTTAATATTAGAACCTTTTTGTCAATAATAATAAAAAGGACCGAGCACTATATTAAACAAAGTGCTTGATGATGTACAAAATAATTCAAAGGAATTATTTAATTTAGAGGCTTTTATCAATTTCTTGTTACGTAGAAAGGTACAGCCCTTTTATTTTGCCTTTAATTTGATTCCAACTGACAGTTACTTTACTTAAATGCGGATGTCTATAAGAGCTTCGTATATTTTACTTTATTAGTTTATAATTGCATTGATTTTAACAAACTGTTTCTGGTATCGACGAACCGCTAATTGTTAGGGAAGGTACGGTATTCTGTCCTTGTGGTGACAGACTAAGAATCAGTGGCGGATTTGCCCTAAGGCCCAGTAGGCCCAGGCCTAGGGGCGGCCAGAATTTCATTATGTAGTTTATATGGTGGATGCTGAAAAAAGGGCGGCTGATGCCTCGGGTCCTAGGGCGGCTGAGACTGCAAATCCGCCACTGCTAAGAATACAAGTGTCACCCACCTCATCTCCTCCCCAGGGTGCTGGAAAAGATATATAGGGATATTTTACATAGATGACGTGAAAGACGGAAAGCTCAAAAGTAAACTCTGTGCCAACACGCCTTGTCAGCGCGGCACAGTAGACTATAATACCTCCCGGAGTGGATGAGGCACGTGCCCAATAGTGGGACGTTATAGGGCTGGAGATAAAGTACGGTATCGGTAAGACATGAAGTACTTGGCTCTACCTCCAAGACATCCCTGTCGACTTATTTATTATTTATTTATTTATTTCACTTTTTATTGTACACACAAGCATTACATATGGTAGACAAACAGGAACACTGGTTAAGATGTACAAGTGGCAGACAACCTATGGATTTGGTGGTGAGAAATCAAATATATATAAATAAATATGTATCTATTATACACACATACATACGAATACATACACATACAAACGAATATACACACGAATACATACACGAATACATACACACACATACGAATAGATACACATAGATACACATTATCTGCCTCACTTTAAAGAAAATAGACAAAATAAAAATTATCTCCTTCTCCAGCCCATTAACATTCAACTGTTGGGCCCGTGCCTTTTCCTTTTTGGGAGGGATGGCTTGATGGCAAAGGGTTTATTGTCGAGTTTTCTGTTTTTCACAGAACATAATAAAAACATGTATTATTCGTTAGCTAGTTTTTACACCACCCTGCGGAAGAAATGCGACAAGTACAAGTCAACTCAAGTCAAATATTTTTATTTCTAATAGGCAAAATAAATATGTTCTTTTAAAAAGTCGGAAGCTTTATACTTGTATTCTTAATCTATCACACACGGATTAACCTATAACAACCCTAAATTATAATAATAATTAATTTGATAAAACATTAACAGATTAAGCTCAAAATATTTTTCATTAAAAGCTCTTTCTGCCATTCTTGAAGTTGACTCAAAGCTACTTAAAAGCTTATCCCAAGAAGAAGGGCGGTTTATGACTGTTATTAACAATATTTACTCCAGACTTGTTGCTGAAATTGGATTAGATTCTTTTACTACGTACCATGGAATGAAATGAACCCAATTAGGGTATTGATTCCATTTTTAAATAGAAATGAAAATGTTTTTAGTTCTTAAAAATGAATAAATAAAATGATTAATACAAATAAAGTAAAACGTCATATGACGTGAACAATAATTATTACGTTCGTCCGTAAAAGTAGCCGTAGGTTCGATTTATGTATCGGATACACATACTTTTATCATGTGTGTCTGTTTTCCATATTATTATAATAAACTAGATGTTGCTCGCGACTGACTAGACTGATGAATGGATGGATGTATGGATGGATGTTTAAACCTTTCACCCTCAAAAAAAACATTAGTACAGGAATATACGAAAGATTTTAACGTTTGTCTTGAAATATGAAATAAATGAAATAAAATATTTATTCCCAAATTGAGTTACATCAAAACTTAAGAAAAGCCTCTGACCTTTAAACTAGGTAAACCTGTGTTATAAAAGTCAGCGCCTTTTCCCAATAAAACATATTTCAATATGCGTTTCATGTAGTAACAAAATGGTTAACTAGCGTTTCTCATTATATAAGACAGACCTAAAATCACAAAGCGATAACTTCGGGTTATTATTTCAACATCATGAATGTACGTCCGACGTACCGTCACCACAACTCTACAAGTCTACACGTAATTTTCAGTTCTCATCATATGAGTAATTACTTCCATATAAAGGTAAGCTTATATGGAACGAATAAAAACATTCATATTTATATTTATAATTGTGTGGTCACCGTTGCAAATAATGCTAAAATTGAATTTAAAAATCTAACAGTTACAGTCTCGATGCTAGGACGCTGTATACTTTGTGTGTAGTTGTATCCAGTGTCCCAGCATCGGACTGTCCCACCTGTCGCACAATACGCTCAGGATGCCGTGTGTGCACTTTGATAGTCTATTGTTAATTTTTTGAGGTTATAATGTGTTATTGTGGTGCCATTGTGACATCATTCATTTATCGGACTCAGAGCCCTGAGCGCATTGTTATATTGGACACGCAGCGCGCTGTATGCTCTCTGCGTATATGTGACCCACAGACTACACGTGTACATTGACTGGCTCGAAACAAAGTTGTTTTGACTGCTTTAGTACAACATGCGAATCTGCGGATCAGATAATGATAACTAACTGCTGCCAGTAATCACTTTTACGGCATTAAAAATAGTACTAAGTTTTTTCTCAGGCTCTAGATTATTTATTTGTTTAACAAATTTTATACTTAGTAACATATGTTGAAGTAGGCATTAAAGCTTTAGTGTAGAGGTCTACATATTCCTAAAGAAATCTCTGACTGTAGACCCGCGACAGGAGATCGTGAGAGAAGTATTAGGCTAAGCGTATGCTGAGACGCAGGTGACGCAGACACGTGTCTGCTTTGCTCTGCGCCCCGCTCTGTATCTCTCAGTATACGCTCGAGGCCTATGTCTGTCTCGCCTGCCCTGCATTGCTAAATATGTGCTGTGCTGCGCTGCGTCCCAGCATACGCCTAGCCTTAGGCATGAGTGTGTAGTGCAGGGGGACAGAAGTAAAGTAAACTAATTATTAAATTAAAAATACAAGTACTTAATACATAAATATACTTAAAGACTAACATATACCTACATAATATACGTACATACACAATACTATACTAGCTGTAACAATACTTGATATATACATACACAATACATACATACATACATACATGTGTGTCATATTTAATGTTAATCATTTCAGTAGCTTTAGCGTGAAAAAGTGAAACACAGACAGTTAGATTTACTTTCGCACTTAGGAAAATATTTGTAGGATTAACCAACTCATTGCTTTTTAAATTAGACAAGGGTGTAGCAAATTTTTCTTAAAAGACAAATATGCCACGGCGGACATCCAAGCGTTTTGATTTTCGTTTTGTTTTGAGCCTCGTGGTTGAGTGGTTCATGTAACGGAATGCCGATTAAGAGGTCGCGGGTTTGATTCCCGCTCGGGACAATCATTTGTGTGATTTTTCTAATTGTCATACAAATGTTTGTACTACGTCTGGGTGTTTCTATGTATTATAAGTATGTATTTACAATAGAAAAGTATATAATATGTATTCTACTTTACTTATTCGTATTCTGATACCCATAACACAAGCTTAGCTTGGGATCAGAGGACGTTGTGTGAAATATCCATGAATATTTATTTATTATAATTTTTTGGCTAAACTGTCTCGAACTAGTATAAAGACTGAAAAAGGACATAAGGTACTTTTCATGCAAAAAGGAATTACATAGTCAATCCAAATTCTACGCATAAAAAGTTCCGACAACAGCTTATACAAAAAAAATTCATAACAAACGGAAGAAAAACCTGTACAAGTGTAAGCCCTTATATTTGCTGAAAAAAATTAGGGTATTACATAATATAACAAAAAGTTTTCGTTAAGTGTCTACATGTTTCAAAGTACTTTAAAAGATCTAATACCATTTAATATCCTAAGAGAAAAGTAAAAAATATCTTACAAACGTAAAATCCTAACGTACACAGCTCAAATAACCTCAAGCGATCGCTATAAAAGTTTTAACAGTAAGCTTCTTATTTCGGCATCGAATCACATGAATTATATTTTACTAGTCTTATTTCTTCTAGTGTTTCAAGTTTTTTTAATTAAATAAATATTTACAATGTCCTCTGGTCTCAAGCTAAGCACAATAGCTCGTGTTAATGGTATCGAAATACGGAATCACTATTTCATCTATTTTATCAAATACTAGCTGTAGCACGCGACTTTGTACGCGTGGAATTTAGAAAATTTTACCGTTTTGCAACGTTTTTCACTATTGTTTCGCTACTATTGGTGGCAGCGTGATGTTATATAGCCTTAAGCCTTCCTCGACAGATGTGCTATCCAAGATTAAAGGATTTTTTTCAATCGGACGAGTGGTTTCTGAGATTAGCGTGTTTAAAGAAACAAGCTCTTCAGCCTTATAATATTAGTGTAGAATGTAGATCTTTGCGACAATTACAAGACACATATTATATATTAGTCGTATGCGATGAAACAAACAATATACCTATAAATATTTAGAACTTTCTTTTCCATCTATGAAAATTCTACTACTAAGGTTGCATTATGTTCTAGAAATGTTATTATTTAATTATTTCTAGACAATTTTAATAAATACAGCTTTATTGTGATAAAATGTGTACTTGCATCACTACTTTTCTTTATAAACTAAAACTGCGTCATATAATTTCATGCTCTATCGTCCACGTAATTTTCGTTTATAGGGGTAAAACATTTTCGCTTCACGTATTCTTTAATACAAATATAAATAAGCAATGATCCGTGTAACTTAATAAAAAAAAATCACACCTCTGTAGTCTACTCTGCATTTCTTTACACTGTTCTCTATTTCATTACTCTGTGGGCTTTTAAACTACTACTGGCTAACCCGGGAAATTTCGTACGATATTTATTTAATTTTTTTTTTACTATGACCTTGGCTGGACTATGAGGAATAGATACAATGAAAAAGAAATTACACAATTTCTTATTCATTGTACCTATCTTGGTGCAATCATTCAGCACTAAACACAACTTATGCACAATGCACATACATACATTTCAGCGATCCACCATTTCTTTCATAAATAAGAATGCGTTAAAAATAATCGAATTGTATTCTCAAAATTAATTACAAGTTATTCAAAAGGTCTGCAAATTGCGGCTTTCCGAATATTGTTGTCTGGTGGAAAACGAACGTAAACTGAAACGAAACAAATGGAACAACAAACTTCGTTGATGAGTTTTAATTAACATTACGTAATGGTATTGCTGCTCTTATTAATTGCATAATTAAATTTATAAATACTCAAAAATTTTGGTGAATATAACGCAAAACACCACTATGTCTACATTTTTGTTTTCATATGTTTTCCCAGCTGTATTTAAAACAAAACCCTGCGTTGTAACAAACATTCCTATTATGTTTATACATACTTTACGTTTGCAGTGATCATTTTATGACTATGCAGACTCTGACAAGATCTAAATACTATTGTGTTCCAGTATAACATTTAAACGAGGTTTAAGTAGTAAATACGGAAAATCTAAATTACAAAAAAGCAAATTAATTTTAAACCTCAGCATTATAGCAGCAATGACAGACTATATGCGTTATTAATGCGCCACAAACACAGTATTAAAATTTTAATGATAAACACAAGTTTAGTAATACTGGTGATACTTATAAAACTGTACTTAGAAATACTTCTTCCAAGATTTCATGCAAAAGTTTTTCGTAATAAATTGTCGTCCAATCGTATTGCGTATATTTCGTCGCTAAATCGACCTTGTTAATTAAAACTTTATACAGACATTTCTTGACATTAATTAAAATTCAAAGTCGGATCAAACTTTGTTGACCAAATTTAACCAATTTCAATAGAAATAATTTTGAATGGCAAAATACGGTTTTGTATATTTAAGATGGTATTCCATCTAAACAATCCTAAAAGATTGTCATTAATGTGGTGATAGATAAAGTTAACAATAATCAGATTTATAGTCATCACCCTCGTAATTAAAGAGATGTCATCCCTCATTAAGATGTTTGAGGAAATTATTCCGCATTAGATTAAACTTCCGTTTGTGCGTCTGTCAACGGACTGTATTTCAAGATCTGTATTAGATTTAGTTATTGCTTGTATAATTAGATAGATAGATAGATAGATAACACTTTATATGCACATTAATGACATTTGATATAAATTAATTGATTACAATGACAAATGTACAAAGGGCAGCCTTATCGCGAAATGCAATCTCTTACAGGCAACCTAAGGATGGACAAATAATTGAAATATATTGAAAGTGTTATATATGTTTACAAATACATAAACTATAGAACGTACGAATATAAATACACATATACGAATATAAATACACTTAAACAAATTCACACATTCAATTCATTATTTATACTATAGTATAATTAGAAACCATTTGGCTTTTGTACATTGTGACACTCGCAAATAAGTCGTCCGTGTGATGACGGATTAAGAATACAAGTGTTACCTACCACCTTTTTTCTTCCCTAGGAGACTGTAGACTGTCTGTAGACAGTCTCTTTGGGAAAATAAGGTAATTAACATCAACTACAAAAGACGGAAACCTCACAACTTAACCCTATGCCAACACGCGCGGTAAGCGCGGCATAGTAGACCAAAAAGTCTACCAAAGAGGAGTAGACCTGTGCCAACAGTGTGAAGCTAATTGAAAAAAATAATAACTAAATTTTCTGTGAATGAATATTTTTACTTAACTGATTAAAAAATAAATGAAATATTCAACTTTGAATACAAAACACCGTATAGAGTAAAATGTTGAAAAACATCACACACCGTTATATAACCGCAGGATACACTTTGAAGTAGCTTTTAGCAGGCAACAAAGGATAAATAAATCATTGAAAAAATATGTACCAAATTAATATTTTATGTCGTTACTTTGTTTCAGTTTTTCATATTATTGCTTTTTGTTAAAGCAAAGTAGTTGGGGTTCAATTTGTTAAAACAAAATTAATATTTATCTAAATTAATTAATAAATTTTTCGACATTTTAAACATGCAATACACGATACGTCTTAACTGTGCCCGCTAATATCGTCCTCGTGGATTGCACCGTAATCTTAAATAGCCTCTCCGTATGGTGACGGATTAAGAATACAAGTGTCACCACCCCATCTCCTCCCAAGGGTGCTATAAAAGTCAGCTAAAGGATATTGAGTACAGTACACCCTCTGTAAGAGACGGAAAACTCGAAAATAAACCTTGTGCCAATACGCCTGGTCAGCGCGGCACACTAGAACAGAATCCCTCCCAAAGTGGAGGAGGCCCGTGCCCAACATTGGGACGTAAATGGGCTGGAGGAAGTCGTTCCTGAGATTAGTGCGAACAAACGTTTGTTACTTTCAGTTTT
The DNA here is from genome assembly GCA_916999025.1 of Orgyia antiqua. Taxonomy (NCBI): domain Eukaryota; kingdom Metazoa; phylum Arthropoda; class Insecta; order Lepidoptera; family Erebidae; genus Orgyia; species Orgyia antiqua. The sequence continues at coordinate 8,676,074 of OU779868.1, forward strand.
ATTATAGGTAGAGACAACAGAGATAAATTTGACAAATCGTCAATGCTATTTGATAGTCAACTTCTCTCTCTCCAGCTCATCAATTTAAGTCCCAAAAACACAAAGTGGAGGAGGCCCGTATCCGTATATGTTCCTCCTCTACTTTGTGGGGGATTATGGTTTGCTATGCCACGCTAAAAAGGTGTGTGGGCACAGGGTTTATTTTCGAGATTTTCGTCTCCCACAGAGGAGGTTATCTGTGTACAATATCCCTTACCGGTCTTTCACAACTCCCTAGAAAGGGAATGGGGTGGTGAACTGGTGACATTTGTATTGTTATTCTGTGACAACGCGGACAGAGTATTCGGCTAGTAAATATGAAAATCCATAATTTAAATTTAGTTTTAAATTGTACAAAATTTTCACTGGAAGTCCGTCCTTTTTTATCAGAAAATAACTAAAAATTTTGTCTATTAAAACTTTCTTTTAATCTTTGAACGGTAATATTATTTAAAGCTTGATTTTTCCTTTCTGATGAAAAATTCCACTAGGAAGTTCAAAAGGACTTGTTAATGGACTCATGAATAAAGTTTCAATAGGCGCTTTGATGCAGCTTTGAACGGATATAACTTTTAAGTTCATAACTAATTGCTACACTGTTGAGTTTAACGATTACTAAAATTCATTTATCAAGTTTGTTCTTACTGCGGAATGATTTATAAGCAACAAGCTGTTGCCCGCGACTTCGTACGCGTGGAATTTAAAAACCAAACCTTAGCATCAAAATCCGTTGCGTAGTTATGAAGATATAAGCTCATTTAGGAATATTAGGATTTATGCATACGAAAATAACGACTTTGTCTTATAACTAGTAAAGATATTGCGTTATGGCACAGGACCGCGCGTTGTGGCGCTCTATGGGGGAGGCCTATGTCCGACAGTGGACGAAGAGAGGCTGATGCATGGATGGACATATTATTATTATATACAAAAAATATACAAATTGTGTTATGTCGCACTATCAATATAGAGGTCATGAATTGACTAAAGAATTCTTTTTGCTAAGATTTTTGCAAGTCTAATGAAGCCTGCCGGCAATATTGTAGCGGGATAAGTACAAATGCGAAAATATACCTACTTTAACGATACCTTTACATGGCTTGGTACTTTTGGTTGTTAATAGATACGGTAATTACTATTTACAGAATTCTCTACTTTTCGTAATTTGTTAAACAAATAGTTAATAACATAGCTGAAAACCATAAAACGTGACGTCAACGTCAAAGACGTCTAGAAAAAATTACAAGAACAATGGGCGGTTTCGTCCCAAGTGTTGTAACATTTTTCTACCTACATCATTTGAAAGATCTCAACAAGTGTTATGTTTTTTTGTATCGGCATAACTCCGTATCTCGTGCAGGGAAACTGTTATAGTGGTATTATTAATTTCATAAAAATGTTAACTATATCTTAATTAATTAGTCTTTTAATAACTATAGGACTAAAACCTTTTCTGATAATATACACAGATGACTACATAGTAGATGTGACTGGCCCTCATGCTGCTACGACTTCAGATGCGACGATAATGAATACCTATATTGAAAATGAAATGAATCCAATTCATCATGTCATTCAAAATAATATACATTTGTATTAGACAGAGGTTTCAGAGACGCTATATCAACCTTAAAGACTTTGGGCTATCAAGCCCACATGCCTCCAACAAAACTTAGAAGTGAAAGCCAACTGAGTAGGTACAGTAGAAGTTAATAATCAAGATTAGTTACAATCGTGAGATGGGTTGTAGAGGTAGTGAATGGGTGGATTAAGCGCGATTTTAAAATATTCAGACAAGAATATTTTAATCAGGCAATGACGCATTTATTCATTGATATACGCATTGCTGCTGCTCTTTTAAATACTCTTAGAGAGCCTTTAAAAGACCATCCTCGAGCTCGTGAAATAATAGAAGTGCTAAATAGGAGAATTCATATGCCTAACACTCTAAGTGACTATGTTATCGAAAATAATATAAATCGACAGCGAGCTTCTTTTTGTACTATCACCGCAGATGACAATCAATTAGTGCAATTTCCAATATTAGCAGAAGAAGACCTTTTATTAATTTCATTAGGAACTTATCAAATAAAATTGCACGGTCTTATTTGAGTGAACACATAAGAAACGGCATATACACAACAGAAATATGCATAGGAGTTATTCCAAACCTTGTGCGATACAATATATACATTTTAGATGGTATTCTTTTGAGGGGGCGGATAACATCGCGACACGTATCTAGTAGAATTTATTATTCGTACATTTTGATTAACAATTGTGCAGAAACACCGAGAGAATCAATTGCTCATTATTATTGCTCTTGTTTGACTGGGAATAGAACAGTAGGTACTTGCGCTCACATAATGAGTATAATTTGATACCTTCGCTGGGCAAGATACCAGCCAAGCATATTGTTACCGGCGACTTTTTTGGACGACATTGTTGTAGATAATGTCCATTATTAAAAGATAGGTACTGTATACTAACATAAATAAATATATATACTGTGATACGATAATGAAACTGATTGTTGTATCACAAGTACCAGTGTATAAAGTGCATTGTTTAAGTTATATAAGAGAATTGTTCAGCCGTAATTATACCATTTTCAACTGTGTGTTTATTAATAACTGTCTAAAATAACGATTACTGACTGTGATTACTGTACAATTATTATGAACGTAATAAGTACCTATGTGAGTATGTAACACAAAATGTAAAAAAGTCTGTAAAGCATTATTTAATACAAAAACTGTTTTTTTCATTTACACCCCAGAACTTTTGACCTGCACACAATTATAATAAAAACTTGAATTATTTATAAAAAAAAACTTAAGTGAACATGTTTAAACTAGTTGCAACATGTTACAAGGGTTGGGACGCAACCCATACAATAACGTGTTCCACAGGGCTCGGTTCTGGGCCCGGTTCTGTGGAACATCGGATTCGACTGGTTGCTGCGCGGCAGGCTCCTACCCGGTATGGGGGTGTTGTGCTACGCCGACGATACCCTCATCACCGCCAGGGGGACTAACTACGGAGCGGCGGCTCGTCTGGCCGAGGTCGGGACTGAGCTCGTCGTTGATAGAATGTGTGGTGTAGGTATGCTGGGTTTGAGGGTCTCTGTACACAAAACAGAGGCCCTCTTATTCCATGGAACGCAACGCGGAGTCCCCCGAGGTGCGAAACTCCGCGTCAAGGAAGTGGAGGTGCCAGTACGAAGCACCATTAAATATCTGGGTTTGCATCTGGACAGCAGATGGGGCTTTAGGCCACACTTTGTTCAGCTCGCCCCGAAACTAATTAAAGTGGCTGCATCGCTGGGAAGACTTCTACCCAACACAGGAGGTCCAAACTCAACTTGCCGGCGACTATACAGCGCAGTTGTCCGATCTATGGCTCTGTACGGGGCTCCGATCTGGTTCGACGCCCTTAACGCACGCAATAAGGCCCTGCTGCGAAAGGCCATTACCAGTTCAGACATTACGCCTTTTACCAACATAGATTTATAATAATTTAAGTTAGAGTTGGGTACATTTTCAGATATTACCAATTTCTTAGATCTATTTACATGATCCGTTTGCCCAATCATATATTTTCGATTGTTTGATTAAAATTAATAAATTTTATTTATAATATATTTTATTAAACACATATAGCTCTTCTATATTAATATTATAGATAGGATTTTATTGTTTGGTCTAATCGATTTGAATAATTCTATCACCGTCGTGTAACCAGGCTAGTATTAAATAAACACATATCGATATTATTTTTTAGATAGTATAGTGGATGTTATAAATATTTACTTACTCCTTACTTTCTCGATAGTCCAATGTTATTTCTTACCTTATAAATAAATATGTCGTCGAGACGTAGATAAATTACACAATAACATCAGAAAGATTTGGTCAGCCATCTTTCCTACTAATATTATAATATAAACGTGAATGTCTGTAAAAATGTATAGTATGTATCTATGGCTGGATGCATGTAAGGATGTTGATGTTTATCTTCTTTATCTTTACTTCTTATAAAACAAAGTCGTAATTTTTGTATGTATGTCCCTATGTGAGCTTATATCTTCAAAAATACACAACGGATCTTGATGTGGCTTTTTTTTAATAGATAGAATAGTTCAAAAGGATGGCTTTTTTTGTAAAATTTATTGGGGTTTGCTGTATTATATTGCTGTGTTATATTGGATGACATATGATTAAATTTGCCGAGAAACTCGGACGCGCGCGAGCTATAAATGAAAACGCTGCCTTACCTATGTGAGGTACATCAAACTAAAGTATGGAGGAATTGTTTGTTACCTATAGTTCTTCAAAAAAGTCCGCGAGGGCATATGTTTATCTTTTAAGGGAAACCCGCTGTACCCATAATAATGTCGCAAAAATTATAAAATTCAATAGGCTGTTTTCAAAAGCTATTTATGTGTATATAGTAATCTTTTTTATCAAATTAAATACCTTAGTTAGCTTACACGTTTAATATAGATTATAACTGCTTGTTACAGCATGCAATTTAAATGAATATCTTAGGAGATATGACGAAAAAAGAATTACGCGCGGCAAAATAAAATACTTAAACTGTTGGCTGAGCAATGCGAACGTTTTCTCTGTCTTCTATCCATACTCCAATGTTTTAATGTTTGGTTAATGTTAGATTGTATGAATGTAGGGATGTTTGTTGTACTTTCACGTAAAGACTACTGGATGTATATTCATGAAACTTTTCTAAATTCCACGCGTACGGAGTCGCGGGCAACAGTTAGTTAATAAATAAATAATAATAATATTAAATATTCATGGACATTTCACACAACGTCCTCTGGTCCCAAGCGAAGCTTATAATGCTTGTGTTATGGGTACCAGAATACGGATAGAATACATATACTACTTTTATTTTGTAAATACAAACCTAATATACATAGAAACACCCAAACGCAGTATAAACATTTGTATGACAATTACAAAAATCACACAAATGATTGTCCCGAGCGGGAATCGAACCCGCAACCTCTTGATTGGCAGTCCGTTACATGAACCACTCAACCACGAGGCTCGTCAAAATTTCAGTTAACATCTACTGTATGTAGATACAGGAGATTTTAACTGAAATTTTGAACAAATTTGAACTGCTTATTAATATTACTTAGCTGGCTCCTACAACACGCTACCACTAATAGAGATGGATTTACAGACAACATTCAAGATACCCGTAAAAGGGTTTTATAACTATAATGTAAAAGATACATGAAGCGAGGCAGCTGTGTAATGTACTGAAACAATAAGCTTTTCACTGCCAAGTTGGCTTCAACATTTACATTTACCAAGTTCCCTGTGATTCAGGTAATATTTAAATGTAAAATAAAGAATTTTGTAGTTAAAATGTCTGTCTATATTTATTTTGTACGCATTAGTATTCTTATATGTAATACTGGCTAATATCCGCGTGTGTGTGATACTAGCTATCAATATACTAAAACATAGAATAGCCCGCGCTTTCTACCATTTATAATCACTACTCCGCTATTTCGTTTCAAGCTTGATGATATAATATATCCTGTGTGTCATTCAGATTTATAAGCTAACTAGATGTTGCCCGCGACTCCGTACACGTGGAATTTACAAAACTTTTCCCCGTTTTTGCTACATTTTTCACTGATGCTTCGCTCCTATTGGTCGCAGCATGATATTACATAGCCTAAAGCCTTCCCCTATAAATGGACTATCCAACAAAATAAATTTTTTCAAATCGGACCAGTAGTTCCTGAGATTACCGCGTTTAAACAAACAAACAAACAAACTGTTCCGCTTTATAATATTAGTATAGATTAACTGTTCCCCGCGACTTCGATCGTGTGGAACTTAGACTTTTTTCCCGCTTTTGCACCATTTTTGACTGTTGCTTCGCTCCTATTGGTTGCAGCATATCACATCATGATATTATAGCCTATAGCCTTTCTTGATAAACTTACTATCCAACAATGAAAGAACTTTTCAAATTCGAATAGTGGTTGCTGAGATTAGCGCGTTCAAAAAAACGAGCTCATCAGCTTTATAATATTAGAATAGATACAACTGTAAAATTCCATTCAAATACAAATATAATAAACTAGCAGTGCCCGCGACTTCGTACGCGTGGAATTTAGAAACGAAAAATTAAATGAACTAACAATAACGCCATTTTACAGCTAATTAATAAATCGTCCGTTTGGTTTTCTTTTTTTGCACAATTCTAAAGAAGTAACACACATGGCCCCAATGTCATTTTAGTAAATGATATCTCAGAGTTTTACCTTTTTAGGGCTTCGTACAAACCCTTATAGTCTCACTACGGTGTCCGTCTGTCTGTCTATCCGCCCGTTAAACTGTTTTTTACTCGGCAACGGCTGAAGGTATCAATTTGAAACTTGTACCAAATGTAGATCTGCGGTCCCTTGCTGCAAAAGATACAATCAATAATTTAGATCTACGCATTCAGAAGATATAACCGAATTATAGCCAGTTTTGAGAATTTTCAACTTTCGCTAAGGGACCAAAATTTACAGGTTACTTCCCACTATCCCAGAGACTTGAAATTCGGCATGTCCAAGCCTACATAGTACTGATAAAAATCCAAAAAACTTGTAATTTATTACCACATCACATGAAAGATTTGCTAAAAACTAACGTCGACGCCGACGCCGATGCCAATTACATTTAAATGTATTTTTTTTTATTAAATATACTTGCTCACGTCTTAATAATAGGCGTTTTAGAAACATTAAATTACATTGGTACTTATTTTTTGGTTATACATAATAATATTAATGACAAAATTTTGAAGTTCGAAATTTCTTACATGTCAAGAAATACATTTTTCAACTGTTGCCTCAGGCAAAGGTGCACACCGAATGTTTAATTAAATTTTTATTAATTTATATGTATTTAAAATCAATAATTTAAAAACCGGCAGAGGACTGACGGATGCGATGGACAGACAGCGAAATCTTAGTAATAGGGTACCTTTTTACCTTTTGTTACGGAACCCAAAAAACACTCATTTGTGAAACACAAAGTTCTGTACCTATCTGAAAAATATCTATTATCTCTAAACTTGACTTTACTATAAGCCACGCAAATTGGTAATGCGCTGGAACCTTGTCAAATTAACGCCCTTGTGACGTCATCAGCAAAGACAAAGTACAGCTAACAAAATGTAATATCAAAGATTATCGGTATACTTAATCAATGGTAATATTCTCATCTATACGTCACTATGACGTCACCAACATGGCCGCCAGGCGCATTACCAATTTGTGTGGCTTATAGTATAGGTAGTGCTGATATGTAACTTTAAATTTTTTCGCAAATGCGGCTAAAATTACAGATATGGTGGTGTGGTGTGGTGTGATGGTTGACGTTTAAAATTGAGGACAAGTAACTTCAGCCTGGCTAAATCATATTTTGTAAAATGTTTCTTAAGACGTATAGCCTGTATCATAGACACACATAGATTCATTTTCATAAACACATAAATACAAACCGATTGAGTGATACTGCCATAGACACTACTTCTGGTATACCTGTATTTTTGAGTCCTCTACGGTCCAGTTTGTTGAGCCCGTAAGCGAAAATTAAATAAATCGTCGGGATAAGTTTGGGATCGCGATTTGTACTCGACACTTTAAGACGAGAAAAAATGTTGAATGAACAGTCACACAAACACACAACTGTGTGAGGCCATCTCTTCTCGTTTTCGAATAGCACACGTGTTTCCTTGCTCCCACGACATGGGGTCTTTCAAGCGTGGCGTGACGAGGCATCTTGAGGGCCGGCAAGGTGAGGGCGGCTAGTGCTTTGACAACGTTCTAGCCGTCCTCACGTCTGGACTACACATTCACTTAACATCAGGTGGAGTGTAGTTATTTGGCAGACTAAGCTATAAAAAAAATATAGAGAGCCCTTAGAAATAATGCCGTTTTTGTTTAACCCAAGTATTGACCTCCGGACCTCTGCGTTACAAAGACAACCTACAATTGCAAGCAATTTAGAGTAACCTCACTAAAGGTTATCAAGTAGACACTTGTTAAAACATTTCCTAATTTTAATTTTACGTAACAATAATAATAATTCAGTAATGGTTATATTGTACAATAAAAAGAGAACATAAGCCTCATATGCATATGTTAACCTTGCGAGTTATAATTATTTATTTGTAAAAAATTACGCATTGTGGTATAATTTTGTGTGTATTACACTTAAAATGTATAAAATTCCGTAAAAATACAAAAACGTATTACAATAAACTGCTTTGTCTCTTGTCACTTATATATTGTACTAGCTAGTGTAAAGAATAAAAAATCTGTTCGTTATTAGTATCCGATAGGGTATAGATAATGTTTTAAACATAGCAGAAATAAATATTGCACCATATCACGCATCCTACCTAGTTATAGTTCAAGAAATCAAGATATTTTTAAGCTATTGCATAGCTTCTATCGCGGGCCTTGAACGTGGAGACTAAATGCACAAAATTTAAATTCCGTGACAAAGATAGCGTAACTTAAAAATACTACACACGGCCAAAGAATATAATAATATACTTAAAAATTGGTCAAGTGCGAGTGAGACTCGCGCACGAAGGGTTCCGTACCATTATCTATGCAACATAAGGCAACGTTATTAGTATCGAGCAAGAAACGGTAAAAAAATCATGTTTGTTGTATGGGAGCCCCCCTTAAATATGTATTTTATTTTATTTTTAGTATTTGTTGTTATAGCGGCAATAGAAATACATCATCTGTGAAAATTTCAACTTTCTAGCCATCACCGTTCTTGAGAAACAGCCTGGTGACAGACGGACGGACGGACGGACGGACAGCGAAGTCTCAGTAATAGGGTCCCGTTTTTACCCTTTGGGTACGGAACCCTAAAAAGCATCCTGGTTCTTCAGGCGTGTTGTTTTTACTACTAAACAAATTATTATGCTGTATAAAAAGTGGTTATTACTTATTATAACTGTGTCATTAATGTATTGAGTATATAAAAGGATAATTGTGTTGCAATTCCGTTAATATTTTATATAATATATTGTTCATATTTTTGTAATATCGGTCATGGTCTCAAAAACATCTAATTGATATTACAATATTTATGAAAACAATATTTATTAAATAAAAAGGATTTTTTTTAATAAATCCCGTTATTAATGACAGAAATATTACAGTTTTAATAAAATATAATGCAGCCTTTAGTCTTTCTAATTAATGCATGAAGTCGTGTGTTCGATTCAACTTATGAAAGATATTTGGGCTTGTTTACGAACAATGTAAATAATGTGGCCGCTCGATAGATGACGTTGATTGTGGTTGCTGAATCGCGCTATTGTTGTTATATTAGTTGGTATTTAAATAGGATTATTGTAATTTTTGGTGTGTACATCATTCGTACTAGTGTACGAATGATGTACACACCAAAAATTACAAGTCACAACAACTTACAAGTCACACTACAATCCTAGCGTAGTCGCTAGGATTGTAGTGTGACTAGTTCAAATAAAGGCGCTAGAGTGATACTTAGTAAAAGATCAACCAGCAAGTTTAAAATACAGTTGTTTAATTGGACAACCCTAGCATCTCCTCATTCCTGGTTACTGACGCAGTTCGGTGACTGAGCAGGGCTAATTACAGATAATATTTGAAGTACTGTATCTGTCTGTGTACATTATGTGTCTTGTATGAGTATTTATAATAAAGATTTACCTTCCTAGATAATACTTCGGAGTGACGATATGCGCGAATCTTCGTTTGTGATTTGCCTCACGGTGGCGGGTTTTCGTGACATTTTTCCGAACGCACTGAAAGATAATAAATAAATAAATATTCATGGACACAACGTCCTCTAGTCTCAAGCTAAGCTTATATGCTGGTGTTATGGGTACCATAATAAAGATAGAATCTTATATTAGGTAGTTAACGCGCAGACGCAAAACAATCATTTGTATGAAATTTATCAATATCACACAAATGATTGTCCCGAGCGGGAATAGAACCCGCGACTTCGTGAACGGTAGTCCGTTACATGAAACGCATGAAAGATAAGATATGATGCACTATCTGCTATTCTTAGCACAAGTACCTATTGCGTTAATATTGATATGAGACGAAGTTAAGGGCCTACATTAATATTATCGTATATCATCGCCGACACGTACATATTAACACAGCCAGTAGGCACAGAAAATGAAGAATTAGGGATACTTTTCCTATTTACTCAAAATCTACTAAATATATTTTAATTCTGATACACATGTTTCTATACATAATGGGTTACCTATGTTTTTAAAGTTATTTCATTAGTTAATACGCGATAATAGACCGACAAATGGAAAAAATAAAAAAATAGAGAGATTGTTTCGCCAAGATTTTCTATCGACAAAACTTTTTTCAATCGCGTTTCTGAGTTCATGCGATCCTAGATCATATATTGAAAAAACATATACTTAAAAATTAGAGCTCTAGCCATTCAATCTAAAGAAACAATGAAAACTTCGTACATAGAAAAATGCACGAAGCTATTTTGGTATCGTCTTAAATAAACTGACCGTGAATATTTAGTATGTTTTTTTGGTATATTATTATTTTAATATCAAGTTCAATTAACCTAGTTAGCTAAAAACTTAATAAATAATATGTATCAGTTAAACCCAGTAAAAATAAATTTTAAATGATATCTGCTAAAATTACACTTCGGTACTAGTATACTCTACTAGTATACCCTGCAGTTTCACTCGTGTACTTACTAGAACCTGGGAGTGTTTCAGTAAGGCAGTTTTTAGGGTATCTGCCCATGTGGTGACGGATTGAGAACACTAATAAAATAATAACAATAAATATTTATGGACATTTCACACAACGTCCTCTGGTCCCAAGCTAAGCTTATTATGCTTGTGTTATGGGTACCAGAATACGGATAGAATACATAAACCACTTTTCTTTTGTTAATACATACTTATTATACATAGTAAACACCCAAACGCAGAACAAACATTTCTATGACATTTTTAAACATCACACAAATGAATGTCCGGGGCGGGAATCGAACCCGCGACCTCGTGAACGACAGTCCGTTATATGAACCACTAGACCACGAAGCCCGTCAAACTAATGTCACCACCCCATGTCGTTCCCAGGGTGCTGTAAATACTTGCTAGGGGTTATTGTACATAGATAACATCCTCTGTGAGAGACGGAAACCTCGAAAATAAAGTGCCAACACGTCTGAAGTAGACCATAATCCATAAGCAGTGAAAGAGAAAAAAATAAAAACGGGTCCCTAAAACTTCTTCTCTTCTCTTCAGCCCATTAACGGTGTTTTCGCATAGGGCTTATTCGAGAACTTTCTGTCCCTAACCCTAAAATCAACCATGTATTGAGTATCTCTTAGTCTTATAACATGGTAGTATATCATCTTCTTTTTTCTTAAATAAAATAAATATTCATGGACATTTCACACAACGTCCTCTGGTCCCAAGCTAAGCTTATATGCTTGTGTTATGGGTACCAGAATACGGATATAATACATAAACTACTTTTCTTTTGTAAATACATACTTATAATACATAGTAAACACCCAGACGCAGTACAAACATTTGTATGACAATTAAAAACATCACACAAATGATTGTCCTGACCGGGACTCGAACCCGAGACCTCGTGAACGGCAGTCCGTTATATGAACCACTAGACCACGAGGCCCGTCAAATCTATCTAGCCACTTACATCATCAAGGAAGAGTTGTCAACTTGCAAGCTCATTAAGACTTAATTAATGTTATTGTCCTTCTCAACCCTCGTCTACTAACGAATAATACCGTAATATGACCGCATCTTTTGTTGTCTCACACACGCGTTAATCTAATTTAGAAAATTAAGAGGGCACGATACCAAATTATGCTCCATACAAAAATATGGGTATCGTACTTCCCTTTTTTCTTCGCGAATGTTAAACTGATTTTAATGGTTTCTACGCTATATTATAGATGAAGAGTATATCTATGCTTCTGTCACTCTTTTTTTTCATACATAATAACTAAAAGAAATATGACCATCCGAAAATCCCGTTTTTTTCAGTTTTCTTTAGGTAAAGTTGCAGCGTCTATCACACATATTTCATAACGTTTTACCAAAAAAGAAAGTGATACAAGCATAGATATACTCTTCATCTATAAAATAGCGTAAAAACAATCAAAATCGGTTTAACTTTCGCGAAGAAAAAAGGGAAGTACGAAACGTCTTTTTTTCAAGGAATTTGTAGGTAAAATCTGCTTTAGCTAGCATACCTAAGGCAAATACCTAAATTAGGAGTACAGTACCCTCTTAATCATGAACTTTAATGCTTCGCTTCATTTTCCTATGTAGTGACAGACCTATCACATACTGGTTGTCGGCTCAACTTTCACTACATACTTACAAACACAGATTCATCAGATAATAATAATAAATATTAATGGACATTTCACACAACGTCCTCTGGTCCCAAGCTAAGCTTATACGCTTGTGTTATGGGTACCAGAATACGGATGTACTACATTTACTACTTTTGTTTTGTAAATACATAGGTACTTATAATAAATAGAGACACCCAGACGCAGTACAAACCTTTGTATGACAATTGGCATTGTTCATATTTTTTTAAAACTCTTAATTTAAAAACCATTTCGGGGAATAGAGTTTCTGATCATGATCCATTAGTTTTTTTTTCGGAGAATTTGCTATATTAACGATTATTTTTCCAAAAAAGCTAATGATCTCTATTTGCCCTTGAAATGAAGGACTTAAAATATTGAGGCGTTCTGAGGGATATACTACTCTGTGGTTGAGTTGAAATTGGTCTATTATATCAACTTGGCAATTTTGAAAAGATGTATTGCAATCTGTCTTAAGTCTATCAGGAAAAAGCAAGACACAGATTGCGTACAACGATGACGTCACAACATTTAAAATAATGTCTATAAGTATTTTTTAAAAATTCTATATATAGTGAATAATATTGAAATTAGTTGCTTAAAATAGACTATATTTTCTAAAAAAAATGTAAAAACAGCAGGTCAAAAATTATGAACAATGCCAATTATAAATATCACACAAGTGATTGTCGAGTGTGGAAATCGAATCCGTTACATAAACCACTAGACCACGAAGCCCTTCAAAGATCAGATCGGATATAGTCAGATCAGATCGTTTATAGTTTAGAAGAAATTGCAAAATTATATTTACAATTTTTCTTAGAGTTATTTCAGGTTGGCAAAGGCATCCATTTCATTAATTAATACAATTGCATTCAAAATATTAAGAATGCAATGCATGTTTCTAACTAGTTAGTTTAAATGTTAATAGACGTTTCTTAATTCTAGTTCGCTAAATTATACGTAATGAAAATAGTTAAGAACTCTTTAATTAAAGAGTTTTAGGTCAATATTAATAAAACCACTTTTTAGACGCGTTTAAAGTTTTGGCCCGACGTTTCGAAAACTTTGCAGTCACCATGGTCACGGGTGAGACTGAGCTGTAAAGTGTCTTCTACGATCAGTTATTACAGGGTTTATCCACATCCAATTTAATCCAACGTCGGGCTAAAAGTTAAAACAAATATACGCGTTTAAATCCGTAAAAAGTACCTAGTTTTATTTAAACAAATGAGTCGCGCAAGTGTTAGAAAATACAATACTTATTTAAATTATTTACAATTTCATACAAATCGGCATACTTGTATGCCTTGGTAATTTTAAAGGAATTAAAATATATTATGTCATGTTTCTTGGAATGGATCGATGGATTGTTTAAATTATAGAAATGTTAACGTAAATCGCACGATTGCTCAGTTGGTTTTCTTCCCAGCAAAGCTCTTCCTCGCAGTTAAAGCATCTCTGCAATTTTCGCAATGTCATGGCTTTTGGTATTTAAAAAAATTTCTTTTAAAACAGTCTAGTTCCCGGTCTGATATAGTAGGTATGCCCATTATTACAACAGTAAGAATGCAAGTTCTAAAAAAGCCAAAGCAGTTAGAATAAATTTCATAAAATAAATACTTAAAATAAATTGCATCTCTAAATGACATGACCACTTTAACAATGAATGAAAAAATAAATGTAAGATCATTTTCACAACTACTATGATATACAAGTTATGTTTTCTCATTAAATGTCTTGCTATTAACGTTATGTACCCTTCAAAAGTTCTTAATATTTATTCATATACAGCTTGATTTCATAATGTATTTGGTACTCTCCTATTAAAAAAAGGTATAAACGGAATGTAGGAATTTACACCTAAACGGAACATTTATTAGTGAAATTTTATTGGATCAAATAACAAAAGATTATCTTTTATAGAACCCGCATAGAAGATTGAAGGTTTGGTGTTGTATACAACACCAAACCTTCAATCTTCTCTTTGTTTTAACAATCACAGTTGGTTTTAACCAACTGTGATTGTTAAAACAATTAATTTTTTTAATAATTGTTTAATGATTTTTTTTAATTAATTTTTTTTAATAGGGTGTTTTAATTACCAAATTTACCATTTGCTATGGAGTTAAACCACAAAAAATTATGCAAATATTCCAAAATCACGGTTTATTAACGACCACAAACGTCATCAAATCGAGCTGAAAATGAGACCGTTCGAAAGAGCTCGTTCTCCCGATTCCAACGATATACATGACGGAGCGACAATTAAAATAAACAAATGTGATCGTATGATTTGCTAACGTAAAGAATTGTAGACACGTCCTAACACGTGTTCTAACCCCTATCTTGTCTACTACCCCACCTCGTAGTGACTATAAAAGCGAGACAGCCACAGAGCTAAGTCAGTGCCGTCACTATGGCGGCGCCCTCTGCCGCCCTCCACCCCACTGCTGCCCCGCGCCTCCCAAGGCGACGACTGGACCCGGACACCGCTAGGATCGTCATCGGGACGTTGCAGGAAATCCTGGTGGCGATCACGGACGGCCTGGACCCCACCCAGGCCATCTTCAACGCCCTGACCTCTTCCAATGTGTGGGCCAATAAGTTGGATGATAGTAGGGTGAGCGCACGGCTTCTCACTACCACGGCCCGGCAACGGGCGAGGAGTTTACACCGTAGGTTTAGTGAGTAGGCTGGGTCGAGAATATCTCCCCGGGAGTACAACACGACGTCCTTTGGCTGCCCCTGCAGTTGGGGGGTAAGTGCGTAAAAAGCATTCCTACGAAAATAAAAAAAATGAAATAAAAAAAGTCTTCAACGCCCTGGCTTGGTTGTGTAGCAAATCCTAAGCCAGGGCCGCCATCCTGTCGAGGAAGATCACGCTGCTGGCTGATGGTCGCTCACTGGGCCTCCCCCAACGGGGTTCCACCTAGTGGGCTTGACCTCGCCAGCAGCCGAAGATAGAAGAAGACGCCCCGGACGAGACGCATCCTGCAGCGAGACACAGGCCCCGCTGGGGGGCTCCCGGGACAACCACAAGACCGCCACGGCTTTAAGCCCACCCAATGCCCTGTCCCATAGTTATGGTCAGCGACTGCTACCCCTGAAACGGAACATACTCCGAAAGGTTCCTGGATCCCCTAACCGGGGGTTCTAAGATGGCTCGAGCGAGCGAGCTAAGTCAGTATCGTTTGAGACGTTAGACAGGGCGAATCTCTGCCCGACTAGTTGCTCACTCACAGTAGTGATAAAGAGTTAATATCCGGTCATAATCGCGAGTGTATAATTATAAAGTTACACACTTTATAATTTGAGAGAAAGTGTAAAGTGACGATTGAGAGGCGATGTTTTGTGTGAACATCATTATCTTGGTGGTAGAGGCGCAGGTTATAGGGGATTTGGTTGGAGACTTGCTGTGGAACCTTTTATGTGTGAAAGAGAATGTCAGATTCATGTATGAACATCTTAAAGACAGTTTCTACAATTTGTAGACTGATTTTAAACCATAGCAATTCCATCCTCTATTATGTTACTCCGACATATATAACTCAATATCGCCAAAAGTGGCGGTTAATACATTTTGCCTTTCCACCATCGATAGATTAAAAACTGCGCAATGGATTATATTTAGTTTAGTATTATTTAGTTTCTAGATTCCGCGCGTACGAAGTTGCGGGAACAGCTAGTATAAATTAAAATAATTTATTAGTTTAAAAACTTAAGAACACGCTTAAGAATCCTGGATATAGATTCATTCTCGGCGCAGTCCTCAAGTCGAGAAATGGCATCCAATGTCGATCTCCCGCGGCGAAAGCCAAACTGGCGGTCACTAACGTTCGGGCCCACCGCCTCTAAGTGCTCGACGAGGCGTGCAGCGAGCACGCGCTCGAAGAGCTTGCACGCTTCATCCAGCAGAACGATGGGGCGGTAGGCCGATGGCGAGTCTGCGGGCCGCCCGTGCTTCTGGATGAGCACGAGCTTCCCCGTCTTCCACCGCCGCGGGATTTTGCCGGACACCAGGCATTCCGACATGAGGGACAGCGTCTCCTCCTCCAGGACCGGCATTACGTGGGCGAGTAGCTGCCCAGGCACACTATCTGGACCCGGGGTTTTTCTGTTTTAGCTTCAAAACCGCAGCCCCTAGCTCGTTCCCAGACACGGGCGGAACAACCTCGCCCGATACCTATCCTTCCTCGGGATTTGACTTGCTGTGCTTTAACTTAATAAATCAAATTATAGTGGAAAAAATTATGTCCCGCTCTTGGTGATCATTTTATCACTATTTTTTTTAATTCCTTCTGGTCCCAAGCTAAGCTTCTTAATTATGCTTGTGTTATGGGTACTAGAATGCGGATAGAATACATATACTACTTTTCTTTTGTAAATTCATACTTATAATACATAGAAAACTCCCAGACGCATTCATTACAAACATCTGTATAACTCGACTACGCAGATGCTTGCTATCTTGACCTCATTGAAAAACAACTTGATAAACTTGAGCGACTTCAAAACTTTTGTATTAGGTCCATATTTGGCTTGCGCAAATATGACAATCTGAATTTCGTACTAAGCTCAAGTGGTTTCCTATATGTCTTCGCCGGAATACACATATTCTTTTCTTACTTTACAACATTCTTTTTAATCCCCGTACTCCTGTCTATCTTAAGAAACGTTTTCGGTTCCTTTGTGATGCACATTCAAAGTCGCTGAGACCATCGGAAAATCTTGCAGCTGGAAATACCACAGCATGCGACGGTATTTGCAGACAAATCATTTGCAATACAATCCGCACGCTTGTGGAATAGCCGTAAAGCAAGCTAAGTCCCTGCCTATCTTTAAAAATATGGTTACCGACCACTATCATTCCCAACTTTAGTAACTAACCAAATTGTCACTATATATTTATTTATTTCTATATTACTAGCTGACCCGGCAAATGTTGTTTTGCCATACAAATGTCAGGTTTAAAAAATAGATAGTAGACGATTCTCAGACCTAATGTATACGCATATAAAATTTGGTAAAAATCGCTAAAGCCGTTTCGGAGGAGTACGGTAACTAAAATTGTGACATGGAAATTTTATGAATTAGATAAATATTATTAATACATTTCATGTTTATAATTTACTAGCTGTTGCCCGCGACTCCGTCCACGTGGAATTTGGATTTTTTTTTCGCTATAAAAGGTAGCCTATGTCCTTTCTCAGGGTCTAAAGATTGTCTGTGCCAAATTTCAGTAAAACCGTTTGAGAGGTTTAAGCGGGAAAGCGTAACAGACAGACAGACAGAGTTACTTTCGCATTTATAATATTAGTAGGGATTTGTCTATCAGTATTTATTTTCTTTCATTATTATTATTTTTGTCTTTATTTGTGTATGTTACGTTAGTATTATTTTTTATAGTTAAGTAGGTTAAAATATAAATTAATATTACCCATAACACAAGCATATAAGCTTAGCTTGGGACCAGTGGACGTTGTGTAAAATGTCCATGAATATTTATTATTTTTTTATTTGTTTATAGTAAAGTTTTTTTTTTTTATTTTTGCAATTGACATGCTTATGCATTTACTTAATAAATTAAATTATAATGGAAAAAATTATCACCATGAGCGGTACTTGAACATACGACCTCGGAATACCGTTCCGTTGCTCTCTGAACTGAACCAGTACCGTGGGACCGGCCAAATTTTCCACTACAATATTTTAAAAATCGCTCATCGCTCGCATCGTGGTGAAAAATCCGAGGTCGTGGGTTCATTGTTCAAGTCCCGTTCATGGTGACCACTTTTTCCACTATAATTTATTTATACAACGTGTTTCAGAAAGGTGTAGTCATATTTGACCATCGTTACACATGGCCGGTGACTAGGCACTAGGCATGGAAGAAATTACAAATACTAGTTATATTATGACTTTTATGTGTTCATAAAAATTTAATTAATTTATTAAATTAATAGATCTTCTTTAAATACAACACTACTATGAGGTCATCTTTTATCGTAAGGTTCAATCGCATTCAATAAACCGTAAACATCTCATAAATTGATGCGTTTCTGGTAGTTATTTAATAGTAGGCAATAAACAAAAAAGAACTTACCAACTGTATTTTTTTATGTGTAACTGTAATATTTATAATATTTAAGGCCTATCTAATGCAACTTTAAATTATGACTACACCTTTCTGCAACACGTTGTATAGTAAAATGATATTTAATTCATAAAAATATTATAAGTACTTGTAAATGAATAATATAAAGTCAACAAATAAACTAACTTAAATTAAATTAAAACTATGTAATCGCTAATGGCTTTATGCACTTTAGAAAATAATTTAAAAATGTATTGTATGTTTAAATTGTTTACATAAATGTTAACTACAGAAAACATACACTTATACTCACTTTGAATATAGGTATAGAATAGCATACATAATATTACCCTTCAATATTTCTCGGTAACTATACAGCATGTCATCATTTCTTCCCGTGATCCTTAAATATAGTATGTATGCTAAGCTTTTATATTTTCACAAATCAAATAAAGAAGAAATGTGATAGTCACCAATGGGATTTGAACCTACGATTTTTAGAAATCCATCCGCATTGCTCTCAACGGAGTTCATATTCCACATGTAGTGACCATTTTTTTGCTTTATTCTAAGGTTAAGGTGTCCTTCCACTGGATAATTATTTATTTATATGTGAAAATACGTATGAAATGAAATACGTAAAAATGTAAAAAAATATCAAGAAACACGTGGCGCAGCCGCGCAGGCACTTATTGTGGCGTTTTTGATTAGGTTCTTTCTAAAAGTCTGTGAGTATGAATATTTGGATGTTTATTACCCTTTCACGCAAAATCTGCAGAATGGATTTTAATGAAACTTTACAAAAATGTAGCTTATAGATTGGAATAACACATAAGCTACTTTTTATCCAGAAAAAATGCATGGTTCCTGTGGAATGAGAAGTGGTGTCCTAAAAGCACCTTTTACTGCCTGATAGTTTATACTTTTTACCGCGAGTAACTACGCGGGGCACTTCAATAGTAAACTAAGCAAACTTATTATTAAATACAACAATTTTTTTACAGCCTGTATGTTCAATTTGCAATGAAATTCATAAAATAATAAAAAATTACGGGCATTATAACTTTGAAGTCACTTAAAGTATAAAGGTCCATTTAGGAACCATATATATATAGCTGTATATGTTGACAGAAATCATCACAGCTTACCTACGGACCACTCCTGAAGACTACAACAAAACTCATAACTGGTAAGTAAATATATAATAGACTATATAAGTAATAAAATGAACAATAAAAGGTTATCGAAAAATGGGAGTGTGGTATCGACAAAAATAATCCCGATAGTTGTATCGGTGAACGGTTTGGTCCAAAAGAGCCTCTCACAACACCTCGAGAAGCTCAGCGTCAATATCAAGTCGGTGATGGCCTAGATGAAGAAAGCGGTCTTGCTAGACAATGCTCGTATAGTCCGTCAGATTTTCTCCCATCACGCTTCACCACTCCGGCCGACCGTTGCCAACTCTGTGGGAGTACGTCCTGTCGCCTTTCGAGGCGAGGCAGTGTTGTATTCAATAAACAATAATAATAAAATAGCAGCCGTGTCTGAAAAAATCCATCCTCAAAATAAAGCCAAAAATTTTAAATTAATATCATATTTATAACGTAATTGTATATACAATAAGCCATATTATTATTCTTTCTGTGATTTTACGCCAAATATACGCTTTCTGAAGTAAAAATTCCTTAGTTATTAGTTGGTGATACCTAGGGGTACGCTTATCCGTGTGGTGAGAGATCAAGAATATAAGTGTCACCACCCGTTTTTCCTTCCCTGTAAAAGCCAGCTAAGATGCACACAGATAACATGCTCTGTGTGAGACGAAATGCTCGAAAATATATCATGTGCTAACACGCCTGGTCAGCGCGGCACAGTAGACACTGTGTAAGTGGAAGAAGCCCGTGGCCAACAGTGGAACGTTATTGGGCCAGAAAGAGAGAAAAAGAGGGGTATGCATAATTCGTCACCACATCGATAGCTGTTAAATAAACAATGAATATAGTCCGGGAACATATTATGATATACCGAATGTCTTTAATGTCTTTGTCTACATGCAATAAAATTGTTTTTTATTAAAGTTCTCCACTTCTCAGAATAACATGAAGTTCCTGATACTGCTTGGTTTTATAATGGCAGCAGCCATCGCTGATGAAAAATACACGGATAAGTACGATAATTTAAACGTGGATGAGATCCTGGCGAACCGGCGATTGTTGACCAATTACTTTAACTGCTGCATGGACAAAGGCCCCTGCACTCCTGAAGGCCAAGAACTGAGAGGTAATTTGGGAATATTTTTCACTTAATAATGAACACAAAACATACATAATATATTTGTAAAAAAAAAGAAACGTGAATATCATAGCTAATTCAATTTAATTCTATAGAAATACGTTAATATGTGTAAGAAAATTATGAGTTTTCTATTATCGATAATCGTTAAATACGACAAAATGTTTATTCAAAATGTACACAGAAATAAAATAAAAACACAAATGTCAGACAAATGTCACACAAAATGTCTTTTACAATGTGCTAGATTCTGGTGTTTAAATCTTTTAGAACAGAGCGTTCTAAAAGATTTCAATATAATAATTATAAACAATAAAACAAGTATTCTATTGGGATGAAACATTGATATTACAACATTAGATTATCCTGTGACGTGTATCATAGACACACATAGAACTTATTTCACGCACACATAGATATGTTAGCCGGGTGAGTGATGTAGCCGTAGACACTATATTTGGTATATCTGAGATCATAATCTCTCTCTCTCCAGCCCATTAACTTTCCACTGGGCACGGGCCTCCTCCTCTTTGGGAGGAACTATGGCCTATGTGTCTCGATAAACAGACGTGTGGGCACAGGGCTTAGTTTCGAATTTTCTGTCTTTAACAGTAGACGTTAACTGCTTATATTGTCCCTTAGCTGACTCTTATAGCACCCTGGGAAAGAATTGAGGTGTTGACACTTTGTATTATTAATCCGTCACTACACGGACAAATCATCCCTACTAATATTATAAATGCGAAAGTAACTCTGTCTGTCTGTTACGCTTTCCCGCTTAAACCTCTCAACCGATTTTGATGAAATTTGGCACAGACAATCTTTAGATCCTGAGAAAGGATATAGGCTATCGTTTATAGCGAAAAAAAAAATTTTCCAAATTCCACGCGGACGGAATAGCGGGCAACAGCTAGTGATCAATAAAGCTCTTTTAACTATGTGTGTGATTATTAGTTTTTGTATTTTCTAGATCACATGCAAGATGCTATGACGACAGGTTGTGCCAAATGCACCGAGACGCAACAGAAAGAAACTGCTAAAGTAATAAAATATATGATTGAGAAAGAACGTGCAATGTGGGATGAGGCGTGTGCCAAATGGGATCCTACTGGAAAATGGCGCAAAGAGTACGAAGACCGCGCCAAGGCTGCGGGCATCGTAATCCCTTAAGAAAATATTTTATTTATTATTCTTAATAAAATACTTACATATATCTTTTATACAGAGTAGTATTACTTGTTTTTGGTCTGTAGTTTATAAAATGATGGTTAAAGATAGGATAGCTGCTTATAGGCTAAAAGACTGGTAGAACTCCATGAAATCGGCGCAGCCGTCTTAAGCAAATGTATATCCCATTTAGTTAGGCCTTACTCCTATGCCATACGATTTTCTTTTTTATACTACAAGCGTGAATACCGTATCTTATGGAGATTTGCAATACTAGAGGTCACGTGTTGCTAACTCTAAGAACCTTTAGGCCTTTTTAACCTACTTCAAAAAAAGGAGAGGTTCTCAAATCGACTATTTTTTTTTTTAAATTCACATAACTTTTATCTGGGCGAAGCTTAGTTAATGATTCTTTTTTTATTTCAAAGCATGTGCTTCCCGGTGGTCTCATACCAGGTCAGGATTTGATGGGTATCTCCCTAGAAATCAAGGAAAACTCTCAAATTTCAAAGGCACACACATTGTTTATCTAAATAATCAAAGAGTAGACTACTGGCTGGTCTCATGAAGCCGGTGAATTTTTTTGAATGATAATTTAAAAATTGATGCAAATATCAATCGTAAGACGAACTATGACGTCAACGCCAATGGTAGCTAATTTATGCGTTTAAACTGTGTAGCGCCCTCTTTGGAGTCAGGCAGTCTAAAGAACATCTTATACTCACTCATTGTCTTAATTATCAATAATTAAAGACACTAAATTAGCCGAAATATTCCATTCGGATAATTAAATAAACATCCTTTTATGTGGAATTGTTTTGTGCTATATATAACCTTTACATTGTTTTTATTCAATTTCATTTCCTTAAACAAACTAATAACTTAATTAAAAATAGTTTAAAAAAACTAAAAAACACGCTTTATTTAATCGAATTATTGTATTGTCATCGGTCTTTGACAGGTGTGCAAAATTTGAATAGAATCTGACCGTTTAAAGTGGGTCAAAATAGCGTCCAAAGGAGTCGGTTACAAACATACAAACATACAAACAAACATACAAACAAACATACAAACAATCATACAAACAAACATACAAACAAACATACAAACAAACATACAAACAAACATACAAGTGAAGCTAATATAAAGCGTGTAAAAATAAACATTTTACGTACAATTCTTACAAATTAAGGTACACGACAGATGAATCATGAATACCTAAATACGTTTGTTTGTTTTTGCTGTAACTTATCTACGAGAATAACTAGGTTACTGAGTTCTCAAGAAGTTAGATTAGCCAGAGCTTCGGATTATATTGGATTTATAGAAAACTGGCTGTTGCCCGCGAAAGTGGCGTGGAATTTAGAAATTTTCCCCGTTTTTGCAACATTTTTCACTGATGCTTCGCTCATATTACTCGCTCCGTGATATTATATACCATATAGCTTTCCTCGTTAAAAGTACTATCTAACACTGAAAGAGATTTTGTAATCGGACTGTGGTTCCTGAGATTAGCGCGTTCAAACAAACAAACAAACTCTTCAGCTTTATAATATTAATATAGATTTCGAAGCATACGTATATAACAACTAGCTGTTGCCCGCGACTCCGTCCAAGTGGAATTTGGAAATTATTTTTTCGCCTATGTCTAAAGATTGGCTTTGCCAAATTTCATCAAAATCAATTGAGGGGTTTAAGCGGGAAAGCGTAACAGACAGACAGTTATAATATCAGTATGGATTATAACTTACTTTACACACCTACTCCCATAGGAAAATGGCAAGAGCGGTATGATGATGGTAATTATGTGTATAATTTATCATTGTTATTTATTATATGGAATTAAAATATTTGTGTTAAGATTATGGACAAAAATCAGAAAACAACAACTAATATGACAATACAATGCATTGAAGTTCCTACTTCCTAAAATAACTTAACATTTATTCATAAATATTCCATTATAACATACAGTACGTATAAAAATTGTTACGTACCTACTAATTTATGTTTTAAAAAATTTCATACTCAGAACCTATTTACGAAGAAAGAAAACCTCTAAACTAAACCCTACCCCAATCCCGAAGTAGAGAAGGTTTGTGCCAAAGAGAAGATCTCAGAAGAAATACGTTCATAGGAACACAAGCATATTAGCATTATTAAGGTCGATAAAATATACACGTATTTAACCGCCAAATCATTCAAATTTTTACTTCTTTTGGCACTTTTACAACTAAGCGTAATAAATAAAACTACTACTAAATAAAACTAACTAATGTTTCGAATTCATAGCAATTAGCGATTTAAAGTACTTACCGTACGTGAAGTTTATTATATTTTTTTAAAAAAGCACATCTTTTATATTGTTATGGAAAATTTAATTTTATTGAAAACGAATTATACAAAGCCTTTGTTATCAAAATTATGGGATAAATTGTAGCCAGTATAGTATCGCTCTGATTGGTGTTCGCAGTCACGTGATAATGTGCACAAAATAATGCAATTTAAATTCATTATTATTCAATTTTAACAAGATATTAAAATCTCAAAACGATTTTTTGGGTATCTTAATACTGTCTACAATCTATAAAACATAACTTTGCATGAATTTGTAACATGAGTCAACATCCCTATTGCTAATTTCGTCAATGAAAAACTTTTTTAAAGATTCTATCTCATAAAACTACTAGCTGTCGCCCGCAACTTCCAACTAGAGTTTGGAAGCCAAACCTTAACAAATTATACAAAAAAGCATCCTCTTGAAACGCTTTATATTTAAAAAAAGTGGCATCAAATTCCGTTGCGTAGTTTTGAAGATATAAGCTCACATAGGGACATACAAAAATAACGTCATAATGGTATCAATTCTACGTCCACAGCTAAACTTAAGTTAACTAAAAAATGAAAATTGACAAGTGTCAATAACATAATTCGACAATGTTAACTTCTCACTATCAAAGCCTATAAAATTATGAACAACCTATATTAAAAGGATATCAAAATAGCTCCGTGCATTTTTCTATGTACGAAGTTTTCATTGTTTCTTTAGATTGAATGGCTAGAGCTCTAATTTTTAAGTATATGTTTTTTCAATATATGATCTAGGATCGCATCAACTCAGAAACGCGATTGAAAAAAGTTTTCTCGATAGAAAATCTTGGCGAAACAACCTCTCAAATTTTTTATTTTTTTCATTTGTCGGTCTATTATCGCGTATTAACTAATGAAATAACTTTAAAAACATAAGTAACTATTATATATAGAAACACGTAAATCAGAATTAAAATATATTTAGTAGATTTTGAGTAAATAGGAAAAGTATCCCTAATTCTTCATTTTCTGTGCCTACTGGCTGTGTTAATATGTACGTGTCGGCGATGATATACGATAATATTGATGTAGGCCCTTAACAGTATCGTGTTGATATACAGTTACTTTATGTTAATTAATATGCAAAGTAACTGTCCTACGTAGTCATAAGACTACTATAAATAGTATTGTAATTATTATAATTCCATCGTTATTTAGGAACGGTTTATAAAGATCTCATAGAGGTATATTAAATATTAATTTATTTATTTCTAACAATTATAACAGAATATTACTCTAGTAATATAGAATATAGAACTAACTTCACTTTTAATTTTATTCATGGATTCCGACGTTTTGGAGACTTCTCAGTCAATGGTGTCTCCGAAACGTTGGGCTACAATTCGTGACTCAAAATCGTGACCATGGGATCACGGGTGGGACTGCTAGTTCTCATTCTTCTCTGAACCCATCATCTACGATGATCCCTGCATCTTAGCTAACCTTATCTATTGGGCATAAGCAGTTATTTTTAGTATTAGTTTCCTGTGCTTATTGGATAATATCCTTGCGGTGGAGGAATACAGGTGACATCACTCTATTCCAAGGACCTACAAAAGCCAGTGAAGGGATAATATAGGCAGAAAACATCTGTGTGAGAAAAAAAACTCCTACGGCAACACTTTTAGTCACCGTGGATTGAGTAAATTAAATAATGCCCCAAAGCGGACCTGTGTCCTGCAGAAGGACAGTAAAGGACTGAGACAAAAAGTTATATAGAAAATATAAAAATATATGAACGTTAAAATGTCATGTGTCTGGCTATCACCGTTCATGAGATACAGCCTGGTGACAGGCAAACGAATAGACGGATTGATAGAGAAGACTCTGCAATTTGGTACCATTTTACTGTATAGTGCAGAACCAGAAGCCAAAATGTGAAAAAGAATTATCTTGTTATTTTTCAGATAAACATGAATAAGTTGATAGTTTTATTTACAATCGTGGTTGCAGTGATTGCGCAGGAAAAATATACTGACAAATACGATCATCTAGACATAGACAAAATTCTTACTAATAAACGGTTGGTGAAGGCCTATTTCAAATGCATTATGAACAGAGGACCGTGTACTGCTGAGGGTTCCGTATTTAAAGGTATTTAAAACATATTTTCATTAAATTTATGAAACAATTTATTTGAGGTTAGGTGGCTGTTTCCCGCAACATCTTGCCCATGGAATTAGGAATTGCTACAGACCTTGTTTTTGTATTAACAAATATCCTAGGTCTGTTTTCAAGCTCTAGATTATTTGTGTACCAAATCTCGTTTAAATCGGTAAAAATAGTGACAAACGAATAGAGTTATTTCGCATTTACAATATTAGTAACAATTTTGTCAATTTCGTAATTACTTAATAGCAATCAAGTCAAAACGTAATATAACATCATAATTTATTCAAATCGTAGTGGAAAAAATTATTATCATGAGCGGGAAAAAAGTATTATAATTAAATACAGCGATCACGGTTCTTTAATAATTGGTACAGAGAGCATCTCTCTCTCTCTCTCCAGTCATTAATGTCCCGCTGTTGAGCATTTTGGCTGCCACAGGGTTTATTTTCGAGTTTTTCATCTCACGCAGAGATCTGATCTGATACATTATCCCTAATCTAGCTATTACAGCACCCTAGGAAAGAAAAAGGGTGGTGACACCTGTATTCTTAATCCGTCATCAGAAGGACGGTACAGTAAACACGCCCACAACCAATTTTTTTTTCCAGCAAATATTCAAGAAGCCATCGAGACCGACTGTGCTAAATGTACAGAAATTCAAAATAAGAATGCTGGCAAAATATTTAAACACTTAATAGAGAATGAACGTGCTATGTGGGATGAAGCGACCGCCAAGTTTGATCCAACAGGGAAGTTCCGCAAAGCATATGAAGACCGCGCTAAAGAAGAAGGCATCAATATCCCTTTATAAATATTTTCTATGTGTATACTTAATCTGCCTATAATATATACTCAATTTTTGATTTAAGTCTTTATTTCTATGACGTAACCAAACTATTATAGAATATGCTTTATCATTTACCTCTCCAGTCTACTAACGTCCCACTGTTAGGCACAGGCTTCCTCCACTTTGGGAGAGATTATGGTCTACTGTACCACACTGTCTATTTATCTGGGTCTATTTTTGAGTTTCCAGTATCTCACAGTAGCGGTTAAGTTCTTATAATACCTGGGGGAGAAATGGGGTAGTGACACTTGAATTCTTAATCAGTCACCACACGTACAAAATACACTTTTCTCTTATTCAAAATAGTGAAATCTATTATGTAACTTAGTCATTAACGCCTTGCCGGTCATGTTAAGGCACTATACCACGGCCAGATAGAAGCAAGCAGGGATACCATGGGTTTTAATGGGTATCAACGAGCCGCCCGGGGGTCCCACTTGAAGCCCGCAGGTTACCTCTCAATTGAACGAGCGAAGTGCGTAAATGTAATCTCCATGCAAAAAAGTCAGTCATGAAGTCATGACTATACACAAAAGAGCACTGTGATCCAGACTTTATTCTATAGACAGATCGAATTTTCCACCTCAGAGATCAAACATACGACATATGCGCTACAATAGCACTACGGACTACACACCACAAAAAATATTTTTTTATCAAAGCAAACCGTGTTCTTTTTTGGAATTTCAATAAAAAATGTGAATATAAATAATGACTCATTTCTTAATACATTTTAATTATTTTTTATTTAGTTCATTAACATTTTATAACCGTTAAATATTATTTATATCGCTTAAGGTTCTGTATGATAAAAAATGTTTATAACGAGCTGTGTGCCTAGTCATACATCAGTTACATTCAGTGTTTTGGTTTTAATAATTTAAAGGTTAGGTTAGAGAGCCGCAGTACCAGTGCCCATTTCCCAGTTGAGGTAGGCACATGGTGGGGATTTAAGTGGGTGAGGGGACATCACTATCCTTCGGTTATCCCCGAACAGTGGGGTGTGCGGTCAGGCATTACCCCCGCCACGAACAAAAAAATGAAAAGGTTTGAAAACTTATTCAAGTTGAATTTTCAAATTTTCTCGTCACAAGAACTTAATTCAAAGAAACAAAAGAATTAAAAGTGATACCTACCAGTTACACAGAGGCGTATTTTAAAAATTAGCGCCTCGGGCCATTATATTTGACGCCCTGGTCCAATTTTATTAGCCACCCTATAAATTAATAGAGATAGAGCAATTTTTTTGAACTTGAAGGCTTTCGCCGCCCTTCTTAGGCGGGCCGCCCCGGGCCATGGCCTCTATGGCCTTAGGGTAAAAACACCTCTGCGCATTAATCTATGTAACGGAATCTTTGAAAGCAATTATCACCCACTTGCAGTAGTCGGATTGATGTGAAATTTTGCACACATGTTATGGACCGTTGAAAATGCAACGATTTAAAAAACTATTCAGGATTTTCATGCGTGTCGTTTAGTTTTCGAACTAAACAATATTTATAAAAAAGATTACGCTGGTACCAAGTTCTTATTTTTTATATTTTGGACATTTCACACAACGTCCTCTGGTCCCAAAGTAAGCTATATTTCTATGATTGTCTATGTTGTTCTATGCATCTGGTACCCATAAGTACCAGATACGCATATACTAAATATACTACTTTTCTTTTGTAAATACATACTTATAATACATAGACACACCCAGACCCAGGACAAACATTTGTATGACATTTATAAACATCACACAAATGATTGTCCCGAGCGGGAATCGAACCCGCGACCTCGTGACTGGCAGTCCATTACATGAACCACTAGACCAGGAAGCCCGTTTTTAAATGACTACTACGAATTAAATTCTATTTAAATGACAATAGTACCAATTCTACGTCCACAACTAAACTAAACTTAACTAAAAAATGAAAACAACTGTGGTGTATTTGGATTAATTGTCTATTTCGTTGTACACATTTTTATTAATTAAAATCGTTAGTCTATAATATACAGATTTTCTAACAAAAAAGGTTCTGGTTACAATGCCGAATTGTGTTATTGACACTATCAATTTTAATTTTTTAGTTAACTTAAGTTGTGCACGTAGAATCGATGCCAATGAAATGTAAACAAAATGCCGCCATATCAGTGGAACCGTTTTTACTATGATTAGCGGAACCCAAATTGCAAATATGTAATTCCCTCAAGGATATGCAATACGAATCATATATTAATACTCTGTTACAATAAAATTGTTATTAAGGTTCAGACTACCCCAAATACGTAATCGTATACAGCGTGTTCTTAAAATCAACATTACAGTCTAGCCGTCATTAAGTACGTATATATTTGACTGTTGCGAAAATAAATATAAAATAAATAGCCTTCATAATTAAAAAAAAAATTATATATATATATACTACTTTACTTATCTAAGATACAAAATTCTCGTGTCACAATGTTCGTTCCCCTACTCCTCCGAAACGGCTTGACCGATTCTTATTAAATTTTTTATGCATATTCAGTAAGTCTGAGAATCGGCTGCTATCTATTTTTCAAACATCTAAGTGATAAGGGTTATCCATTGCTGACATTTGTATGGCAAAACAACGTTTGCCGGGTCAGCTAGTAATAAAATAAAATTGGTGTAGGTATGTAACTGTGAAATACTATTAAAACAATAAATATTTGTAAAATAAATTCGTTTTTATTTTTCTATCAAATATGATAGAAAAATAAAAACGAAAGAAAAATAAAAAAATAAATATATAATTAATTATTTACACGAAATTGTTACATACCGCCATCTATCATCATATCCCTTTTTCTTTCTTTTTTCCTGTCTCCTTCCCTTGTCTACGTATTGTGGGGCCACGGAAACTCGAACTACACCGCAACCCTGGTAGTGGACACAGGCCGTACAGAGCTCCTCTAAAATTTAAAATTATCAACTCGTAGTTAATTAACATAAAGCTAAAAAGCGCTTTCAGAAACTTTACTAAAATAGTAATTTTACTATTTCGGAACCGACTGTAGATTAGCGTACGTAAATTGACGTCACACGACAAGTAATTAGCTGGGTAAAGCAGTTGCTCAATGACTATATATAGTGGTGAAAGGGTAAAATTGGCATCAAAACTAACAGATATTCAAGATATAAACAACAAAAAATAGGTAAGCAAATATTATTGCAATCTCTTGAAGTGTAGCATGACCTTTTAGTTTCCATAAAGAGGTGATCTGATAATCACTATAATAAAATTATTATGTGAATTTCTATTTATTTCTTCTCAAATATTGTATAATATTTAACTGATAACGAATTAATACATAGTAATTTTTTTATTAATGCAATTGACTTGCTATACTTTACAAATTCAAAGTCAAATTTTTTCAAGTCTATAAAATACAGATTTTCAAATAGAAAAGTTCAGTTAACATTACCGAATTGTGTTATTGACATTATCAATTTTCATTTTTTAGTTAAGTTTCGTTGTGCTCGTAGAATCGATCATTTGTTTGAATAGAATTAATTTAATCAAAGTAAGTCGCGCAAGCGCTAGAGAATAATATTTATATTATTATTATCTAATATATAAAATTCTCGTGTCACAATGTTCGTTCCCATATTCCTCCGTAACGGCTTGACCGATTCTTATGAAACTTTTTATACATATTCAGTAGCTCTGAGAATCGGCTACTATCTATTTTTCGTACCCCTAAGTAACAAGGGTTTTTAACATTCTTATGGCAAAACAACGTTTGCCGGGTCAGCTAGTCTTTAATAAATTTGTCTGTTCAGGAAACATGAAGTACATCATAGTGCTGTGTTGTGTTGTTGTTGCGGTCATTGCCGACGAGAAGTACACCAGCAAGTTCGATCACTTGAATGTGCAGGAGATCTTGGGAAATGAACGGTTATTCAATGCATACACTGACTGCATCATGGAAAGAGGAAAATGTACTCCTGAGGGCGCTGAGCTTAAATGTACGTGATTTTTTGTCTTTTTTGACATTTCACACAACATCCACTGATCTCAAACTAAGCTCATTTACTTGTATTATATATATCCTTACTTTCTGTAAATACATATTTATAGCATATAGAAAACACCAAGGCGTAGCACAAACATTGGTATGACTTTATAAACATCCCATAAATGACTGTCTTGTGCGGGTGTCGAACCCGCGACCTCGTGAATGACAATACACTATACAAACCAATAGAACACAAGACCCATCGTAGAAA
Source organism: Orgyia antiqua (assembly GCA_916999025.1). NCBI lineage: Eukaryota > Metazoa > Arthropoda > Insecta > Lepidoptera > Erebidae > Orgyia > Orgyia antiqua. The sequence goes on from OU779868.1 coordinate 8,707,699, forward strand.
TTACTACAGTTAATGTAATAGTGACCATTGCTCATATAATGAATACAAATACCACCGTCCAATTGCCTGCCCATGTGCTGTAAGAGCCAGCTAAGAGAATAAAAATAGAGAACATCTCATCTCCTCTGTGAGAGAAGGAAATCTCGTAACTAAACCCTATGTCAACACCCAGCGTGACATAGTAGACCAAATACTCTGCCAATGTGGAGAAGGCTCGTGCCCAACGGGTATACTAGTAATGTCTTACACATTACTAGATCCAAGTTATTGAATACTGAATAATCAAAATGTTACCTAAAACGTTAAGCGGACTACTGTACTGTTGAAATTGTAATCCAAAAATCTCAGATCCAGTGTATAAAAGCCATGTTTTTTTTTATTTCCTCAGCACACATTCAAGAGGCTCTTGAAACTGGATGCGCCAAATGTACAGACAAGCAGAAAGAAGAATCACGCAAAACAATCAAGTTCGTAAGAAGTGAGAAGCCCGCCATTTGGAAAGAAATCACTGAAAAATATGATCCCACAGGCAAATTCTATAAACAGTACGAGCATGAGCTAAATTAAATAACTACATAAAAATTTAACAATACTTCTCGTAGATTAACACAATTATCACAAGTTTAAAAAGAAGTTTTTTTTTTCAATTATTACATTGTCTTCTGGCATTAAAAACTTTTTTTCTGATAAATCTGACAATTTTAGGTAATAGTCACATTTAAATATTCCATTACATAGATAAATGATCAGATACATAAAAAATCTTATTAAAATGAATATATTCTAGTCGTCAATCAAGTAAAAACTTGTATATCATGTCTCCCAAACTATAAATATCCTAGGCCATAACAGACATCATCTCCTCTTACAAAACAATGAAGCCACTAAACCTCATCAAATTGATAAAAAGTACTAGGTTTGTATACGATACTTATGTTGTTAGATATTATTACATAGTGAAATAAAATATTAAAGTATGAGAATTAAGATATAGGTTACATCAATATTTTTTATTTTTAAATGAAAAGTGTGTCTTTATAATTCCCATCAAAGAATGTTAACACAGTAACAAATAAACGTATGTTAACTTATCCCATACTATGAATATGGTAAAATTATTTAGTAATTGTTAATGTAAATACTCCAATAAAATTTATTATTTATATACCATATTATTATTTTTCTTCTCCCTAGCGTTTGACCCGTCTTGCGACAGGATCCGCTTTCGTACTCTGCTTCTTGAACTTCGCTTTATCCTGAACATCTCTTTCTGTCAACCGACAACACTCAGCAGTCACACAGTCCCAAAATATCTAGATGGCGAAAAATATGGCCACAATATTCTTATAACCTGTTATAAGTATGTATTTACAATAGAAAAATAGTTTACGTATTCTATCCGTTTTCTGGTACCCATAACACAAACATATTATAAGTTTAGCTTGGGACCAGAGGACGTTGTGTGAAATGTCCATGAATATTTATTTATTTATACATCAAATCTTATTTTTGTATAATCTCCATTCGGAGTTGTTCTGACACGAAAAAAATACTAACGTAGAATTATGTTTAGTAGGAGGTTTCTCTCTCACTCTGCTCTGCAAAGCCCACCTCCTCCACTTTGGGTCAGTTCTTACGACACCTAATAAAGTAGCTCGCTCTTTAAAGAGCATTAACGCCCCAATGTGGGTGAAATGAGAGAGTAATGAGACCTTCAGATTTCAGGCCAGTCGAAGTTGTTATAATGCTTAACAATTCATTCATGCATATGAAAATTAAACTAACAAATAATGTTTTAAATAATCCAAATTTTAATAGTCGAAATTATTATTTTGAAAATGTTAATTAAATGTTATATTATACAATTAAGTAACATTTTGTTGAGATAGTTCTTACTAAACATAAATTCTAGGTTAGTATTAAATTAATGCAAATAGCGTTTATGGCAATAACTTCTAGTGAATAAAACAGATTTATTTTTTTACATTAAAAGAAAAAATCTAGAAATAACTCGAGGCCTACTACATGCAGTACAAAGAGAGAATGATAGATGTATGAATGAAATACTTTAGTCTCCATACTTATTTTAAGATTATTTTGTTTAAATGGTCAACGACGTATATCTAATTAAATCATATTCTTTATCTAAGATGTAATTAAAACAATGTTAATAAGCAAACAAAGTTATAAATAAAATCTTTGACTAATTAACAATAGTTAGGTTAGATAACGTGCTTAAGTGATTAGGCACATATATGACAATAGTACCAATTCTGAGTGCACAACTAAACTTACCTAAAAAATTAAAACAATGGCGTATTTTGATTAATTTGCTATTTTGTTGTGCATTTATTTATTTATTTATTTTATTCTTTATTGTACACCATACATATCTTAAACTAAACTTATACTAAAAAAAATCAAGTACAATGGGAGGCCTTATCGCTTAAAGCTTTTCTTCCAGGCAACCTGAGCAACCTGGATATTATTTAACAAGTAGGCCAAATATAAACTACATAACGGGCTTCGTGGTGGAGTGGTTTATGTAATGGACTGCTGATCACGAGGTCGCGGGTTCGATTCCCGGTTGGGACAATCATTTGTGTGATATCCATAAATGTCATACAAATGTTTGTACTGCGTCTGGGTGTTTTCTATGTATTATAAGTATGTATTTACAAAAGAAAAGTATTATATGTAGTCTATCCGTATCTGGTTCCCATAATACAAGCATAGAAATATAGCTTACTTTGGGACCAGAGGACGTTGTGTGAAATGTCCTGAATATTTATTTATTATTATTATTATTTATAATATACTAAGTACTAACAATAAACATACACATATACTTTTTAAATACACATAGGTACACTCAATTACATAATACATAAATTTACTAGGTACTAAAATAAATATAATAAATATCTTATAAACAGTACAGTTTTTTAATGAAGTGTTTCTAGTAAAGTAAGTAGAATTACGTAGGTAATTCCAAATGGTCCTTTAGCAACAACTTAAAAGATTTTAAAGTCTTAGCCTGACGAATGGCTAAGGGCAAAGCATTCCACAATTTCGTAGCTGTGATGGTAAACGACTTGTGAAAGAACGATGTGGAATGCTGTGACATCTTCAGTCTCAGCCTGAATGATGACCTAACACTTCTTTCTATGGTAGCATCTAAATATTCAAAGCGTTACCTAAGATAGGGAGGGTATGAGGGATTAAACAAAATGTTATAAAGAAGATGGAGTATTTGAGCATTCCGGCGATGGCGTATTGATAACCACTTGAGTTATTATTGAGTGCATATTTGTATTAATTACTAACTGACCCGGCAAACGTTGTTTTGCCCTACAAATGTAAAATGTACACAACCCTTATCACATAGGGGTATGAAAAATAGATAGCAGCTGATACTCAGACTTACTGAATATGCATAAAAAATTTCATAAGAATCGGTCAAGCCGATTCGTATGGGAACGAACATTGTGACACGAGAATTTTATATATTAGATAATCGTTAGTCTATCTATAATATACAGATTTTCTAATAAAAAAGTTCTGTTAACATTGCCGAATTCTGTTATTGACATTATCAATTTTCATTTTTTAGTTAAGTTTCGTTGTGCTCGTAGAACTGGTACCAATACCTTTCTTGGGGATTATTAATACAAGTATCACCATTCTGTTTGTTCCTAATAAGTTTCTTCTACGACAGCTTAAAATAACAGAGAACGACTCTCTTAGGGTCATCTTCGATGTGTACATAATAGTGAGACTACCCTAGCTAGACTTTCACTACAGTGTACATAGACAAGCTCTACTCTTTTCAGTATTGATTAAATACATTTGTTTAAGGTGGATTTCTTTTCTATTTTGACAAGAAGAATAGTTACAGTGTTGAATCAATAGTTTCTTACACTTTCCATTTTGCCTTCGATTTCCGACTCGATTAAAGTTTCAAAAATTTCATGAACTACTTAAGTTACGATTCTCTTTTTTTTTTAAATTTGTTATTAATTTGTTTGTTATTAATTTGTTATTAATTATACTTAGTTTTTGTTTTGTTTGTATCAATTTTATTGTGATTTTGGCATCTTATTTAGTTTTGATTTTAGAAGATGTAGTTTTTAGTAATAATTGTTAAATGATTTCAATTTTTCTATTGATTTCAGTATCGATTTTAGAATGAATTTCAGTTTTTATTGTAGTTTGGATTTTAAATTTGATTCAGTCACTTATGCGTGTGAAGCCGCGGGCAGAAACTAGTTTCTTTATAAAAAGTTATGAAGATCAAACAATTTTATTCACTAAGAAATTATGTGAACTAGTTATAGAACAAATTCTGTTTTCTATTCTAAGATACAGAATCCAAATACATCAAGGTTCCGTTCTCGGCCAAACTCATAACTTTAAACTTGCAAAAAATACATACAAATGTATCAAATATAAACACAGAATGTCATAAATTTTGTAAACTGTTTTTGCATTGTAAATTAATCCCGTGACTAGAGCTTTATTCATGAAACGAAATAATAATTATTAAAGATTTTACTATGTAAGACAATAACTAACACTTGCGTTCTCCGTGTGGTAACGGATTATGAATACAAATGTCACCACCCCATATCCTTCCAAGGGTGCTGTAACAGTCAGCTAAGGGATATTGCACACAGATAATATAATCTGTTAGAGACGGAAAACTCGAAAATAAACCCTGTGCCAACACGCCTGGTCAGCGCGGCACAGCACACCATAATCCCTCCCAAAGTGGAGGAGGCCCGTTCCCAACAGTGGGACGTAAATGGGCTGGAGAGAGAGAATAATAAATACCATAGTTTTAATTACTGAAATTTATTTGATTATATACCAAGAAAATATTTTGATAGTCACTAAGGTTCAATGCATAATTTTGTAGGCTTAAGAGCTATTACTTTTGAAGTGTGGAGCAATAATGTGCAGTGAAGAAAGTATGTGTCCTTATTGAAGCTATCAATATATTAAAAGAGTTCTTTTAAGGCAGAGTGATGCCATGTTCTTTGGCAAGGTCTTCATACTTCTTGCGGAATTCGCCTGTTGCATCGAACTTTGCGGTAGCCTTTTGCCATAGCGCCGGTTCATTTTCTATTAGATACTTGATTACTTCAGGAGTTTTCTGTTTTTGCACATCTGTACACTTAGAGCATCCATCTCCAAGAGCATCTTGAAGGTTTGCTGAAAAAAAAATTTTTTTAGTTTTAAATGTAAGCAGATTTTATTAGTTTTTGGATGTTGTTTAAATAATAGATAAACTTAAGTAAACTTAGACAGAAAAATATTGCTTCAAAAAATAACGAAAGTACAAAGTCTCATATTTGAACAAAATTTGTCAGTATTTGCTATAGATTTGCCACTTCTTAACGCGTTTTTTTTAGCTCTTTACTGGTCTATTTATAACGTTTTTTACGGAACAATTGTAACGGAATCTTTGAAAGTGATTTTACCACACTCTACACCATTTAGTGTAATCAGAGTGATCTGAAATTTTAAGATTATACCACAATAATGTAATATTCAGGGTTTTAAGTATTTCTAATTTTTCAACTAAACATATTAATTTACTTCAAAATCAAAAGAAATGAAACAGGGGAACCTATTCTCAAAATGAAATCTTGGCTTAAGGGCCTACATCAATATCATCGCCGACACGTACATATTAACACAGCCAGTAGGCACAGAAAATGAAGAATTAGGGATACTTTTCCTATTTACTCAAAATCTACTAAATATATTTTAATTCTGATCCACGTGTTTCTATACATAATAGTTACCTATGTTTTTAAAGTTATTTCATTAGTTAATACGCGATAATAGACCGACAAATGAAAAAATAAAAAATTAGAGAGGTTGTTTCGCCAAGATTTTCTATCGAGAAAACTTTTTTCAATCGCGTTTCTGAGTTCATGCGATCCTAGATCATATATTGAAAAAACATATACTTAAAAATTAGAGCTCTATCCATTCAATCTAAAGAAACAATGAAAACTTCGTACATAGAAAAATGCACGAAGCTATTTTGGTATCCTCTTAAGTGAATATTAGCATAAAAAATTAGTAATATTTACATTTCAGTTCCTTGCCCTCAGGAGAGCATGGTCCTTTGTCGTCCAAGCAGTCAGCCATACCATTAAGCAATCGTTTGTTCTGCACAAACTCCATAACGTCTAAACCATCATACTTGTCGGTATATTTATCTTGAGCAATGACCGCCACCACAACGCAACACAATACAATAAAATATTTCATGATTGAGCTAAAAATAAACACAATATTTTTATTAAAAAGTATGTTAGTAGATTTCCTTAAATCTCTCTACGGCCCATTTGCGTCCCACTGTTGGGCACGAACCTCCTCAACTTTGGGAGGGAGTATGGTCTACTGTGCCGCGCTGACCAGGCGTGTTGGCACAGGGTTTATTTTCAGGTTTTCCATCTCTCACAGAGGATGTTATTTGTGTGCAATATCCCTTAGCTGACTTTTACAACACCCTTGGGAGAAGGTGGGGTGGTGACACTTGTATTCTTGATCCGTCACCACACGGACAGTATTTTCCCGCTAAATCCCAATTTATATTTAACTAGCTGTTGCCAGCAATTCGAAATAAAAAAATATCCCCGTTTGTGAAACATTTTTCATGCTGCTCCATTCCTATTGGACGCAGCGTGATGTTAAATATAGCCTTTGTTGATAAATTTACTTACACTGAAAGAAGTTTTCAAATCGGATCAGCGAATACTGATATTATTGTTAACATTCACGAAATATTATTTTAAAATTAACAAATAAAACTTACCGCCTAATATTGTTAACTATATCCAGAAATATATCAGCTAACTTTGATACCCATTGTAATTTTTCACAGTATATATACTACTCGGCGTATTGTTGAGAGAATTTTTTTCTTGTGTAATTTAGGCGCTTTTAATTAATTGTAGTTCGGTATATGAGCCAATTACGGTTTTTTTATTAGTTTTTATAGTACTTGTATTATATTAAAACCCTATTGATATTTATTTAATTTTAACTACGATAGAATTATGAAGTCTTACTTTGGTGGTCCATTGAGTGTCGAGGAAACATATCTAACATTGAAAAAATTTGGTAAAATAAATAAATAAATATTCATGGACATTTCACACAACGTCCTCTGGTCCCAAGTTAAGCTTTAATGCTTGTGTTATGGGTACCAGAAAGTGGATATACTGCATAAACTACTTTTTTTTGTAAATACATAGTAAACACCCAGACGCAGTTCAAACATTTGTATGACATTTATAAACATCACGCGAATTATTGTTCTGTGCAGGAATCGAACCCGCGAGCTCTTGAATTGCAGTCCGTTAAACCATTAGATCACGAGGGCCGTTATTGGGCAAGAATAAAGGAATTAAGGATAGGTAAAGTTATACACCAAAATACATTAATACAAAATCAGAGAATAGTTGGTCAGATGCTGTTTCAAGGCTATAATTATTTTGTTATAATTAGATTGTAGGCATTCATTAAAATTGTAGCTGTTTGAAATAATTTTATTCCTTAATCATAAAATTAACATTTAAATTATTTATGCAAACACTAATTGATAGAATAGAATAGTATATCTCTATCACCGATTTACGACATGTAATTCGCTGAAAAGAATCTAAGTATAAGATAAGGAATCGTGATACAGTAATGTAAAAATGTTGACCTTTATTGTTTAACCAAACAAAACTCAACTATTTAATCAAATACTAACTGTTGCTCGGAACTTCGTACGCGTTAAATTTCACGCGAGAAAGTTTCCGCGTTTCTGCAACATTTTTCGCTGTTGCTTCGCTCCCATAGGTCGCAGCGTCATGTTTAATAGCGTAAGGCCTCTTCGATAGATGTACCTACCTACTATATAACACTGAAAGAATTTTTCAAATCGGAAGAAATGTTCCTGAAATTTGCGTGTTCAAAGAAACTCTTCAGTTTTATAATATTAGTATAGTTTAATTTAAAGTGCCTAAACTAAAGATCCGTCTATAGTAAGATTTGCTAATATTATTACGTAGAGTTACAATTGTTAAGCGTGTTATAGTGACCAATTATCAGTAGCAGATCATCTTTATATTATCTTATAGACCACAAACATTACACATCTTGATGCACTATACATAAGAGTGTCTATTATAAGCCTGCATATTCTTTAGTTGCGTTGCTATCATTAATTTTAGTACGTGCAAATAAAGCGCTTTCATATACACATATTTTCCTATATTAATCAAATACAGCATATATTTTGTAAACTGCCTGTGCAACATTGCCAAATGTTCTTCTATTCATAACAAATATATCCGCTGCACTTAAATAAGGCTGACGTTGCGATGCACGAAGCATAAGTAGAACCATTTTAGCATGTTTGGTTTCCATTGACTCCCAATTGCACATATAAATCGAATTACTCATTGCTAGTCCAGCAGATATTAAAAGTTCCCCGCCAAAACAATACAAAAATAATGGCATGACTCCTGTTACGCCAGTTAAAATGGTGTTCCTTACATCCCATTCACTAAACGTTTGTAATGTGGTCACCAAAACAATCGTCATCATTATAAAGTGGGCTCCAAAAATTACCTTGTACAACTCTTGTATTTTATTATGGTAATGCAAAAGAAACTGGTGACGTTTCACACAAAATATCAGCAAATCATCAATATTATCTTCAGAATTATCACAGGAGCCACGATCTTTGCTCAATATGTTACCTATATTAATAAACGTTTCTTTTATAACATTGAAGTGTCCCAATTCATGGACCAGTAGTGTAATAAAGAGTATTATATACCCGGTCTGACTAACTGCCGAAAAAAAGGTTGCAGCACTAGTTACAATAAATGTTATTTCGTAAAATGGTGTTTCATATTTTGGACTAAGACCTGCAACAAAAATATGGAATCACAAATCTACCAAACGGTAGTGCGTTCAATTTTGAAGTCACGTTAATATTGCATGGCTAAATCGTACTTAATAAACTAATAATGTTTCATATTCTTGTTTCAGAGATACGCATAGATACCTATTTCACAGACAAATAGATATTTATGTATTTATGTGGGTTCAAGCCGGGTGCCATAAATACCTACTCTATCTCCCAAATATAAAGTTCCATAAACGGATTTGTTTTATAATTGGAACTTTACATTTGGGAAAAATTTTCATAATTTCGAAATTTATTGCTTACCATACGCTTCACCAGGCGTCGTTGGCAGATATCTGTTGCTACCAAAAATAGTGAAAATCAAAGGCATTAACAAGTAGAATACATGCGTGAAAGCTTGATTGGCAATAACAAGCCATGAGACATATCGACCGCGTTGGAGAATGGCCAACATATTTTTCTTGGCTCCACTCCTCTCAGATATAGCAGATAATCCTTCACGGCTGAGTTGGAATAAGCTACGAAGACGAGCCCTTAAATAAATGAAACTATGCTCAAAGGAATTGTTTGCAATTATTTATTAAGCGAATTAGCATCAGGAAGGGTTTAAAATTTTTCCGTTAAAAATAGTATAAAATTTTGTTTTTGCCTATTTATGTTATGAAAGTTATGCTTAGTTATGAAAATTTTCTTTTGGTATTTGCTTTCTACTGTCTATGATTATTATTTTAAATTATTATAGACATTAGCTAAGACAAAGTGGTCAGAAGTGAACCAACGCATGGAGAGAGAGATTATCAAGTGAGAAACTGGCGAAATCGACCACTGTAAGACTACTTTTAGGCTTCTATTTTTATAATTAATAGTTATGGACATTTCACACAAGGACCTCTGGTCCCAAGCTAAGCTTGTTTGCTTGTGTTATGGGTACCAGAATATGGATATAATACATATACTACTTTTCTTTTCTAAAAACTGGTCTTATTTATAATGACTTATCGGAGGTTTAAACAATAACTTTATCGGAGAGATAATAAATATTTTATCGTAAAATGACTATTATGAATAACAATTTTTGACAATTTTAGCTAACCGATTTTAGCGAACTTTTAAACCTCCGATAAGTCATTATGAATAATACCAATGAAAATACCCAGACGAAATACAAACATTTGTATGACGATTATAGATAACAAATGATTCTCCCGAGCGGGAATCAAACCCACGACCTCGTGAACGGGGCGCAGCGGTCTGCAAAGAATTCTCAGGGACCAAAGAGTTCATTGCTACAACTTCTTTTATTTCTCTTGATAATCTCCTCCTAAATCGTAACTAAAATGCTAGGTCCAAGATGGTAAGTTCTCGGTATAATGAGAATTCTTATCTGTTCATAAATTATTATACTTACTTACTTCTATATCTCTACATCTGTATTATTATATTATATCTGTATTTGACGGGCTTCGTGGTCTAGTGGTTCATATAACGGACTGCGAATTACGAGGTCGCGGGTTCGATTCCCGCCTCGGACATTCATTTGTGTGATGTTTATAAATGTCATACAAATGTTTGTTCTGCGTCTGGGTGTTTTCTATGTATAATAAGTATATATTTACAAAAGAAAAGTAGTTTATGTATTCTATCCGTATTCTGGTACCCATAACACAAGCATAATAAGCTTAGCTTGGGACCAGAGGACGTTGTGTGAAATGTCCATAAATATTTATTTATTTATTATTCACTAACCTCGACAGCCACATAAACAGATATTTGGACAGCGGAACTGAAGTAGCACTAATGCAATTAATACCTTTAAAGCTCTCAGACTTGTCTGGGAACACTTGATATAAATACAGTAGTTGACTAAATGAACCCACGTAGAGAAATGTGCCACCAAATATTATAGTAGCGAAGAGAGAGCTCACGGTTACATCTGAAATATAATATTAGTATCAAATTCAAGCGAGGCGTGACGAGGCATATTCTGGGTCAGCAAGGTGGGAGCGGCTAGTGCATGTGAAAGAAGTTTTATTTGCTGCATTAGGTACATCACGCACCTCACACAACACATACAACCGTAGCGCACACACACTACAACGTACGTAACTGTATACATACACACAATATACAGTTCTTTAAATAAAATATACACTAAATTACAATACATTATACTTAAAAAAACCTGTCAAGAGCGAGGTAAACTCGCACACTTAGGGTTTCGTACCTACTAGACATATAAACTTAAGTAACTGCATTCAAATAATCAGTTAATTAAACTCAAAACAACTTACCAACTTTATTTTGTAGTTGAAATATAGGGAATCGCCTACATTTCAGCTATTTCATAAGTTGGTATTAGTATAAACACTTTTTTACTTGTGATGTGATGACAAATTATAAGTTTTTGGATTTTTCCCTATATCAGCACTATATAGACTTGATCTATGCCAAATTTCAAGGCTCTAGGGCAACGGGAAGTAACCTGTGAATTTTGATTCCCTAGCATAAGTCGAAAAATTCTTAAAAATGGTCGTAATTTGGTTATATCTTTTAAATGCGTAGAGGTGAAAGGTTGACTGTATTTTTTGCAGCAAGGGACCGCATAGATCTAAATATCGTATGAGTTTCAAGTTGATACCTTCAGCCGTTGCTGTGTAAAAAATGTTTGACAGACGGACAGACAGACACCGGAGTGATCCTATAAGGGTTTGTACGAAACCCTAAAAATAATACATAGGTAGTCGCAAAAGGAAATGAATGTAATTAAGAACATGCTTATGGTATAAGTATTTTTAGTCACAACAGCAAATAGGCTCCCATTTCAGCATAATATGTTAGGTCTCAAGGACCTAACGCTGATTTTCAAATGGGGTCTATGAGTGTTGACACGGATATCTACAAAGTAACTACTCGTAATTAATATAGGTACCTACTATCAAACTATCAACAGTAATGCGATTATCACAAGTATAATAATTTTAAATAATTATACTAGCAAGTAGTGAAATGTGCTATGATGCTAACAAATATAACAACAGGACAAGTTTACAGTACAAGCAAATATAAAAAAAAAATACAAAAATTCGAAATGTTACAATTAAACATTACGAATTTTTTTTTTTTTGCATTCGCTCCTATTGGTTTCAGCGTGATGTTATATAGCATATTGTACGTGCTGCTCCCACATTTAGATTTACAGCCCACTTCACATCAGGGGCTCAAGTCTGCTATTACAATGTTGTCACAATGATCGGTCACTGACGCCATTATGGCCAATTTTATCAAGTTTGGTAGTCTACACTTCATTTTTTGTTTTAAACTACGCCATTATGGCACCATAAAAGCGCCCGTGACTGATAATTGTGACTACATTGTAATAGCAGGCTTGGCCCCTTGGGGTGTGTAATCATTTGCCTACCCTAGATATAAAAAAAAATTATTATATAAAAAATTCTTTTTTTGCAAAGACGCAAAAGGACTTCTTTTTAGAACTTTAATGAAATACGTACTTTTCTTTTGGAATAAATTTTTTTTATCCCTGAATGTGCATAAAATCTACTCAAAAACACATTATTCTTTGACGAGATGACTATAATCTCAAAAATATTTTTGACGAGGATTTCTTCTATCACACAGACGATTAAATGGCTTTTACAGCAGCCTAGGAAGGAAATGAGGTGGTGGCACTTGTATTCTTAATCCGTCACCACACGGACCGGGTTGCATAAATAGACCAAACCTATACTATATACTATTAAACTGTATACTATCATAACTAATTTAAAAATGTGAAAACGAGTTGATGACACTATAGAAATTTTGACAAGCATAAGTGTTAATGCGTCCAACGAAACTATAGCGTGATTTAAAAAACGGTACAACGCCGTCTATCGACTGTCATAGTAAACTTCGGTTTGTTATTTTTTAATTTAAGGCGTACGAAGTCGCGGACAAGAGCTAGTAATATTGTTACGAACACACAAAACACAAAGGAGCTAGCGCCATCTAGCAGCAACTAGTAAAACCAATTAAAGAACCGAACAGAGTGAAACCCCTATTAGATACTAGATGGCGTTAGAGGAACTACCGTACCTGCGCGAACTTTCCAGAAACATTCGTTCCGGGCGATCACGTTCGCGCACAGTCGGGAACATTCTGGAATAGTCTGGAACTCGTCTCTGCGCATATAAATAGCGGCAGGGAGGCGAGCCCGGGCAGTTCAGTTTGAGCTACGAGAAAGGCGACTTCGAGAGCGAAAACAAATGATCAAGAGTGATACTAGTGAAACCTACGACTTGGCTAAAACCTAGGACATTGTTAGTGCTTAGTGTTTGGACCTAGTGCTTAGTGTTTGGACCTAGTGCTTAGTGTTTGGACCTAGTGCTTAGTGTGTAACTAGTGCTAGTGAATAAAGTCTTCTAAAAGAGTCAGCAGGTCTTTGTCTCCAAATCCTTCGAACCCTAACACGTAACAATATTATAAAGCGGAAGAGTTTGTTTGTTTGTTTAAACGCGCTAATCTCTGGAACCACTGGGCTGATTTGAAAAACTCTTTCAGTGTTAGATAGGGCATTTATCGAGGAAGGCTTTAGGCTATATAACATCACGTTACGACCAGTAAAAGCGAGTAGCGAAAAATGTTGCAAAAAAAAAAAGGGAAAATTTTCTAAATTCCACGCGGATGGAGTCACGGGCAACAGCTAGCACCCAATAAAATAGAAGTGGATGAGGTCTGTGCCTAAAAATGGTACATAATTATTAACGTAACAGTTTCAGCGAGTTTTCTAGGAACTTACTATTTTTATTGTCGCCAAAGACATTAGGTATTCCGACTAAAAGTTGAATAGAGCTGATCATAGTCTTGGCAGCGTCTACATGATCTTCTACGTGATTGATCCTTTTCACGAGATTTTTCCATTTATTGTTTATGACATTCATCTTCGGGGATCTTGATAGTACAGTGACAAAAAAAATATACCCTAACTAATATATAGCCTTAGCTTGAAATTACACAGAAAAATAATTCTTTTAAAACTATTTATTACAAACCGTATTTGATAACAGTAAATTACACTTAATACGTTAATTAATGTTATATTCTCAATTTCGATAAAAGCTGTTATTTGTTTCACTAACGAAATATTCGAAGTTTAAATATTTTATGTTTGTGAATAATTTTTATCACTTTACAATAACGATTCACTGTAATTGATAGTGACAGTCGATGTTTCCAATGCTTCACCAACTTAACTGATATTTTATCTTAGCATAAGTTCACGATATGAACCGCTTGTCAGCACAACACACGTAATTTACGGAATATTGTTCTGAAACGGCGACTACAACCTTTTATAAAATACAACCGGGCTTCGATTCTCCGCTTGGCCAGGGCCTGACCATTAGTAGAGCCTGACAGTCCCTACTCTATTACGATGTGATAACCACTAGTCTACTCATAGGGGGCTCATTATCTCAAAATACCGAGGGCCCTTGGGTGACTCGTATTTGTAAGTAGCTAAAAATATATAAGTATAGGTAGAGTCACGATTTATGAGCACAGAATACAAATATTAGGTCTGTTTAGTAACAGGGTTAAAGCAGGAAGCCAGGGGAGCACACGCCGAATTTTATCTCGCATGCGATTGAACAGTGAGTAGCTGCCTCACTGCGCATAGCACGCATTGATCGAAATCGGTACACATCCGCAGACCACTCAAATAGAGCGCTCATAACTTGTGACGCTAACTATAACAGCAGTCATCTTACCAATTACAAAAGTTATATTAAAAAAACATCCTTTTCACAGCAATTTATTTATTTTAGAAAATACTTATAAAGTAATTAAGACCACAAATTAATGTATTCTAAAAAATTACGAAATTTTAGTAAGTAGTATAAGGCATAGTCATGATTCCTATGGATACATGACTTCTGAAGTCATCAGTGGACGAACAGAATTATTATGTTGTGAACTTAAGGCAGTGTGATACCATGTTTCTTGGCCTCTTCTTCGTACTTCTTGGTGTATTTTCCCGTTGGATCATATTTGTCAGTAGCCTTCTTCCAAATGTCGGGATAGCTTTTTATAAGCTCCTTAATTACTTCAGGGGTTTTCTCTCTCTGTGTATCTGTACATTTAGCGCATCCATCCTCAAGGGCATCTTGCAAGTGCGCTGGGAAATAAATAACATTTTTAATACTATACTAAAAATACTAATACTATACCTATACTAGTAACCATTTTTTTTTATTGAGGGAATCTTTTTCCCACAGTACCACCGCAAAGGACTCTTAAAAAAGGGCGTCAAAGGTTCTTGCAGAATCAGCAACGCGCGAGTATTACCTCTGGGGTTGAAAACGTTAGCTACGGTAATCGCTTACCATCAGGTGAGCCGTGTCCTTATTTGTTTCCCTTGTACTTGGTACAAAACTATTCTCTTTCTCTTTCCAGCCTATTAACGTCCCACTGCTGAGCACGGGCCTCCTCACTTTGGGAGGGATTATGGTCTACTGTGCCGCGCTGACCAGGCGTGTTGGCACATGGTTTACTTTCGAGTTTTCCGTCTCTCACAAAGGATGTCATATGTGTAAGATGGTTCCCTAATGATTGACCAAAAAATTTTTGACAAATGATCATTTGACAAACATCGTTTCACCAAATGGTCATTTGGCTAACAATACACTTGACAAAAGTATCATCTTACAAAAACTTACTTAGCAAATAAGCACTTGACAAATGTGTTAAGTATTCAAATGTCAATTGACCTTTTTGTCATTTCACCAAATTATATGTTTCGTAAATTATGTTGTTTTAAATGTATCATTATCATCATGAATCATTATTAATGGGAGCCGACCTATGCCCTAAAATCACTTCTGGCACTCGCCGGCCACTGCCGCGGCACGCTCGCTTTGCTCGCTCAGCTCATGCCTTTGGGGTTAAAGTTCTAACCTAATCTAACCCAATCTAATAAAAGAGATATAATTATTATATCTCCAAATACGAACGGGTAAATTAGTAATTATTTTTTAAATAATGTAAAATATCATTTTTTTCATTCTATCTATCTATAATACTCATAGTATTTTCTTTTTAGGAAAATCCACAGTGGTGGCTTTGCAAAAAAAAAGTGCAAAGTGTGGTAATTTTAACAAGAATACCAAATTTTTAGACCAATAGTCGATTTGTCTGATAACTCAGTTGCCAAATGTTAGTTTTGTAAAGTAATCATTTATAAAATGTCAATTTAAGTGTTGATCATTTGGTAAAATGAAACATTTGTAAAATGATCAGTAGTAAAATGATCAATAGGCGAATTCATTGTTTTGCCAAACGTTGTTTGTCAAGTGTAGTTTTGCCAAATGACTTTTGGTCAAACAATCACCGTATAAGATATTCCTTAGCTGGCTTTTACAGCACCCTAGGGAGGAGATGGGGTGGTGACACTTGTATTCTTAGTCCGTCACCACACGGACACAACAAAACTATTATTTTCATATAAATGTACATATTTATTCAATTCTATTTACCACAAGTACGAGCGATTTGCGGGCAACAACTAGTTTATGTATAAATCAAGTGGTTGACACTTACATTTGAGTTCTTTCATTTCAGGTGTGCATGGACCTTTGTCGTCCATGCAGCTAAATGCGGCAGCCATCACTCGTTCATTCCCCAGCATTTCTTTCAGGTCCAAGTTATCATATCTGTCAGTATATTTTTCATCGGCAATCACTGCCGCAACGACACAACACAACACAATAAGATATTTCATGTTTATCCTGGAAAAAATAAATCAATATTTAATTACAAGTACCCTGTTTCAATAATCTTTATATATAAAAATGACATGTCACGTTGTTTGTCCGCGATGGACTCCTAAATTACTGAACCGATTTTAAAATTGATTTGCAACATTCGACCCAACTTAAAAGATAGGATAGTTTACATTTCAATTTATAGTCGCAATATTATTTTATTGCAAATTATTTATCTACCCCTGACATTTGTATGGCAAAACAACGTTTGCCGGGTCAGCTAGTGTTGTTATAAAATATTAGCCCACTTATATCAAGGGTTTCAAAAATAGACGTTGTCAGACCCAGCTGAAAATCGTTTGAATAGTTTCAGATCTATCGAGTTTATTAACAATGTTCATAACCTAGTTATAAACATAAAAATCCAGGACCTTGGACCGGGGGAAGTTCTTTATAGTGTGTATTCACAGAGATTCAAAAGAGAGGCTGAAAATTATGAAATATGATTTGAGATGTGACAAATTTATTCCGTTTTATAAAAAAAATTGCATAGAATTTAAATGAAGAATTAACAACCCTCATTGCAACGAAATTTTATCCTAGATAGGCTATTCTTACTTCACACAATAGCATCTGATATTCTGTGTCCTGGGGCACAGCTAACAGCTATTATTAATATCTAATGATTTAGAAATAAATAAAACTTTGTTCCACAAAACATTTAAAACTAGTTATTTAAACATTAATGATGTTAATTGTGTTGTTAATTATAATGCTAGAAAAAAAAATGTAAATATAAGCTAAAGCTGAAGCACAGGATCGGATAGTTCAGCTGCAGCTGATTAATGAATAATATTGTATATTTTGAACAATCACAGCATAAGATACTAAAACAAATTAATGTTATAATATATAACGTACTAATATATTGTATTTTGGCATGTTTCTAATTGTAAGTTAAAAGAATTTAATATTAATGTTAATTTAAAAAAAAAAAAAGATAATGTATTATAAGTATGTATTTACAAAATAAATGTACTTTATGTGGTATATCCGTATTCTGGTACCCATAACACAAGCATATAAACTTGGCTTGGGACCAGAGGACTAGCTGGATGGGCAACTGATGGCGGAATCACCGCAGTACCAGTGCCCATTCCCCAGCTGATGTAGGCACACGGCGGGGGTTTTAGTGGGTGAGGGCCCCACACTACCCTTCTGTTGTCCCCGAACAGTGGGGTGTGCGGACAGGCATTTCCCCCGTCACAGGAAAAAATAAAATAAAAAAGGGACCAGAGGACGCTGTGTGTATTGTCCTTATTGTCCAATTCACGAGCTATTTCTATTTGTTTTTAAGAAATACCTTGAGCTGTTAGGGTTGCGTGAAGACATATCACTAACAGGTAGAGAAGCCTTTGAGAATTTTATTATTATTTTAAGAAATAGCAATTTTGACTTACCGCTGCCAAAGACGCAAATGATTTACTCCAAGTGTTACTGAGCTTTGATACTCATTGTAATTTTTGCACAGTATATATACAACTCCGCCGGTAGTTTAGATCGTTTTTTAACATAAATTATACTCATGCAATTTTAGTATATTTTTGGTAAATGAGATAATTGCAGGATGTTTTTAAATCGTTTTTATTGTGCTTGTATTAACATCTCAGTGATAAGAATTTAACTACTTATGCTAATTGTGATAGGGATGAGTTAAGGTATTTTCACTAAATATAATATTATGAAACTGAAGAGTTTGTTTGTTTGAACTTAATTACACAAGTGATTTCTCACAACATCTTCTGGTCCCAAATTAAGCTATGTTTTTGCTATGAGTATCAGAATATGGATATAGTACTTTTTTGTCAATAATAATTAATCATAGAAGTCAAATCATTGGTCGCGGGTTCGATTTCCGCGCGATATAGTCATTTGTGTGATATCTATAATTATCATACAAATGTTTGTACTACGCCTGTATGTTTTCTATGTATTATAAGTATGTATTTACAAAAGAAAAGTAGTATATGTAGTCTATCTAGATTCTAGTAACCATAACACAAGCATATAAGCTTATCTTAAGAAAAGAGAACGTTGTGCGAAATGTCTATAAATATTTATTTATTATTGTCATCAGTCCTTGACATGTGTGTAGACTTCCAGATCAATCCGGCAATGAAAATCCGCTCCAAAGATTTTGTTACATAAATAGATTTATAGATAGATAGATAGATAAGACGAATGAAGCTAATAAAAGCATGTTAAAAAAATATAAGAAGAATTGAGAAGGTCCTTATTTTTTTGGAAGTTGGTTAGAAAAACATTATAAAAGCTACCGCAATTTTGTAGTTAGGTATGCAAGACCGAATAACATTCATGTTATCATGTCTCGCATATCTAATACTTTAACTCCTTTACTTTGAAAGCATTTTTGTTTTTCTACTTTTTCTCAGTTAGATTTGACTGTTTATGGATGAATATAAAGTCATCCTTACATCTTTACTTATTAAGGGCCTACTACTACTAATATTATCGTATATCATCGCCGACACGTACATATTAACACAGCCAGTAGGCACAGAAAATGAAGAATTAGTAATATATGATAGTTACTTATGTTTTTAAAGTTATTTCATTAGTTAATACGCGATAATAGACCGACAAATGAAAAAAATAAAAAAATTCAGAGGTTGTTTCGCCAAGATTTTCTATCGAGAAAACTTTTTTCAATCGCGTTTCTGAGTTTATGCGATCCTAGATAATATATTGAAAAAACTTAAACTTAAAAATTAGAGCTCTAGCCATTCAATCTAAAGAAACAATGAAAACTTCGTACATAGAAAAATGCACGAAGCTATTTTGGTATCCTCTTAAGATACGGGCTTCGTGGCGTAGTGGTTCATGTAATGGACTGCCGTTCACAAGGTCGCGGGTTCGATTCCCGCTTGGGACAATCATTCTTGTGATATTCATAAATGTCATACAAATGTTTGTACTACGTCTGGGGGTTTTCTATGTATTATAAGTATGTATTTACAAAAGAAAAGTAGTATATGTATTCTATTCGTATTCTGGTACCCATAACACAAACATAAACCGCCTTATTACAAAACGTGGACTAAGTTTAAGCCACAGTTTAAGCCTGGCTTTTTAAACACTTCAATTGCGCATTTCAAGCAGATTTTTCTCAAATCCTAGATCTAACAACGACCTTAGTCTTAAACCGATGCCAAACTAGTGTCAGAGCGGGTCTAACTATCCAATTCCTTGTAAATAAATTTTGTTAAACCTGGATTTAACTTTGAGCCGCGTTTTGTAATAAGGGGGAATAAGCTTAGCTTTGGACCAGAGGACGTTGTGTGAAATGTCTATGAATATTTATTTTATTTATTTAAGAAACAAACTCGTTTCTTCTTTATGTCCCTATTAGTAGCCTAAATGTTTAAAACTACGGAACGTATTTTATTCGACGGACTTCATGGTCTAGTGTTTCATGTGACGCCGACTGCCGTTCACGTGGTTGCGGGTTCGATTCCCGTACGGGACAATCATTTGTGTAATATTTATACAGGTCATACAAATGTTTGTTTTGCGTCTGGGTGTATGTATGTGTTCTATGTATTATAAAAAATAAACCTAAACACAAGCATTTATGCTTAGATTGGGACCAGAGGATGTTGTGTGAAATGTCCGTGAATATTTTCTATTTAATATTATTTTTTTGCAGTTTTTTTAGAGATACAGTGGTTCCCTAAACTCTTAGTCTCTTCTTTATATAAGGTTTACTTTTTAACGCGTGTGACCTCGCGGGCAGCAGTCTATTATCATCCCACTATTGGGCACAGGTCTCCTCTACATTAGGAGGGATAATGGTCTAAAGCCACGCTGACCAGGCGTGTTGACTGCGTGAATTTATTTTTGAGGTTTCCGTCTCTCACAGAGGAAGTTAGGAGTTAACTGTGTACAATATTTTTTAGGTAGCTTTAACAGCTTCAATCGACTTTAAAAGGATTCAAGATAAATACCTCTTGTTTTCTTTATTTTAAAGTGCCGTACCAAAAGGTAAAGCGGGACCTATTACTGACAATTCGCTCTACAGCTCTATATATTTATCAGTAAGTTAGAAATAAAGGTTTTTTTTTCTCTCATGTCATGTCACTGTTGTTCTCTTAGTCTCATCTAAAACACCATATGGATAGTGTCAGACATAGCACTGCGCAGACTTTGAGTGTAGTGGTTAAATATTGCGCTAAGTTGGATAGACAAGGTGACGACACAGCCATAATAAAGTTACAAATAGCTCTCAACTCTCTAGATAGATCTCGTAAGAGTTGCTGTTTGACTTGTTTAGTGAGTGAGCGAGTCTTTCTTTCTTTCGTCCAATGCTTACGAAATTACTACTATCAATCTCTTCTTCTTCTTCTTTTAGTTTATGGCTTTTGTATTATACAATTTTGCCAACGTCGCGTAACAGGATAAAACAACAAATGAAAGAGATTAAAAAAACTGGAGGCCGGTAAAATCATAAAATAATTAACTGAAACAAACAAAATATTAACTAATTATTACAGATACAACTAGTGTTGAACGATCATTAAAACTAAGACTAAAAATTACATACATGTAAATTAATTAAATTCTAATCCTATTATGAATTATATATTCACAAAGTATTCTAATGAATGGACTATATACTCGTACATGAGACAGTAAAGACTTTAAAATAAGAGGACGAGACATTTCTGGTGACTATTAATCTCAAAGTTAGAAATATAATGACATTAAAAATAAATAACATATTATTCGTATTCAATGCTTTTCCTGTACCTTACGTTACTTTACCGGAAGTAGGAAACCTTGGATGTGTATGTTTAATTTGCCCTTGCATAATTTTTGCTTTAACTGGATAATATAATTCCTAATTAGATAACATTCTTACACGTTGTCATTACGGATATGTGAGCTAAAAATGTAATTGTTTAAGAATCTGGTACATATCATAACTTACTAAGAAGGTAAAATTTAAGTAATACATCAATGACAAACTTCTATTAAAAAATATGCACCAGAAAAGCGATAACCACGATATGGGAGGAATGGCGATTTGACGGGTTTCGTGGTCTAGTGGTTCAGGTAACGGACTGCTGTTTACATGCATACATGCTGTGGGTTCGATTCCCGCTCGAGTCAATCATTTGTGTAACATTTCTAGTTACAAATGTTTTTTTTTAATAGTAAATGTTTCATTTTTTAAAAATCTTAGTTCATATGGTACTATATACATTGTACAAAATACATTGTTGTAGTTACACTGAACTTGTTACATAACAAACAGGTCTCAGACTCCCAAACTAGGTAAACTTGTGTTTTGGAGGCGCTGTGTATTTTACATTAGTTTGTCACCTTGTATATTTATTTGAAAAAAAAAACTTTATCTAATACATTGCAAAAAGAAATAGTCTGTTAGATAGGTGTGTGTATGTTCGTGTATCTGTATATATAAATCTTCTGTACGTGTGTTTGTAATTGAACTCCTCCTAAACGGCTGGACCGATTTTGATGAAATTTGTTGTGTGTATTCAAGGGGGTTTGAGGATGGTTGATTCACAATTGGCTGGACCGATTTTGATGAAATTTTTTGTTGTTGATTTTTACACAGAATTGTATGGCAAAACAACGTTTGCCGGGGCAGCTTGTTTTTATATATTTTTTACATGTATTTGTTTTTTATGTATTTGTTTGTATTTGTTTGTTTTTTTTTTGTTATGTATTTTTAAAAGAAAACTAGTATATGTATTATATCCGTATTCTGCATACCCATAACACAAGCATATAAGCTTAGCTTGGGATCAGAGGACTTAGTGTGAAATGTCCATGAATATTCTTATTTATTTAATGGCGCCTCGTCGTGAATTGTGTTACCCACACTGAAGTGACGATCATGACCACTCTGCCAAGAATGTAGCGACAAAGAAGATGAAAAAGAATAAAAAAAAACACTTATATAATAATTGCAATTCATTTATTTCAGAACATATAGCAATTGATGCTTTTTAGGAAAGAATCTGAAAGACCCAATTAATTTAATATAACAAAAATCTATTTGAAATTTTCTTTATGATAGCAATAAATAATTTAGAGTCGAAATTGAACTCTCGACCTCGTAAACAGAATTTAAATTAACTTTAAATGGTTGAAGCTGATGCCAGGTGTCGTGGTTAGTATTATTACTGAGCATGACAAGAAGTCAGTGCTATTAACCATTATTCGGGACGTAGAATTTCGTCTACATTGTAGCCATGTTCCCTAGCCAGAGCCTCATAATGCTTTCGATATTCACCCGTTGGATCATATTTTTCTGTAGCTTCTCTCCACAGGTCAGGGTGGTTCTTTATTAGTGAGATTGCGACTTCAGGAGCTTTTTCTTTCTGTACAATTGTACAGTTAGCACAATCATTTGAAAGAGCTTCCTCGATATGTTCTATGGAAATAAAACAACATTATACTCCAACACTTGCGCTACCCATTTATTTATATAAAGAAAACATCTTTTACGTATTTAGACGCGTTTCTCCAAAACGTTCGGTCAAAATTTGAAACATATATGCGCGTCTAAATCCGTAAAAAGTGGTTATATTTAAAACATAATATTACCAACTTAATAACTAGAATTAACAAACAGATTTTTTATTTTTCAATTATTCTGTTGTCATCGGACTATGATAAGTGTGCAAAATTTTTAAATAATCTTACTGAAGATTGTGCTAAATATTTAAAATTATTATATAGACACAATTGGATCTAATAAAAGTAAATTAATACCGTGAAACAAGTAATAAGTAGTAAGTCAGAATTGTCTGTGTATGTTTGTTTATGTATGTATTATGTGTATCGTTTTGTATACCTTTATTTGTATTTAGTATATAAGTGTATAAATAAATAAATATTCATTGACATTTCACACAACGTCCTCTGGTCCCAAGCTAAGCTTATTATGCTTGTGTTATGGGTACCAGAATACGGATATAATACATAAACTACTTGTCTTTTGTAAATACATACTTATAATACATAATAAACACCCAGACGCAGTACAAACATTTGTATGACAATTAAAAACATCACACAAATGATTGTCCTGACCGGGAATCGAACCCGAGACCTCATGATCGGCAGTCCGTTATATAAACCACTCCACCACGAGGCCCGTCAGCCCGTATGTCTATATAACATTTCTATTATGATAATTAGTGCACCTACAACTATTGCTTTTCTCTCTTCTCAAGATCTCCATCCAAAAGTTGCCTGGCAGAAATTGCTTTTAGCGATAAGGCCGCCCATTGGCCCTATTTATAATTATAATTTATTGTAAATTTTATTCTTATAGTGTACAATAAAGTGTATAATAAATAAATAATAAATAAATAAAAAATAAGTACCTTTAATCTCTTTGGCTTCGGGTGAGCATTGACCTTTCCCCCTAAGACAGTCAGCAAAGTTCGCTATCAACCGTTCGTTGGCCATAACTTCCGTCACGTTTACACCATCGTACCTGTCGGTATATTTGTCTTCTTCGGCCATGAGCGCCGAAATGATGAAACACAACACAATTAGGTATTTCATGTTTATCCTGAAATATAATATGGTGCCTAATTAGTCCAGCTAAAGCATTCTGTTAAACCCACGTTTATAGTTACTGCCAAGCTACTTAGATTTTAGCGTGATTATACTAACTTTAAGACGACGTGCGAGCAGAGCTCATATCTAGAATTTACTTTCATCATTTTGACCTATCGTGCCAAAATAAGTAATCAAAAATGTTTTTAGACACTAAACCGACTGGCGAACTATATTAATAATGTAGGTAACCATCGCATCGATTATGCTTTAATTATACAATAATTAAGGCTAAGCCAAATTTCACGTATTTATTCAAAACTTGAATAAAAAGGAGAATTACAAGAATAAGAGAATTCTAAAAGATTAGAAAGAAGAAAAGAATATTCTACAATTATTTTTTCTTATAGGTCATTTAGGTACAGCGGATCAGAAATGCCACGAAATACTTCAAGGAAAAATAATAACGGCATTACAGCGGCTGTCCGCTGTAATGCCGTTATTATTTTTCCTTGCCCTTGCATACTAAAATGTCACAATAAATAAATCTGTAAAAAAAAAATAACAACGCAATCCAGAGCTTTAGGAAGAATTTGAGCTGCCATACCATCCTTCCCAGTTTCCCCGAATTCAACTTACGAGTAGTTTGAAGGCGTCCGGGGTACGTCCAGTGAGGTTTGTTAAGAGCGACAGTTTCGTTGTCAGGGAAACAAATAAAAAATGATAGAGATAATCAGGGGTGATGTTTTGTCAGGGGTGGGTTTAAGCTAAATTTTCGAAATTGTTGACGCATTTTTCAAGCGAGGGCAATTTAAAATGATGGAAGCCCTGAGAAAAACCGGTCAAGTACGAGTTGGACTCGTACACTGAGGGTTTCGTATCTACTATTGGTCTTATTCATATTCACTTATCGGAGGTTTAAAAGTTCGCTAAAATCGGTTCGCGAAAATTGTCAAAACTTGTTATTCATAATAGTTTTTTTACGCTAAAACGTATATTATCTCTCCGATAAAGTCTCCGTTTAAACCCCCGATAAGTCATTATGAATATGTAGATTGAAAAGCATAGATAAATAAATATTAAATATAGATAGATAAATTATAAGCTACAGTTAATTAGTACAAAATAAAATCCTTTATTTGTGTAGTTAATAAGTGCCATAAAACTTGCATAAAACTTAAAACGCAATACCTACTAAATTATATTATTACCTACTAATTACACAATGAACATTTTAATAGTGAGAATTTAAATCAATTAGCGCCATCTACATACGATATACATATTTTGACTTTACTTGAAGTGAAGTCACATTACAGACGAAAAAATGTAATTCTTTGAACATGAAATTCCATACTATGTAAATGTATTTCCTATCTCAATAAGAACTATTAATTCATTAACAATTTTATAGCACTTTAGTTCCAAAATCCTATGAATAATAAAATTTTAGTAAACAAAAGTAGAAAATGGGCATACGACGTCTAGACCATCTTATTAATAACATTCAAGTTTAAATGTTATAATTAAAACCTAAACCAAATTTAAATTGGTTTTATAAATTTTTAGTACTCTCTTCTATCTTTTATTTTTATAAAACAGCTAATTTAAATAAATATCGTTAGAATAAGTATCGGAAATGCAAGCGCTATGTTGTGATTGTTACGTGTTAGATGGCGCTTTTACAAACTTCATGTTATGATCCTGGAAAAATATGACCTTTGGAAAAAAATGTTTTCGCGTAATGTGATAACAATTCTAAAGTTTTCGGATTTTTCCCAGTATGACCAGTATCTAGTCTACCTCTGAGCCAAATTTCAAGTCTCTAGAGTAACGGTAGTAGGCCCTGAATTTTGATTCCTGAATTGCGGCGAAACCTAGTCAAATGGCGCTGCTGTGCTCTTCATTTTTTTTTAATATTTTCTTATTGCTTTGAGAAATCAGGTTGATTATATTTTTTGAAGTAAGGGACCGCGTAGATCTACATTTGATATGAGTTTCAAGTTGATACCTTCAGCCGTTGATGAGTAAAAAAAGTTTGACAGACGGACAGACAGACTCAGACACCGGAGTGATCCTATAAGGGTTTTACGAAACCCTAAAATGAGCTCAAATAAAATAATTAACATAAGAAATGTGGCAGATCTTATATTGAAAAATTAAATGAAATGAAAGTCATTTACTTACACATTTAGACACAATCTTAGCGAGTATTATGTGCTTATGACAAGTCCAAATATTTTCTTCTTACCACCGGTTCAGCACGCAATCTGCTGAGAAGAACCGGCGTAAGAAGAAATTTTAAAATACACAAAATTAACTTACCGCTGTTGTAGATGATCAACGAGGGTTGGTGAAATTCAATACATTTTAGTAATTTTACACAGTATATATATATCTAGTAGGGGTTATAAAATAACTATAACGACCTTAATAATCATGATTTAGGTCGTTATTTTATATTTAAATTACACTCTATACTTTTAACTATAGTTCAGTGTACGAAACTTTAAAAACCCTTTCATAGAAATATATAAATTAAATAATAATTAATAATTAAATATTTACGGACAATTCACACAACGACCTCTGGTCTCAAGCTAAGCTTATTATGCTTGTGTTATGGGTACCAGAATACGTATATAATACATAAACTACTTTTCTTTTGTAAATACATACTTGTAATACATAGAAACACCCAGACGCAGAATAAACATTTGTTTGACATTTATGAACATTACACAATAAATGATTCTCCCTTTTGGGAATCGAACCCGCGACCGGGTGAACGGCAATCCGCTACATGAACCACTAGACCATGAAGTCCGTCAGGTTTTAGTAATCAGGTGTGTTAGTAATCGAAATCATATGAAAACACTTGAACCATTTTCATAAAATTTTAATCTTCTTGATGGAACTTATCGCATTTTGTATTTCTAGAAATCAGCGTCTTTTGCAGCCAAATCCGCCCTTTCTTATTCTTTTTACAATCCAAAAGTTCACTGGGAGAGAATGCCTGAGGCATAAGACTACCTTTGTGTGCTAATTTGTCCAAAAAGAATTGAATAATGAAAAAAAAATACTTGATAAAAGCACATGATTTTAAGGGCCTACATCAATATTATCGTATATCATCGCCGACACGTACATATTAACACAGCCAGTAGGCACAGAAAATGAAGAATTAGGGATACTTTTCCTATTTACTCAAAATCTACTAAATATATTTTAATTCTGATTTACGTGTTTCTATATATAATAGTTACTTATGTTTTTAAAGTTATTTCATTAGTTAATACGCGATAATAGACCGACAAATGAAAAAAATAAACAATTTGAGAGGTTGTTTCGCCAAGATTTTCTATCGAGAAAACTATTTTCAATCGCGTTTCTGAGTTTATGCGATCCTAGATAATATATTGAAAAAACATATACTTAAAAATTAGAGCTCTAGCCATTCAATCTAAAGAAACAATGAAAACTTCGTACATAGAAAAATGCACGAAGCTATTTTGGTATCCTCTTAAGATGATTATTCTACATACAGATGTGTGGAAGTGTTTCAAACTAGATGGTAAACTAAATTACGGAACCATGATTGACTGAAACCGATTCACTCTTGCCTTTTTACTATAATAAAAATAAATCATAAAGATATTCTCACACTATAACATAAACGAGCTATGAAATATATTACATCATATTTTTTTTTAAAAAACCTTGAATTTAGTTTTATGTGATTGACGTAAATATTATAATGACAAATCTACTTAGGATTATTTCTTGGCCCTTAAAATAGAAACAGTACATCTTAAGCCGGTTCTTAGGATTCTCTTAGAAAAAATATAAAATATATTTGTATATAGTATAAGTGTTAAGATTAAAACTTTAATAATAAGCTTGATTTTTAGTAAATAGCTTTTAAATAACGAAAATGCTATTTAATATTAATAAACAAATATTCATGGACATTTCACACAACGTATTTCATCACTACTAATATTATAAATGCGAAAGTAACTCTGTCTGTCTGTCTGTCTGTTACGCTTTCCCGCTTAAACCTCTCAACCGATTTTGATGAAATTTGGCACAGACAATCTTTAGACGGAGTCGCGGGCAACAGATAGTTTCAAATAAAACCACTTTTTACGGATTTTAAATCTGTAAAAAGTTGTTTTATTTAGATAAAATCATTTATTTAGTTTAAAAAGTCAAGTACACGATTAGATTTGTTAATTCTTGAATTCTTGAAAGTCAATGGTGTCTATGCTAAGTTTGTTGAGAGAGGGTAAAAAATTGTCTAAATATAATATACGATTTTTTCTGGAAACCGGCGTAGTACAATAATTACTAATTCATTCATCCATCAGCCCTTCTCCGTTCAGTGCTGTACATAGGCCTCTCCCATAGAACGCCACAACGCGTGGTCCTGCGCTAACTGCATCCAGCGGCCCCGGCATATTTGACGATATCGTCAGACCACCTTATTGGGGGCCGCCCCACACTGCGTCGTCCGGCACGTGGTCGCCAATTTTTTTTTTTTTCACACTACTTCTTCTGGTCCCAAGTTAAGCTTATATGCTTGTGTTATGGGTACCAGAATACGGATATACTACATAAACTACTTTTATATACTACATAATTACTAATAGCGAGACCTTAATAAGCTGGAAAGGGAAGGGAAGGATTATGTAGGTATAGAAAAAAATGGACAGTAGAAATCTAATATATAAAATTCTCCTGACACGGTGTTTGTTAATATACTCCTCCGAAATGGCTTGACCGATTTGCGTGAAATTTTGTGTATATATCCTGAGAATCGGACAACATCAATTTTTATCCCCCTAAATGTTAGGGTGATCCACCCTAAAATTTTTTTTAGCAAAACAACGTTTGCCGGATCAACTAGTATCTTTTAAAAAAAATTACCTAGGCGAAAACTAATAGATGGCTCATATTATTAGGTACCTATTATGTATTGTATGTTATGAGTCATGTTCTATCGGGTTTTCCAAAGTAATATATACGTAAATGCGATTGTTGTAAAAACAATAGACCACTCAATTATAAGCTAGTTTGTGTATCCTTGAATTTATTAAAAGCGCCATTACGGTATTTAAGGTTATGATTGTTTCTCAAAATTAAAAACTAACTTATTTGAAGTTCCATCTTTTTATTTTTTATACAATTGTGAACTTAACATTTCTTTATCGGTCTACTGAGTTAGTTATTCGAACCATTTTCAAGGTTTTATTTGATTTGATTTTTGCAAAAAACACATCTCAATTAAAACTAAGTTTTACAATTCATTTATCATCCATTCATAACCTTTCCCCGTCTACTGGTGGACGTAGCCCTCCCCCATAGAACGCCACAACGCGCCGTCCCGCGCTAACTGCATCCAGTTATTCCCGGCATATTTGACGATATCGTCAGTCCACCTTGTTGACGGCCGCTGCGTCGCCGTCGTCCGGTGCGTCGTCGCCACTCAAAGACCTTCCGCCCCCGTCGAGTGACGTCACAGTTCATTTAGAAATAGTAATAAATCTCGTCCGAGGTAACTAATTAAGACTATAAAATAGCATCACATCATACCCTCCCCAGAGTCGCCCTCCGAGGATGAGATAATCAATATTAATAGATGCATTCACTGTAAAAAACGGAAAATTTGAAAGTAAACCGTATGCCAAGAAGACTGATCAGTAGAGCTTTTACCAGGACCCTGCCCAACAAATTTTATCGAGGAAGGCTGGCTGTATAACATCACGCTGCGGCTAATCGAATTATTATCGAAAAAAGTTGCAGAAACTGGAAATTTTTTCTAAATTCTACGCGTACGAAGTCGCGGGTAACAGCTTGTAAAATAAAAGTGTTTCGAAATCATCACTTGATTCACTGAAGTCATGCGGACATTATTAATTCAACTTGGACTTGTCTAATATATACTACAATTGAATATACGAGCTATAAACTAAGTTTTGCGAATTGTTTAAAAAAACCTTGTGTTTTTTATTCGATTGACGTAAATATGAAGATTGTATAACCCAGATTCTGTATAATACCTAATGTTATATTTAAAAAGATTCATTTTATGAGCAATTTATAGTGACGTTAAAAGGTTTGTTGTTAGGTGAGAGTATATTGTGAGAGATAGAAAACTCGAAACACAAACCTTCCTAAAGTGGAGAAGACCCTTGCCCACCGCTGGGACGTTAATGGAGAGAAAGAGAAATATAGAGAAAAGAGTATAGAGTAACACCGCGTAGCGACTGCTTAAGAAAACAAGTGTGAATACCCCATACCTCCCCAGTATACTGTAAGAGCCTACAATATATAAATAAATATTCATGGGCATTTCACACAACGTCCTCTGGTCTAAAGCTAAGCTTACATGCTTGTATTATGGGTACGAGAATACGGATATACTACACATACTACTTTTCTTTTGTTAAATATTAACAGACTAAATTAAATATTCATTTTATATCTTCTGTAAGAGATGGATATCTCGTAACTAAGCGCAATGCTAACAGGCCTGGTTTGCTCGGGAGAGAAGACCAAATACCCTCACAAATTAAATGACGCGAACAGCGGAACCATAATGGCAAAGATGATTTATTTCATTTATATATTTATACATGTAAATATACGGGGATTCAACATCTAGGTTTAGATCATCTTTGATAATGTGCTGACAGGAAGAGTCGCAAAAGTGGCAATGCTTAACGATTTGATAGCCATTAGCACATATAGACTTGTATTAAAGGTACTATTTTTACACATACCTACTGAGAAGTTAAGAAGTGAACAAAATCATTCATAATAATTATATTTGCAATTCTCACACAAAAATATTAATGTACAAAATATAAAGTTGAATTACTAATTGTTTAAAAACCTTGTACTTTAGATATATTTGATAGATATGGTTGGAGCAAAGGTAAAGACTGAATTACATGTAACCGAAATTGTAAACAAAATAGGTATATTTAACTTAAGGGCCTACATCAATATTATCGTCGACGTGTACATATTAACACAGCTAGTAGGTATAAAAAATGAAGAATCAGGGATATTATTTTTGTTTACTCAAAATCTACTAAATATATTTTAATTCTGATTTACGTGTTTCTATATATAATAGTTACTTATGTTTTTAAAGTTATTTCATTAGTTAATACGCGATAATAGACCGACAAATGAAAAAAATAAGAAATGAGAGAGGTATTTTCGCTAAGATTTTCTATCGAGAAAACTTTTTTCAATCGCGTTTCTGAGTTTATGCGATCCTAGATTATATATTGAAAAAACATATACTTAAAATTAGAGCTCCAGCCATTCAATCTAAAGAAAAAATGATGATAGAAAAATGCACGAAGCTATTTTGGTATCCTCTTAAGAGTGTGCGTTGAGTTATAACATTAAAACGGAAAGTGGCATTGATTTTTATCTACTATATAAAAATAAGTCGGGTTTTTCTTCCTGACGCTATAACTCAAGAACGCACGAACCGATTTCCACGGTTTTGCATTCGTTGGAATGGTCTCGGGCTCCGTGAGGTTTATAGTTCTTTTTTTTTCTTTTTTTTTAAACTTTTTTTTGGTATGGCAAAACAACGTTTGCCGGGCCAGCTAGTATATATATTGATTAGTATTATTAGATTTATATTGTTTTAGGAATTATGTATTTACATAGCAACACTATGTAAATCATTGTTAACGTATTTTCGTCAGTTAATTTCTACAAAATGAAATATTCTGTGCAAAATCTTTTTCTCAGCCCAATAAAGTCCCGCTATTGGGCACCGCCTCCTTCACTTCGGGAGGTATCTGGTCTATAAGTCACGCTAACCAAGCCCATTAGCATTCTTGGCAGATTTCTGTCTCTCACAGAAGATCTGCTTATATTACCTATCCTTTAGCTGGTGCTTACAGGACACTGGGGAGGACATGGCCTGACATAGGATGGTGACACTTGTTTCTTTATTTCGTCACTTCTTGAGCGAAACAAAATGCTAGTCATAATAATTTATCTGATAATTTCAAGGTAGATAAATGAAATATAAGTTTTACGTTAATTTTTAGGATTTCGTACACAAACCCTTATAGGATCACTCCGGTGTCTGTCTGTCCGTCTGTCAAACATTTTTTACACAGCAACGGCTGAAGGTATCAACTTGAAACTCATACGATATTTAGATCTATGCGGTCCCTTGCTGCAAAAAATACAGTCAACCTTTCACCTCTACGCATTTAAAAGATATAACCAAATTACGACCATTTTTAAGAATTTTTCGACTTATGCTAGGGAATTAAAATTCACAGGTTACTTCCCGTTGCCCTAGAGTCTTGAAATTTGGCATAGATCAAGTCTATATAGTGCTGATATAGGGAAAAATCCAAAAACTTATAATTTGTCATCACATCACAAGTAAAAAAGTGTTTATACTAATACCAACTTATGAAGTAGCTGAAATGTAGGCGATTCCCTATATTTCAACTACAAAATTAAGTTGGTGAGTTGTTTTGAGTTTAATTAACTGATTATTTGAATGCAGTTACTTATGTTCATATGTCTAGTAGGTACGAAACCCTAAGTGTGCGAGATTACCTCGCTCTTGGCAGGTTTTAATAATGTAATTAATATTATCTTTAACAAAAACAACTCAAGTTGTGTGTATGTATTATTTTAAAAAAAATAGCTAATTAATTACTTAGTTATTCTGTTTGGGCATAAAAGTAAAACCCAGGAAATAAGCTGACGTCCGTGTCATTACGCCATATTTAATTTTGTGTGTATTGTCCGTGTTTTTTTCAGGTTTTTTGGGGGAAAACCATATACTTAGCTGTTGCCCGCCACTTCGTACGTGTGGAATTTAGCAAAATTTTGCCCGCTTTTTAACATTTTTCACTAATACTTCGCTCCTATTAGTCGCAGCGTGATGCTATATAGCCTAAAGCCATCCTTGATAAATGTACTATCCAACACTGAAAGACATTTACAAATCTGTCCAATGGTTCCCGAGACTAGCGCGTTCAATGAAACAAACAAACTCTTCAGCTTTATAATATTACTAGCAGTGCCCGCGACTTCGTACGCGTGGAATTTAGAAACGAAAAATTAAATGAACTAACAATAACGCCATTTTACAGCTAATTAATAAATCGTCCGTTTGGTTTTCGTTTTTTGCACAATTCTAAAGAAGTAACACACATGGCCCCAATGTCATTTTAGTAAATGATATCTCAGAGTTTTACCTTTTACTCGGCTACGGCTGAAGGTATCTATTGGAAACCTATACAAAATGTGGATCTATGCGGTCCCTTGCTGCAAAAGATACAATCAATAATTAAGATCTACGCATTCAGAAGATATAACCGAATTACAGACATTTTTGAGTATTTTCAACTTTCGCTAGAGAATCAAAATTTACAGGTTACTTCCCACTATCCCAGAGACTTGAAATTTGGCATGACCAAGCCTACATAGTGCTCATAAAAATCCAAAAAACTTGTAATTTATTACCACATCACATGAAAGATTTGCTAAAAACTAACGCCGACGCCAACGCCGATGCCGACGCCTTTAAAAACCGACTCAGCACCGATACGTCGGGATTTGAGCAGCGTAACGACCATACGCCGACGCCTTTAAAAACCAACTCAGCACCGATACATCGGGATTTGAGCAGCGTAACGACCATACGCCGACGCCCGTAAACACCCACTCAGCATCGATACGTACGTCAGGATTTGAGCAGCGTAACGACCATACGCCGACGCCGACGACGATGCCGACGCCTATAAAAATCAACTCAGCACCGATACGTCGGGATTTGAGCAGGGTAACGACCATACGCCGACGCTGACGCTGAAGCCGACGCCGGCGCCTATAAAAACCAACTCAGCACCGACACGTCGGGATTTGAGCAGCGTAACGACCATACGCCGACGCCGACGCCTATAAACACCAACTCAGCACTGATACGTCGGGATTTGAGCAGCGTAACGACCATACGCCGATGCTGATGCCGACGCCTATAAAAACCAACTCAGCGTCGATACGTCGGGATTTAAGCAGCGTAACGACCATACGCCCACGCCGATGCCTATAAAAATCAACTAAGCACCGATACGTCGGGATTTGAGCAGCGTAACGACCATACGCCGACGACGACGCCGACGCCTATAAAGACCAACTCAACACTGATATGTCGAGGATTGAGCAGCGTATCGACCTGTAAGCTATATTATTGGAAGGTTTCATGAAAATCCATCCAGCAGTCTTTACGTGAGAGAACCACAAACATGCTAACATTCATACATATAACATTAACCAAACATCAAAACATTGGAGTATGGATAGAAGACCGAGGAAACGTTCGCGTTGCTCAGCCAACAGTTTAAGTATTTTATTTTGCCGCGCGTAATTCTTTTTTCGTCATATCTCCTAAGATATTCATTTAATTTGTATGCTGTCAAAAGCAGTTATAATCTATATTAAATGCGTACGCTAACTAAGGTATTTAATTTGATAAAAAAATGTTACCAAATACACATAAATAGCTTTTGAAAACACTCTATTGAATTTGATAATTTTTTTTGACGTTCTTACGGGTACAGCAGGTTTTCCTTAAAAGATAGGCATATGGCCTCGCGGACTTTTTTAAAGATCAATAGGTAACAAACAATTTCTCCATACATTACTTTGTTGTAACTCACATGGATAAGGCAGCGTTTTCATTTAAAGCTCGCGCGCGTGACTATTTTCCCCGTTTCTTGCAACATTTTACACTGATGCTTCGCTTCAGAAATTGAATAACACGTGACTATGGCTACATCATCACGCTTAAATCCAAGAAGCGGAGCAGTATTTTCACTTATTACAATACAAAGTCGTTATTTTTGTATGTATATCTCTATGTGAGCTTACATCTTCAAAACTACAAAACGGATATTGATGTGGGTTTTTTCAACAGATACTCGTAGTGTAGTTCAA
The DNA here is from genome assembly GCA_916999025.1 of Orgyia antiqua. Taxonomy (NCBI): domain Eukaryota; kingdom Metazoa; phylum Arthropoda; class Insecta; order Lepidoptera; family Erebidae; genus Orgyia; species Orgyia antiqua. The sequence continues at coordinate 8,743,015 of OU779868.1, forward strand.
GAGGATAGCTTTTTGTATAATTTGTTCAGGTTTGCTGTTTAAATTACGCGTACGAAGTTGCGGGCAACGGCTAGTCTAACTATAAACGCGGAAATAAAACTGCGGAAACCACGGCCATTTGGTTTGAAGGAAATATTTTTATACAAATATGTCATAAAATCAAATCAAATAGAACGGAAACGTTGTATTTTCTGCTTTATTTAATTTGTTGAGTATGATATTATAATATTATCCGTAATAAAGAATAAATAATATTATTGTCTGTAACGAACCAATTTATTTCACTCAAATCAGCTTACGTACATTTATCAATGACAGTTTACCATCACAAAATTGCTAGGGGCTCGTAAGCTTGACAAAGTATGTCATAAATTGAGTTGAAACTAAGACTTTTGGTAAATATTTTCTACATAACATCGTGGTAATTGAAAGTTAGTATCACAATTCACTTAATACTAGCATGAGCGTAGCTGATGGGATTTTGGGTTTGATTTTTTAAGTTAAGTTTAGCATGTGCATATAGAATTGGTATCATAGTCTGTACTACTTATATCTATTTTGATTTATATCTGTAGCAATAGGCATAATAGGTAGTACTCAAATCGATACATACCTGTTGAATAGTAAAAATTAAAAAGAAATATAGTTTTGGGTTCGGTGAGTCTAATGAACAATCCCATACAAAAAAATTTCTTCACCATCTCCAAAGTAAAAAGGCCAGAATAAATATCACATTAGCAACAACATATACCTTGAGGTTACTTATGTTTATAAATAGATTGTATACAAATACAAAGGAATTTTTTTTCTCACCACTCAAATAAACTTGGTTTTTTTCCTTACACATTCAACATCCTAATTAATTATAGTTTTAATACCTGTGTGCACTTCATCGTATAATTATACCAAAAGGATTGAATTAGGAAAAAATTCCAAACAAAAAATAAGATATTTATCAACATTAAAATATGCAGAATAAAATATGCAAGTACAAATTATCCATAATTGTTGTTAAAATGCAACTGCAATAAAATAAATGAATTTAAAGCAAACATCTAGATTTATGTTTATTACACAATAATAATAAAATGACGAATCAAACTAAATAAAACTTGAGGGGGACGCGTTTACGTTGTTATGTTACCTACAACTCTTCTATTAAGGACCTACATCAATATTATCGTATATCATCGCCGACACGTACATATTAACACAGCCAGTAGGCACAGAAAATGAAGAATTAGGGATACTTTTCCTATTTACTCAAAATCTACTAAATATATTTTAATTCTGATCCACGTGTTTCTATACATAATAGTTACCTATGTTTTTAAAGTTATTTCATTAGTTAATACGCGATAATAGACCGACAATTGAAAAAAATAAAAAATTTGAGAGGTTGTTTCGCCAAGATTTTCTATCGAGAAAACTTTTTTCAATCACGTTTCTGAGTTCATGCGATCCTAGATCATATATTGAAAAAACATATACTTAAAAATTAGAGCTCTAGCCATTCAATCTAAAGAAACAATGAAAACTTCGTACATAGAAAAATGCACGAAGCTATTTTGGTATCCTCTTAACGCCTATAACATCAGTAGCGTACGACCTTATTCCAAGTAATCCATCGCATTCGCAGCGTCAATCCATCGCAGTGAGCTCCCCCTGGCCAGGTCTTGGAAATACCTGAGTGACTACCATGGCCTGGCTAAGGGCGAGGAGGAACACCGTGGGTTTAGTAGGTAGTCCGGGAGTTTATCGAGTTTATCGGGAGTTTATCGAGGTTTATCGGATATATATGAGTTTTCGGGATTATTTTTCCAAAAAAGCAAATGATCTCTATTTGCCCTTGAAATGAAGGACTTAAAATATTCAGGCGTTTTTAGGGATATATTACTCTGAAGTGGAGTTGAAATTGGTCTATTATATCAACTTGTCAACTTTGAAAAGATAAAGTGCAATCTGTATTAAGTCTATCAAGAAAAGTCTATACACAGATTGCGTAAAACGATGACGTCCCAATGGGGATTGTTCATTATTTTTGACCTACTGTTTTTATATTCTTTTCAGAAAATATATACTATTTTAAGCAACTAATTTCAATATTATCGCAATATTCACTTTACAGAATTTTTAAGAATTCTTGAAGATATTACTTTAAATGTTGTGACGTCATCGATTTACGCAATCTGTGTATTGCCTTTTCTTGATAGACAATACAGATTGCACTTTAACTTTTCAAAGTTGCCAAGTTGATTTATTAGACCAATTTCAACTCCAACTCAGAGTAATATATCCCTAAAAACGCCTTAATATTTTAAGTCCTTCATTTCAAGGGCAAATAGAGATCATTTGCTTTTTTGGAAAAATAATCGTTAATATAACAAATTTTCCGAAAAAAACTAATAGATCATGATCAGAAACTCTATTCCCAGAAATGGTTATAGAATTAAGAGTTTTAAAAAAATATGAACAATGCCAATTGGTATAATAATCTATGGGATTTGAATTATACTTATATCAGCTTACACAATGCCAACGGACAATTGTTTTTATTCTTGTAAGCAGCATCAGGTACATTTTTAATGAGACGGAATAATATTTACCACAAGCATTAATAAAAAACATATAATTGTCTTTACGAAAAAAACACGGAATTTTTGTTTGTTTCTTTACTTGATAAGATTTTTTAGTATAATTTTTACGATTAGCATTGTATGACTCATGGAGTTAATTACGTAGGTACCTAGTATAAAGGCTCTAGGAGATTTACACAAAGTCTGATAGTATATTTGGTCTAACTTAGTCTTTCCGCATTCACTGCTGAGAAATTTGCGAATTTATACCCAGTGCTAACAAAAAACGCATTACGCCCAGTGCGGTAAACGCTTATGTGCGTCCAGAAAATTTTTGGCGTGGTGCTATGGACGCGTATATGCGTTCATAGAAAACTCACGTAGTGAGGGTCGACGCTTATGTACGTTCGGAAACTTTCGAGTTTTATGACTGTCATATAACAATTACGGGTCATATAAAGGTGTTGGATGGATAAAGGTGTTTCCACACTAGTTGTTTATTTGTTAAAGATTTTGTGAAGCTTAGACCATAGTATACCTTCATTCGGTTATTGTTAAAATCACGAAATAGAAATCAAGTGGAAGTGCAATGTAACAAAATTACTATAGAAACCAGTGACGCCAAACTCACACAATTATACCGATAATCATATAATGTACTACATATAAACAAATCGTTTGATTGGTCGTTTATATTTTATAGTAAACTAGCATAAGTCATATAACCTACATCTGAAAATAAACCTTCTGATTCTGGAATAGGGTTTAATTCGCTGTAGTTGGAAAAGTATTTAACACCTTTTGTAATACTAAGTCAAACTAAAATTGATTGAAGAGTAAATTCCGCTACTTGACGATAGATGGCGCATTTACCAGTGGTCGCAAATAGAAACACAATTTCGTTAAGGGTAAAGGTGACAATCGTGTGCACGAACGTGTCATTGCCGCTATTCGATCAAGGCCGTACCAACCCGAATTAGATTACCGATATCGATATATGTCATCATCCCTTATTTATATCCAGCCCTTATCCCATTATTTGGGGTCGGTGCAACATGTATTTTTCTTCCATAATCTTCTATTAGCCGTCATGTCTGTGTCAACTCCTCTTTCTTTCATGTCCTCTTTCACTCAGTCCATCCATCTTTTTTTCGGTTTACCGATTATTACCGATATCGATATATACCTACCCATTTCTTATTTTTGAACTTTAGTTTTTTGTAGTTATTTTTTGTACTTTATTTAAGTTCAAGTTTCTCTATAAGAACAGTCTAGATCCCTCATAGCATAGGCTTTTTAACTACTGAAATATTGGTGTACAAGAGGGAGGAAGAGTGTCGTTGTTTTATGTGATAAAAATATACACATTTATGCGCGGTTATGCAGCCGACTTACGATCACAAGGTCGTGGGTTCGATTCCCGCACAGGACAAATATTGGTGTAATGAACACAGATAGCTGTATTACGTCTGGGTGTTTTCTAATGTATGTACAGTAGAACCTCGTTAAGTTAAAGTCCAAGGGAAACACAAAATATTTTCAGTTATAGATTGAGGTTTTAAGTTATCAAGGGTCTATGTTAGAAATACCCTTGTTCCTATTTTTAATCGAATGCGTCAGAAGGATTGATTCAATAAAATACAGAAATAAAATAATCATAATATTTAATAATTCACATTGCACATTGCAGGTTTAGTCTACTTAAAAAAGTCTGTGATTTCCTTTTGTTTTAAACGCTTCACAGTTTCTAAATCGATTTGATTTTCAATGGCAAATAGAGAGGAGAATACAATATCTTTTATGTTGTTACGGTGCTCTATAAATGATCGTACAGTTGTTAACGCTCTTTGCTTCGTTGATTGATACGCTTGTAGATGGAGTTTGTGGCTCGTCGTTAAAATCATATATTTTATCACTTTCAATGCAGTTCTTTACTGATTCCAATATTTCTCCCTCTGTTAACGTCCCTGCTGTGACTACTTCATTATCGCAAGTAACGAAGTCTTCAAAAGTAATGTTTGACCCAGATATGTTTATTCTATTCTTCAGGCACATTATTATCTTCCTCTTCAATAATTTCTTGAGGTTCTGAATAAAAACCACAGGTTTAAAGCAGTTTTTTACTGCAAGGGGTGTTACGTTTCGCCAAGCCTTAACCACCATCCTCATTGCTTGAAGAACATTGATAGAAGAAATCGTATTTTGTTCTATATCAGCTATCATTTTTCTGACAACTTATTTTCTGTACATTGTTTTAAAATGTTTAATTATACCCTAGTAAATTACGAATTTTGTAATATCGGCATTTATCGATAAACTCAAATCTGACCTAAGTACATCACTAATTGAGTAGCGAAGAACTTTCAAGAACGAAATAATGAATATAATCAATGTAAAATAAACTTTATCTAAATGACATAAGGTTGATTTTAACGAGAGGTTCCAATAAATTATTAGTAAATTGGAATTAACAAAAATTTATTAGAATCAAATGATATTGTACTTACCGATGGTACGAAATACCTCCATTTTTAAGATTTCTTCTCCTACTATTATTCTTGCACTCCAAAACTGAACAATACGGCATATCTACAGCGAAACGAGCTTGTCGCGATATTAACAACACGAGTTATCGTTAGAACAGTCTGAATACGACTAAGTAAGTACTTGTGCGACTGGAGATCAAATAAGCGCAACAGTGCTTAACGCGTTCAATGCTGAATAATTTGCGAATTTATAGCCAATGCTAAAAAAAGAGTCATTCGCCCAGTGCTGAGAACGCGTATGTGCGTTCAAAAAATTTTTCGCGTAGTGCTAAGAACGCTTATATGCGTTCATAGAAAACTCGCGTAGTGCGGCTGGACGCTATAGCGCGTTGTCTTTTACCTTCCCGCAGTGCGGCCGACGCTTATGTGCGTTCGGTAACTTTCGAGTTTTATGACTGTCATATAACAATTACGGGTCATATAAATGTGTTGGATGGATAAAGGTGCTTCCACACTAGTGTTTATTTGTAAGAGATTTTGTGAAGTTTACGCCATAATATATCTTCGTTCGGTTTTGTTAAAATAGTAAGTTATACCTTAATAAAACAGTAATAGTAAAGGTACCTTCTCCCGAAAGCCCTTTTATTCTTAATTTTTTTTAATTTACGACTTTTCGCCCGCCTCGTAATAGACTCGCTCTTTTAACTAAACTAATAGGTAGTTTTAGTCTATTTATAAATTCAAAGTGTCTGGGGTTCGATTCCCGCTCGGGACAAACATTTGTGTGACATTTATGGATATCACACAAATGATTGTCCCAAGCGGGAATCGAACCCCAGACACTTTGAATTTATAAATAGACTAAAACTACCTATTAGTTTAGTTAAAAGAGCGAGTCATAATAAAATTACTTCAATAATCTATTGTACTAAATTAGGTTATTGTTGTCGTCGCCGAAATCCCCCCCCCCTTCCAGATTCGTAGCAGAAACCTGACTAGTGTGTAGTCTCCTTTACAATTCCACATTTTACGACCGCTTCGAAACAATAGACACCCAGAATACACGCTATAAACGCACAGGTGCGGCGCACCCCGCTTGCCTACAGATTTTTTTTTTGTATGGACGCGTATACGCGTCGGCCCGCACTTGGTGAAGATCAGAAAAACGCGCATAAGCGTTAGCCGCACTGAACGTATTAATTGTGACACGCGTGCCACGCCTACTTCGCAATTCCACTTGATTTCTATTCCGTGGTTAAAATAGTAAGTTGTACCTAAAAGAAATAGTAATAGCACAAGTACCTTTTCCCGAAAGCCCTTTCATTCTTCCATTTTTTTTATTTACGATTTCGCCCGCGTATAATAAGACACTATTTATAAATAAACTAAAACTACCTATTACTTTACCGGGGGTACCGGTAATGGTTCTGTAATGCACTTATTTTAGTAAGTACAATGATAATGGCTTGTTTTAAAAGTTAAAATTACTAAATGAAGCGCATTCCCAGTCCAGAATTTTCCAGTCTATTTCTAAAAACAATTTAATAAAGCTCAAACAAAGCACTTGATTACAATTTTCTTTCTAGTAATTTCGCAGAGACAGACTATCAATCATTTTGGTCCATCCATGAGCGTACCCAGTTTAGGTGTTTTATAGGATTCAAAAGAAAATGCCGAAAATTCCGGCAGTATTGAGGTCACACTTAGTGTTTCTTTCTCGAAGTCGACGATCATTATGTCTACCTAGGACAAACAGTCCAGTTGGGCAAATCCAACTTCGAGAAAGAGGTCAACCGACGAATCAAACTCGGCTGGGCAGCGTTCGGGAAGCTTAGGCACATCTTCAAGTTCAAAATACCCCTTTAAGGTTTTTGACCACTGTGTGTTACCAGTGATGACTTATGGAACTGAGACGTGGTCTCTGAATGTCGGCCTCATAACAAAACTCAGAGTCGCGCAGCGTGATATGGAGAGGGCTATGCTCGGTGTTGCCATACGTGATAAGATCCGGAATGCGGAGATCCGTAGAAGGACCGGTGTGTACCTACCTACTACAGCCCGAAGAGTTAGCACGCGTGAAGTGGCAATGGGCAGGTCACATCGCTCGACGACACAAGGGGGTTGGGGACGCAAGGTCCTCGAGTGGTGACCACGCACCGGACGACGCAGCGCACGCACCTCCTTCACTTTGGAAGGGATTAAGGTCTACTGTGCCGCGCTGACCAGGCGTGTTGGCAAAAGGTTTATTTTCGAGTTTTCCGTCTCACACAGAGAATATTATCTGTGTAATATTCCTTAGCTGACTTTTACAGCACCCTGGGATGGACATGGGGTGGTGACACCTGTATTCTTAATCCGTCATCACACTGACTTGGAACACCAAGGCAAATAAACATATTTGCCTTCAATCTATGAAACGTATAATTGGAAACCAACACCATCACGTCCGATTGAGTTAGAGTTGATCATGGTATGATTAACTCTTTACATAATACAACAGCGGTAAGATTTATAAGCATGATAATAAATATATTATATTGTTGTAAACATTACCTACTTTATAGGAGGCGGAAGTTTCCGACGTAAGTCGAAACTTGTTTAAATATGTATGGGATTGTAGCTACAAGAAAATGGCGTTAAGTTACCAAATTGCTGACAATTTAATATAAACAATAATTATTTATTTACAGAATATTTACATAACTTCAGTTGGAATTTAAAAGCGGTGACGACGGATTTTCGTATATAAATACACTATGATTAAGGCTGCCATCCGTCCTGCTTGGAGTTTGTACTGAAAATACCGTCAGATTCTTAGATTGGGAATATAACAATCCAACGGTAGTAGTAGTAGTAGGCGTGGCTAAACGCAATAGCAACGTGAAACTTGACATTAATTTGGTGGTCGCACGTCCTGTACTTCTGAAAGCCACCTTTAGAGTTGCTAACATCTAGATTGCCGACTCCTGATAAACACAGCGCAACACTTAATACGTTCAGTGCGGCTAACGCTTATGCGCGTTTTTCTGATCTTCACCAAGTGCGGGCCGACGCGTATACGCGTCCATACAAAAAAAAAAATTGTAGGCAATGACTCGCTCTTTTAACTAAAGTAATAGGTAGTTTTAGTCTATTTATAAATGGTGTCTATTACGAGGCGGGCGAAGAGTCGTAAATTAAAAAAAATTAAGAATAAAAGGGCTTTCGGGAGAAGGTACCTTTACTATTACTGTTTTATTAAGGTATAACTTACTATTTTAACAAAACCGAACGAAGATATATTATGGCGTAAACTTCACAAAGTCTCTTACAAATAAACACTAGTGTGGAAGCACCTTTATCCATCCAACACCTTTATATGACCCGTAATTGTTATATGACAGTCATAAAACTCGAAAGTTACCGAACGCACATAAGCGTCGGCCGCACTGCGGGAAGGTAAAAGACAACGCGCTATAGCGTCCAGCCGCACTACGCGAGTTTTCTATGAACGCATATAAGCGTTCTTAGCACTACGCGAAAAATTTTTTGAACGCACATGCGCGTTTTCAGCACTGGGCGAATGACTCTTTTATTAGCATTGGCTATAAATTCGCAAATTATTCAGCATTGAACGCGTTAAACGAAAATATGGCTATTCCCCAGTACATCTTTTCTTATTATTTCTTTGTGAGCTTATATTTTCAAAATTAAGCAACAGATTTTGATGTGGTTCTTTTCTAATGATAGATAGGTTCAAGAGGATGGCTTTTTCGTATAATTTTTTATAGTTAGTAAGTCCCTAAATAAAACTTCTCACCTGAAAACATAAGTGGTGGCCTACAAAGCATGGTTATCCAGGAAATCGGAGGGGGAGTTTAAAATAGGTAGATGTTTTTCTCAAATAAAACAATAAATAAAATTGTTTTAAGTCATCTATAATATTCAATTCAACAACATCGTTTTACAAAATCAAATATTTTCACAACTACACAAATACTCACAAATATAGTGACACAAAGTATTTACAATGTTCATTCACACCGCAATGTATTCTTAGATGGTTATCTTTACATAATGTAATTATAAAACAAAGTCGTTATTTTTGTATGTAACTGTCCCTATGTGAGCTTCTCTCTCCAACCCATTTACGTCCCACTGTTGGGCACGGGCCTCCTCCACTTCAGAGGGATTATGGTCTACTGTGCCGCGCTGACGAGGCGTGTTGGCACAGGGTTTATTTTCGAGGTTTCCGTCTCCCACAGAGGATTTTATCTGTGTACAATATCCCTTAGCTGACTTTTACAGCACCCTTGGGAGGAGATGGGGTGGTGACACTTTTATTCTTAATCCGTCACCACACGGAGGAGGTATGTGAGCTTATATCTTCAAAACTACACAACGGATTTTGATGCAGTTTGATTTCAGATGACAGACTGATTCAAGAGGAGTGTTTTTAAGGTTCCGTACCCAAAGGGTAAAAACGGGACCCTATTACTGAGACTTCGCTGTCCGTCCGTCCGTCCGTCCGTCCGTCCGTCCGTCCGTCCGTCCGTCCGTCCGTCCGTCCGTCCGTCCGTCCGTCTGTCACCAGGCTGTATCTCAAGAACGGTGATAGCTAGAGAGTTGAAATTTTCACAGATGATGTATTTCTATTGCCGCTATAACAACAAATACTAAAAATAAAATAAAATAAATATTTAAGGGGGGCTCCCATACAACAAACATGATTTTTTGGATTCCGTACCCAGTATCTCAAGAACGGTGATAGCTAGACAGTTGAAATTTTCACAGATGATGTATTTCTATTGCCGCTATAACAACAAATACTAAAAATAAAATAAAATAAATATTTAAGGGGGGCTCCCATACAACAAACATGATTTTTAGGGTTCCGTACCCAGTATCTCAAGAACGGTGATAGCTAGACAGTTGAAATTTTCACAGATGATGTATTTCTATTGCCGCTATAACAACAAATACAAAAAATAAAATAAAAGAAATATTTAAGGGGGGCTCCCATACAACAAACATGATTTTTTTACCGTTTCTTGCTCGATACTAATAACGTTGCCTTATGTTGCATAGATAATGGTACGGAACCCTTCGTGCGCGAGTCTGACTCGCACTTGACCAATTTTTTTTCGTTCGGCTTGCCGTGGCGTAGCCAGCTCGATTTTCGAATAAGTTCGATTTTCAAATAAATGAGGCGCGATTTTGACTAAATTAGACTATAAAAGCATAATTGAGTCGTATAGAATCAAAGGCGGCAATCTGTCGAATTTTACAAAAAGTACTTTTTGGTATGACCGTTTTGGAAATTTAAAATAACGTTACATATTTTACTCATTCTATATCAAATCCAGCAATATGGCATAGAAAATCTACTTCAAAATCAGTGTTAGTTTCAAATGCGGCATTCTTTGGTAGTTTAGATTCAATACCGGCCTTCTGGTTCCGTCAACCAATCACAGGCGTCCATGCGGTCACGTCATCTAATGGCGCCGGTTGAAGTTTTGGTGAAGGTGTATCTCTGAGTTTTTAGTGATTTTCAATGGTTTTTGTCGTGTAACTAAATACTTTTATCAATAATTCGAACAATGGATTGTCATGCTACCCCTGTTACTAACAGGTATGCGCGGAAACGGCAAAAGAATCCAGAAAAATGGAAACGAACTTTGCAAAAGAAACTCAAGTAAGTTTTAGCACAGGGTTGTCACCTATGGGAATAATATTTTTGCTTATTTTTTTATGGTGTTGGTTTCTATTGGGTTTCTTGAGCTTTCTTATATGTGTTCCAGATACTCTGCAAAATCTGCACCAGAAAGAGTTTGCAGTCATAATTCTAAATCGCTTCAGTGTGCGTCGCTAAGCATGGCTCAGCTAATGCTACTTCATAAAAAGTTTTATGCTTACACTAACAAGACTGATCAAGATAGCATGATTTTAAAATTTTGTTCAATAGTTCCTATTCAACCCAGATCCACTAACAAAGGAAAAAAACAAACCACTATAAAGTATTCCGTTATAATAGGAGGCAAGAAAGTGCCAATATGCCAAAAATTTTTCCTGAAAACTTTTGGGTTAACGAAGCATAGGGTCTCATATGTCATGCAAAGGTTCTTTTACGCAGGCGATTTGGTAATTACGGAAAAACGTGGAGGAAATCGCAAAGAAAAAAAATTTGCTCCACTAAAGGAATCTGTGCACAAATTCATACAAAAACTTACTTGTATTGAGTCACATTACTGTCGTAAAACTATAATAGCTGAAAGAAAGTATATGCCGGCCGATCTAAATATCAATAAGCTGTACAATATTTACAAGGACAGTGAATATGCCAATGCCTTGGTAAAAAAATCTTATTTTCGCCATATATTTAATAACTACTACAATATTGGTTTCGGTACCCCCCGAACAGACCTCTGCTCAAAGTGCCTAGAACTTACCGAAAAAATAAAGACTGAGACAGATCTCAACAAAAAAAATCAGCTCATGACTGAAAAACGGGTACATTCATTGAGAGCAAAAGCTTTTTTTGAAAAGTTGAGAGAATCGAGCGATGGTCTTAAAATTATATCGTTTGATTGTCAAAAAAATTTGCCCCTACCTAAGCTGCCAGATCAAATGTCGTATTACAGTCGACAAATATATTATTATAACTTCACTATGGTAGAAGGATCCTCCCGACAAGCTATAACCAAAGAACGTGTGTTTGCATATCATTGCACAGAGAATGAATTTGCTAAAGATTCTAATTTGATCGCTTCCGCAGTTTATCACCGTTTAAGTCACACCGACAAAACGGGCATCACAAATATTCGCTTGGTTGCTGATGGATGCGGGGGTCAAAATAAAAATTCTATACTCATTGGAACATGCTCCAAATGGTTGGTGGAAAATCAGAGTATCAAAAGTATTGAACTAGTTTTCCCCGTTACCGGTCACTCATACATGCCTGCGGATCGGCAATTTGGCATAATAGAAAAAAAACTTAGAAAATTAGAAGTAATAGTAGAGCCAAATGAAATAAGTAAGACAATCGGAGAAACCTCTACGTTGGTTAGATTTGGAACGGATTGTCCTGTCTACAACTGGAGAGATGCTGTAAAAAGTGTTGTAAAGCCAACGACGTCCTGGCCTATGGCTTTTATGAATTGTAAAAGGTTTATACTGAAAAGGTCAAAAACTTATGGCAACGTTCTAGTCAGAGGTGAAACTTTCTACAAAAGTGATTTAGCTAAAAGCTCTAACGTTTGCCAACGCCAAAAAGTAATAGGCATGATTAGTCCGCAACCCATGCCTAATATCGTTCCAGTCAATATAAATAAGTTAACAGACGTAAATAAACTATTGTGTAAGCACTTCGGAACAAGCTGGAAAGATATTCCTACCCTCTACTTTTATAAAGAAGTACTTTACGTACAGGAACAAATGAATATTAGTAATATTTCACAAGAAGAAGAAAACTATTGTGAAGGAGGGATGGAAGATGATTGTGACTTGCGTATTTAAAATTAAGCATCTTTTTTAATAATAATTTTAATTCAATAAATAATATTTTTATAAAAGATATTTTCTTAACCTGTGTGACACCCCTGAATAATGTAAAATTTGGTTAAATTCAAACATGGCCACCTGTCAATGAGTTGGCATCAAACATGGCGATGTGCTTAATGTTTGGTAACAAATATGGCATTCTTTGATTTTTAGCATCAAAACCGGCATTCTGGGAAATTATTATCTAATTTATGGCTACTATTCTCTAATAAATACCACATCCTATGTTATTATTTATTTAATATTACCATTCTCCTACTAATTTAACTACGATCATAAAACTATTTTCAAAACAGACTTCATAAAACGTTTTTATTGAATTGCCAAAATTCATACCAAGTACAGAATGCCAACTTTGATTCTATACGACTCAATTATAAGAACTAAGAGAAGTGAGAATCACATTACTGCCCGGCGGGTTATAATGAAATTCAGTACAACATTACACCCCGGCAAAAGACAAGGGCTATAATGATTTACTTTGAGTAAGGTTTGCATGATATAATATAATGAGGCATTGTCGAGCAGGTGGTATGAAAAAAACATTAACGCTATACTAATATTTTAAAGTTAAAGAGTTTGTTTATTTGTTTGTTTGAACGCGCTAATCTCAGGAACCACTGGGCCGATTTGAAAAATTCTTTCAGCGTTAGGTAAAGCATTTATCGAGGTAGGCTTTAGGCTATATAACAGCACGCTACGACCAGTAAAAGGGAAGCAGTAGTGAAAAATGTTGCAAAAACGGGGAAAAGTTTCTAAATATCACGCGGACGGGGTCGCGGGCATCAGCTAGTTTAATGATAAAATGTAGAAAAACACGTCGTAAAATATTTTTGCTGACAATCAAGTGCTGCTATTACGAATAGTTAGCGTAAACAAAATAATAAACACATGTATTCCTTTGCCTACTTGATGATTTAACAATTCCTTTGTTTAATATCTACGTGGCCTATTTTCTACTTAATAAATGTCTTTTTTACATACACAAAAAGTTATTAGATAATGGACAGGATATTATATTATTAGATATTATTAGAAGCTTTTTATTTATTATTATTATAAGTATAGATAATAAACTAGCCGTAGCCTGCAACTTCGCGCGCGTGGTATTTTGCAAATACATACCTAACCATAAATAATATACCTGTGAATGATACCCAGAAAATTTTCTCTTGAACCATTCTATCTATTAAAAGCTGTGAGAAGATCCGTTGCATAACTTTATAGATTTATTCACATAAAAAAACGATAGTAACGACTTTGTTTCATGCTAAAATTCAATACGTACCTACGCCTTATTTTGAAGAAAAACATACCTAAGAAATATACCTGTTTTCAATTATTTGTTTCTCACCTATTTTTATTTAAGACGATACCAAAATAGCTTCGTGCATTTTTCTATGTACGAAGTTTTCATTGTTTCTTTAGATTGAATGGCTAGAGCTCTAATTTTTAAGTATATGTTTTTTCAATATATGATCTAGGATCGCATCAACTCAGAAACGCGATTGAAAAAAGTTTTCTCGATAGAAAATCTTGGCGAAACAACCTCTCAAATTTTTCATTTGTCGGTCTATTATCGCGTATTAACTAATGAAATAACTTTAAAAACATAAGTAACTATTATATATAGAAACACGTAAATCAGAATTAAAATATATTTAGTAGATTTTGAGTAAATAGGAAAAGTATCCCTAATTCTTCATTTTCTGTGCCTACTGGCTGTGTTAATATGTACGTGTCGGCGATGATATACGATAATATTGATGTAGGCCCTTAATGTAAGTATATTAAGTAAACTGAACTTTTGTGTGAACTTGTAAAATTTAAATTTTAAATTAGTTCCTACATAACACTTTTAAACAATAGTTTGTAATCAAACTGCGCTAATAATATAGGAAAAGTACAGGTATATAGTTGAAATTCTTTACTTATTTTAAAACAAAGTCGTTATTTTTGTATGTATTTCCTTAAGTGAGCTTATATCTTCAAAATTACGCAAAGGATTTTGATGCGGTTTCTTCTATAAATAAAGTGGTTCAAAAGGATGGCCTTTTGTTAAAGATTGGTTTCTACATTCCACGAGAACGAACTTGCGAACAACATTTAGTACCTAAAATTATTATACTATAAAAAATTAAGTAGTTTGTAATATGTCGGAAAAATGTCGCGCGGCGGTATAAAAGCCTCCCCTTTCTTACCTAAGAAATAGGTCGATAGCGACTCAATTTTAAAATAATAATTGGTCAAGTGCGAGTCGGACTCGCGCACGAAGGGTTCCGTACCATTATCTATGCAACATAAGGCAACGTTATTAGTATCGAGCAAGAAACGGTAAAAAAATCATGTTTGTTGTATGGGAGCCCCCCTTAAATATTTATTTTATTTTATTTTTAGTATTTGTTGTTATAGCGGCAATAGAAATACATCATCTGTGAAAATTTCAACTGTCTAGCTATCACCGTTCTTGAGATACTGGGTGCGGAACCCTAAAAATCATGTTTGTTGTATGGGAGCCCCCCTTAAATATTTATTTTATTTTATTTTTAGTATTTGTTGTTATAGCGGCAATAGAAATACATCATCTGTGAAAATTTCAACTCTCTAGCTATCACCGTTCTTGAGATACAGCCTGGTGACAGACGGACGGACGGACGGACGGACGGACGGACGGACGGACGGACGGACGGACGGACGGACGGACGGACAGCGAAGTCTCAGTAATAGGGTCCCGTTTTTACCCTTTGGGTACGGAACCCTAAAAAGTAGATCTTATGTGCACAAAAGTTGGCTACACCAGCTGCTATAGGCTATGTATTATGTCTGTATGTAGAGATTCAAAATATACTGTCCTTCTAAGTGGTTATATCTTAAATTCAATAACTATCATTTAAGAGGATACCAAAATAGCTTCGTGCATTTTTCTATGTACGAAGTTTTCATTGTTTCTTTAGATTGAATGGCTAGAGCTCTAATTTTTAAGTATATGTTTTTTCAAGATATGATCTAGGATCGCATAAACCCAGAAACGCGATTGAAAAAAGTTTTCTCGATAGAAAATCTTAGCGAAACAACCTCTCTAATTTTTTATTTTTTTCATTTGTCGGTCTATTATCGCGTATTAAGTAATGAAATAACTTTAAAAACATAACTAACTATTATATATAGAAACACGTAAATCAGAATTAAAATATATTTAGTAGATTTTGAGTAAACAAAAAAATATCCCTAATTCTTCATTTTCTGTGCCTACTCGCTGTGTTAATATGTACGTGTCGGCGATGATATACGATACTATTGATGTAGGCCCTTAACCTATTAGGCCTCGATAAGCAAAGGCAAAGGACTGTTGATCATAAAATATCTGCGTCATCAGATATTTTAAATGAACTGCAAAAAAAAAAAAAAGTAAAAGAATAACTAATAAGGTTTAATTCAGCTCTTCGCCTTGTATGCAACGACAGACAGGCTAACTATAATATAAATTATAACCTGCATTTTAAATAAAATGAAGATAATGTGTTAAAATTTAATGTTTCAAGGTGTGATAAAAATTGTTTGACGCATTTTAGAAATTTATAATTTACTTAACTCTATCTTAATTTCAAGATAAATAACCACGAAAAAGACGTAGGTATATTAAGTAAATACCATGAAAATTGGAAACATTTTATCATTTATTTTCTACTTCGAATTTCAAGGTAATTATTTCAATAAACTGCACAAAATTCTTAAATTATCGTAAAGAAAAGAATTTGAATGTGTTTTAATTATCTCTTATCAGCCTTGAGTTTAGTCTAATGGACGTCATTGGCTTAAGTACGTGGTGATAATGAACCATTAAGAATTATACTAAATAAAACTTGGTATATTTGATATATTTCACACATGAACTGGTAAAAAAACAATTTAAAATATATTACTTTCGTACCGATTGCCCCTTTCCCCTTTGCCAAGGTATTAATTTTTTTTTTCTTTTTGACGAGACTCGTGGTCTATTGGTTAATGTAACGGACTGCTATTCAGGAGGTGTGTGAAATATAACATTTTTTGCTCTTTATCATGGCCATCACGTTCCAGAGAAGAGTGACAAACGGACGGAAGGACGGACAGAAGAGAAATTTTAGTATAAATAAATAAATATTCATGGACACAACGTCCGCTGGTCCCAAGCTAAGCTTATATGCTTGTGTTATGGGTACCAGAATACAGATATAATACATAAACTACTTTTCTTTTGTAAATACATACTTATAATACATAGTAAACACCCAGACGCAGAACAAACATTTGTATGACAATTAAAAACATCACACAAATGATTGTCCTGACCGGGAATCGAACCCGAGACCTCGTGAACGGCAGTCTGTTATATGAACCACTAGACCACGAGGCTCGTCGTACCCACCCCTCGAGTATAGGGATAGGTTTTACCTTTTTATTGCTACAGAGCCGTTTAACCTTTTTATTGCTTAAAAGTTATGCTATTTTAAGGACCACATATACACACAACTGGCTCCAACTGTTTTTCAAACGTACTCGTATGCTCTACTAACCGGGCAAGTCCATCTGTACAATTCTATGAGTGTCTAGTGCATACAAAGTACACGTAGCTAGTTTCGAGTTGGTAGGCTCATCTATTATCGGCTTCGGTTTTTCACTTTATCAATAAAATACAATGACGGATGTAGATACGGAGGTAACACCCACAATGATATTGTGCGGGACAGTAATAGTGATAAGTGTGATAACAGATAGTGACTGGAAAAGTGTTTTTTAATGTGTAATGGTGATATAGCATAAATGTAGTACATTAGATAAAATCCTGTTTTAGTTATAATTTGTAATAGTTGTAAGGGCGGTATTTTTCTTTGTACCTAAGCGAAATTGTAACACAATAGTTTATAGAGCAATCGCTAACGGTAGTAACGGTAAAGGATCAACTTGGGTGGTCGCAGACATAAAAGCTGGCGATCCCTATTGTTAGACGCTTAGTCATGGCGCTCCACAATGGACATTACTGCGCATATATAAAGTTTAGCAATAGTCTAGAGAACAATCCCTAACGGTACAGGATCGTAGTGGGTGGTCGCAGCCACAAAGCTGCCCGCTTTTTACTGTTCGGCGCTTTGTCAGAGCGCTCTACAATGGGCTCTCCTGAGCATATATAAACTGGCGCTTTCCGTCAGTTGTTACAGTCCACTATAGTCCACTTCAGACTACAGTCCACTACAGTCCACTTCACACTACAGTCCACCACAGTCCACTTCAGACTACAGTCAAGAACAGTCAAGAACAAGCAACAGTAAATAGTTAAGATTAGAATAGAATCATTTGTGGAATAGAAATTAAATAGTATAGAATTATAGAACGTGGTATTTTTCTTCCAACAAACCGAATCAGCAAAGAATGTACATATAGTGCGTACATTTCTGGTCCTTCGAGCCGGATTATAGAAGTACATTTCTGGTCATTCGAACCAGATTATAGAAGATCAATCACCACGAATATCGAACAGTGGATCGTCCAGCAGTCTTCGTGAAAACCTTATAGACTACGTGAGCAGTATCGAACATAGAAGATTACCAGCTGCGAACATGCCTGTTACTCGTTCCGCAGGAAAGAGCCGCAAGCCGCTGACAAGACAGACGCCGTCCACGTCTGAGGAAGCAACCACCTCAACGACCGGCACCAGCACGGATCAGGGTATAGATAGAAGCACCACGGGGGCAATAGATACAGAATATATAGAAGCCTCCGTGTGCACGCCCTCCGTCGCACCGATGTCAACGACTGTCGCCGCCATCGACGCCGCTGTAATCACCGCCGCCGTGGCTGACGTCAACACCGCGTCCGCCGCCACCGCTGCCACCGTAGAAGATTCGTCCGCAACGATGATGACAATCGACGCGACGTCTCAGAAGTACCTCACGAAGCAGCCTGTTATAGAAGCTCATCGAAGTACAGAAACTTTAACTCCGAAGAGAGAAAACATATCGAGTATGCCGCCACCCGGCAGGCTACAAAGAGCACGTCCCCCGAGCAAGAAGGGGAACAAGAAAGGTTCTACATACAGTAAAACCAAAAAGATAGCGAAGGCCAAAGAAGAATTGCTGCGCCTTCAAATAGAGTTAGCAGCGACGCGCCTCGCCGCGCTAACAGATAGCACAGATGATGAAGACGATGAAGAAGAAGAAGCATCGATCTGCTCCAAGTTAGAAGCAAACGAAAGAGTGGATAACTGGCTGGAAAATCAAGTCCATCAACCTATGTTGGCAATTACGGACGTACGCCACCACGCTGAACGGATAGAAGCGCCGCAGATAGAACGGGACGTGCGTCAAGAGACTCCAGTCAGTGAGACAGTAGCGCCGCTACAACCGCAACAACAGCCGTCGCAGTTACCGGGGTCAACACCGGCGGGAGCTCAGCCAGACATCAAAGCATTGGCTGACGCCATTACCTTAGCAGTCAAAGCCGCCCAGCGACCAAAATATATAGAACTGCCTATATTTAGCGGATTACATCAAGAGTGGTTACCTTTCCGCGCCGCCTACTATGAGACTGAGAATATGTTTAGCGCCATAGAAAATATCAATAGACTCCGAAGAAATCTGAAAGGAATAGCAAAGGAAGCCGTCGACGGATTGCTTATAACAAATGCGCATCCAATAGAAGTTATGAAAACTCTAGAGTCACGCTTTGGAAGACCTGAAGCGATCGCCATGATGGAGATGGAGGCACTACGCGCTCTGCCACGCCTCACCGAGTCGCCGAGAGACATCTGCATCTACTCGTCAAAAGTATCGAACATCGTAGCTATACTAAAGACGCTCAATTGTACCAACTACCTGTACAATCCAGAGGTTGCCAAAGTGATGGTCGACAAGCTTACCACAACATTGCGCTATCGTTACTATGACTTCTCAGCTAAACAGCCGCGGGAGGAACCAGATCTTGTCAAAATAGAGAGGTTCTTCAAACAAGAAGCCCACCTGTGCGCGCCGTACGCGTTGCCAGAGACGGTATCGACCCACACACCGTTTATGTCACAGAGAAGGCCTCAGAAAGTCCACAGTGCAGTGGAAAGGAAATATACACAGAGCTGTCCAGTATGCGAGGCTACGGGACACACCGCTTCCGATTGTGGGAAACTTAAGAACATGGAAGTGAATAGAAGATGGGACGAAGCAAAGTCTAAAAATCTGTGCTTCAGATGTCTACAACAGAGGACGAGAACGCATAGCTGCAAGTTAATAGTATGTGGTGTAAATAGCTGCAAGAATACACATCACAAAATGTTGCACTATGACAAGAAGATAGATCGCGACCCAGCACTCAAACGAAAATATATAGAACAAATGGAAGCACTCGTCACGAAGGGGTATGCCGAACCCGCCCCTGCAGAGAAGACTCCGGGGAAAACCTGGTACCTACCTCATTTTGGTGTTATCAATCCGATGAAGCCTGAAAAGTTAAGAGTGGTCCATGACGCCGCTGCCAAGACACGAGGAGTGGCACTAAATGATATGCTGCTTAAAGGACCAGACCTACTACAATCGTTACCAGGAGTAGTCATGCGGTTCAGACAACATGAAATAGCAGTATCGGCGGACATCAAAGAAATGTTCATGCAAGTGAAGCTGCGCCCGGAAGATAGAGACTCATTACGATACTTGTGGAGAGGCGACCGGAGAGACGACAAGCCGCCAGAAGAAAACAGAATGACTTCATTGATCTTCGGCGCTTCGAGCTCCCCATCGACAGCCATATACGTTAAGAATCTAAACGCTAAAGAACACGAGACGAGTCATCCCGAGGCCGCAGCAGCAATAGTGAAGAAGCACTACGTAGATGACTACTTAGGTAGCTTCAGGAACATAGAAGATGCAGAACGAATAGCAAAAGGAGTACAAGAAGTACATCTGAAAGCCAGCTTTGAACTGAAACAGTGGAAATCCAACTCACCAGCACTCATAGAAAAACTAGGAATCGATAGAAAAATAGAAGACATAGAGTTGTATAGAAACAATGAACAGATAGAACGGGTGCTCGGCGTTATATGGAAAATAGAAACAGATGAGCTGACCTTCAACCTGAATTTGCAAGAAGCAGATAAAGAGCTGCGACAATCGATAGACGTCGCCACCGAAGCAGAAGCGGCCAAGAGAACAGTATCTTGGCGCTTCATCCCCCCCGGCGCTCCTTTTATGGGAGGCGCCTGGGAAAGACTAGTGCGATCCGTCAAAACCGCACTAGCTGCCACTCTCCATGAAAGACATCCAACAGAAGAGGTCCTGCACACTCTACTTGCCGAGGTAGAGAACACAGTTAACAGTCGCCAGCTGACCCATGTATCGGTTAGTACAGACGACCCAGAAGCTCTAACTCCCAATCATTTCTTGTTGGGGGGTCCGAGCCGAGTACCGAATCCAGGTACGTTCACCGCAGAAGACGCAGTTTCCCGAGCTAGTTGGCGAGCAGCACAGGCACTCGCTGATTGCTTCTGGGCCCGCTGGGTGAAGGAGTACCTTCCTGAGCTCCAACACCGGCGGGAGCCCCACGGACGAGGCGCACCTGTACAGACCGGCGACCTCGTACAAATAGTCGACAACAACTTACCCAGAAACACCTGGATTAGAGGACGAGTACAAGCAACATACCCGGGCCCAGACGGCATCGTAAGAACAGTAGATGTGCGAACCAAAGGAGGAGTGCTTAGAAGACCCGTAAGAAAACTGGTCATCTTTCCGGTTACTACAGACGCCGAGCCCGCACGCGAGAGTGATGCGACGCCCTTGACATCGCACGGCGGGAGTAATGTGCGGGACAGTAATAGTGATAAGTGTGATAACAGATAGTGACTGGAAAAGTGTTTTTTAATGTGTAATGGTGATATAGCATAAATGTAGTACATTAGATAAAATCCTGTTTTAGTTATAATTTGTAATAGTTGTAAGGGCGGTATTTTTCTTTGTACCTAAGCGAAATTGTAACACAATAGTTTATAGAGCAATCGCTAACGGTAGTAACGGTAAAGGATCAACTTGGGTGGTCGCAGACATAAAAGCTGGCGATCCCTATTGTTAGACGCTTAGTCATGGCGCTCCACAATGGACATTACTGCGCATATATAAAGTTTAGCAATAGTCTAGAGAACAATCCCTAACGGTACAGGATCGTAGTGGGTGGTCGCAGCCACAAAGCTGCCCGCTTTTTACTGTTCGGCGCTTTGTCAGAGCGCTCTACAATGGGCTCTCCTGAGCATATATAAACTGGCGCTTTCCGTCAGTTGTTACAGTCCACTATAGTCCACTTCAGACTACAGTCCACTACAGTCCACTTCACACTACAGTCCACCACAGTCCACTTCAGACTACAGTCA